>JBBDGP010000260.1:1662500-2262500 GCA_037952835.1 Lithobates septentrionalis
TGAGAGTAGAGGAGCTCCTCCTGAGTCGGTTGCTGCAAAAAAGCAATAGTTAGAAAGATACAGGTGGAAGGAAGAAAAGAGAGAGAGGAGAGAGCCGGGAAGCAAGAGAGTTTCCCAGGGAGTGGAGGATATAGGGTCCTCCATCCTTAAGGTGAACCAAAGTGAGGATCCCCTCCGTGAAGAGGGAATCAGTCCTGTCAAGAGAAGGGTGTAGAACATGTTCTACAAGACAGGGGGGGTGCAGGAGCACCACTCCAGCCGCGAGGCCAATTCAAAAAACATTTAACTGGTTAAAGCGGGCCTAGTGTCCGCAAACATATCGAGCACCAATAGATATTATCATAAAAGGGAGAAGAAAATTAAAAAAAGGGGGGTTAGGGGTTAATAAAAACAAAAAACAGACCTAGGACTATAGCCTATACCAGATAATCTTCCCGAGTCTTATGAAGAAGGTAGCGAGGGTCGGGGGGAAAGGAATAGGTAGGGATGGGGGGACAGGAGAGGGTAGGGGAGGGAGATGGTAAAAAGGCAGGGATGGGGGAGGGAGGATCAGGGGAGGGAAGGTGGAGAGGGGAGGGGGTTAGAGAGGGCGTTAAAGTCAGCGTACTCCAACTAGGTGAACAGGGGCAAGTAAAATCTGAAATGGAACCATTCCTTTCCCTCCACCCCCAACCCAGGCAAAGTATCAAGATCTGTGGAGCGGGTTAGAACCAAAATGAAGAGCCCTTAGCGGCGGGGATCACCTGGGTCCGACCGAACGGAGGCAAAAAAAATATATATATATATATAAAAGAGGGGGGTACATACGAGTTCAATGTAGCCCAGGTAGATCAAAAAGGAGACTGAGCTGTCCCTGTGTTCAGGGAAAAATAAACAGGAGGTTCAGGAGATCTGAGCATCTCAGGGTGGAGGTGTTTCCTTGGACTTCTTGGATCTGGTCGTTTCCCAGACCGGTTGTAGAGGGCTAGTAGGTAGCTGTCTTTTCGATGAGTTGTGAGCCTGTCCAGAAGGCTCGAGATTCGGGTCTTGTCTGAGGAGTAATAGTTTCAGTAGAAGATTTTCTCCCTCCTGTATGGATGCAAACATGTAGGGTTTGCCCTTGTAGATGAGCTTGAGTTGAAATGGAAAGAGCCACCAATATTTGATTTCCTTTTCTATCAAGATGTTGAGCAGTGGTTTGAGGGCTCTTCTCTTTTGAATGGTGGATGGAGATAAATCGGCGAAGACTTGGAGCTCATGTCCCCGAAATGATAGCTTAGATAGGGCTCGGGATTTGCGCATCACCTCTTCTTTGACAGCATAAAAATGTGGTTTCACCACAACGTCCCTTGGGAGACCGTCAGACCTCGGCGGGTGCAGGGCTCTATGAGCTCGGTCAAGCTCCAACCTGTGAAGAGGGATCTCAGGGATAAGTTCCTTAATGAAGGAGAGAATGGCATCAGGGACATCTTTGTAGGATTCTGGAAGGCCTCGGACCCTAAAGTTGTAGCGCCTTTTTCTGTTCTCGAGGTCATAGATTTTAGCATGCGCTGTCTCGAGTTGATCTTGAAGGGTCTGGATACAGCTAGTATTTTGATTTGTTCTTGCAATGGTAGTTTCGAGATGGTTTTCTAATATCTCTATGCGGCATACTATGGTGTGTAGATCCGCTTTGATGTTGTTTGTGATCTTAGTGGCTGTATTTTGAAGGCCCCTGTCCAGGAGTTCAGCAAATTTAGAAAACATATCAGCCATGGATACTGGCAGAACTAGGCCCGAATCCCCGGGCTGTAGTAGCTGCTGTGGTTGAGGGGGGCGGCTTCCATGGGGGAGAGACCGAGTTCTTCCAGGCTCTGATCCAGCAGGGATTCTGTAGATGCAGGGGAGATAGGGCCCAGGGCAGCTGTACTCACAGTGAAGCCGGGTAGCTGTGGATGGGATAAAGCTGTGTCCTGAGTGCCTGTCAGGCGATCCAGGGCTGTGTGAGGTGGAGCGGCCGCCATTTTGGGACTTACGGCCCACTCGTTCTCAGGCTCAAATGAGTGTTTGAGGCTTCTCCTCACTGTCCCCGAGTGCATCGGGAGGGGGTCCGCGGGTTGTCCGCTACCTGCAGGGGGGGGTGATGTGTGAGGAGAGCGGGGGTGCTCAAAGCGCTGGTGGCCTCAGATGGCTGGAGTGGGACGGAGCTCACTGACTAGACGTCCATGTCAGGAGCTGCCGCGCATGCGCCTCCTTTGCACAAATCTTATTTCCCCATTCCTCCTCCCCCTAAATTTGAGCGTACCCCCCAAAATTTCCCTCCTAGTACAATACTTACTCTCTGCTGCCCCCCAAATTCCCCTTTGCAACACAAATCCCCTCCCCCAATTTCCTTGTGGTGCCCCAGCACCTCACATGATACCACAGTGCCCAGGGCAGCTGCCCCTCCTGCCCACCCCTGGTCCCTGCCCTGAATACAATTCCCCTATTCTACTGAAAAAAGGACAAATTTATTTTTGTATGCTCTTTTAAAGTACTAATTCCTTCTCATCTCTTTAAACTGTTGCCAGTAAGTTACCTGAAATTTCTCTAAAGGAGCCCTGGATAGCAGTAGGGATGGTCAAAACACGCCCACAGTTCGGTTTGCACCAGAATATGTGAACAGGCAAAAAGTTCTAACAAACATGTGGACCCTAAAAAGTCTATATGACAGGAATATGAAAAATCTAATTTGCTAATTTTAAAGGCTTATATGCAAGTTATTGCCATACAAAAGTATATGGGGATCCGGGTCCTGCCCCAGGGGACATGTTTCAATGCAAAAAAAGTTTTTAAAACCACAGTTTTTTCAGGAGCAGTGATTTTAATAATGCTTAACCACCCACTGGGCACTTAAACCCCCTTCCTAATCAGACCAATTTTCAGCTTTCGGTGCTCTCACACTTTGAATGACAATTCTTCAGCCATGCAACACTGTACCCATTTGAAATGTTTGTCCTTTTTATCACACAAATAGAGCTTTATTTTGGTGGTATTTAATCACAGCTGGGTTTTTTATTTTTTGCGTATAAATAAAAAAAGACTGAAAATTCGGTAAATAAAAATTTAAATTAAAATTTATTGCAGAGTATTGGCGAGTATTGGCAGAGTATTGGCGAGTATTGGCAGAGTATTGGTGAGTATTGGTGAGTATTGGCAGAGTATTGGCAGAGTATTGCATAGTATTGCAGAGTATTGTATAGTATTGCAGAGTATTGCAGAGTATTGCATTGTATTGCAGAGTATTGCAGAATATTGCATAGTATTGCAGAGTATTGCATAGTATGGCAGAGTATGGCAGAGTATGGGCACTGAGCAGCACTGTGTGCTGGATCTGTAGTGCCCACAGCGCTGCAAACGATCTCTCCCTCTCTCCTCTCACAAGGTACCGATCGGTACAGAGAGGGGAGGGAGGAACCGGCGTCATGAAATGACGTCCATGGACGCCCACCCAGAATAAGCCGACTGTGCTGTAGCCATCTTTTGGCTATGGCCCGGTCAGCATGTGGTTAAAGTGAAACCATAAAAATCGTGCCTGGGGGGTCCCCTTGGTTCACCTTTGCATCTGTGCGATGTGTAGAACAGTGCCGCAACAAAATGACATTTCAAAAGGAAAAAAAATGTAATTTAAACTTGCTCGCGGCTGTATTGTGTTGCCGACTCACAGCAATATATCTTATCTGAGCATGCAGCCTGGAGGTCAGGATGGGGGGGACGAGTGAGCACTCCCCCTGAACCATACCATGACACATGCCCTCAACATAGGGAGGGTGCTTTGGGGTCCCCTCCAAAGCACCCTGTACCCATGTTGATGGGGACAAGAGTCTCTTCCCGACAACCCTGGCTATTGGTTGTCTGGGTCTGCGGGTGGAGGGCTTATCGGGCTTATCGGAATCTGGAAGCCCCCTTAAATAGGGGGGCCCCCAGATCCCGCCCCCCCCTATGTCAATAGGTATCGGGGACATTGTACCCCTACCCATTCACCAAAAAAAGTAAAAACCACAATAGACAGTTTTTGACAATTCCTTTATTAACCACTTGCCACCCACCATATAGCAATATGACGTCGGCAAAGTGGTTCTGTTATCCTGACAGGACGTCATATGACATGAACAAGATAACAAGCCAGCGCAAGCCCGTGGGGGTGTGCAGCGCGGCGATCTGAGGTGCTGTGTGTCAGTCTGACATACCACGTCTCCAATTGTGGTATGGAGCCTCTGACAGAGGCTTCTTACCACGTGATCATCACAGCTGATCATTGCGTGAACCAGGAAGTGCTGGTAAATGGCTTTTCTTGGTTCACGCTGACAGGGATAGCGACTATCTGAATTGTAGACATGTGCACACTGAAATATTTCGTTTCGGAATTTAGTTTTCGTCCGAAAAATAAATGTATTTAGTTACTCCCGAAATTTGTTTTTCTTTATTTCGTTTTTCGTTAAAAACTTGCATTCGTCCGAAAATCGAAATGAATTAAGGTCGAATCTGTCATTAAAGGCTTATGGTGTCTGTCGAATGTTCAAAGTAGATTCGACGGAGCAGCAAAACTGTACGACGTCGCAATCGTACATTCCGGTCGAATTTTCCGGGATGCATTTGACCGGAAATGTACGATAGCAGCATCGTACAGTTTGTTTAGCTGCTCCGTCGAATCTTCTAACTTTCGACAGACACCATAAGCCAAAGATTTACGTTTGCATGTTTTCGTTTCTGTGTCGAATCTTCATCATTTTTTGCTCATTGGTCTACTCTGCCCCAGCAGTCAGCCAACCAAACTTTCACATTCGTTTCTCAATCGGAAGTGCAATGGCGGCCGCAAAATCCGACGCTGTGAGTGTGCCTGGCTCAGATATGGAGGAGGACGTTCCTGGGCCTTCTATGGAGGCAGCAGCAACATCCCCAACAACACCAGCATCCAAAAATGGGCGTATGAGGGGGACGCAAGCTGCAACCAGCAGGAAGCGTAGCCTTATGTGGACTCACATTGAGTCCCAGGTCCTTGTAAGTGAAACGCTTCCTTGCTGGATGCAGCTGTGTGGCCCCCGCTCCAGGGAAACCACTTCGGAGTGGAAGCGGGAGAAGTGGGAGGAGATCTTCAGGAAGGTCGAGGAGACCTATCGCCATCGGCGTGACCGACTGCCTGTCGCAAAAAATTCAGCGACATAAAACGGTAAGTAACGTGTCTGATTATTTATTTTTTTACATTTTAACCACTTCAGCCCCGGAGGTATGACTGCCAAATGACCGTGCCAATTTGTGCAATTCGGCACTGCGACGCTTTAACTGACAATTGCGCGGTGGTGTGACGTGGCTCCCAAACAAAATTGACGTCCTTTTTTTCCCACAAATAGAGCTTTCTTTTGGTGGTATTTGATCACCTCTGCGTTTTGTATTTACTTTTTGCTATATAAGTATCCCCAACAAATATATAAAAAACTAATTTTTTCCTCAGTTTAGGATGATATGTATTCTTCTACATATTTTTGGTAACAAAAATTGCAATAAGCGTTTATTGATTGGTTTGTGCAAAAGTTATAGCGTTTACAAAATAGGGATAGTTTTATGGCATTTTTATTAACAATTTTTTTTACTAGTAATGGCGGCAATCAGCGATTTTTATTGTGACTGCGACATTATGGCGGACACATCGGACACTTTTGATGCCATTTTGGGACCATTGTCATTTATACAATGATAAAAGCTCCAAAAATGCACTAATTTTACACACACACATAAACATATATTATTGCTATCAGATGTGATGTCAGTAAAGTTAAGTGAATTTTTTTTTTAAAAAGGAATAAATAATTTTCAATTTATCCTCCCTCCTGTGAAAAACCAAATTTGCGCATAGGTGTGCCTAGCCTACACATGAAAGCATAGTTTGCAGTTGCACATGTTATATATTATCGCCACAATTATTTTAAGAGGAATATTTCCATGCCCGTTATTTGTTCTTAGTTAGTTATCACTAAACTAAGCAGTAAGTGCTTTTAAGTTCCACTTGACCTGACCACCTGTAGGTTACGCCCCCTTTCTGACCAGGCCATATTCTGCTATTTAGCGCGTTGCAGCTTTAAACTGCATGCTCCTGCGATGTACTACCCAAATGAAATTTATGCTCTTCTCCCGCCACATATAGAGCTTTTTTTGGTGGCATTAGATCACCGCTGGGTTTTACATTTTTTGTTATTGATAAATAAAAAAGTTAAATATATATATATAAAGTGTTACGGTGGCTGGACTTAACCAGCTTGCGGACCCACCATATGTTTAGTTACTATGGGGGGGTCCACATCCGCAAGTGGGTTAATGCTTTGCAAAAGAAACAAGAAAGGAAATTTTACACTATACACAGTTCACACAAGCGCGTAATAGAAAGGTGGACTGGAGTGGACACAATGGAGCAGGAGTCCTCCACATCATCAACGTGCAGTAAGTACTGTAGTAGTGACACTAATACAGTGGTTCCTTTTCCATTTGTCCAGCCTTCCATTGTTGATTCCAGTGTCACTGCTTCTCGCTCATGCAGTGACAGGTAGAGCCTCTGCGACGCTCTGTCAGGCAACGCAAGCGATTGCGTAACTTACGTAATCTGACAGAACGTCGCCGATCTGCACTGAGGCGCCTGATCAGTGGCGGTGCACCTAGCACTCGCCGGCGCCGCTGGAACCAGGGCAGGTAAGTGCCTCGTATTTGTTTTTTTTAATGATTTTTTCTAAATGGTGAATGCATGTCCCTGCCTTGTAGATAAACGTTAGTGACCTGCCCTGTATTGCCATGCTAATGGATAATTAATTTTATCTATTTACACTACAGTATATTTATTTACGTTTATTAACGTTCATCATTTCTCCTTTATAAATAGGTGTCATCCAGTCAGAGGGGGAGACTCAGGAGGAGGAGGCTGAGGCAGCAACGCCCACATGTAAGTTAGTATAATCTTGCTGGTATCTGCTGAGTGATCATACATGTTTCAATGTTCTTGTACTAATGTGTGAGATTGTTGTACACTGCAGATTGTAATGTTCTTTTCTATCATTAATCAACAGCTGCTGAGCAGGAGGTGGAGGAGACCTGCCCTGTAGAGGCTGCTGTGGATGCGGCAGAACAGCCAGACGCGGCAGGTCCAGGGAGTAAGTATAACTTTTTTTGTATTTTCCAGGCAAATATAGTATTTTAAATATGAAATGCTGATGGCATACCTTGTCTAGAATAGCTTGTGATTTATTCTGCAAGGCTTCGGTTTAGCTGGAATCATTAATTACCGTATTTATCAGCATATAACATGCGCCGGCGTATAACACGCACCCAAGTTTAGGAGGGAATTTTAAGGAAAAAAAACTTTTAGGAGGGAAGTTTAGAAAAAAAAACTTACATTAAAATGCCCATCAATGCAGCATTATCTGTCCATCTGCAGCCTTTTCAGTGTCAGTGCAGCCTTGCCCCAGTGTCCATTGCAGCCTTGTCAGTGCAGCCTTGTCAGTGCAGCCTTGCCCCAGTGCAGCTTTGTGAGTGCAGCTTTGTCAGTGCAGCCTTGTCAGTGCAGCCTTGTCAGTGCAGTTTTGTCAGTGCAGCCTTGTCAGTGCAGCTTTGTCAGTGCAGCTTTGTCAGTGCAGCTTTGTCAGTGCAGCCTTGTCATTGCAGCCTTGTCAGTGCAGCTTTGTCAGTGCAGCCTTGTCAGTGCAGCCTTGTCAGTGCAGCTTTGCCCCAGTGCAGCCTTGTCAGTGCAGCCTTGTCAGTGCAGCTTTGCCCCAGTGCAGCCTTGCCCCAGTGCAGCTTTGTCAGTGCAGGTTTGCCGTGCAGTTTTGCCCCAGTGCAGCCATGTCAGTGCAGCTTTGTGCACTCGCCGCCGACATACACAGCCGTGTGTAGATTCAAATATGGCGCTGAGACTGCAGGGTTTCGTCGGAGCCGAGATACACATACCCGAGTGTTCTCGGGTATGTGTATCTCGGCTCCGACGAATCCCTGCAGTCTCGGCGCCATATTTGAATCTACACACGGCTGTGTATGTCGGCGGCGACCGCGGCAATTACCGCGATCGCTCCGATCACACAAAATCGGCGGGGATCGGCCTATAACACGCACCCATGATTTTCCCCTGATTTTCAGGGGAAAAAAGTGCGTGTTATATGCTGATAAATATGGTATATTAGTTCCCCTCTGCAGCTGATTCCAGTCTTCCTGTTAGCGTGACCTGTGCTTGTTATTTCCTCAATGTCCCTGATCACGCCACCTTCTTGCTGCAGTTCAGATTCCCAGTCTGAGCCAATCACTGTTAATCATTGTGAATAACACAGCAGGCTGGAAGGGGTGTGTCAGAAAAGAATATCCAGCTATTGGCTGTCAGTCGCTGGACATGTTCAATCTCTGGCATGCCCCTAATGCATGCATTAACACTTTTCTCATGATGTTATACCTGTTATACCTCCTAGCCTAGACCAGGAGTGAGTAACCTACCTAGCCTAGAACAGAAGTGAGGCTTATTCAACAATCAGTGGCCTTACAAAATTATCAACTTTAAAAAGTAGCCTGCTATATTTTATTAAACAACTTTTTATTAGGTCATCCCAAATGCAATGGCTTGAATGGCTTCTCTTTGGTGAGTGTTATGTTAAAAGCTGGTATAGCTGATATGTTTTTCTGCCAGTGCAACTGATCTTCCATATTTGCCAAAGTCAGTCAGTCTGGATGAGGTAGATTAGTTAGCACTTAGGCATCCATTACACCTTAAGATTTTCTCCAGCCGCCCGTGCGACCAAGCAGATAAAATCTTTTGGGAGATTCCCCTTTACACTGCTCGATGTGTAGAGGGGAATTCCTTTGTACTCTGGCTGGGGAGGACACTCAGCTCCGCCCCGGTCAGAGTACAGTAAAGTAGTACTACACCTTCCTGCACAGCTCTGCAAACTTGGTATGATGCAGCGAATTGACACAGACACCACTATCTCCTACACACAAATTGATTAGGTGCATCTCACTAAATATCAAAAATGGAAAACTGGTATGGAAGTGAAAACTTCTCAAGATGTTACAGGATTGTCTACAAGGGCTGGGAGATCTTTTCCTTTATATAATGTTAGGGTGAAGAAGCCATGTGTATTCTATTATCTATCTATCTAATGTATTTTCTTTTCTTCACAGGTGAAGTCTTCATCCTTCAACTGCACCCTGTGGATGAAGGGCTGGACCTGCCCGTGTCTGGTTGGACTGACTGTCCTTCCCCCCCAGTGGTTTCTACAGGGCATGTTCTCCTCCACCCTTCATCAACATCCCCCCACCTGGACAGTGATACACCCATTGGTGCCTCCTCCCCAGTGCATCCTTCTCCACCCGCTCCAGAACAAGTACACATCCCTCACCCTCCAGAGCCACATATAATTGATTATCTGCGGCGCATTGTGGAGGTCCAAGAGAGACAATCTGCAGTAACCCGGAGGCTGTGTCGATCTTTGGCCCTCCACAATTGCCGGCAGCTCCGTCACTATGTGGCTCTGGAGAGGTACCAACGTAGCCTCAGGAGAAACCTGGAGGCTACGCGGTACCTTGGTGACCAGTTGGCTGGGAATAATATGTCCCTACAGTGACTGGTCACCAGGTTGGGGGAGAATGTACTTTAATTTTTTTTTATTTTAATTTTTTGTTTGTTCTGTTTATGTTAAAAATAAAAAAAAAAAATGTTCAGAAATAATTGTTTTCTTGAGTTTTGCTTTCCTTGTTAGATTTGTGTGATGTTTATCTAAATGAACTAGTCGATATATTGTTACTAACTTACTATAGGCCTTATAATTGTAGTTTTTCTACATTTAACCATCAGGCTGAACTTAGAAAATTGATGAGATTTCTCTCTACACTATTTCAATGTGCAAAGGGTAATCCCATGTATTGTGTCCAGTCACGCCGTTCAGCTTTCCCTCCACCAGAATACACAGCAGATAGTTACAGCAGGGATTACTATACAGTCCTCAACCATTCACAGGACATAGGTTGCAGGCTTGCAATCATGAGGGCAAGTTATTCGGACAGAGGTTCACAAGCTAACGCAATCACAAGGGGCAACCGTTCAAAGGGCAGTGTCATGGTTATGTAATAGAGTTTGTCTGTCAGCATACCTGTCTCCATGTGTTCATCTCTAGAGACCAGCTGACCCTCACCTGACTGCTTTTGTAAGCTCTCCTCTAGCATGGCTCCACCCCAGCTCCTATCAGGGAACCCTATATTAACCTGTGCACTGCAAGCCAGCAGTGCTGATCAACCATTGTGTGTTAGCTTTTGTGTGTACTGGCTGTGTTTCCTACGTCTGATTCCAGTTAACTGACTTTGGCCTGTTCTCTACTATTCCTGTCTGCTCGTGACCCTGACCTTTGGCGTGTCCCTGACCATCCCTGTTTGCCTGTGACCCTGAACCTTGGTGTATACTCTGTTGTCCTTGTCTGCTTGTGGCCCCGACCTTGGCTCATCCCTTACTTGCTTGTTGTTCCAGCCTGCTGCCTCTTTACTCTTCTCCTGTAGTCTACCGTGAGCATGAGCTGTGAGACCCTGGGGGCCACGACCTGGAGCCAGACTGCAGCGCAGTCCATCCTCACCACTAGAGGCTCTGGTGAACACCTGCTGGCTCTTAGACTCCACGCCCTGGGGAATCTATGCTCTAGCTCCTAGTGGGATCTGTGTTAGTGATCCAGTAGACCTGCTTCCTGAACCTCCCAGGGTTCAATCCACAGCAGTCAGTCCTAGGATCCACTACCTAGCGGTGCACTTCTGATTCCTACAGAATGCATCTGTCACCTAGCCTCAAGGTGACCTGACAGGCAGTCATCATTTCCAGGGCTTGAGTAACATGGCAGCAGGGTAGATTACTCACTCACACTGGTGACTTTGGACAATTGCAGATGGTCATGAAACAGGCGGAGGATCAGAGAGGGCCCTGGTGTCCCCAGGGTCAGAGATGGTAAATGGGAGGGGTCCTGGGCATCTGGATGCAGCTCAGCAGTGACCAATCAATCTATCTTGCATAGAATCACGTTTCCAACTGTATGCTTCTTTGTGCTATGTTGTGTTGGTAACATATTCTGATCCTTGAGTTGACAGTCTCTCCATCAAGAGGAACTGTCATGCTGTTGAGGTCATCTTTAATCACTGTCTCTTATTTCCAGACCATCAAACAAAAATGGTTAAATTAGCACATGTTGCTATTTGTATTTACAAAGACAGCAACACGTGAGCAGTAGCGCCACGTCAAGGCTTCAACCCTTGCTACTGTCCATTCACACAACATTCATTCATGCAATCAAGCACACTCTAGTCACTCTACACAACATTTATTAGAAAAAAGGGTGATGGAAGGAATAAAGGGAAAAATTTGGATTGCTTAAAACAATATAACTCTATTTTAATCTTGGGGTCACACCAAAGTCAAGTAGACAACTGCTATTGTGTCAAGTGGTAAGAAAATAAAAAAAATGATTTTCCTCAACATTTGGATGGTTCCTCTGAGTCCCATCTATCTTCACTGTCCATTCACACAACATTCATTCATGCAATCACGCACACTCAAATCACTCTAGTCCCATCTATCTTCACATGGTAACAATGATTCAGGTCTCACAAGTTAAGGGTAGGGTAACCCAGCTTGGGGAGGTTAAATTTGAGGAAAGTTATTTGTTCCATCAAATGGGGTGTTAGTTGTGAACGGTGTGGATTAAGGATATTCCCAGTAATAGAGAAAACTCTCTCACTTTGCACAGTGGTTGGAGGACAGGATAGTAGTTGCTGGGCAACCAGGCAAAGACCAGGCCACAAACTTTTCTTACCATCCCAATAGGTCAAAGGGTCCTCTGTAGGAAGCAAAGGTGCTTCATATAGGTAGGCCATGACCATTTCAGAGGCACTGCTCTCCTCTCAGTTACCTGCTGCTTGACCTGCATCCACCAGATTGTCAAGTGCCTCTACCCAACATGCACATGCTCCACTCTGTTGTTTTTGAGTGATGGTGCCAGGCCTTGGAATAGCAGACATGGCAGGTGAATCTTCCAAACCAGCCTCATCCGTCGTACATCTCTGTTGCTGCAAATTCCAGACCCTTTCAATCAATTTTTCTTTCCAGTAGGAGAGACTGTTGTCTCTGAGTGCCAGTTTACCTTTGATCCTGAGATCACACAGGGAAGCCAGCATGAGTTCAGGGCTTTTGCGGACACGGTCATTTAGCCGATCTTTTAAGTTAGCTCGTAGCTTTCTGATGAAAGATGCTACATCGGCATGCAGTGGGCTGCCACAAACAGGCTCACTGTTTTCTAGGAACGATCCCATCTTATCTATGAGATAGGTAAACAAGGGTATGACCTGTCCTAGGCTGGCATTGCTCTGACTCAAGTTTTCCGGGGATTTAAGACATAAACGAGCTGCCCAATTATACACCAGTCATCACGTCCCAGTGTGGAATCAATCCCGATGCTGTGGCGGGATGATAGATTGTGGATGGCTGTCTTTTGCTCCAAAATGCGTTCTAGCATTTCCAGGGTATAGTTCCACGGGTGCTCACATCTTGTTTCAGGCGATGTATGGGGAGCCCTGATTGTTCTTGCTCCTCCCTCAACAGTTGACTAGCCCCTACACTGCGGTGGAAATGCCCTGCAATCTTTCCGCAAAGGTCCAAGATTTGAGCAATCTTGTTGTTTTTCTCCACTGGGATTGCACCCTTGACCACTAAATGCAGTATGTGTGCAGAACAGCGCACACCGACAAAAGATCTATCTTGGAGAGCTTTAACCATGTTTGAACCTCCGTCTGTCACAATGAACCCAACAGAGACATTGGTGACTGCCCGCTCTCCAAACCAATTGGCCAACATTGATCTAATTGTTGGCAGAGCTGTGTTTGTCATCATGGACTTCTGTGTGGAGCAGGAAATCTTGATAACCCTGCTGGTCTTGCGCTGCAGACCTGCTTCCTGATGGAGTTTGAACTCTTACACCAGTGCCACCACCAACAGGCACAGTGGCCTGCCACCAGTGTGCAGTCAAAGACAGGAAAGCGTGTTGACCGCTGGGAGCTGTCCACAAATCAGTTGTCAAATGAATTGTCTGACCCTCGGCTTTGGCCATTTTTTTCTTCAATAATCCAACGCACGAGTGGTATAGTGCTGGAATAATCTTTCTGCTGAAAGTTGTTCGTGCAGGAACAACGTATCGTGGAGCAAGGGCATGCATGAGCTGTTTAAACGGCTCCCCTTCAATCATGCGAAAAGAGGCTCCTCCAACAGCAATGAATTGGCCAATAAGGCGGGTGATCTTGTTGGCCTGCTGTTTTGACATGCCCTTGGAACTAAAGCCAACAAAACTATCGAGGGTAGGCTGATGATGTCCTTGGGAGGATGAGGAGCCTGATTGGGTCTGCAGTGGAACTACTGCACGTGGGCGGGTTGTATTAATTGAATTCTCTCTATTGCCTCCTGTGCTCTGAGTAAGTGGTGTGCTTGAGGAGGTACCACCAGTACAGTCAGAGTCCGTTATGCTGCTTCCTGCGCTACTATCTTCTTTTTCTGCCTCTGCCCGCAGTAAAGTAGAGTGGTGGTCATTTTTAAGGTGTAGGTTCATACCAGCATTGGTTAAATGACCTAACTTTTTACCCCTACTTACTTGCTTCCAACACAATTTACACTTGGCAAAGAACCCGCCTTCCAATGTTTGAAAGTATTTCCAAACGTTGCTGTGGCGGGATGCAGCCCCTTGACCCTGTTGATATCTATTTAGGGCTGATATAGCTGCAGCAGGTAGCACACCAGTGGTGGAAGCTGTTCACACTCAACACACCATCCCCACTGTCAAACATGGTGGTGGCAGCATCATGGTTTGGGCCTGCTTTTCTTCAGCAGGGACAGGGAAGATGGTTAAAATTGAGGGGAAGATAGATGCAGCCAAATACAGGACCATTCTGGATGAAAACCTGTTGGAGTCTGCAAAAGACATGAAACTGGGACGGAGATTTATCTTCCAACAAGACAATGATCCCAAACATACAGCAAAATCTACAAAGGAATGGTTTACAAATAAACGTATCCAGGTGTTAGAATGGCCAAGTCAAAGTCCAGACCTGAATCCAATCGAGAATCTGTGGAAAGAGCTGAAAACTGCTGTTCACAAACGCTCTCCATCCAACCTCACTGAGCTCGAGCTGTTTTGCAAGGAAGAATGGGCAAGAATTTCAGTCTCTCGATGTGCAAAACTGATAGAGACATACCCCAAGCGACTTGCAGCTGTAATCGCAGCAAAAGGGGGGCTCTACAAAGTATTAACGCAAGGGGGCCGAATAATTTTGCACGCCCCACTTTTCATTTTTTTATTAGTTAAAAAAGTTTTAAAAATCCAAAAGATTTCGTTCCACTTCACAATTGTGTCCCACTTGTTGGTGATTCTTCACAAAAAATAAAAATGTTATATCTTTATGTTTGAAGCCTGAAATGTGGCAAAAGGTTGAAAAGTTCAAGGGGGCCGAATACTTTTGCAAGCCACTGTATATATAAAATGCACTTTTTATCTTTCAAAAAGTGTATCCCAGTGCTAAACCTTTCATCTAATTTCTAAATTGCTGCATTTGCACATTTTAAAAGCCAATATAAAGGAATAGTAGTGGTAAAAAAAAGCACTTGTGGATTTAATTAACCTTTTTTGGGGTTAATTCTCATTTAAGGGGGTGTGTCCTATGCCTACATACATTTGCTAGTAGGTGTCCCTCATTCCCATCTCAAAATGCTGGAGGTATGATAATCCAATATCCGATCCGGGTCATACACAGGGAAATGCAACAGCAAAGCAGGGAAGACAAACGGGAGGCTTGATCAGGAACAATGCAGGTAACTCTGTCTCTATCACAAGCAAGGGATAGAGTGTTCGGTTTGCTTATATCAGATGACTGACCAGATCAATCACCTTCCGGGTGAACACAGACAGGGGGAATGGAACAGCCAACACCCAGATACTGGAACTGAGCACTTAAGTGATCCTGACACCAAGAGATAGCAGTCACCAGGAGGCCTCCCATGGAGGCAGAGCTTTTTTATTTTTTACTCTTTTTCAGGTCCATCGGGTGGCATGATTTTAATAAAGGGATTGTCAAAAACTGTCTGTTGTGGTTTTTACTTTTGGACACTTTTTTTGGTGAATAGGTAAGGGTACAATGTACCCCTACCCATTCACATGGGGGGGGGGGGGCGGGATCTGGTTGGTCCCCTTGTTAAAGGGGGCTTCCAGATTCCGATAAGCCGCCCACCCGCAGACCCCGACAACCAATGGCATAGGTTGTCAGGAAGAGGCTCTTGTCCCCAAAGCACCCTCCCCATGTTGAGGGCAAGTGGCCTGGTATGGTTCGGGGGGGGGGGGGGGGGCGCTCGCTCGTCCTTTCCTTTCCTGGCCTACCAGACTGCTCAGATAAGGGTCTGGTGTGGATTTTGGGGGGGACCCCACACCGTTTTTTTTCTAATTCTGTCATAGGGTTCCCCTTAACCACTTCAATACACTGTATTATATACTCTGCACTGCACTATATACCCTGCACTGTATTATATATACTACACTGACTGCACTATATATTCTCCACTGTATTTTATATATATATGTACTACATTGACTGCACTATATACTCTGCAATGTATTTTAAATACTATACGGACTGCACTATATACTCTGAACTGTATTATATATACTATACGGACTGCACTATATACACTGAACTGTATTATATATACTACACAGACTGCACTATATACTCTCAACTGAATTATATATACTATACGGACTGCACTGTATACTCTCAACTGCATTATATATACTATACGAACTGCATTATATACTCTGAGCTGAATTATATATATATACTATACGAACTACACTATATAATCTGAACTGCATTATATATACACTATACAGACTGCACAATATACTCTGAACTGCATCATATATACTATATGAACTGCGCTATATACTCTGAACTATATTATATATATATATATACTATACGGACTGCACTATATACTCTGAACTGCATTATTATATACTATACGGACTGCATTATATACTCTGAACTGCATTATATATATACTAAACAAACGCTTTGATCTTTAAGATCCTGCTTACCTGCTTTCCATTCAGCACTTTTGGAAACCGGACAGCACTACTCTGGGGATCAGTTACCAGCATAAGGGCTGATTGAACTACCTGGACTTTTAGCCACCATTGATTGATATACCAGCATTACAGCAGGCTTTCAGCCTCTAGAGCGTGCACTGCTCAAGGATCAAACTGAGACTGATATCACCTATGACGGCTACTGGATAATAAGACTAATCTTCTGCAGGATCGTGAGTACCCTACATCACATAGACCTCAGATGTATATGCATAGGTCATATCAGCTGTGGTTGTAATTTGGCATAGGTTACCCAACTCTATGGGATCATCCCTACACTGCAGGCAGGATCTCATATGCTTGGTGAGTCTCCTATCTTTAGTACTTAGATAGGATGCATGGACTGGCTTTGCAATCTTCACTCCAGCCTTATCATCGTGATTGTTTTTGTAATCCAGCATCACTACACTCAACATATGATGTGATATCTACTTGAGCTGCCTGTATGTAGTTATGCCTTGGTACCTGACACTGCTTTACCAATATATGTCCAGAAACATCTATATTCAATTATTTTCATCTTTATGCTGAAGATTTTGTGACTTAAGCAGACCCACTAGCTCTGGACTGTCCATTACCTCTGTGTCTTTGGGCACTGAAGGATTTTATGTTTCTGGCCTGGATTACGTTGGATCGTTCCCTGAGGAACTCAGCACTCCAATCACCCACTGAGGTTTTAAGGTGGGGTGCTGGCTCCTTTGGGGTTCTTTTAGGTTGTGCCTATACTTGTGGTGCAGGTGTATAACAGGGAGGGGGGACCCCATTTTGGGGGGGTCACCAGCTCCAACCTGGGGGATTTATGTGCATTAGGTAGGGTATATGGTTGGGAGGGGATTTAGCTGGTTAGGTAGGCTGTGGGGTGTGGTGTCTGAGTTAGGGAGGGAGTGGGTTTATGGGAGGTGTGGGGTTAGGAAGGATTTGGGTATGATGCTGTTATTTTATGCATGTTTTTTCTAATAAATATCTTGGAGAAGTTCACTCAATAGGGTGTGTGCATTATCATCTTTTTTATGTTTTTTGTTTTTTGATACCTGTACACCGACCACCTCACAAATCACAAATAATATATATATATATATATATATATATATATATATACACCTGTGTAGATATATACTGTATCTCACAAAAGTACACCACTCACATTTTTGTAAATATTTTATTATATCATGTGACAACACTGAAGAAATGACACTTTGCTGAAATGTAAAGTAGTAAATGTACTGTTTGTATAATAGTGTAAATTTGCTGTCCCCTCAAAATAACTCAACGCACAGCCATTAAGTGTATAAACCGCTGGCAACAAAAGTGAGTACACCCCTGAGTGAAAATGTCCAAATTGGGCCCAAAGTGTCAATATTTTGTGTGGCCACCATTATTTTCCAGCACTGCCTTAACCCTATTGGGCATGGAGTTCACCAGAGCTTCACAGGTTGCCACTGGAGTCCTCTTCCACTCCTCCATGACAACATTACAGAGCTGGTGGATGTTAGAGACCTTGCACTCCTCCACCTTCCATTTGAGGATGCCCCACAGATGCTCAATAGGGTTTAGGTCTGGAGACATGCTTGGCCAGTCCATCACCTTTACCCTCAGCTTTTTTAGCAAGGCAGTGGTCGTCTTGGAGGTGTGTTTGGGGTCATTATCATGTTGGAATACTGCCCTGCGGCCCAGTCTCTGAAGAGAGGGGATCATACTCTGCTTCAGTATGTCACATTACATGTTGACATTCACGGTTCCCTGTATGAACTGTAGCTCTCCAGTGGCGGCAGCACTCATGTAGCCCCAGACCATGACACTCCCACCACCATGCTTGTTTGTAGGCAAGACACACTTGTCTTTGTACTCCTCACCTGGATGCCGCCACACACGCTTAACACCATCTGAACCAAATAAGTTTATCTTGGTCTCATCAGAACACAGGACATGGTTCCAGTAATCCATGTCCTTAGTCTGCTTTTGTTCTGCAAACTGTTTCCGGGCTTTCTTGTGCATCATCTTCAGAAAAGTCTTCCTTCTGGGATGATAGCCATGCAGACCAATTTAATGCAATGTGCGGCGTATGATCTGAGCACTGACAGGCTGACCCCCCAACCCTTTGACCTCTACAGCAATGCTGGCAGCAGTCATACATCTATTTCCAAAAGACAATCTCTGTATATGATGCTGTGCACGTGCACTTCTTTGGTCAACCATGGCAAGGCCTGTTCTGAGTGGACCGTGTCCTGTTAAACCGCTGTATGGTCTTGGCCACCATGCTGCAGCTCAGTTTCAGGGTCTTGGCAATCTTCTTATAGCCTAGGACATCTTTTTTTTTTTTTTTAAAAAGATATTTTTATTGATTTTAGGTTCAGCACAAACCAACAAACACAAAACAGTCACAAATAAAAATATAAAAAACAAAACACACACGAGTATCTGATCCATTAAGCATACAAAAGTGGTATCCAATTTGTAATTAGATCACACAAGTCATTGTAGGCAATTCATTTCAAGAGGGCTGAGATATTGGTAATAATAACATTCATATATAGGCACTTTTGCACGACATAACCATATTAAAGGACCTGGTATTGAAGGTCCCTGTGGCACGGCCCATCAATGATCAATTGTGTTCAATTTTTAGAGAGAGTTAGCAGACTAGCCAACCATTTACCCCAAATTTTATCAAAGGTTTTATTTTGTTTGCAAATTTCAAAGGTTAATTTGTATGATGGAATAGAGTCATTAATAAGTTTTAACCAGAGGGACTTCAAAGAGGTCTGTGCACCTTTCCAGGACAGTAGAATAGATTTTTTAACATAAAAATAAAGTATACGGAGCAATCTCTTGGCATGTGATGGTATGTGTAAATCTCCAAATACTCCCAACAGGCAGTTCTTAGGGTGAATTATGTTAGGAAGGCCCAGCACAGTCGAAATAAAGGCACCCACTTCCTCCCAGAAGTCACTAACTATCGGGCACGATCAAAAGCAATGTAAGAAGTCTGCCTCTTGGCCACAGCCTCGGAAACAGACAGCTGATGGCAAGAGACCCATTTTATGCAGTCTGTCCGGAGTGAGGTGGGTCTGTTGAAAAATTTTAACTTGTATGATACGGTCTCGGGAGGAAATGACAGAGGTTTTATATGTGTCACTAAATTCTGACCAATCCTCATTTACCATAGAAATATCCAATGAATCCCACTTCTCCTGTGCTTTGTGAAACCTAGGGTTAAAGTCAGTCATTAAGGCTGCATAGTAAGTGGAAACTAATTTAGAGGGCTCTAGTTGCCTAAGTAGTCTTTCCAGTGGAGGCAGATCAGTGATATCATCTAAGGTACCAAATTGAGCATGTATGGCATGTCTTAGCTGATAATAATAAAATAAGTGTGATCTTGGTAAGTCAAAGTCAACTGAGAGAAAGTTTTAAAGCCCTGTGTAGTATATAAATGACATAGATATTTAACCCCCTTTGAATACCAGCGATTGGCATCTGGAAAAGAGTATAATTCTTGCAGATTGGGATTAAACCACAAGGGGTTGTTAGGAGATTTCAACCAGGAATGTTTCGATATTTTTGTGGTAATGTATTTAAACAATGAAAGGAAGACTGAGAGTAGAGAGGTTCCAGTGCGGTCTGGGACCTGGCCTCTATATATTATGTTATGCAAAGTTTCAAGGGAAGATGCGATAGCCCCCTCTGTGGCTGTACAGGCATTAGCTGGATCTGGGTTCATGCAGTCATGTATGTGCACCAGTTGAGATGCCATATAGTAAAGGAAAAAATTAGGGAATGCTAGACCTGCCAGATGAGCTGGTAGTCTCAGAGTCTCAAGTGCCACTTTGGGGGATCCACCCTTCTACAGGAAAGAAGTACATATCATATCTATGCGTTTGAAAGTAGATTTTGATATTTTACATGGGGAATTAGTAAGGATATAAAGCAATCTTGGTAAATAAATCATTTTAAGAATATTGGCCCTCCCCATGAGGTCTAAAGGCAAATCCATCCATTGTTTAGTTTGTTACTGGAGGCGGGTCAGCAAAGGATCAAAATTATTAGTGGCATATAGAGATAAGGGAGCCTAAACCAACACTCCAAGATATCTAAAAGAAGACACCACCTGAAGCTTGGAGTCTGGGCGTACCTGAGGAGGGTTATTCACATCCAAGGGAAAAAGGCTGGACTTGTCCCAATTAACCCGGAATCCAGAGTAGTCCCCAAAGGTGTTGACCTCCTCCAGCAAAGCCTGCAGAGACTCATTTGCATCTGCCAGGTACACCAGTGTGTCATCTGCGTAAAGAAAAAATGCGCTCCTCTATATTTGCAATTGGGAGACCTTTAATTGTAGTGGAGGAGCGAATGTGAAATGCAAGCGGCTCCATTGCCAGGGCAAACAACAGGGGCGACAATGGGCACCCCTGTCGGGTGCCCCTAGTGATTGGGAAGGGATCAGTGATAGATGAATTAACCCTTATCCTAGCCGTTGGGGAAGTGTACAGAAGTTTTATCCATGCTACCACACGGGGACCGAAACCATACTTCTGTAACACCTGAAAAAGGTACGGCCATTCCACACTGTCAAATGCTTTACAGGTGTCTAAGGACACAATGACACGTGTAGAAGGGCAGTCATGTGGATATTGCAAGTTGTGGAACAGTCTGCGAATGTTCATTCTAGTAGACCTGCCAGGGATAAATCCACCCTGGTCACTATTAACCAAGGATGTAACCACAGCATTTAGACGGTTTGCTAATATTTTGGCCAGAATCTTAACGTCCACAATTATAAGAGAAATTGGACGATAAGATTCACAGTTAAGTGGGTCCTTTCGGGGCTTTAATAGGAGTACTATCAAAGCTTCCCTCATCGATGGGGGGAGGATCCCAGTCTCTAGGGCTTTGTTATAGGTCCGGAGAAGGAAGGGGGATAGAAGGTCCTTGAACTTAGCATACTATTCAGTCGGGAAACCATCAGGTCCAGAGTCTTCTGTGCAGGCATTTGGGAGACCGCTACTGCAATCTCCTCGACTGTGATAGGCTCCACCAACATGTCCCGTCCCTCATCTGACAAGGAGGGAAGAGATATGTCAGCCAAATAGTCAGACAACTGGGAATCATCATAGTCAACCCTGGAAGTGTACAGCTTTCTGTAAAAGCTTAGAAAGGAGTCTAGGATATCTCCTGGGTTGTCACTAATAATACCTTGAGTAGTAAGGATAGGTGGTATAGAAATGGGGGAATGGTCAGGTCTGGTCAGGTATGCCAAGAGACGTCCTGCTTTATTACCATATTCAAACGACTTTTGGGAAACATACAACATGCGTTTTTGTGTGAGATCTAGCAGACCGAGTTCATATTCCCTACGGCTCTGTAACCATGTCTCCCTGGTGTCAGAGGCAGGGTTAGAGGCATAAGCAGATTCCGCACATACCATAGCATTTTCCAATTCCTCAGTGCGCATCTGGTTATTTTTACGTAAAATCCCTGTAATAGACATAAAGGTACCTCTCTGTAGACTTGAATGCGTCCCACTCCGTGGAGGGGTCTACTTTATCTAAATTATGCTTCCAGTAATTAGAAATACTCATCCTACACTCACCCTGTACCATCTCGTCTTCCAGCCAGTATGAGTTCAGGCGCCATAAGGCAGGTCCTGATCCTGGAAGGAGGAGGAGGGACACAGACAAAGGGGCATGATCTGAAACTCCCCTGGGCAGATATGAGACGGCGGAAACAACAGGAAGGGTCTCCGTTGATGCAAATGCCATATCCAGCCTAGACATAGTATGGAAGGAATCTGAATGACAGGAAAATTGGCGTTCATCTGGATGTTTCCATCGCCATACCACGGTCGAACCATGGACCTGGGCCCAGTCTACAAAAGAGGGAAAAGACCTGCCTCCCCCACCCAGGCGTTCCACTGTTGGGTCCAGGACTGCGTTAAAATCCCCTACATAAAGCAAAGGGCCAGGAGGCCTATTCAGTAGTTGGAGGGATAATTTAGAGAGTACTTCCACTGAGAAAGGGGGGGGGGGGATATAAATGTTCACCAACGTGAAGATTATAGTAGAAATTCGTAATATAAGAACAATAAACCTCCCTTCTGGGTCTGTTTTAATGCTGATCAACTCAGCTGGAAGGGATTTAGCCAGAAGTATAGATACACCAGAAAAAAATAAGGATCTTTTCTGAGGTGCATTCATGCCTCTAGTGTTCCAGTAGACTATCCTAAGGGATTGTGCCATAATGAAACATGTAATAATATAGAAGCATAAGTAAACCTTTGAATTAGTATTAATATAAGTGGATAGGCTGCGCCACCTTAAGCACACACAAGCACATGACAAAAAAGTGCGTGGGTCTGCTTGTAGGGTAGTATGGACCAGAATTTTTTTTTTTGTTTTAGAAAAAAAATAAAACATATAAATGACAACAGAGGCATTAATGAACCACTATAAGTGGTCACCTGGTATGCTCTTGATGACTCTCCATTAGCAAATGGTATAGGTGTGTTGAAAAAGAAATAAAAAGTAAAAAAAGAAGGAAAAAACAAAAGACAAAAAACATGAAAAAAAAACCCAACAACCGCTCTCTTTAAACCTTTGTGCCCCCCACCCCGTTCAGCCATCCCAAACATAGCAAGCTTTGGATCCCTAAACTGAAAGTCCTTCCTAACTAGACAACTGCGGAAGTCAAAAACTGTACCGTGGCCTCGCCACAAGCTGGTAAGGGGGTAACGTGGGGTCTGGTGAGGCTCCCAACTAATGACCGAGGAAAGAGAAAAAAAAAATTTCCCCCAATAGACGTGTCCTGTTGGAGGATACATGAGCTGTTTGTTCACGTGGAAAAAGTTGTCCGGATGATTACTCTGGTGTGCAGGTTACCATGGGCTGCAAACCGTACCAATGCAGGGTGGAATGTAAAGATGAAGGTCAGGGGAAAAAAATAAAAAGACATGCAGAATGTTGACACTGTAGCTTGCATAGCAGGGTGTAGATCTCCCCTTTGCATGTTAATGGAGACTTCAGTCTCCTCTGCTTCTGTGTGCTGCACCATAGTGATCATTCAGCCACTTCATGGCCTCCTTGGGGTTGGTATAGAAATGGGCCTTACCATCATGAATAATGTGCAGTTTAGCAGGGAAGAGCATGGCGTAGGAGAGGCCTTCCAAGCGCAATCTAGACTTCACTGCTGAGAAGGAGATCCGCTGGCGTTGAACTTCAGCAGAAAAGTCCGGATAAACAGAAATATTATTGCCATTAAATGTGAGCGGGCCTTTTTCTCGTGCCAGGTGTAGGATGGCCACTTTATCTTGAAAATTGAGGATGCGTGCAATGATGGAGCATGGTGGGTCACCCACTGGAGGGGGACAAAGAGAAGTGCGATGCGCACGCTCTATAACATGTGAGAATGAGGGTGCGTCTTTACCAAAAATGTCCCGCAGCCATGAATAAAGAAACTTTTCAGGATGGGAACCTTCCGCGTGTTCCGGAAATCCCACAAATCTAAGATTATTCCTGCGAGAGTGATTTTCCAAATCGTCGATTTTGGCACGCAGTGCCGCCATCTCGCTTGTAGTATCACGTATGGTAACAGACATGGGGTGTACAGTATCTTCTAATGTACTGATCCGTTCCTCAGCATCTCCTGTGCGGTCCCTGAGGTTCTGGACATCTTATTTCAATAAAGAAAAGTCCATACGGATAGAAGCTATTTGAGTGGAGAGGGAGGCCTTGCAATCCTGGATAGCCAGCATAATAGTAGATAATGTAGGCTCAGCAGGAGGAGAATCCACAGCCTGGCTAAACTCAGCAGATTGCTGTGATTCTTGTGTCTGCAGCAGAGGCGTAACTAGAATCTTCAGGGCCCCGGTGCAAGAAACCATGAAGGGCCCCCACCAGTGGCATTGCTAGGTCTACAAAAGATCTCGGGCTAGAGCCCATAGCAGCTAAGTAAGAAAAGTCATACACTTTGGCGGGTATATATATATATATCGTTACATATCTGAATGCAGATCCCCCACTTACATCAGGGTCCCCAGGGATCCACCACCTACATCAGGGTTCCCAGAGAGCCCCCCTTACATCAGGGTCCTTAGAGAGCCTCCCCCTATATTATGGTCCCCAGAGATTCTCCCCTTAGATCAGGGTCCCCAGAGAACCCTCCTTACATCAGGGTCCCCAGGGACCCCTCCTTACATCAGGGTCCCTAGAGAGCCCCCCCTACATTAGGGTCCCTAGAGAGCCTCCCCTTACATCAGGGTCCCAAGAGAGCCTCCCTACTTATATTAGGGTCCTCAGAGCCCCCCTCATTACATCAGGGTCCCCAGAGAGCTCCCCTTAACATCAAGGTCCCCAGAGAGCTCCCCTTAACATCAAGGTCCCCAGAGAGCCCCTCCTTGCATCAGGGTCCCCAGAGAGCCTCCCCCTACATAAGGGTCCCTAGAAAGGTTACCCTTGCATAAGGGTCCCCAGAGAGCCTCCCCCTACATTAGGGTCCCCAGAGATCCTCCCCTTACATCAGGGTCCTTAGAGAGCCTCCCCCTATATTAGGGTCCCCAGAGAGCCTCCCTCCTTACATCAGGGTCCCCAGGGATCCCCCCTTACATCAGGGTCCCCAGGGATCCCCCCTTACATCAGGGTCCCCAGAGAGCCCCACTTACATCAGGGTCCCCAGAGAGCCCCCCTACCTTAGGGTCCCCAGAGAGCCCCCCTACCTTAGGGTCCCCAGAGAGCCCCCCTACATCAAGGTCCCCAGAGAGTCCCCTCCTTACGTCAGGGTCCCTAGAGACCCCTTTCCTTACATCAGGGTCCCCAGAGACCCCTTTCCTTACTTTAGGGTCCCCATAGACGTAAGCTAGCAAGTGGGTGTGGTGCTGCGCTAATCCTGGTAACTAAACAAATGCATGAGTGCAACTGTGCTACAATGTTGATGAGTCAGAGGCTAGTCGCCTAACGTGAACGTGGGGTGTGAATAATCATCAAACACCATTGTAAGAGAATAAAAATATAAATATACTCCGCCCAGTGTAAAAAGTGACTAAATTGGATAAAAGTGTCCGGACTATAAAAATTGCAATAATAGCATTAACATGTGTAAGTGGGTGGTGCTGCGCTAATCCTGAATGCAAGAACCAGTGTGGCTTAGATGATAGACATCACTTATATCGCCAAAATAATAAATGGTAGAAATAAATTACACTGATGGTATTGGTATTAGGACTGATAAAGTGACTAGTAGTGCGTAAAGTATTCTGGATAAAAATAGTAACATAAATCGTGACAGAGATTGATAAGATAAAACACACATATTGAAGGGTAAATAACAGTGATAATAAAGCTGGCTAAACATCAATATCTGACAGTAATCCTACATAAGGTGCATATTAGTTGGGGCTGTGTGCATCCACAGCTCAAAAGTGACAATGTGTACAGTGCAGACGAAGAAGCACCTGATGTGATTCACTTTAGCACTTTAACTGCAACGTGTGCATGCTAGGACGTTGCTGTCACATATTTAAATTCAAAGGATTTTTTTTCTTGTGAAAGTTTCTTCCATTTTTTTCATTTTTTCCATTGCTTTTTTTTTTTTTTTCCATTTTTTCAAGATTTGGGACACTTATCATACCATCTTTTGATGAAGTTTTGCACATTATGCACTTTATGCAAAAAGTAGTGTACTTTTTCACTGTTTAGGAGGTTTTCACATTGCACTTATTGTTTGCACTGTACAGATTGTCACTTTTGAGCTGTGGATGCACACAGCCCCAACTAATATGCACCTTATGTAGGATTACTGTCATATATTGATGTTTAGCCAGCTTTATTATCACTGTTATTTACCCTTCAGTATGTGTGTTTTATCTTATTATCTTATCTTTGTCACGTTTTATGCTATACTATATATTTATCAATCTCTGTCACGATTTATGTTGTTACTATTTTTATCCAGAATACTTTACGCACTACTAGTCACTTTATCAGTCCTAATACCAATACCATCAGTGTAATTTATTTCTACCATTTATTATTTTGGCGATATAAGTGATGTCTATCACCTAAGCCACACTGGTTCTTGCATTCAGGATTAGCGCAGCACCACTTACTTACACATTTATTCAAAAGGTCAGGTGTTTACCTTAATCGGCGCATGCAGCTTTTTCACCCTCAGCCGCTTCCATATCTGATAGCGCGGGAATAACCCTCCCCAATAGCATTAACATAAGCAGTTAAAAGGCATGCAGTGTCGGACTAAACATATAGTGCATATGTAGGCAAGTGGGTGACTAAAACATTTATAGCACAATATACAACTTCCAGAAAAATAAAAATAAAAGAAAAAAGTGCAATGTTACACTGTACGTCCAGAGAGATCACAATGCCTGTGGTAATGCAAAAAAGTGTCCAGTGCAAACAATAAGTGCTCAAAAAGTGTCTAAAGACAGTCCGACACTGCATGCCTTTTAACTGTTTATGTTAATGCTATTATTGCAATTTTTATAGTCCGGACACTTTTACCCAATTTAGTCACTTTTTACACTGGACGGAGTATATTTATATTTTTATTCTCTTACAATGGTGTTTGATGATTATTCACACCCCACGTTCACGTTAGGCGACTAGCCTCTGACTCATCAACATTGTAGCACAGTTGCACTCATGAATTTGTTTAGTTACCAGGATTAGCGCAGCACCACACCCACTTGCTAGCTTATATCTCTATTAGGGGCCAGGTTGGACCCCATTCTGTGCAAGCAGCTTCTCCCCTTAGTACTATACTGACTACATGGTAGCGCGGGAATAATACACTTTACAGGGTCCCCAGGGAGCCCCTCCTTACATCAGTGTCCCCAGAGAGCCCCTCCTTACATCAGGGTCCCCAGAGAGCCCCTCCTTACATCAGGGTCCCCAGAGAGCCCCTCCTTACATCAGGGTCCCCAGAGAGCCCCTCCTTACATCAGGGTCCCCAGAGAGCCTCCCCCTTACATCAGGGTCCCCAGAGAGCCTCCCCCTTACATCAGGGTCCCCAGAGAGCCTCCCCCTTACATCAGGGTCCCCAGAGAGCCTCCCCCTTACATCAGGGTCCCCAGAGAGCCTCCCCCTTACATCAGGGTCCCCAGAGAGCCCCTCCTTACATCAGGGTCCCCAGAAAGCCCCTCCTTACATTAGTGTCCCCAGAGAGCCTCCCCCTTACATCAGGGTCCCCAGAGAGCCCCCCCTTACATCAGGGTCCCCAGAAAGCCTCCCCCTTACATAAGGGCCCCCAGAGAGCCTCCCCCTTACATCAGGGTCCCCAGAGAGCCTCCCCCTTACATCAGGGCCCCCAGAGAGCCTCCCCCTTACATCAGGGCCCCAAGAGAGCCTCCCCCTTACATAAGGGCCCCCAGAGAGCCGCCCCCTTACATCAGGGCCCCCAGAGAGCCCCCTCTTACATTAGTGTCCTCAGAGGGCCCCTTCCTTACAATAATGTCCCCAGAAAGCCCCCCCTTTACATCAGGGTTCCCAGGGAGCCCCCCTACATTAGGGTCCCCAGGGATCCCCCTTACATCAGGGTCCCCAGAGAGCCCCTTCTTACATTAATGTAACCAGAAAGGCCCCCCCCCTTACATCAGGGTCCCCAGACTGCTGCCCCCCCCCCTTCAAGAAGTTCCCCATGTACCTGGTTTGTGGAGGCGGCGACCAGCAACTCTATAGTGTCCACAGGCAGGGAATCTCCATGTGGCTTGTAGTTCTCCTGAGTATACAGTGGAGAGGGGAGGGGCCTCTGACCCGGGATGTATCAGCAGCACAAGCAGAGCCGACTCACTGAAAGTGAAACTAATACCTGCCCGGGCCCCTCCCCTCCTCTCTCCACTGTTTACACTGACACTCGGGAAGAGAGATCCCACCGCATACAGGCACAATAGAGCTGCCGATCGCTGCCTCCCACCTCCCCCCACTGCATTACAAACGGCAAGCCAGAGGTGCAGGGAGAAATGCCAGGTCTTGGGCCCCCCCACAGCGGCAGAATGGAAGGGCCCAGTCGCAAGTGAGACTGCAGCGACCCCTATAGTTCCGCCACTGGTCTGCAGGGGTTCTGTATGTGTGAGGAATATAGCAGGAATTGATGCACTCACCCCTGTTACAGAGTCCTGGATGGCTGAGAAGGAGGGCTGCAGCGTGTCTGAGTACCCTGCATGTGTCTCAGCGCCATTTTGCCTCCGGAACCGCGCCTGTTGTTCCGTGGTGTGTGAGGGCCGCGGTGGCCCGTATTTCACCATGTCTGCCAGTCTGGTGGGTGCCCACAGCCGTGGGGAACAGAATGATACCTTCCACGAGGATTTAGGACCAAGGATAAGTGCAGGATGGTCGTTGAGAGCCGGAGCTCTGTGTATATGCGACTGCTCTCTTCACCATCCGGCCACGACCCCCAGCATAGGACATCTTTATGTAGATCAACAATACTTTTAAGATCCCCAGAGATTTCTTTGCCATGAGGTGCCATGTTAAACCTCCAGTGACCAGTATGAGATAGTGAGAGTGATAACACCAAATTTAACACACCTTCTGCCCATTCACACCTGAGACCTTATAACATGAATGAGCTGTGTGTGTTGAGTTATTTTAAGGGGACAGCAAATGTACACTGTTATACAAGCTGTACACTCGCTACTTTACATTGTAGCAAAGTGTCATTTCTTCAGTGTTGTCACATGAAAAGATATAGCAAAATATTTACAAAATAATGAGGGGTGTACTCACTATTGTGAGATACTGTATATATATATATATATATATATATATATATATATATATATATATATATATATTAGCAAAAGTATTGGGACACCTTCCTTCTCACACACACACACATGAGCTATTAAAGTCAGTAGGGTTCAATATTGAACTGGCCCACCCTTTGCAGCTATAACAGCTTCAACTCTTCTAGGAAGGCTGCCCACAAGATTTAGGAGTGTGTCTATGGGAATATTTGACCATTCTTGCAGAAGCGCATTTGTGGGGCCAGCCACTGATGTTGGACAAGAAAGCCTGGCTCGCAGTCTCCGCTCTAATTCTTCCCTAAGGTGTTCTATCGGGTTGAGGTCAGGACTCTGTGCAGGCCAGTCAAGTTCCTTCACCCCAAGCTTGCTCATTTCAAGTATAATGTTATACATTTCCCTAAATCCCAGACACATAGTGTACTCTACCTGATGCTTATAAAACTGATGGCTCTTATAATCAGAATTATCTTTAAAGAATAGATGCCTATTGTGAAGTGCTTTAGCCAGGGCTTCTACTGCGTAAAAAATTCGCGGTGAGACACCTTGATTCAATAAACTGTTTATGTTTGGAAATATTTCTGTAAGTTGAGAACCAACTTCAATCATTTTGCAAAATATCTTTTTCTTTTCTCTGTTTGCAGACAAACACTTTGCAATTGTTAAAAAATACCGGGAACCTGAAGAATTATTTGTGCTATTCATCTTATCAATGCCATCAAAAAGATTTTCTTTATCTGGAAGTGTTAAAGGGTAAAGTTCCACCGCAAAGCTCCCATTAATTCCAACCACTGGCAATATATTTACCGAAGAGCTGGAAACCCAAACTGGAGGAAAAATAAATGTTTTATCCCGCAAAACAGCGTCATAGAGAAGGAAAACTAAATTGATATAAACATAAGATCCACATACAACAATCACCTTAGAAGTGGATTTTTTTATAATATGAGCATTAGCTTCAATATCTCTTTCTAACCCATCATAATTAAATAAGTCAAGTCCAAGTGAAACTGTAAACTCAACACAAATCCCTTCACTATTCATGTAGTTTGTTAATATTTCAGTTTCTTTCTCTCCAGCGTCATCTTTTGTTCTGAATATCCCGACCCAAGTCCAGCCAAAATGTTTCAACAACTTTGTTATTACCAAACAATGAACATGGTCATTCTGAACTGTTCGGAAAACATGAGGATAAAGTTGTCTATCCATAAGAGAGGAGTCTGTAGCTCCATAACTGATCTGCAACACAGAAGAATGGTGTTATACTCTATATTCTTTACAGGCAACATTTTCAATATAATATGAAAAAGAATAATGTTATCAAAAAGAAAAAAAATACAAACTGCTTCTATTTTATCTGCTACCTCTGGTGCTTGGTGGAAAACCGTGTAGCTTTGTAATTTTATCTTCCACACTGGATGCCTATGAATTTTTAAAGCGTAATCCCACTGCTGAGAAAAAACAACCCACTCTTGGTGATCAATTAACATTGCTAGGATTTTATAAAACTTTGTTGCAGATTCCTACCTGTTTCTGCTTTGAAGAAAAAATCTGTTTGTTCCACTATGTCCTTTGGATACTGATTCTGCAAGGATGGGTTTGATTCATTATAATCACTTGGTGCACTCTTTGTGCTCTGATCAGAAAAGCTGCAATGTCTGCATCCCTTTAAGAGCGAATAACACTTAGGCCGTGTACACGCGGCCGGACTTTTCAACCAAACTTGTCCGGCAGAAGAAATCCGTCTGACAATTCGACTGTGTGGGCTTCATCGGACCTGCAGCGGACCTTTTCTGTCGAAAATGTGACGAACTTTAGATTTAGAATATGTTTCAAATCTTTCCGACGGACTTGAGACCGGTCGAAAAATCCGTTCGTCTGTATCTTCCTTATTCTAGTCCGGTCGTACGTCATCACTAGGGATGAGCTTCGAGTTCGAGTCAAACTCATGTTCGACTCGAAAAATTGGCTGTTCGCAAGTTCGCCGAACACCGAACAATTTGGGGTGTTCGCGGCAAATTCGAATGCCGCGGAACACCCTTTAAAAGTCTATGGGAGAAATCAAAAGTGCTAATTTTATAGGCTTATATGCAAGTTATTGTCATAAAAAGTGTTTGGGGACCCAGGTCCTGCCCCAGGGGACATGGATCAATGCAAAAAAAAGTTTTAAAAACGGCCGTTTTTTCAGGAGCAGTGATTTTAATAATGCTTAAAGTCAAACAATAAAAGTGTAATATCCCTTTAAATTTCGTACCTGGGGGGGTGTCTATAGTATGCCTGTAAAGGGGCGCATGTTTCCCGTGTTTAGAACAGTCTGACAGCAAAATGACATTTCGAAGGAAAAAAAAACATTTAAAACTACCCGCGGCTATTGCATTGCCGACAATACACATAGAAGTTCATTGATAAAAACGGCATGGGAATTCCCCACAGGGAAACCCCGAACCAAAATTTAAAAAAATAAATGATGTGCGAGTCCCCCTAAATTCCATACCAGGCCCTTCAGATCTGGTATGGATATTAAGGAGAACCCCAGCCAAAATTTAAAAAAAAAATGACGTGGGGTTCCCCCTAAATTCCATACCAGACCCTTCAGGTCTGGTATGGATTTTAAGGGGAACCCCGCGCCAAAAAAAAAAAAAAACGGCGTGGGGTCCCCCCAAAAATCCATACCAGACCCTTATCCGAGCACGCAACCTGGCAGGCCACAGGAAAAGAGAGGGGGACGAGAGTGCGCCCCCCCCTCCTGAACCGTACCCGGTCACATGCCCTCAACATTGGGAGGGTGCTTTGGGGTAGCCCCCAAAACACCTTGTCCCCATGTTGATGAGGACAAGGGCCTCATCCCCACAACCGTGGCCGGTGGTTGTGGGGGTCTGCGGGCGGGGGGCTTATCGGAATCTGGAAGCCCCCTTTAACAAGGGGACCCCCAGATCCCGCCCCCCCGTGTGAAATGGTAAGGGGGTACTTACCCCTACCATTTCACTAAAAAAGTGTCAAAATAGTTAAAAATGACAAGAGACAGTTTTTGACAATTCCTTTATTTAAATGCTTCTTCTATCTTCCTTCATCTTCTTCTTCTTCTGGTTCTTCTGGCTCTTCAGGTTCTTCCTCCGGCGTTCTCGTCCAGCATCTTCTCCGCGGCGTCTTCTATCTTCTTCTCCTCGGGCCGCTCCGCACCCATGGCATTGGGGGGAGGCTCCCACTCTTCTCTTCATCTTCTTCTTCATCGTCTTCTCTTCTTCCTTCTTCTCTTCTTCTCTTCTTCTCTTCTTAATTTTCTTCTCCGAGCCGCTCCGCATCCATGCATGGAGGGAGGCTCCCGCTGTGTGACGGCGTCTCCTCATCTGACGGTTCTTAAATAACGGGGGCGGGGCCACCCGGTGACCCCGCCCCCTCTGACGCACGGGACATGACGGGACTTCCCTGTGGCATTCCCCGTGACGTCACAGGGAAGTCCCGTCAAGTCACCGTGCGTCAGAGGGGGGCGGGGTCACCGGGTGGCCCCGCCCCCCCGTTATTTAAGAAACCGTCAGATGAGGAGACGCCGTCACACAGCGGGAGCCTCCCTCCATGCATGGATGCGGAGTGGCCCGGAGAAGAAAATTAAGAAGAGAAGAAGAGAAGAAGGAAGAAGAGAAGAGGATGAAGAAGAAGATGAAGAGAAGAGCGGGAGCCTCCCTCCAATGCCATGGGTGCAGAGCGGCCCGAGGAGAAGAAGATAGAAGATGCCACGGAGGAGATGCTGGACGAGAACGCCGGAGGAAGAACCAGAAGGGCCAGAAGAACCAGAAGAAGAAGAAGATGAAGGAAGATAGAAGAAGCATTTAAATAAAGGAATTGTCAAAAACTGTCTCTTGTCATTTTTAACTATTTTGACACTTTTTTAGTGAAAAGGTAAGGGTAATTACCCCCTTACCATTTCACACGGGGGGCGGGATCTGGGGGTCCCCTTGTTAAAGGGGGCTTCCAGATTCCGATAAGCCCCCCGCCCGCAGACCCCCACAACCACCGGCCAGAGTTGTGGGAATGAGGCCCTTGTCCTCATCAACATGGGGACAAGGTGTTTTGGGGGGCTACCCCAAAGCACCCTCCCAATGTTGAGGGCATGTGGCCTGGTACGGGTTCAGGAGGGGGGGGGCGCACTCTCGTCCCCCCCTCTTTTCCTGCGGCCTGCCAGGTTGCGTGCTCGGATAAGGGTCTGGTATGGATTCTTGGGGGAACCCCACGCCGTTTTTTTTTTTTTTTTGGCGCGGGGTTCCTCTTAAAATCCATACCAGACCTGAAGGGTCTGGTATGGAATTTAGGGGGAACCCCACGTCATTTTTTTTTTAAATTTTGGCCGGGGTTCCCCTTAATATCCATACCAGACCTGAAGGGCCTGGTATGGAATTTAGGGGGACTCACACTTCATTTTTTTTTTTTTTTTTATTTTGGTTCGGGGTTTCCCTGTGGGGAATTCCCATGCCGTTTTTATCAATGAACTTCTATGTGTATTGTCGGCAATGCAATAGCCGCGGGTAGTTTTAAATGGCTTTTTTTCCTTCGAAATGTCATTTTGCTGTCAGACTGTTCTAAACACGGGAAACATGCGCCCCTTTACAGGCATACTATAGACACCCCCCAGGTACGAAATTTAAAGGGATATTACACTTTTATTGTTTGATTTTAAGCATTATTAAAATCACTGCTCCTGAAAAAAAGGGCCGTTTTTAAAACTTTTTTTTGCATTGATCCATGTCCCCTGGGGCAGGACCCAGGTCCCCAAACACTTTTTATGACAATAACTTGCATATAAGCCTTTAAAATTAGCACTTTTGATTATTCATGTTCGTGTCCCATAGACTTTAACGGTGTTCGCGTGTTCGAGCAAACTTTTTTCCTGTTCGCATGTTCTGGTGCGAACCGAACAGGGGGGTGTTCGGCTCATCCCTAGTCATCACGGTCGAATCCGTCGGACTTTGGTGTGATTGTGTGTAGACAAGTCCGATTCGACGGAAGTCCATCAAAAAGTCAGTCAAAAGTCAGTTGAAAAGTCCAACGTGATTCAGTCCATCGAAAGTCCGGTCGTGTGTACGCAGCATTAGGGAATTTCTCACCAAAATAAAATTCCTATAGCAAAAGATGCCTAAAATCTGACTTGTATCTTAGTGCAGACTGCTGTGAAAATCAATAAGCCAATCACACAAACAAAACATAAAACATGATTTTTTTTTAATAAACACAGTGAGCACTATTAGTCCCTTTTTCTTTTATGTATGTTCTGCCAACTTTGAGCAGCATTTGAAAGTTTATAAGAAAACTCTGAAGGAGTGAACCCAGGTATGCTTATCATCCCTGCTGGGGGCTAAAAGCACTATATGGCCTCATATGTCATAGAAGGTCAGAATTGAAGTAGAGCATATTTTAATTATCATGTTGTAGAGAGCACTGTTTTCACCTGGTGGCATACTGACTAAGAAGATGCTTTGAGTTATCAGAGTTTCCTGATATCACGCTTACCTCTAATGCAGGTGGTCAGGCACTATAGCTAGCTTCTGTGTGCTTATCCATAGCAGCCTCTTTTTCCATAAGGCAAGCAGGCCTACTGGTACTCAGTTGCTCCTAGGACACAATGCTATAGTGCCTGGCTGCTAGGGATGGGCGAGTGGTTCAGCCCAAGCGTGAGTTTGCCTGTTCGGCCATTCACCAAACACCCAAATTTGCAGGGTACTCGCCAGGTATTCACCCAAACGAACAGCCCGCAGTGCACCGAGCGCTGCACAGTGCATTCTACGCACTGATTAGGCAAAGCTTTGCCCAATCAGGGTGCAGTGTACGCTGATTGTTAAGAAGCGGGGCCGGGAAGCCGGCCGGGGCATCCTTAACAACCAATAAGTCATCAGCTGTCAATGGATTTCCCCACTGACAGCTAAGTAAAAAAAAGGCCATTTAGGTCTGGTAAGGATTTTAGGGTGAACCCCAAGCCAAAATGTAAAAAAAAGGCATAGGGCCCAGCAAAATCCATACCAGACCCTCATCTGAGCATGCAACCCAGCAGGTCAGGAAAGGGGGGGCGAGCAAGTGCCCCCCCCTTCCTGAACCATACCAGGCCACATGCCCTTAACATGAAGAGTGTGTGTTTTGGGGCAGGGGAGGCTCTGCTCCCCCCACCCCAATGCACCTTGTCCCCATGTTGATAGGGACAAGGGCCTCTTCTCAACAGCCCTGGGCTGTGGTTGTCAGGGTCTGCGGCAGGGGCTTATTGTAATCTGGAAGCCCCTTTCACAAGGGGGCCCCAGATCCCAACCCCCCCAATGAATGGGTATCGGGTACATCGTACTCCTATCCATTCACCAAAAAAGTTTTAAAAAGTGTTAACCACAAGAAACTTTTTGACAAGTTCTTTATTAAAAAATAAAAAAATAGTGTCCCTCAATGTAAATCCGTCGTCAATCACGATGGTCGCCGGACCAGTAAATAAAAGCTCCGCCTCCTGGGAGGCCTCCTGCCATATGCCCGCTCTGCGCTTTGACAGTTCTTATATAGGCAGGGGGTGGGGCCACCTGGCTATGTCACCCGGAGGCACCCCCCCTTTTAAAGTCATGCCCCCCTCCCCCAAAGCACCCACCCCCCCATGTTAAGGGCATGGGGATTGGTATGGTTTGGGGGGCGCTTGCTTGTCCCCTCCCCTTTCCTGACCTGCCTGGCTGCATGCTCAGCTAAGGGTCTGGCATGGATTTTGTGGGGGGGGGGGCACAATGTTTTTTTTTCTAATTTCGGAGTAGGCTTCCCCTTAAAATCTATACCAGACCCAGGCCCTGGGGGGGGGGGCATTTATTTATTGATTTTTTTGAATAGCTGGGTGATTGCTAGAAATTTTATGCAGGCTACAGATGCGCCACGTTACACACACATTAAGGGGACCCCCCAGGCAGTAAATTTGAAGGAATTTTTCATTTTTATTGTTGCACTTTAAGCATAATTAAAATCACTGCTCCTGGAAAAAAAAAAACGATCTTTTTTTTTTTATTGATACATGCCCCCTAGGGCAGTACCCAAACCCTCATACCCCTTTTATGGCCAATTACTTAAATATATACCTTTAAAGTGGGCACTTTTTAATTTTTCCTGTTCTGCTCCCATAGACTTCAATGGGGTTTGCTATTCGGGTTAGAACATTTCCCCTGTTTGGGAGTTCTGCGGCGAACTGAACAGGGGGGTCTTCGGCCTATCCCTACTGGCTACCTTGCCTGGGCAGGCGCAAACTGAGCACAGCAAATAAGTACTTGCGGTTGGTATACAGGCAGTGTGATTCAGCGTATATTTATTGGTTTGCGCAAAAGTTATAGCGTCTACAAAATAGGGGATAGATTTATAACATTTTTATTATTTTTTTTTTTTTTACTAGTAATGGCGGCGATCTGCAATTTTTATCATGACTGCGATATTGCGGCAGTCACGTCGGACAATTTTGACACATTTTTGGGACCATTCACATTTATACAGCGATCCGTGCTATAAAAATGCATTGATTACTGCATAAATGTGACTGGCAATGAAGGTGTTAACCAGGAGGGGGCGCTGTAGGGTTAAATGTGTTCCTAAGGAATGATTGTAACGGTGGGGGGAGGGGATTTACAAGGAGAGGAGATCGATCGGTGTTCCTCTGTACAAGGAACACACCATCGGTCTCCTCCCATCTGACAGGACGTGGATCTGTGTGTTTACACACACAGATCCACGGTCCTGCTCGGTTACCGGGCAATCGCAGGTGCCCGGCTGACATCGCGGCCGCCGGGCACGCGCACTGGGACCCGAGTGAGGCGGCGGGCGCGCGCCCCCTAGGGACCTTGGAAGGCAGCGCTGTCATATGACAGCGGCCCAGAATAACAGGTGCACCGTCCCGCTGTCATATGACGGTGGGAGGGCAGCAAGTGGTTAATGCAGCGCACTCTCTTCTTCTTTATAATGCTAGAAGAATGAAGTAGTTTTGCTGCTGATATTCACACAGAGTTCTCACAAACTTCTTTTTTTATTATTTATCATGATTTCATCAATATATTTTGATTTATCACATCTGACAAAAAAGATATGTTTTTTTTTTTGGTTTGTATTTTTTTCAAGCCTGATCATGTTTTTAATTTTTAATTTTTTTTTATTTTACTCCAGAATATTTTTGGGTGTGTTTTGTGTGTCAAGTTACCACAACCCCATTATTATCTTGTATTATTTAATCTCAAAGAGGTTGCTTGGTGTTGGTGTCTCTTGTTAATTTCACATTGTATATTTGAAATGTACCTGCCTCCTCACAAACAAACTGTCCTTTTTGAAGGAAAACACACATAGGTGAGTATAATTGAAACAAAAAATCCTTTATTAAGGGCTCATAACCAAACAAAGAGGAAGGCAACGCTGGAGAAACAGCAGAAATTGGTGAAGCCTTTGACCCCAGGGCACACATCAATTATTTTACTGCAAAATTGGTGGCCTGAGGAGTCCATATCTAAGGGAGTGCAGTCTGGTCCAGAAGTCCAAGAGATCATGAAAGCTGCAGATGACATGTATGTCCCCAGGCTGTGGTCATACAAGAGCCTGTATCTTTTGTCAGACCAGACTGAACCCAGGTCATCGCTCTCTAGTCTTCCTTAGACGCTTTCTTCCACACTGTGGCTCTGGTGTTGGAGGTGTGGCAGAAGGAGGAGTAGGACCTGGAGGAGGAGGAGGAGGAGGACCTAGAGGAGGAGGAGGACCTGGAGGAGGAGGACCATGGGTGAGCTGACAAATGTAGGTTTCACATGTGAGTTGCCCCCTCAACCCCTTATTTAGAGCTTCCAAAATTACAAAACTCACATAAGAGTCATTGGCCCTCCTCCATCTGCATCATTTTGCAGGCAGTTAGCTCTGCAAAATCCTCTTCCACACTGTTGGGGGTTCTGAGGGCCTCAGTAGTCTTCCAAAATAGGCCTATTGCAGCCTCCTCCAGGTTACTCCTCTTCCTGCCACTTTTTCTTTGAAGGCGGAGGGTAGGGACCTGGGTATCGGGCAGCCTGCTTGGCCCAGCCACCTCCTGGCTGAGACTTCCCTGTGTATGCAAAAGGTACATTGTTTTAGTTTTTGCTTTATCAATCACAATCAGAAATTAGTACTCCAAACTAACATCTATTTAACATCATTGATTGGACAACCAGAAATATTTAGAAGAATGCTATACCTGGCTCAAGCTGGGCTCCTCCACATGTTGCTGCCTGGAAGGCCCAGGTTGGACGTCAGAAGCCTCAGCTGGGGGGGAAAGAAGCGTGGAAGGAAGCGTGGAGAGTGCTGGCCTGGGTTCAGTCTGGCCTGCCAGAAAATGCAGCCTGTCATAGTACCACAGCCTGGGGACATAAATGTCATCTGCAACTCCTGATCTCTGGGAATCCTGGACCTTCTTGTGCTCCCTTAGATAAGTGCTCCTCATGCCACCAAATAGGATCTTCAAATGATGATGATGTCTGCTGTGGGGATCACCGGCTTGCAAATTGCAGCAAATTATCCAGCGCTGCCTTCCTCTTTGTTTGGTTCTTATATTCGGGGTGGTTTACCTGCCACAGGGCAGCTCCCTGAACATATCTATGAAGATTGGCATAAAGTCCTGATCATTGACTAGATCCATTTTTACTGCAAGACACAACACCAGACAAACCCTAATGTCAGCCTAAAGTCTTATAAACTTGTCTAAGTACAGGCCTCAATCTAGAAGCAGTATAGGCCCAAATTTAAATCTTACCTTCCTTATCATGATCGGCGCCTCCGATACTCCTTCCTCCGCTCACAGATCGTACGTACTATGCACGCGTGTTACGCTTTATATACACTGCGCATGCGTGAAACTCCGCCCGCCCCTGACGTTCTTTCTAGTCTATTTCCCACCCCTTCTCGTTCGGCGCAGTGGGGAAGAGCACATGGCGGAGACACAGCAGGTGCATGCTAATTACAGCAACGAGGAGGAGGGAAGCCTGGCGCCAGAAACGTCCCGATCCCGGAAGAGACGATTTAAAGCCTCAAATATGTCCTTTGGGGAGATGTTGGAGATGGTGGACATCCTGAAGAGGGCCGACTATGACGGGAAGTATGGACCTAACCCCAACCCCAATGTCAGAAAGGCCAAGATCATGGCGAAAGTGGTCAAAAGTCTGCAGAAGAATTTCGGGGTATGATGATCCAAGGATCAGCTCAGGAAGCAGTGGTCAGACCTCAAATTAAGGGAGCAGGAGCAGTACAGAAGGATCAGGAGAGTGCTGCAAAAATGTAAGTAGTTGTCCTGTGTTCCTATTCTTTATTTTTATTATAATTGTGCTGCTCCATGTGCTTTTCTTTACTGTTGTACAGTTTAAAATGGCAACTTTCATGTTCATGGGCACATTATTCATTCGTATGAAACATTGTTCGTTCGGCATAGAAAACACCATTGTTTTGGCCATATGCATTTGAATACATTTTTGCTAGCCTACTTCTCTTAAAATAATTTTGGAGTCTAGATGGGTTTGTAACTAGAATGTAATGCAAACTAGATTCTGTGTAAGGAGAGGACACTCAGCAGCTGTTACACATCTGGACGCTGGAGCACTAGTGTGGGACAAAAGAACACCCTTTTTATTAGGGGGCCCACACAGGTGCTCCAGTGTATACTATAGGGGTGTCTCCATCTGTGAAGCTTGTACAAAACAGGTAAGTATTCAAGCTTAACAAAGTAAAAAAATATTTCTTCATCTTGGAACTCTGCCAAAACAGACAATTGTACCCCACTTCCAACCAATGTTTCATATTCCTATTTCTGCCATCAAATATCTGTGTGCTAAGTATACATATTTTTTTTTACTTAGGGGAGAAAAGACTCGGAGGACACCACTCATCAGAAGAGACAACAGACCCCCCACCTCATGAAGAAGGTGAAATCCCCCAAAGCCAACAGGAGGAGGAGGAGGAAGATGTGGTGGAAATAGTCACCACAACAGGTGAGTGTCTGAGACCACAGGCTCAGGTAAGAGATGGATGCCGGCAGATTTATTATACATGGTGTGTTTTTGTTTCTCTATTTTCATGTGATCGTGATGTTGTGGATCCAGGTCATTTCACCAGTGAAAGTGCACAGATCCTGATCGGGGAGATCATGGGGTGTAATAGGGACTTGGAAAACATCCAGAAAAACATCAATAATGTTAAAAACAAAATGAAGAACATTATTGATGTTTTAGGGAGAGTTTACAACACCTCCAAATCCCTTCCTTTTTTGTGGTATTTGGAATGTAAAAATTATTAACATTTTTTGCAATTTTATAGAAAAGCCAAATTTTGAAGATGCACACACTGTGTCAACATGTGCTATCTGCCATCATGGGAGATCAATGTAGGCGTTTTGGTGGTGCAACCCTTCCTCAATAATAAAGTAGCTGAGAGGAAGGGGTTGCACCCCCAAAACACGTCCCTTGATCCCCCTGTGATGGCAGCTAGCACATGTTGACATTTGGCAATTTGTGTGCATCTTCAAAATTTGGCTTTTCCAGGGGTGACTTCACCCCATCTGAAAGCAATATCAAACACAGTTTATAAATACTCATGTCTGATATTGCCTTCAATTTCTACAAAAGTTGAACTTTGTAAGTTCCAGATTTGTGTCTTTCTTGTTTGTTTGAAACATGGCTGTTTTACTTTAAATGGACATTTCATTTTTTATTAATGTTACCGAAAAATTGTTATACAACAAACATGTTGGTTTGTTTTAAAAAAAACTTTTAGAAATGCACATGTGATTGTGCTGGTATTAAAAAGATTGATACTCAAGAATGTGTGGATTATTGTTTCAATGCTCATAAAATTTTGCTGTGGTAAAATTGGTGTTTTCAGTGACAATGGGGGTTATTTCCTAAGGGCAAATCCACTTTGCACTACAAGTGCAGTTTCAGTGCAGGCTCAAATGCACTTGTAGTGCAAAGTGTATTTTCCTTTAGTAAATAACACCCAACAGTGCTTTTTAATGTTACACAATCACAACATTTTCAGGACTCCCCACATTTCTGTCAGGGTCAGCTAAAGGAAACACAAGCAGTAAATGTCACCCAAGATTTTAGTAGTTAAAATGATTTTTTTGTTTTAAAAATGTATCAGACATTGTCTGGCATATTGATGGCCCCCCTACCCGCAAAGGAATCAAGGTATCTAAGATGGACCTCATGGGCACTCAGGGGGGGGCAAGCCAGGCCACTCTCAAGCGCCGTCAGGGTTGGTTCATTTACTTGAATTCCGGCCTCAGGCCCAACTGAGGCAGCATAGTTGACAGAATTTCACCTTAAAAAGTTGTGGAGAACACAGCACGCCAGGATGATATGATTCAGGTTATACTCAGCCATGTGTATGGGTGTAAGAAATAGGCGGAACCGGCTGGCCATGATTCCAAACGTGTTCTCCACCACTCTTCTGGCTCTGGCCAGCCGGTAATTAAAAACCCTCTGGTCCAGGGTGAGGGTCCTCATAGGGAATGGCCGCATAAGATGGTCCCCCAGCGCAAACGCTTCATCCGCAACGAAGACGAATGGGAGTCCTTCCACATTGTCTTCTGGAGGTGGCAAGTCCAAGCTGCCATTCTGGAGATGCTTGTAAAACTCCGTCTGGGCGATGACTCCACCATCAGACATCCGACCATTCTTCCCCATGTCCACATACAGGAATTCGTAAGTAGCCGGCACCACTGCCAACATCACAATACTATTGAACCCCTTATAGTTGTAATAGTATAACCCCGAGTTGGGTGGTGGGACGATGTGGACATGTTTCCCATCAATTACCCCTCTGCAGTTAGGAAAGTCCCACCGCTGGGCAAAGTGGGAGGCCACAGTCTGCTATTCCTGTGGGTTGGAAGGAAACTGTGGAGTCAAACAAGAAAAATAAATTAATAATTTTGCACATAAACATGGAAAGCAGATTAGACACAAACATTCTTGGCCAACATCAATATAACATTTATTTTAGCGAGTATTTAAAGACCAAGGTATAAGGTCCACCTATCAGATTCCCCCCCCCCTCTCATGGGCCATTTGTAAAATTTTATAGGGGGGGAGATGTTTTGGACAGGTAACCCTCTCCACTTCATTGAGAGATGAATGCCTAAATAATGTGGATTACTTTGGCCAGCCCCTCCTTACTTTACACTATTGGCAGCCCACTGGACAGGTAAGAAGTGTCATAATACAAAGAGATAAATACACACTGTACTATTTTAGCACATTTTTACATTCTGATATTACCTATCAAGATAATAAAAGGATACAAAAACTTTAAACAGTACCATTTAAAAGTATTCAGGCAGGCCCTTGCACTACACGCTTTGGGGAATTCATCCATAAATATAACCACAAAAGAGGTGGGTATAGTGTGTATGGGTTTGGCAAAGTCAGCAGATAGAGGATTGTTATCAGCTGAGTTAGCAGTTGGGGGGAGGGAGGGATCCAAATGATTTTGGGACACCAAAAAAAAAAGCCTCTGGCATTCTGCCTGAATTTAAAGCACAAATCACTATTTTCAACATTTTAGGGGGTATTTAGGGTAAAGCACTACTATGGAGCTGACAAAATACATTGTTAAGTGACTACATGAGGTGAATATAGGCGCAGGAGAGCATGCTGGGGAGGTAAGTGAAGGCAAATATGTATGAAGGACAAAAAAAATTACATAAAAATCCAGCATGCATGAGGACAAAGGGGACATTCACAGCATATTACAATCATGGTAATTAGGGAATGAGGAAAGAAATACAATACATTATCAAACATTAAATACATTAAAATGTGATGTTAAAGGATAAAAATCTTACCTTCATATACTCCTTCTGCAGGACCTGGATGATGGCAGAACAGGTCTCTGGGATAATGATCCCCAGAGCCTGGGGGGAGATGTCTGTCGAGAACTTGAGGTCCTGCAGGCTTCTCCCCATCGCCAGGTACCGCAGGGTGGCGACTAGCCTCTGCTCCAGGGTGATGGCTTGCCTCATGCAGGTATCCTGCCTGCTAATATAAGGGGTCAGCAAAGCCAACAAACGGTGCAATACGGGGTCCGTCATCCTGAGAAAGTTCCTGAAATCATCAGGATTATTCTCACAGATCTCACGGAGCAAAGGCATGTGACAGAACTGGTCACGCTGAAGCAACCAATTCTTGGTCCATGAACTCCTCCCCACCCTGTTCATGGACTGGGCTTGTGTCAAGGTAAGGACCCCAACACCAAGCCCCCGCACAGCACAAACTCTACAAGGAGTACGTATATGCAACATGGCTAGAAAATGGTCGGCTGCTCAGAACGAAATAACAGAACGCACTGAAGAATAGCAAGGCCTGTGAAGAGCGACCTGAAAATCAGTAAGGAACGAACACGAACACAACGACAAGTCAATTTTACTCGCTGCACACGCTGAAGACCAGATACAAACCCACAAGCACAAACTGAACAGCAGAAAATGATCTGAAAACCACGAGTCTGAAAAAGCGCAAATCCTCTCTCACCAAACTTTTACTAACACGAGATTAGCAAAAGGAGCCCAAAGTGTGCCGCGCCTGGTTCTGAACTGCCCTTTTATAGTCTCGTCGTACATGGTGTACGTGAACGCGTTCTTGGCGATCGGAAAGTCCGACAACTTTGTGCGACTGTGTGTATGCAAAACAAGTTTGAGCCAACATCCGTCGGAAATCATCCATGGATTTTGTTGTCGGAATGTCCGATCAATGTCCGATCGTGTGTACAGGGCAATAGAGTTTTGCTTTTATGCAAAAAGTACAAAAAGTTCAATTTTGGTTTCATCTGACCAGAGCATTAACTTCCACATGTTTGCTGTGTCCCCCACATGGCTTCTTTCAAACTACAAAGGGGGCTTCTTATGGCTTTCTTTCAACAATTTCTTTCTTCTTGCCACTCTTCCATAAAGGCCAGATTTGTGGACTGCACAATTAATATTAGGATTTTTATACAGCTTATCTGTAAAATCCTTTTCTTGGAGTACATCACGGGACACATAGCAGCCGTGTCCCGTGATGTACTCCAAGAAAAGGATTTTACAGGTAAGCTGCATAAAAATCCTTATATTAATTGACATGTGGGATGTCCCAAAGCAATGCCATATGAGGGGAGGGAGACACAAATAAGGCAGGTCGCTATGAGACGTGAGGATCTAGACTGCTGTCTGCAGTACACTGCACCCAAAGGCAGAATCCTCATGCCATCTTACATCCACCTCATAGAATTTTGTGAATGTATGCACTGATGACCAAGTTGCGGCTTTGCAAATCTGAGTCATAGAGGCCTGGTGATACACTGCCCTAGAAGTAGTTACTGCCCTGGTAGAGTGTGCTTTTACTTGGAAAGGTGGAACTTTCCTTTTTAGACTGTAGGCCTGAACAATAACTTGACAAATCCATTTTGAAATGGTCGATTTTGCTGCTGCCTGCCCCTTACTGGGGCTATATGGCAGCACAAACCAAACATCAGTTTTCCTTATCTAAGCTGTCACTTTTAGATAGATCTTTATTGCTCTCACCACATCGAGAGAGTGAAAAAGTCTTTCTTCCGCAGACGAGGCTGCGGAAAAAAGGAAGGTAGCACCACGTCCTGAATCAGATGAAAATTTGACACTACCTTAAGTAAAAAGGTTGGGTGGGGACGCAGCACCACCTTGTCCTCATGGACAACTAGGTATGGCTCTTTACAAGAAAAAGCTGCCAACTCTGATGCCCTTCTTGCGGAGGTTACCGCAATCAGAAAAAAATATTTCTTTGTCAAGAGGGCCAAAGAAATGCCCTGTATTGGTTCAAAAGGCTGTTTTTGTAAAACCAATAGGACGAGATTCAGATCCCATAATGGACACACAGGCTTCTTGATCGGCGGGACCATATGCATTACCCCTTGAATAAACGCCTGAACCAAGGAATGTGAAGTGAGCGGCCTTTGAAAAAATACTGATGAGGCCAAAATTTGACCCTTAATTGTGCTCAAGGCCAATTTCATTTCTATCCCCAACTGAAGGAAGGTGAGAATTCTACCTATGACATATTTTCGAGGATGCTATCTTCTAGCCTGACACCAAGAAATATAGGCCTTCCAGACCCTATAATAAATGGTCCTGGAAACCGGCTTTCTTGCTTTAATCAGGGTGGTTACCACAGAACCTGAGAGCCCAAGTTTCTTCAGAATGTAGGTTTCAACAGCCAGACCGTCAAATTTAGTGACTGTAAGGTAGGGTGGAATACTGGCCCCTGTGACAAGAGGTCTGGATGAACTGGGAGAGTCCAAGGCTTCCCCTCTGACATCCTGATGATTTCTGCATACTGGGATCTTCTGGGGCTGGGCCTACCAGAATCACTGGCTTTCATTCCTGCCTGACTCTACGAAGGAGCTGAGGTAGCAGCTGAACTGGGGGGAATGCATAAATCAGAGCAAACTGATCCCAAGGGGTCACTAATGCATCTGTCCCGAGTGTAAGAGGATCTCTTGCTCTTGACAGAAAGCTGTCCAATTTCTTGTTGAACCTGGACGCCAATAGATCTATGTCTGGTGTGCCCCATCTTTGGCATATAGCCAGGAAGATGTCTGGGTGGAGAGACCATTCTCCCGGGAGAATTTGTTGACAGCTCAAGAAATCCACCTGCCAATTCTCTACCCCTGGAATGAAGAGTGCTGACAGGCAAGGCACATGCTCCTCTGCCCAAGTCAGAACATGATTCACCTCTTTCTGGGCTGCATGACTTCTGATGCCCTCTTGGTGATTGATATAGGCCACTGCCGTGGCGTTATTGGACTGTATCCTGACGGGACAGCCCTGAAACCTGTATGTCCAGACTGTTAGCACTAGATGTACTGCCTGAATCTCTAGGACATTGATAGGCAAGGTCCTTTCGGACACTGACCATTTCCCTTGGACGGTGGTCTTTTTCAGGACTACACCCCAACCCAAGAGGCTGGCATCCGTTGTCACCACCTTCCAGGTAACAGGTATGAAGGACTTTCCCTTCAGCAAATTCTTGGTTACCAACCACCAATTGAGACTCTGGAATACTTTCAGTATCAGACACATTGGATGATCCAAGGTCTGTGTATCCTTGTTCCAAACAGACAGGATGCTGTTTTGCAACAGTCTCGAATGGAACTGGGCATAGGGCACCGCTTCGAATGATGCCACCATGTTTCCCAGCAACCTCATACAAAGGCGGAGTGAAGGATCCTTCTTTGTCCTGACCATCTGGACTAGCTCCCTCATGGAGTTGAATTTTGTCTGGGGCAAGAACACCCTTCTTTGGACTATGTCTATGACTAGTCCTAAGTACGCCAGCCTTCTTACTGGATGCAAGGAGGATCTAGGTTGACAACCCAACCTAGCTTTTCCAAGTACTTGACCGTACTGAACACACTCTTGTTCTATTCTGCCACCGATGGATCTATTAATAATAGATCTATTAGTAATAGATCGCCACACCCTGGCCCCTTAGCTTTGCTAGCACAGGGGCCAGAATTTTTGTTAATACTTGGGGGGCCATGGCTAGGCTGAAGGGTAGGGCCACAAATTGAAAGAGGCGATGTTCTACCGCAAAAAGCAGAAAGTTCTGGTGGGCGGGAAATATAGGCACATGTAGGGATGCATCTTTGATATTTATTGATGCTAGATATTCCCCTCCCCACAAGATGGAGACAACTGATCAAATTGACTCCATGTGAAAGGAACTAATGTTTAGAAACTGATTCAGATTTTTGAGGTCTAGAATGGATCTGACATTTTCATTTGGTTTTGGTACCGCAAAGAGATTTGAATAGAACTCCATTCCCCGCTCCTCTGATGGAGTCTCTATGATTACTACCTGAAACATCAATCGGTCTAATGCTAGAAACATAGACCTTCTTTTCTCTGGATCCTTGGGTACATTGGAACTCATAAAGTGATCTGGAGGGAGCTTCTGAAACTCTAGTTTGTAGCCTAGGGCTACTGCAGAGGTGACCCATCTGTTTTGGATTTCTTCCCGCCAAGCCCCTGAAAACTTCAGAAGTCTTCCCCCCACTCGATCAAGCGAGCCTCACAAGGAGGCTTTCTGCTTCACAGGCTTTTGCCTCCAGGACTTTTTTGGGGCCTGTGCTTGGCCTTGAGGCCTACTTTTTTGACCCTGACGATGGAGGCCATCGCGATTTCCTGGAGGCTGATGGCCCTGATACTGGAGAGGAGGCTCTTTTATATGAAGAGTGCTTACTCTTCCTTTTAATTGGTAGATATGGATATACTTATCCAGATCATCCCCAAACAGCCATTCCCCAAGAGAAAACCAGCCAATAGCTTCTTTTTTTTTTTTTTTTTTTTTACTTTTTTTTTTTTTTTTTTTTCTTCTTTTCACCACATCAGTGTTTTCTTTTTGAGAGACTTTTTCAGCTTGTCTTTCAAAACTCGTCCATTCTCAGGTTCACATCATTGTGGTTTCTTTTCTTATAAGAATATATAAAAGCCCAGTGGGATCCTTCTTTAATATTGGCGTATGTATTAAAAAAAAAAAAAAAAAAAGAAAAGAAAAAATTCCCCTATTACCCATTGTGCCTTTCCCTATACCCACTCAACCACTGTTACCCCCTCCCCCCCGCCCTACTCTAAGTGTTTCTACTTTTATCTCTGGTGTTCCCCTTTCCTTTTAATATTTGGTGTCTTCTAATACCTTCAGCCAGTATTTTTCCGAGGACTTGAATTTTTCCCATCTGGCCCAGACAGATTTATATTTTTCTAATTGTTCTTTGTCTTTGCAACAAAGGAGTTCCATTCTATGGTAGAAATCAACTTGTTTGATCCAATCTCTTAGGACTGGGCCTTCGCTCTTCAGCCAATTTTTGGGAATAGCGCCCTTTGCTGCATTTAACAATCTTGACGTTATTTTTTCCGTATATTGTTTTTTGGAGGAATTTATGTCATGGAACAGGCAGGTCATTATGTTGCTCTCAAGCATTTCGTCCGTTATTTCCTTAATGCTTATGATAATTTCTTGCCAATATGAGCTGATTTTTGGACAATCCCACCATATGTGTAACATTGTAGCTTTTTGTCCACAGTTTCTCCAACATAAAGGTGATTCAACTTGATTCATTTTATATAATCTGTCTGGGGTCATGTACCACCTAGCTAGGAATTTATAATTCATCTCTATAGTTTTTATGTCCCAGGCTTGGTTATATCCTCCTGCAATCATATTCTTCATCTGTTGATCATCTAGTTTTATGTTTAATTCTTTTTTCCACTTTTCAATGAAGGGTGGCCTATCTTTTCCTTCTAAGTCAGTCAGGAAATCATATACTTTCGAAATACCTCCTTTCAATGGCATAGGTGTTATACAGAGCTTCTCCAATCTATTAAGTTCTTCTCCATCCCTAAACGGGTGTGGTGATGTGTTAATTAAGTGATTTAGTTGTAGGTACTCCCAGTTTCTTAGTTTCCCCCCAAGTTTAGTTTCCAATTTTTGTGCCGGTTCCAGCTTCCCTTTCCTCGTGATGTCTTTAATTAGTGGGTTTTTTATTTTAAATCTGCGGAAAATTTCTTCACCCGGTGGAAAAAATTTTGTTCCCGTGAGGGGTATTAATGGTGAATTATGTGTCCATCTATATTTACGGTGTAGTGCATCCCATATTCTGAATACATTTTTAGTCACCTCGTGTGTGTTGGAGTCTAATACTCTATGTTTGTTTGATATCCAAATATTTTTGTGAAGTGTAGTTTTACTTAACGTGTTTTCCATTTCTATCCATTTTTTTTCCTTGTTTTCTTTTGTCCATTCTATCATCCGTGCTATAGTGACAGCTTTATAGTATCTTAAAATATCAGGTGCTGTTAAACCCCCGTGTTGTCTCTTCCTCGAGATTAGTGCCATTTTTAGTCTTGGCTTTTTATTTTGCCATATAAATTTTGTTATTATTTTTTGTATAACTTTGAAGAAACTCTGTGGGACCGTTACTGGTAACATTTGGAGTTTATATAAGATCTTTGGTAGTATTGCCATTTTGATCGTGTTAATTCTGCCGATCCACGAAAGTGCTTGTATGTTGACCTTCTTTGCTTCTGTCGATATCTCATTTAATAGTGGGATAAAATTTGCAGAATAGATTTTATTAATAGATGCTGTTAATTTAATTCCTAGGTAGGAAAGCTCCCCCTTTACCCAGGTAAATGGGAATTCTTTTTGAAGGGACAAAATCTCTTTTTTTTTTTTTATTTTCAGGTTCAATATTTCTGTTTTTACCGGGTTAATTTTGAAATTTGCTAGTTCTCCATACTTGTCAATTTCTTTCAAGAGATTTGAGAGAGTTTCTTTAGGCTTGTTGACGTATACGAGAATGTCGTCGGCGTATGCCGCGATTTTATGTTCTTTTTCGCCCAATCTCACCCCCTCTATCTCCCGGTTGTTTCGCAAAGTACTAAGAAACGGTTCCAAAGATAGCACATATAGAAGGGGCGATAGTGGGCATCCCTGCCGTGTTCCGTTGAACATTTCAAATACCGGTGATAATTTGCCATTTACATTTACGCACGCCGTGGGTCCTTTGTAGAGATTCGTAATCCACTTCATTATTCTGGGTCCCAGACCAAGATGTTGTAATGTGGTCATCATAAATCCCCAGTCTACCCTGTCGAATGCTTTTTCAGCATCTAAAGACAGGAGTAGATCTGGGGAGATATTAAGATTTTTCTTTCTTAGCATCAAAATTGTTTTTATGCTATTATCCCTTCCTTCTCTTCCAGGAACGAATCCAGTCTGGTCCGGATTTATCCATAATGGCATCAAACTTTTTATTCTAGTGGCAAGTATTTTTGCGTACAACTTTGTGTCTGTATTCAATAGAGCTATGGGTCTGTAGCTTGAACAGTTGACCTTGTCTTTTCCTTCTTTCAGTATTATGGTAATGTATGCTGACAGTGACTCTTTTCTGATGTCTTCATCTTCACCTATTTTATTTAAATATTCGCATAGTCTGGGGATCAATTGGTCTTGAAACTGTTTATAATATCTGATCGTAAAGCCGTCTGGCCCCGGACTCCTGCCAGTAGGAGTTTCTTTTAGTGCCAACTTAATTTCTTCTTGCGTTATCTCTCTTTCTAAATCCATCAGAGCTTCTGGGTCAGCCAATAGCTTCTTACATGGTGATTCAGCTGACCAGTATTTTAGCCACAGAATTCTACGCAGTAACCTTTGGGATTGTGAGGCCGGGACAGGCTCTTCTGAGTCTGAGCCCTCAGAGGAGAAGACATCTGTCTGTCTTTCTTCCTGATCCCCCAAAGGTAACACACTATCTCCTGCCCAATCTTGCTCCAAAGCTGGAGGGTCAGTGGCAGGAGAGTGGGATCTACCGCGTTTTCTCCCAGACTGGGAAGAAGATGCGATAATATTAGCTATCTTCTCTTCCAATCCAGCTAATGCTGAAGCCAAATCGTTCTTAGTGACGTATGCAGAGGCTGGAAGGTTGGAAGCAGTTGTGACACCAGAGGGCCTAGATGGCTCAGCTTGGTTTGTCACTTCAGGTCTTGCAGGGAAGAAAGTACTGTGGAGGCGTGACTAGGATCCTCAGATCCTGACCTCAGTGCCCTTGCACTTCTCCCTGAAGCATTTCCCCTTGTATTATGGGAAGACATAGTCCTAAGCACAAAGCAGAGGTACTAACACATGCATCTACTGCTGAGCACTAGTCCAGCAATTAGTATTATGCCGCTAATAATTTCCTCAGCCTGATGCTGAGTAGATTTTGCCTTTTAAATATGCCTGTTTTCACCAACCATACAGCTTACATGCCCAGATACGCTCTGTGTCTCTATTCCATCAGCCAACCTGTTTGTTGCTGATCAAACAAACTTTATAGGAAAGGAGCCCTGCACCTGTGCTGTGCCCAGTGCACCGTGTTCCTCGTGCACGTTGGCCGCTTAGGCCACACCCCCAGAATTTCCTAGGATCGCCCCCCTACTGTTTTACAAAAAAAGCAAACTTCCTGCGCACGCGCGATAAGTGTGGTCCGATCAAATGGCGTGAGCCGATCGGATAGCGCGGTACAATCGGATCATGGTACGATCTAAACGGGGGTCGGGGGGAAGATGCTGTCCAGGGGGGCTCAACACCCGAAGGTAGAAGATCCCCACTTTAGCTGATGGTCCAGAGTAACTTACAATCTGGTACTTCAATGCTGACAGGAGCTGAAGCATGGTAATGCAAACTTAACATGTTCTATCATACCTTCTAGTGGAGACAACAGGTATAGCACAATCTACTCAAAATAGAGAAGTCCATGAGTATAATACGTTGGATCTTCTAACTTTCCAGACCTCGCTGCAGGATACTGCTGAAATACAGACAGACCCAATCTTCACTCATCACGGCGAGTGTGTCATGGCAGACCTTCAAGGACTGGGGCTCTTGAAACAGGCATTCCTCTCCCTTGAACCTGTATAGCACTCTGCCAGACAACCACAACTTTATCCCTGACCTGTCTGGTGTATTCCTTGGACTTCATGGGGCTGTTTGTTCACTAAGGTTCTCTAACAAATCTCTGAGGGCTTCACAGAACAGCTGTATTTATACTGAGAATAAATTGCACATAGGTGGCTCTATTTACAAATTAGGGGACTTCTGAAGGCAATTGGTTCCACTAGATTTTAGTTAGGGGTATCAGACTAAAGGGGGCTGAATACAAATGCACGCCACACTTTTCAGGAATTATTTGTAAAAAAAAAATTAAAAACCATTTATCATTTTCCTTCCACTTCACAATTATGTGCCACTTTGTGTTGGTCTATTACATAAAATCCCAATAAAATACATTTACATTTTTGATTGTAACATGACAAAATTTGGAAAATTTCAAGGCATATGAATACTTTTTCAAGGCACTGTGTATATGTATGTATATATATATATATATATATATATATATATATATATATATATATATATATATATATATATATATAAATAGATATATACTGTATACACAGTAGCCTATACAATTGCAAAACAAGTCATATTGTGATTGAATGTTAATAAAAATGAACTTTGCTTTTCGATGTGCAATGCTGTAATTTTCTGTAAAATGCAATGCAATATGGCTACCCTCAGAAATATAATTTCCTGCTTGTGTGATTGGCTTACTGATTTTCCCAGAAGTCGGCACTAAGATACAAAACTGATTTTTAGCATCCCCTAAACTATTGTACAGAGGTTTGTATATATCTGTTAGACTCTTTCTTGTGGCACAGTGCTTAACCACTTGCCAACCTGGTCATAAGGGGGCAAATCCTTCCTGGGCTGAAGTGGTTAAAGCATACACTATACACAAAAGATTTAGGATCTTGGGGATGTCCAGGATCTCGCTGGCAGGATTATGACATTATCTTCTCCTAAGCGTTTTATTTTCCACTGTAATGCAGCGATATGAAATTGGGGGGAAATCTATGGTGATGAGTGAAACTTGATTTTTAGTTCAAGGTCTACTTTTACAAAATGTTTTTCTCCATTGTAGATATGGGTAGTCCATTTAGTTCTGAATCAAAATTCAGATACATTTTTCATTATTCGGAAATTTGGATGAATCCAAATTACCGATTTACAATAGTAACAAATTTAAACTAATCCGAAATAACAAACCAAAATTTGAACGAAATTTGATTTGAATTTGAGTTTGAAAAAATTTTTTAATTTAAATGAAATTTGAAAATATTAGAAATTGATTTTCTAAAAAATAATACAATAAATTAGAATATAAAATATAAAGCAATATAATTAAAATGAAAGAATTGTAAAGAATATAATAGAATTTAATAGAATAGAATGTAATAGAATAGAATAGAATAGAATAGAATAGAATAAAATAGAATATGATCGTCTTCCTAAATTCGAATAGAATAAATTAGCACAGAATTCAAAACAATGGAATCCAAAATAATAGAAAATAATATAATGGAAAATAAGAGAATAGAATAGAATAAAAAAAACAATAGAATAGAATAAAATATAATGAATATAACCCACTTCAGAAATTCTAATTTTGAATAGAATGAATTTTAATAGAAAAGATTAGAATAGAAAATAATAGAAAAAATTGAATAGAAAACAAGAGACTAAATAGAAAAGAATTGAAAAACAATTATTATAGAATAGAATAAAACAGAAATATAACCGTAATATTCTTTCTATTTTATTTTATTCTATTCTATTCTCTTATGTTTTATTCTATTCTTTTCTGTTATTTTCTATTCTATTCCAGTCTTTTCTATGCAAATTCATTCTATTTGAAATTAAAATTTTCGAAGATGGGTATTTATATTTTCCATTTTACTCTATTTTGTTCTAATTTTTTAATTGTCAGACAGTCAGTATCAATATCCTAATGCAACAGCTGCGTTTAAATGGAAAATGACTCCAATTCAATAATTTCTTTCAAATTGTTTTCGATTGTCAGATTTTTTTTTAAATCGGTTACATTTATTAATTCAAATACGAAACTAACAAAACTAATTCTGAAAACAAATGAAACAAATGTAACAAATTTAAAACTAATTTATTTTAAAAAAACAAATCAAAACGAAATGTAACAAAACAAGTTTTTTTGTCCTGCACATGTTTACTCCATTGTATGGTACAGCATGGATTTCTTCAACATGGTATTCATTTTAAATTCAATATTGGAACAAATGTTATAGATATATATGCACAAGACATATACCTGCGTATATCTATAGATCCCCAGTATTTGTGCCATTGGAATTGTTGTCACTGAATAATGATCTCCAATAAAACCCAACAATGGGGCTTCTCCAGAACATGAGTAATTAGGGACAGTCTTCTGTGGTCCAGATAAAATTTGTAGAACATTTCTTATAGCCACACTAGGATGTAAAGAAGAATCAGTGATATGATATCCCAGTGTAATATTGGGTAAAATTTCTGCATTCTGGTTAATTTGGTGTATAGCAAAACGAAAAACCAAAATATTTAGGATTGATCGCAGATCGTCACTGTAAATGTAAAGAAGTACAAGATATTAATGGTGGCACATGATACTGGGACGTTATCCTACTTAAAACAACCCATACAGAAGACTTCACAAGTCAATCTGTGACTTAATCACAGTATTCATGTCTTTTTGAAACACATGGGCATGTGGCATGCAATTAGCAGTCATGTTTCTGAACAAGGAGCTACCAATCAGTAGAGATAAAATGCATGAGGCCTCGATCACCTGAACACCAGAACAAAAACAGGGGAAGAGATACGGTGGGAGAAGGTATTTTTTGTGTTTGACAAGTAGATGGCTAATATATATTGTATAGTACAGATTTTTTTGTTTGAGAAACTGAAAGTTGCATACATTATATTAATGTTAGCAGAAAAATAAAAAAAAAGCATGCACCAATGGAAAGAGCACCAGGCCAATAGATAAATGAGTCTGGGTTCCTTTATTGTTTACACTATAACACAGCAATTGAATTCTGGGTGTAAAAAAAAAAAAAAATCTTCCTCTTCATCAGGACTTCAGTTAACATAATAACTTTGAATGGACTCAAAACTGACTCAAACATTGATTGCTCATGCAGATACTGCTGGCCAGGAACTCTCCTCATCCAGCAATTAGCTTCCTACATAGATTCACATATTAATGTCCTATTCTGAGTCAATTCTAAGTTTTTAGTTTAACTGAAGCCTTGGTGAAGGGGCATTTTTTCTGACCCCCAAAATATGTTGGCTGTGTTTTAGTGTAATCTTATAAATACAGGTACTCCTCACTTAACGACCAGGTTCCGTTCCAACAACCAGGTCGTTAAACAAATTGGTGATTAAACGAGGAGCCACAAGTAATCAATATTTTAAGCATTCTTGACTACTGTACTGTACTGTGAAAAAAAGGTATAAACACAAAACTCCAGCTCAATAAAGTTGTTTTATTTTGCATAAGTACAGAACACAAACAAAATTCTGTACTATACTGTACAACACATGGATGTATGGCACGTTGTTCGGGTGGGGAGAGCTGATCGTAAGTTTGAGTGATCGGTAAACAGATAAGTCGTTAAACGAGGAGTATTTTTTATCCTTTGTTCTGGTGCTCTTTCCATTGGTGCATTTTTTTTCTTTGTTTTTCTGATAACCTGTTAGGTACCCACTGCCCTGTAGTGAGCAGCCTTTCCTGAGCCAGTGAGCTCTCTGAAGGTTTTGGTTTTCTCATTACTTTGTATGAACTCACATCAATGTTCCAGTGCCTCTTGGATGTTTTTTTCTTCATTGGATTATTTTAATGTTGGCAGTTTATTTCAACCACATGGATGTTATAGCTAATGTGTTAGACTGAAATCATTTTGTGAAAACAATTTCCAAAACACCATTTTTTTTATCAAGTGCTAGGCAGTCAGTTTCTTGAAGTGGAGGTACAGGCAGGGATTTAAAAAATAAAAATGTCTTCCCCCTTATGAAGATTGAAGAATACATTGCTCAATTCAAGGGGTTGATCAAACACAGAGTAATAATTAACATTAGCATGACAGTCAGTTATTTAGTCCTCCTCTATCCACTGCCCCGTGTCATGTACTATGCAGGTCCAGGGGCCACATCGTCAGATGCAGTGGCGGTGCATCTATTAAGGGCGCACAGGCACCACCCCCTCTGTCATGCTACCCCCTCTATGTAAAATGGATAGATTCATGCATAGCATGAATCCATCCATGGCCGCTATAGCCACCCTCTATTCAGGCGCCCTGCCCCTTTTCAGACACCGGGTGCCTGAATTACAGTGAAGGGGGTGTTTTTTTAAGCTCTAATAGGCTTCGAAAAAGGTGGATTTGGAGCACAGAGCATTGTGCTCGCAAGTCCACCCAGGTGTGTTAGAAAAGCAAATGAATATTTGCTTTTCTAACACTGAACCACCTCTCAGACAATCAGTAGGCGCTGTTCTAATACCCGTCACCTGATTGGCTAAAGGCACAGGCGCTCCGATTGGTTGAATAGAAGAAAAGATGCACGGGAGGACAGAGAAGCATGGAGGATGCAGGAGCCATCGTCTGACCTACTGCATGTCCCACAGCCTGCGGCTGTCATGCGCTGCCTGATTCGCCACCAGGATGCGGTAACTTCAAGGATCGGGAACTTTTTAAAATAGTCGCTCAGATGATAAACCCTACCTGCTTAGAGCCCCCAGCAAACGAAACTCAAGAATTCTGCAATGAGTTATCAGATTTTTTCATCGCCAAAATTGACAACATTCGGAAAACAATTTAACAGAAAAAAACAACCAACTTCATTCAACTAAAGCAAAAAGAGGAAATTGACATGAACATCACACAATCACCAAATTTTTCTCTGACCCCAATCACCACTGACACCACCAAAAACATCATTAGAAGCCTTTGAGACAGCACATCACCAAACAACATAATTCCCACAAAACTCCTGAAAGAATGTTCTGACATCTTGGCTCCTACTATAACACACCTCATAAATCAGTCAATCAAAGAAGGGATTGTTCCGATCCCCTCAAGCAAGGCATCGTCAAACCCCTCTTAAAAAAACCCAACCTCGACCCTAAGGACCCTAACTACCGCAGACCAATAACAAGCTTTAACACCATGTCCATGATTATGGAGAAAGCAGTAGTACAACAGCTACAACGCCACCTGGACACACACAAACTCTTGGACCCTCTGCAATCAGGCTTCCGCCCAGGCCATGGCACAGAAACGGCACTTCTCAAAATATGGGAGGACGCCCTCGAAGCAGCAGATGATGGAGAATCATGTCTCCTGGTACTGTTGGACCTCAGTGCAGCGTTCGATACAGTGGACCACAATACTCTACTCATCTGCCTCACAGAAGTAGCAGGAGTCACAGATTCAGATCTACAATGGTTCGCATCCTTCTTAGGAAATCATTCACAGAGAGAGAAACTAGTAGCATTCACCTCTGAAACCTGCACAATCTCTTGTGGAGTCCCTCAAGGTTCACCCCTGTTACCAGTGCTACATTCGCCCACTCCTCAAAATCATCAGAAAATCGGACCTCTGCTTCCACTCATACGCTGATGACACTCAACTTTACTTTCGCATCACCGGACAAAAAGACCATGATCAGCGACTAGAAAAATGCCTCACATTGATAGACGACTGGATGACCACTAGCTCCCTCAAACTCAATGGATCAAACACAGAGCTTCTTCTCCTACACGCAAACCGAAATTCTAAAACTAAGACCCCATGGACACCTCCCACCATCTTTGGACAGACCATCTCTCCAAGCACCAATGCCAATAGTCTCGGAGTCATCTTTGACTCAGAAATGTCAATGGATGCACAAATAGGATCAGTAGTCAGCGGATCTCACCATCTCCTCCGCCTGCTATGTAGACTCATCCCCTTCATTCCAGAAGAGGACAAAGCAGCAGTATTAATTCCCGACTCGACCACGCAAACTCCCTCTACATAGGACTACCTCTATATCAGATTGCACGCCTACAACTCATCCAAAACACGACAGCAAGACTGGTAACAGGAAAAAAACCCTGGGAATCCATCTCCCCTCCCCTGAGGAGCCTACATTGGTTAACCGTAAATAATTGGATCACATTCAAGACCCGCTGCCTCACCCACAAATGCATACAAGGAAACTCTCCTCAATACCTACGCGAGAAAATAAAACACTACACACCCAATCGCAGTCTTCGATCAACTAACCAAAACCTCCTCCTCATTCCCAAGTCCCGCTACAAATCAAAGGGAGAACAAAGATTCGCAGTCCAAGGTCCATGGCTATGGAACGCTCTACCGACTTAAATCCGCATGGAAGAAAACCATCAGGCCTTCAGAAAAAAACTCAAGACCTACCTCTTCTAAGAAGCCGGACAACAAAGGACGGATCAAGCACCTTGAGGTGATTCAGTTCGCATTTGCAGCACTATACAAATCATTCATTCATTCTTTCAAGTGCCGGTCAGACGGCGAGCAGGCGAGGCAGGTCACATTGGCTGCATATGATGGGCACAGAAGCTACATATGATGGGCACAAAGGCTGCATATGATGGGCACAGGCTGCATATGATGGGCACAGAGGCTGCATATGATGAGCACAGAGGCTGCATATGATGAGCACAGAGGCTGCATATGATGGGCAAAGGCTGCATATGATGGGCACAGAGGCTGCATATGATGGGCACAGAGGCTGCATATTATGGGCATAGAGGCTGCATATAGTTACATAATAGGTGAGGTTGAAAAAAGACACAAGTCCATCAAGTCCAACCTATGTGTGTGATTATATGTCAGTATTACATTGTATATCACTGTATGTTGCGGTCGTTCAGGTGCTTATCTATTGCCGTGTACACACAGGTGAACTTTTCAACCGGACTGGTCTGACGGACAGAATCCGGCTGATAATCTGACTGTGTGTGGGCTCCATCGGACCTGCAGCGGACTTTTTTGGTCAAAAATCTGACGGACTTTAGATTTGGAACATGTTTCAAATTTGTCCGATTGACTTGAGCCCGGTCGAAAAATTTGCTCCTCTGTATGCTAGTCCAACAGATGAAAACCCACGCTAGGGCAGCTATTGGCTACCGGCTATCAACTTCCTTATTTTAGTCCGGTCGTACGTCATCACTACGTATCCATCGGACTTTGGTATGATCGTGTGTAGGCAAGTCCGTTCATTCAAAAGTCAGTAGGAAGTCCGTCAAAAGTCCGTTGAAAGTCTGTCGGAAAGTCTGTCGGACCAGTCTGGTCGAAAAGTCCGCCCGTGTGTTTCTTGAAACTATCAACGCCCCCCGCTGAGATCACCGCCTGTGGAAGGGAATTCCACATCCTTGCCGCTCTTACAGTAAAGAACCCTCTACATAGTTTAAGGTTGAACCTCTTTTCTTTTAATTTTAATGAGTGGCCACGAGTCTTGTTAAACTCCCTTCTGTGAAAAAGATTTATCCCTATTGTGGGGTCACCAGTACGGTATTTATAAATTGAAATCATATGCCCTCTCATGCGTCTATTCTCCAGAGAGAATAAGTTCAGTGCTCGCAACCTTTCTTCATAACTAATATCCTCCAGACCCTTTATTGGCCTTGTTGCCCTTCTTTGTACTCCTTCCATTTCCAGTACATCCTTCCTGAGGACTGGTGTCCAGAACTGGACAGTATACTCTAGGTGCGGCCGGACCAGAGTCTTATAGAGTGGGAGAATTATCGTTTTATCTCTGGGGTTAATCCCCTTTTTAATGCATGCCAATATTCTGTTTGCTTTGTTAGCAGCATCTTGGCATTGCATGCCATTGCTGAGCCCATCATCTACTAGGACCCCCAGCTCCTTTCCATCCTAGATTCCCCCAGAGGATCTCCCCCCAGTGTATAGATTGCATTCATATGATGGGCACAGGCTGCATATGATGGGAACAGAGGCTGCATATGATGGGCACAGGCTGCATATGATGGGCACAGAGGCTGTAAAGGGGGCACAGGCTACATATGATGGGCACAGAGGCTGCATATGATGGGCACAGAGGATGCATATTATGGGCACAGAGACTGCATATGATGGGCATAGAGGCTGCATATTATAGACACAGAGGCTGCATATGATGGGCAGAGAGGCTGCATATGATGGGCACAGAGGCTGCATTTTATGGGCACAGAGGCTGCATTTTATGGGCACAATGGCTGAATTTTATGGGCACAGTGGCTGCATTTTATGGGCACAGTTGCTGCATATGATGGGCACAGTGGCTGCATATGATGGGCACAGTAGCTGCATATTATGGGCACAGTGGCTGCATTTGATGGGCACAGTGGCTGCATTTTTGAGCACAGTGGCTGCATTTGATGGACACAGTGGCTGTATATGATGGGCACAGTGGCTGCATTTTATGGGTACAGTGGCTACATTTTATGGGGCATAGTGGCTGCATTTTATGGGCACAGTGGCTGCAATTGATGGCACAGTGAGGCTGCAATTGATGTATTTTTTTCTGTTTTTTTTCAGATTTTTTCAGTTTGTTTGCGCCCCCCCCCAAAAAAAAAAAAATTGAGCACCAGCCACCACTGGTTAGATTTGTTGTAATGCTATACTGTAAATTATGTTAGCTGAAAGGGTAGCACAAGAGCAGTTGGAGGCCAGCAAGAACAGTGGTGTATTGGTGAGTATTACATATTGGAGATATGGCTTGACCAAATGACATTTCAAGTAGTAGGAACCTATAACTGCCTAACAAGAAAGAACACAGCAGATAAAGGGAAAAGAAGAAAGAGAAAGAAAGCAAAACTGAGAATGTACTGTATAACCATAGTCAATAATCACAATATCTTGTAGAAAATATCTGCCTGAGGTTCTATGTAAGATTGCATGCAAATACGCATGTTTCTGAGCATTAACTTACTACAAGACATGTAGTGGCATGCACACGCAAATGTATTAGCATGGATGTGAGGCAGCGTGCACACAAGCACATGTTTAGCAGTGATATTGATGTCAAACGACCTATTTAAGCTGGATTGTTACATGGAGATATTGCTGAGTGCTCTTCAGCTAGTTCCTGACTCACCTGTGACCTGACCTGCTGCTTCTTCCTTCCTGTGTTAATTTTCTCTATCAAATGGGGATAGTTGAGAAAAGAAAATAGCGGCAGGAAGGAACTTTATTGAGTTTTAATGCTTAGCACCTAAATAGGCAGTGATCAAAATCACTGGGTAAGAAATGGGCAATCTATGGGTACCATACACTCCTAAATTTGGGCATGGTGTCCAAGAGTTTTGTTGTTAATGCCATTGAAGAAAATCTGGTGGTTCCTAGATTTGACTTCAGCCAGTGTGGGTGTGTTGAATAGCCATACTCTTGCAATTGTTTTGTTTAGCATCCATAAAATGTGTCATTGGGGTAAGTTGGAATTTTGTGAGTCCCTGCGGTTTAAAATTATGGAATGCTTACAGGGATTCATGTGGAAAGGGAACTTTTGAAGCTTCTAAATCACTGCATGAACCTTTCTCCAAAATTCCTGGGCTATGGGATAGGTCCATCATAGGTGCAAAAATGTGCTTGGTTTCAAGCAATTCTGAAGCAGTTAGATGAGCATTCTGGCACAGCATGTGCCAAATGAGTAGGCCCACAGTACTATTGTTTTCAAAGCATTTACATTCTGGGAACATTCTTTGGTGGTGCTCCATATTCAAGACCACATTTCTGGTTCTATGGTTATGCTTAATTTGGCTGCCCATTTCAGCATGTAATTTTGGGTAGTCAATGAGGATTTGTGGAGTAATAGGTAATGTAACAAAGAGTTAAAGTTTGGGAAGTAGCATGGAGGCAGCATAGTGTACCAAAATGGTTCAGAATTTGATAAATTATTGGTTACCAGCCTTGGTGGGAGTGATTTTATGCCATCCATTGTGAAAAGCCAGTTGAAAAATGTAATGCTTAGACTGATCCAGTGCTTAAAAATGGCTGAAGAATCTAGCCCCAGGGGGCAAATGAGGTTGCTGAGAAAGAAAAGAAGTGGGAGGTTGGGGTGTAAGAGGCCCCCTAAATATTTTATTGCATTATATATTTTAAGAGATTTAGGTGTAATAGGGTTTCATAAAGTTAGTCTACCTCTAGAAGAGAGACACAGAAGGTTGTCTACCCACAAGTGGTCACAATCAGCAGCTTCTATGGCTACCAATGTATGCATTTGTTTATTTATTTATTTGTTTTTTATAGAAATTAAAGTGGTTCTAAAGTCTCAAGGTTTTTTTACCCTAATACATTCTATGCATTAGGGTAAAAAACCTTCTGTGCTACAGGAGCCCCCCCCCCCCAGCCCCACCTTATTGGATTCTCCAATCCAGTGACATGCACGAGAGCAGCGGCTCTTGCCACTGTCTCCCTCGTCATTGGACAGATTGATATTAGCGGCAGCCATTGGTTTCCGCTTCTGTCAATCAAATGCTGTGACGAATGGCCGGCTCGGGAGCGAGCCTGCATGGGTGCCTCCAGGGAAAGTGGGGGAAAAAATGAAGGCTTAGATACACTTTAAGATGATTAAAGCAAAAGCTTAATCTGTTAAAGAAAAAAAAAAAGATGCGTTAACTTTAAAACCTAAAAATGAGTCCCTCAGGCCCCAGTCACATCTCACATAGTGGGAATGCATGTTCCCGCTGCCAAATTATATAGCAAATCACATGTTTCTGCGCATTACTCAAAGGGCAGCCCATTCACTTGAATGAGATGCCCTATGCACATTTGTCCCAATTTGCAGGAGCGCAATTTGTGACCACTGTGTCCAGCGAACACAGTGGATTACAGTTCTCAGTACCAGGCCTCTGTGATTGGCCCAGGTACCCTGTGACTTCTGCGACCAATCCCAGCAATGACATGTTTACTAGTAAACATTAGTCATGAATGGAATCCATTAATGATAGCATTATTTATGTTTGTAATCTCCACAGCAGCACTGTACTATGTACTAGCTGTTGCCAGTCACAGACATCACAATAGTAAAGAATAGACATGTGCATAGTGAAATATTTTGTTTCGAATTTCGGCTTCGTATGAAAAATACATTTATTTAGTTACTCCCGAAATTCGTTTTTATTTATTTTGTTTCATTAAAAAATGCATTCGTCCGAAAATCCGAATTAATTAAGGCTGAATCTGTCAGTTGAAGGCTTATGGTGTCTGTCGGATGTTCTAAGAAGATTCGACAAAGCACCTAAACTGTACGACACCGTGATCGTACATTTCCGGGTCAAATGCTCCGCCCACAAGCTATAGTAGAATTCCAATGTTGTTTGACTAGTGATAATTATAATTATTAAATATTATTACTATTCAAACAACATTAGAATTCTTCTATAGCCTATGGGTGGAGCATTTGACCGTAAAGGTCCGCTTGTGGCGATCGTATGTTTTTAGCTGCTTCGTCAAATCTCATGTCTCTATATTGTCGAATCTTTTCTCTCTATGTCGAATAATCTTGGACTAATAGAGTTAGGTTAGGCACATTCAACCGCAGGTTCGATAGACACAAATCGATATTGTCACCATCATCTTCTATCTATCTATATCAAACTGTTGTTGCAACATTACAAAAATATAATGGATACGAAAATGAACGCATTTTTTATATTGGATCTTTTGGGTTTCGGATTCTGCACGTTTGTTATCGTTTGTTAAAATGAACATGATAATCCCCGAAATTCGGACGAAAATGCATTCGGACATTCATGACAGTTAAAATGATTGCTTTTACAGTGAGCATCACTGTAAGAAGCAATTATAGTGTAAAAAAAAACACCGACCAGAATAGTAAAATAACAAAATTGTGAAAAAAAAAATATTTTTACATGCCATCACCAGTAAGTGTTCCTAATCACCCCCACCCACTCGCAGTGTCCCTAATCACCACCACACAAGTTACAGTTTCCCTGATCAATGCCACACCAGCCCCAGAGTCCATGATTACTGCCACATCAGTCATATTGTCCCTAATCACTGCCACACCAGTTACAGAGTCCCTGATCACCACCACACCAGTCATATTGTCCCTAATCACTGCCACACCAGTTACAGAGTCCCTGATCACCACCACACCAGTCATATTGTCCCTAATCACTGCAACACCAGTTGCAGAGTCCCTGATCACCACCACACCAGTCATATTGTCCCTAATCACTGCCACACCAGTTACAGAGTCCCTGATCACCACCACACCAGTCATATTGTCCCTAATCACTGCCACACCAGTTACAGAGTCCCTGATCACCACCACACCAGTCACCAGTTACACAGTCCCTGATCACCACCACCACACCAGTCATATTGTGCCTAATCACCGCCACACCAGGTACAGTGTCCCTGATTACCACCACTCCAGTTACAGTGTCTCTGATCACCACCAGAGCAGTTATAGTGTTAGCCTAAGGACCTGTTCACATGTGATACTCTCTGAAGAGCCATCCATATTTGTATCTCTCTTCAGAGAGCATTTGACAGACAGTGAGGAGGCATTAAATCACCTGTTCACCACATGCTTTAACCCCTAGGACCCCGCACAAGCACCCCCATTCATTGAATGGGTCATGATCTGCAGGCGTACAGGTGGTATAATTGTTTCCAAAGCTGCAAAGTATCACAGCCACAGGATGTGTACATTCCTGGCCACTGCTTCTGCAGCTAAAGAGGGTAGTAGTTGAGGGGTGGTAAAACTGTGATTCAGCCATTAAGGTTTTACCACCTCCCAACCTCACATATGAATGAGCCCTAATAATGCAGTCAGTTCTCCAATCACCACCAGACCAGCCACAGTGTCACCAGACCAGTGTAGCTAGAATCAGTGTTCCTGATTGCCACCACAGCAGACCAGTGCAGCAAGCAACAGTTTTCTTGACCACCACCACACCAGTTCCAGTGTCACCAGACCAGTGTATACAAGCAACAGTGTTCTTTATCACTGCCACACCAGTCACAGTGTCACCACACCAATGTAAGCCAGGAATGGTAGCCAGGAATGGTGTCTTTGATTGTCACCACCCCAGGCTCAGTGTCACAAGACCAATGTAAGCCAGGAATGGTGTCTTTGATTGTCACCACACCAGTCCCAGTGTCACGAGACCAGTGTAAGTCAGCAGATGTGTTCCTGATTTCCTGATTGCTGCCATGCTAGCCTTTTGTGTCACCAGTCCAGTGTAAGCCAGCAACTGTGTTCCTGAACACTGCTACATACAGTAAGTCCCACTATCATCAGACCAGTGCAGCCAGCAACAGTGTTCCTGATCACCACCACACCAGTGTAGTGTTGCCTCTGTCTGTCACCTGTACTAACCCTAGCCTGTTCATTGACCACATTTCTCCTTATTGCCTGGACCAACCCTTTGCCTGTTTGCTGACCATGTCTCTGTCTGCACCTTACCTGACCCATCTACACATCCCACTGACTATGTTCCTGTGAGACTCCAGTTCCAGCCATGCCTTGAGGACAACTGCACTCCTGGAACCACATGAACTCTTTTATTCTTCCTTTCTTTAGCCTCCTGTACTTTCTGGTCATTGAACTTGCCACTTCTGGAGGCAGCCATGTTCCAGTAGGCTAGGCTTGCTTGGCTTATAGGAACTGGGACTGTTATAGGAAGGTGACGCTACATTAAGCTATATTCCCTGACCAATCGTATAGAAGCAACCATTGCAGTACATTTTCTTTGATACAACTGTCTGGTATATAATCAGAAACATTTTAAAACTCTCACACATGTTGTATCACTATACTAAGAAAGAGTAGCAAAATGGGTTTCGTAATTCTGAGTATGCCAATGCTCTATGTGAGAAATATCTTATTAAATTGACATTTTTATTTAATTTAATTTTAATTTTGTTTTAATTTTAATTCCACATATTCTAAAAACTTGTGGCAATAAAAATTAAGTCTTCAAAAAACTCCCCATGCATCTACGAAAATATTTTAGGTTGTTTTCTTTCCAAAATGTTGTCATTTTGTGGGTGTTTCTACTGTCCTGGTGCTCCAGGGCCTCCAAAAATGTAAAACACAGAAAGCCTTAAGGTGCTCCTTGGATTTTGGGCCCCTCTGTGCATCTAGGCTATGGAAAAGTCTCACTCATTTAGTATCCCAATGCTTGGGAGACATAGAAGAATGTGTTTATGGGGTTACTTATAAGTAATGTACCAGTTAGAGATCGAGCTGTAGAGAGGGCTTCTCTTGTATCTATTGTCAAACTCCCCTAATAGTGGTGACAGGAGGTATGAGGATGTGGTGTGGCATGAGGGCCGGGGTAGTAGGCAGAGCCAGCTGAGGTTTGCAGCTAGCAGATAATCATGGGTCACCAGGCAGGGAACTGGAACATGGTGACACTTGATCCAAAGGCAGGAGTGTAACCAGGACACAAGCCAAAAGATCATCAACAGCTGGGCAGTGAGGTATGGGAACATCAGGTAGAGGCAGAGTCAGGATACAGGCCTTGGTCAGTACTAGGGATGAGCTTCGCGTTCGAGTCGAACCCATGTTCAACTCGAACATCGGCTGTTCGATCATTCGCCGAATTGCGAACGTTATGGGCCGTTCGTGCCAAATTCATGTGGCCCGTCATGGCCCATAATTCACTGCGGCATCGCAGTGCATTGCTGGCTGATGATGGGCCAAGCATGCACTATGACCCGCATGCTTGGCCAATCACAGCGCCGTTGGTAGTGAGAGCTGTAATTGGCCAAAGCCAGGGTGACTTTGGCCAATTATGGCTCAGGGGGTTTAGAACACGCCCCACTCTATATAAGGCCGCCTGCACAGCGGCCCTGTGTAGTGTGTTCCGGCGTGTGAGAGATAGAGAGAGAGAGAGACAGTGTCATTTCATTTGAGTTAGCTAGATTAGGCAGGACAGTCAGTTAGTTAGCTGCACTTACAGTGTATTGTGTATATATATGCATCCCAGGTGTTGCATATATATATATATATATATATATATATATATATATATATATATATATATATATACATATACATATACATATACATATACATATATATATACATATATATATATATATATATATATATATATATATATATATATATATATATATATATATACACTGTATTCAGTTTAGCTTGATACGTTCCTGTTATCTTCCTACTGACAGGCAGGCTTGTCTTGTTACAGTATTTACAGCTACCTGAAGAAAATTGCTGGTGTTCTTTTGATCCTATTAGTACCACAGTCAGGCAGCTAGACTATTTACAGTTAGTGCAGTGCGTCCTCCTCACAGTGTTCAGTTAAAGCTACAAGTTAGTTTAGTGTGACCTCTGCACAGTGTTAAGCTAAAACTACAAGTTAGTGTAGTGCACAGTGTTCAGCTAAAGCTACAAGATAGGGTAGTGCGTCCTCCTCACAATGTTCAGCTAAAGCTACAAGATAGTTAAGTGTGACCTCTGCACAGTGTTCAGCTAAAGCTACAAGTTAGGGTAGTGCGTCCTCCTCACAGTGTTCAGCTAAAACTACAAGTTAGTGTAGTGCGACCTCTGCACAGTGTTCAGGTAAAGCTACAAGTTAGTGTAGTGCGTCCTGCTCACAGTGTTCAGCTAAAACTACAAGTTAGTGTAGTGCGACCTCTGCACAGTGTTCAGCTAAAGCTACAAATTAGTGTAGTGAGACCTCTGCACAGTGTTCAGCTAAAGCTACAAGTTAGTGTAGTGCGTCCTGCTCACAGTGTTCAGCTAAAGCTACAAGTTAGTGTAGTGCGTCCTGCTCACAGTGTTCAGCTAAAACTACAAGTTAGTGTAGTGCGACCTCTGCACAGTGTTCAGCTAAAGCTTCAAGTTAGTGTAGTGTGTCCTCCTCACAGTGTTCAGCTAAAACTACAAGCTAGTGTAGTGAGACCTCTGCACAGTGTTCAGCTAAAGCTACAAGTTAGTGTAGTGCGTCCTCCTCACAGTGTTCAGCTAAAGCTACAAGTTAGTTTAGTGTGACCTCTGCATAGTGTTCAGCTAAAGCTACAAGTTAGGGTAGTGCGTCCTCCTCACAGCGTTCACCTAAAACTACAAGTTAGTGTAGTGCGACCTCTGCACAGTGTTCAGCTAAAACTACAAGTTAGTGTAGTGCGTCCTGCTCACAGTGTTCAGCTAAAACTACAAGTTAGTGTAGTGAGACCTCTGCACAGTGTTCAGCTAAAGCTACAAGTTAGTGTAGTGAGACCTCTGCTCAGTGTTCAGCTAAAGCTACAAGTTAGTGTAGTGAGACCTCTGCACAGTGTTCAGCTAAAGCTACAAGTTAGTGTAGTGCGTCCTCCTCACAGTGTTCAGCTAAAACTACAAGTTAGTGTAGTGCGACCTCTGCACAGTGTTCAGCTAAAGCTACAAGTTAGTGTAGTGCGTGCTCCTCACAGTGTTCAGCTAAAGCTACAAGTTGGTGTAGTGTGTCCTCCTCACAGTGTTCAGCGAAAACTACAAGTTAGTGTAGTGCAACCTCTGCACAGTGTTCAGCTAAAGCTACAAGTTAGTGTAGTGCGTCCTCCTCACAGTGTTAAGCTAAAGCTACAAGTTAGTTTAGTGTGACCTCTGCACAGTGTTCAGCTAAAGCTACAATTTAGGGTAGTGCGTCCTCCTCACAGTGTTCAGCTAAAGCTACAAGTTAGTGTAGTGCCTCCTCCTCACAGTGTTCAGCTAAAACTACAAGTTAGTGTAGTGTGACCTCTGCACAGTGTTCCGCTAAAGCTACAAGTTAGTGTAGTGCGTCCTCCTCACAGTGTTCAGCTAAAGCTACACGTTAGTTTAGTGTGACCTCTGCACAGTGTTTAGCTAAAGCTACAATTTAGGGTAGTGCGTCCTCCTCACAGTGTTCAGCTAAAGCTACAAGTTAGTGTAGTGCCTCCTCACAGTGTTCAGCTAAAACTACAAGTTAGTGTACTGCGACCTCTGCACAGTGTTCAGCTAAAGCTACAAGTTAGTGTAGTGAGACCTCTGCACAGTGTTCAGCTAAAGCTACAAGTTAGTGTAGTGTGTCCTGCTCACAGTGTTCAGCTAAAACTACAAGTTAGTGTAGTGCGACCTCTGCACAGTGTTCAGCTAAAGCTACAAGTTAGTGTAGTGAGACCTCTGCACAGTGGTCAGCTAAAGCTGCAAGTTAGTGTAGTGCGTCCTCCTAACAGTGTTCAGCTAAAACTACAAGTTAGTGTAGTGCGTCCTGCTCACAGTGTTCAGCTAAACCTACAAGTTAGTGTAGTGCGAGCTCTGCACAGTGTTCACCTAAAGCTACCTGTAGAAGGTTGGTGGTGTTTTCCTGATCCTATCACTACCGCAGGCAGCTAAATAAGCTACAAGTTATTTTTTGGCGAGCTCTGCACAGTGTTCACCTAAAGCTACCTGTAAAAGGATGGTGGTGTTTTCCTGATCCTATCACTACCGCAGGCAGCTAAATAAGCTACAAGTTAGTTTTTTGTGAGCTCTGCACAGTGTTCAGCTAAAGCTACCTGTAGAAGGTTGGTGGTGTTCTCATACTACTGGCAGGCAGTTGATTTTGCTAGCTGCAGTATCAGTACATATATATATATATATATATATATATATATATATATATATATATCCCAGCCTAGGCAGCTACAGGCCATTAGAATGTCTGGAAGGCCAACAAAGAGAGACAGACAGTCACAAGCCAATAAAAGAGGGCAAACAGGCTCTGTGTCTAGAGGCAACAGTGATGGTCGTGGAGATGGTGCATCCTCATCAGCACGTGGCCGTGGGACACGCTTGGCCTTTTTTTCGGCAGCTGGCCGTGTTGAGCCGCAACATACAGAAGACTTGGTCGAGTGGATGACCAAGCCGTCCTCATCCTCCTCATCCTCTCTCACCCATGCTCAGGGTACTTTGTCTGGCAAAGCAGCGGCCTCTTCCCTCGGCTTAATGTCATCAGTAGGGATGAGCCGAACACCCCCCTGTTCGGTTCGCACCAGAACATACGAACAGGAAAAAAGTTCGTTCGAACACGCGAACACCGTTAAAGTCTATGGGACACGAACATGAATAATCAAAAGTGCTAATTTTAAAGGCTTATATACAAGTTATTGTCATAAAAAGTGTTTGGGGACCTGGGTCCTGCCCCAGGGGTCATGGATCAATGCAAAAAAAAGTTTTAAAAATGGCCGTTTTTTCAGGAGCAGTGATTTTAATAATGCTTAAAGTCAAACAATAAAAGTGTAATATCCCTTTAAATTTCATAGCTGGGGGGTGTCTATAGTATGCCTGTAAAGGGGCGCATGTTTCCCGTGTTTAGAACAGTCTGACAGCAAAATGACATTTTGAAGGAAAAAACACATTTAAAACTACCTGCGGCTATTGCATTGCCGACAATACACATAGAAGTTCATTGATAAAAACGGCATGGGAATTCCCCACAGGGCAACCCCGAACCAAAATTTAAAAAAAAAATGATGTGGGAGTCCCCCTAAATTCCATACAAGGCCCTTCAGGTCTGGTATGGATATTAAGGGGAACCCCTGGCCAAAATTAAAAAAAAAAATGACGTGGCGTTCCCCCTAAATTCCATACCAGACCCTTCAGGTCTGGTATGGATTTTAAGGGGAACCCCGCGCCAAAAAAAAAAAAAACGGCGTGGGGTCCCCCCAAAAATCCATACCAGACCCTTATCCGAGCACGCAACCTGGCAGGCCGCAGGAAAAGAGGGGGGGACGAGAGTGCGCTCCCCCCTCCTGAACCGTACCAGGCCACATAGTAAAATCAGGAAAAAACTGCTGCGCCAACCAAACAAAATCAAGCCGCCAACACTAACAATTAGACTAATTGTATTAGATGATGAGGATAAAAAAGTGTAGCGCTATATTGTGCATAAAGAAGGTGTGTCATGTATAACACCTATGTGCATATCAAACGTTAGGATCTATCAAACCCAACATGTGAACTTACTAATGATGGCCTCTATAGAAATGGCCTCTATAGAAATAGAGTGATATAAATAGTGATGTCAACGTGTAATGCGAACGTTAGGTTCTGTTAAACCCAACAGGTGAACCTATTAATAGTGACCTGTTTAAAAATAAAATTAAATGGAAAAATATATCCGTTGGTATCAACATATAATGGAAAAACTTATGAATCGTGTGCACACAATCAATGTAAACATCAACCATCAAATCCAAAGCCCAAATGTGTGTATCACAACATGACATAAGGTGGGGATAAATGGCGAGTCCATGGGGTATTACACAGTTCATTCACTTTTGTAAAGGAATCCTGGGTAGATGCAGGTATCACAATAACATCTATTCCTATCTTCAAATAGGCTTTTCCAACTCTTGACCAGGCAAAGAAAATGATGTAAAATGCCCTTACCAGACGCGGTGGACTCACAGGCCGTTGGCGGTGAGTCGTATGAGCTTGCACCGTTTAAGTACGGTAGGGTAACAGTTGTCCTTGGTCTCTGGCAAGAGGGTCTTGGAAAGGTTCCCAATCCAAAGCGATATCCCGGATTCCTCCTCCAGCGAGCATTCGTATCTCATGCAATCAGGAAAAATGGATAAGGAGAAAAAAGGCTCCACATAGTGTGAATTCCGGATTACCAGGAAATTCGCACCACTGGAGGTGAAGGGAGACTTGCTGGGCTGCTTTCTCTGCTCCACAGGCCACATGCCCTCAACATTGGGAGGGTGCTTTGGGGTAGCCCCCCAAAACACCTTGTCCCTATGTTGATGAGGGCAAGGGCCTCATCCCCACAACCCTGGCTGGTGGTTGTGGGGGTCTGCGGGTGGGGGGCTTATCGGAATCTGGAAGCCCCCTTTAACAAGGGGACCCCCAGATCCCGCCCCCCCCCCTGTGTGAAATGGTAAGGGGGTACTTACCCCTACCATTTCACAAAAAAACTGTCAAAAATGTTAAAAATGACAAGAGACAGTTTTTGACAATTCCTTTATTTAAATGCTTCTTCTATCTTCCTTCATCTTCTTCTTCTGGTTCTTCTGGCTCTTCTGGTTCTTCCTCTGGCGTTCTCATCCAGCATCTCCTCTGCGGCGTCTTCTATCTTCTTCTCCTCGGGCCGCTCCGCACCCATGGCATGGGGGGGAGGCTCCCGCTCTTCTCTTCATCTTCTTCTTCATCTCTTCTTCCTTCTTCCTTCTTCTCTTCTTCTCTTCTTCATTTTCTTCTCCGGGCCGCTCCGCATCCATGCTGGCATGGAGGGAGGCTCCCGCTGTGTGACGGCGTCTCTTCGTCTGACGGTTCTTAAATAACGGGGGGCGGGGCCACCCGGTGACCCCACCCCCCTCTGACGCACAGTGACTTGACGGGACTTCCCTGAATGATCCCCCTGATGAAGGCACGTGATCCCTGTGCCGACCACACGCCACACCAGCGCTTTGTTTTCTCATTTGTGAAGCCTTGATTAGAATGGTGCACTCACGCACCCACACAATGTGAGTACCCCTAGGAGGGGAGTGTTTATATTTGGAATAAATATTTGCTTGCAATGTTACACTATGGAGCTTCTTTTTTTCTCATTTATGAAATGGAATGCTGATAATTGAGCAAGTCGAAGGACAACATCACCATATCTATTAGAGCCCAGGAGTGGCTCCCAAGCGTGATTTGACATAGTTTAGGTACTGTGTCACACGCTCTGAGGTGAGCGCATATGCTTGTGGGGGTCACCGGGAGAGCACTGAAGCATGTTATCTATTCACATTTTTTTGGATGAGCACGATGGATATCACAGGATATGAACACTATATTTGAACACTCTGGGAGTTTATCTATGAACTTTATTAATCATGTATTCAAATAGTGAGCACTTTCTTCAACCAGAGTTTGCACTTGGACTTTTAGCAGTTTATGCACATTGCACTTTGCTGATTATATCATTAATTTATCACAGATTGCAATTTATTGTTTAAATACATGGTGATAGATTGTTTTTTATTTAATGTACATATATATATTTTTACACACTGATTTTTATATTTATCATAATTTTTCTAGCGCAAACACATTTACTTTATTATATTATTTTCACGGGTATGGAACGTGATTAGTGTTTGCAGCTGTTAGCACTGAGGGTTTAATTTAGAGGCATTAACCCATCTGTGGCTCGCAAGATCTTCCTATATTATTGTCAATATTTTCCAGCACTGCCTTAACCCTCTTTTGCATGGAGTTCACCAGAGCTTCACAGGTTGGCACTGGAGTCCTCTTCCATGATGACATCACGGATCTGGTGGATGTTAGAGACCTTGCGCTCCTCCACCTTCTGTTTGAGAATGCCCCACAGGGCTTTAGCAAGGCAGGGGTGTGTTTGGGGTTGTTATCATGTTGGAATACTGCCCTGTGGCCCGGTCCCTGAGGGGGGGGGTTGATGCTCTGCTTTAGTATGTCACAGTACATGTTGTCATTCATGGTTCCCTCAATGAACTGTAGCTCCCCAGTTCCGGCAGCACTCATGCAGTCCCAGACCATGACACTCCCACCACTATGCTTGACTGTAGGCAAGACATACTTGTCTTTGTGCTCCTCACCTGGTTGCCACCACACATGCTTGCTACCATCTGAACCAAATACGTTTATCTTGGTTTCATCAGACCACAGGACATGGTTCCAGTAATCCATGTCCTTAGTCTCCTTGTCCTAAGCAAACTGTTTGCGGGCTTTCTTGTTCATCATCTTTAGAAGAGGCTTCCTTCTGGGACAACAGCCATGCAGACCAATTTGATGCAGTGTGTGGCGTATGGTCTGAGCACCGACAGGCTGACCCCACACCCCTTTAACCTCTGTAGCAATGCTGGCAGCACTCATACGTCTATTTCCCAAAGACAACCTCTGAATATGATGCTAAGCATGTGCATTCAACTTCTTTGGTCAACCATGGTGAGGCCTGTTCTGAGTGGAACCTGTCCTGTACAACTGTATGGTCTTGGCCACTGTGCTGCAGCTCAGTTTCCAGGTCTTGCCAATCTTCCTATAGCCTAGGCCAGTGATGGCAAACTTTTACACCCCAGATGTTTTGGAACTACATTTCCCATGATGTTCATGCACTCTGCAGTGTAGTGCAGTGCAGAGCATCATGGGAAATGTAGTTCCAATACATCTGGGGTGCCAAGGTTCGCCATCACTGGCCTAGGCCATTTTTATGTAAAGCAACAATTCTTTTTTTCAGATACTCAGAGAGCTTTTTGTCATGAGGTGCCATGTTGAACTTCCAGTGACCAGTATGAGAGAGTGAGAGCGATAACACCAAATCTAACACACCTTCTCCCCATTCTCACCTGAGACCTTGTAACACTAACAAACCACATGACACCGGGGAGGAAAAATGGCTAATTGGGCCCAATTTGGACATTTTCACTTTCACGGGGTATACTCACTTTTGTTGCCAACGGTTTAGACATTAATGGCTGTGTGTTGAATTATTTTGAGGGGACAGCAAATTTACACTGTTATACAAGCCGTACACTCACTACTTTACATTGTAGCAAAGTGTAATTTCTTCAGTGTTGTCACATGAAAAGATATAATAAAATATTTACAAAAATTAGAGGGGTGTACTCACTTTTGTGAGACACTGTATTTACGGGGTTCCTTTAAAAGCCGCCAGAGGGTGCGCGCGTGCCCGCTGCATGGCGGTGAACATGATGCGTGTGTCCTGCAGTCGTGATCGCCACCGGCCATGCGCGATCACGTGCACGAGCAGCAGCATGGGGATTTATGAGTGTAAACACACAAATCCCTGTGCTGTCAGAGGAGAGGAGACATGTCGTTTGTTCCCAGTAAGTAGGAACAGCAAAATGTCTCCTCTCCTACTTAGTCCTATCCCCATACAGTTAGAACACACATTTAACCCCTTGATCGCCCCCTAGTATTAACCCCTTCCCTAACAGTATCATTTACACAGTATTCAGTGCATTTTTATAGCACTGATCGCTGTATAATAGTCAATGGTCCCGAAAAAATGTGTCAAAAGTGTCCGATCTTTCCTCCGCAATGTCGCAATACCACTAAAAATCGCAGATCACCACCATTACTAGTAAAAAAAAACAATAATAATAATAATAATAATAAAAATGCCATAAAAATGCCATAAATCTTTCTCATAATTTGTAGACGCTATAACTTTTGCGCAAATCAATCAATATACACTTATTGTGATTATTTATTTTTTTTACCAAAAATATGTAGAAGAATATATATTGGCCTAAACTGATGAAGAAATAGTTTTTTTTAAAAACATTTTTGGGATATTAATTATAGCAAAAAGTAAAAAATATTGTTTTTTTTTTTTTACTAAATTGTCGCTCTTTTTTGTGTATAGCGCAACTGCAAAAGGTGATCAAATAGCACCAAAAGAAAGCTCTATTTGTGGGGAAAAAAAGGATGCAAATTTAGTTTGGATACAGCATTGCATGACTGCACAATTACCAGTTAAATCGACGCAGTGCCAAATTGTAAAAAGTGCTCTGGTCAGGAAGGGGTTAAAACCTTCTTGGGCTGAGGTGGTAAATACATTTTTTTTTTGTTAAAAAAAAACAACTTTTTTAATTAGTTAGGTTGCCTTAACTGACCTCATGTGCATATCAAAGGTCACCCCTTTGATCCTTGGAAGATTTAAGCAGAGTAAATACAAAGCAACAATAACGTTACCATGTATTTCTATATGACATTTCTAAACAGTGTTTAAAAACACATTTTAAGGTGTCACCAAAAGGTCACTTTTGGCCAAGAGGTCACTTGTAAAATAAACGTTTATATACTTACTTTTTTCTGTAGTCCATGTATTAAAAAGCCAACTCATCTTCACTTTTCTGCTTCTGGATATGTTGGTAGAATTTTTGCTCCCCTGCCGGTCGCTATGTCTCGCCCAGCCGGCTTGCACATCAATACAGGCAGGGCCGTTTTTAAGGCAGGGCAAAAGGGGCAGCTGCCCTGGGCCCTGTCATTGTTGTGGGGCCCAAAACATCTGCCTCATACTTGGCAACTATCCCAGTTTAAATTCCCTTGTCCCTTGAGGTTTTAGTCCCGTGCTGTGTCCTGATATCTCAGTGTGAAGTTTTGTTACTAATGCTGCCCAGCTCTTCACTATTGTTGTGTACAGATGACTCACCTGCAGACCCTGTATTTATATGGAAATACAGACATTGATATGTAAATAGTGACGGCATTCATATGTAAATAGCGGCAGACCGTCAGGATTCATATGTAAATAGAGGTATTCATATGTATATCATGCCCCTCTGAGGTCATAGCCACCATCACCTATACTAAATGCTGCCCACTGGGGAGGTAAAGGGGCATGCTTGAAAGTCCTGCCTACAACAGTGGTCATTAAGCCTATCATCAGCCTGTTCTGCAAAGGTAAGCAAATTGGTGGGGGGAGGGTACTGTGGGGTGTGCAGAGAAGGAATTACAGTTTGGGTGCACAGGTGAGCAAGAAGGGTATGTATAGATGTAAGGAAGGTGGGTGCAAAGATGAGCAGAGAAGGCAGGTAGAGTTAAAGGGGAGGGGGAGTGGAGAGGATGGGGGAGGTATGGGGTGCAGATGTTAGCATGGGTTTAAGGATGCAAAGGTGTACTGACATGGTGGATAAAGATGTAGGTCATGTGTAGAGCAGCCCATTCATTTCAATGGGCTGCTCTATGCGCTACAAATGTGGAAGAAACTCCCAAACCCTTTTCCAAAATCACACGTGCCAAGGCACATGTCAGCAGATGGGTGAGGGTGTCATTAACAATTAATGGCCCTGCTGTGTATCTGCTAAAGGGCAGCACATTTCTGTGGTGTCAGGAAAGCGATTTTGCATGCTTTCCCAACACACAAATGTGAACGCAGGCTAAATGTCTCAATTACATTGGTGGTCAGTGTAAATCTTCTCATTACATTGGTGCTTGGTGTAGAATCCTTTCATTCACACTAGTGGCCAGTGTGAACGTCCCCCTTACATTGGTGGTCAGTGTAAATCCCTCCTTACATTGGTGATTACTGTGAATGCTTCTAATACATTAGTGGTCAGTGTAAACCCCTATTTCATTGGTGGCCAGTGTTGAAACTCCTATTTATATTGGTAGTCAGTGTAAAAAAAAATCAGCATTGCCATTGATCACACGCTCCCCTCCCCCCAGCACTGCCACTGAGCCCAGGAGTCACAGGATCCGTAGGAGTTTTCTGTCTATTAATGGCCCCCTCACCTTCCCAGTCCATGGTGTGCAGGCAGTGAGGAGATGATGTGCTGTAACCTCTAGCAACCAATAGGTAAGCAGTAATGATGTGCTGTAACCTCTAGCAACCAATCAGTAAGCAGTAGTGATGTGCAGTAACCTAAAGTAACCAATCAGTGAGCAGTATTGATGTACAGTAATCTCTAGCCACCAATCAACAAGCAGAAATTATGTGCTGTAACCTCTAGCAACCAGTCAGTGAGTGGTAATGATACACCGTAACCTCTGGCAACCAATCGCAATCACTGTCTGATCTGATTCAGTAAACTGATTTTGAATCTAGCTGCTTTTTATTGTATGTCTCAAAGCAGGTAGAGAGCAAAACTGCATGGAGTGGGGGGGCCCAAAAAATTTTTTTGCCCTGGGTCCAATCAATCTTAAAGACGGCCCTGAATACAGGGCAGGGTCACTTTAAAAGCTCAGTTTTTGACTGTAGAAGCTTTTATAATACCCAAGATCCAGAAGTCATTGTGAAAGCTTGGAAGTACGAGCGTCAAGGGGAATGGCAGCAATATTTTTTTAACGTATGTATTGTATAATAAATTGTGACATTATTTTAACCATCTTAGTTTCTTTTCAGTCCTATTTACTCTTTTTTTTCTGAATTGGCCATCTGGGATGGACAACGTACAGCTGAGACATACTGGGGAGGAGATCTGGCCACAGACAAAAGTAATATTTGAAGTGTAATGATGGGAAAATCAATGATGGCATACATGATGAAATCGGTGAAAAGTGTTAAAGCAGCAAATTGCTGCTTTATTTAATTACCTGTTGATTCTGCCATTCATATAATTCATGTGACAAACTTTTTGTAAGGAGTGTGTAACGCTCCGGTTCCTTGGCAGCTGCTGGTCTCATTCCAGCATCCTGGTTTTGGCTGAGCTGAGGATCAAGTAAAAAAAAAAATCTTACAAGGAAGACTCAGAAAATCAAGTGTGTGTGTGTTAAAGTTTTTGTCAATTTTTGCCCCTAGTTACGTTTTAATTTTTTTTTCTTTGTGTGGCCATTTTTTTTTTCTAAGCATACAGTATTACAATTGTATGATTTCCACTTCGGTCAGCCAGATCAGATGTTATATTTTTAATTTGAACTGATTGTCATGTCATTCAGATCATAAAGTTATCAGTGCTTTTAAAGGGTAATTCCACATTTGTGGGGGAAAAAAAAAATATATATATATATATATATATATATATATATATATATATATATATATATATATATATATATATATATATACACACACACTTGGTACACAAGCCATAATGTAATTTAATGTTAAAATTCCCTTTCCTTTTACAACAGCACTGTATTTTTCTGTAAAATGCAATCTAAGGATGTTCTGTACAGAGTTAGTCTGCTGTACATACCCAGAAATTTAATTTCCTGCTTGCTCACTCATTGGCTCACTGATTTTCCCAGAAGCCTACACTAAAACACAAGTCAGATTGTATGCATCCTCTGCAAAAAAAAAATGTAATTTTTGGTGGGATATTCACAAAGGTTTTATTCACTTCTAAAGGGATTCTGACAGACACTGCACCATTTATTATTAGAACATTGCAAATAAATCAGTTGATTAATAATGAAAAAGTCACCCCCATTCAGATTCACATTGCACAATGGCACAATCAAACTTACAACTTTTTCTTAAGAACAGAAACAGGTAGGAATCTGCAACAAAGTTTGTTAAATTATGTACATTGGTCACCCAAAATGTTTTCAACAAAAGTGGAGTTATACTTTAAGCAATGAACAGACATACAATCCTGGTAGTAGACAAAGATATCCCCAAGCAGCAGCTAAAAAGATTAAATTGTCATTTGTAATCACTGATAATGTTGCCTAACATTTCTTAAACTGCTCCTGCAAAGCACTGGAAAATGATAACATAGTATAATAGTTCAAAACATTACTTACTCTTCAGAGTAGAATTGTTTCATGTAGGAATTTGTCATTTGTATATTTGATGTACCGGCACGTATAGTGAACACTCCTCCAATGATGAAGTCACCCTCTTGGTAAAATCCAAATTCTTCATCTATGTCCTTTATCCTGAGATTACAGACCGATGATGAGCTCTGAGTATTATATATGCAAAATGACATCCACAGAAAAGCCCAAAAGATTTGAACTTTATATACAGTTAAAACAGCCAGAGCTTGGATCTTTAGAACAAAAATCAGAAGGAAAACCTCTATAAAAGAGAAAATCCCATAATGTCTACAGGATTCTGTGTTGTGATGCTGCACATGGATCAGTGACATCTCTATAGTATGTGAGAGTGTCATTTTCTTCTCGTATCTCTCTCCGTTTTATACATTTCTGTGTGATAGATTTATCACTGACCTTAATATTGTCGTGTCATCCTAGATCTACTTACAGTTGTTCTTAAACTGAGCTTTCCTTATATGAAGCATACAGTTATAAGAGGAGCATCACCATTTTAGAAAATGACATAAAGAAACATGCATTTTTAATTCTAAATTGAGTTTTTCACTTATAAGAAGCAGCAGCTTGTGATTTTATTTATTTTTTTTTTACTGAAATGCTGAAATCTGTCTTAACCATAAAAATATATGCTGCTTCAAAAAAATTACAATCTTGACACGTGCTAAATTTGAACTTTGGTGGAAGAAGTTGGTAATGGTTAAGTCAAGGTACACATTTACATAGTTACATAGTTAGTCAGGTTGAAAAAAAGACACAAGTCCATCTAGTTCAACCAATAACAAAAAAAAATAAAAAAATCATACAATCCTATATACACAATCCTATACAACAATTGATCCAAAGGAAGGCGAAAAAACCCCAGCAAAGCATGATCCAATTTGCTCCAGCAGGGGAAATAATCCCTTCCGGATCCCCCAAGAGGCAATCGGATTTTCCCTTGATCAACTTTACCTATAAATGTCAGTATCGAGTTATATTATGTACATTTAGAAAAGAATCCAGGCCTTTTTTAAAGCAATCTACTGAGCTGGCCAGAACCACCTCTGGAGTGAGTTTATTTCCACATTTCACAGCTCTTACTGTGAAGAAGCCTTTTCATATTTGGAGATTAAATCATTTTTCCTTTAGATGTAAAGAGTATCCCCTTGTTCTCTGTGATGACCTTAAAGTGAATAAATCAACACCAAGTTCTCTATATGGACCCCTTATGTATTTATACATGGTGATCATCCCCCCCCCCCCATAATCTCAAGAGAGAATACATTTAGTTCCTCTAATCTTTCCTCATAGCTGAGCTCCTCCATGCCTCTTATCAGTTTAGTTGCCCTTCTCTGCACTTTCTCCAGTTGCCCGATATCCTTTTTGAGAACTGGTGCCCAAAACTGAACTGCATATTCCAGATGAGGTCTTACTAATGATTTGTACAGGGGGGCAAAATGATCTCTGTCTCTCTGGAGTCCATACTTTTCTTAAGGCCTGATTCACACTTGTGCAGGTTGCAGTTTGTATTCTGCAGGTGCATTATTTTTTTTCCATACACATCTTTAAACCATTAAACCAATAAAAATAAACCCTGGCTCTTTCAATAAAATGCACACTGTAACCTGGGGGACAGGTAGCAGGTACAAAGCTCCCTGGGATGAGCAGTCTTTCAGGCACAGATACCAAATCCAGTGAAATAGTGACAAACAGTGCGGTGTTTATTTGTGATATATACAAGTCTATATACAGATGCTGTACAGTGTTCCAAAAAAACAAATAGGAACAAAAATAGCCAAAACAAAACCTAGCCGTGTCTCGGCACTAACTAAACAATATTTACAGATCCTTTTTTTTTTTTTTCCGCCACATCAGTGTCTGTTTTCGGGGGGCATAAGTTTCAACTTTACCGTTCAATACTTTCCCGATTCATTACTCACATCATAGTGGCTTTTTTTTTTTTTTTTAAGCAGCTCTCATTTTGTTTTAGTTTTCTTGCTTACAACATCGCTGTATCTCTCATCAACACTATCGGTTGGATCGTATCTTAATCCTTCCATAACTTGAGCCCCCTTCCCTTCCCCCACACCCCCTCCCCCCATCCACGCCGCCTTTTTGAAGTCCTGCAAATCTTTTCGTCCTGGCCTTCCAAACTAACTAGGTCAACATCCCCGGTGGACACCACTCTTGTTGCATCTTATCCCTCTCTGAGTACTGGCTGCATTAGCTTAAACCTCTTAATATCCCAAGACCTCTACTGCTCTTATAGAGCTTTTAAATTTTTGCCAACCCTTCCATTTTTCCTCGTACTCCTCCATTTCCTCTTCCTCAGTATATCTCAGATATTCTAAGTTCTGGGTTTCATTTGTTTTATCGTACCATTCTTGTAGTGTTGGGCTGCTTTTTTCCTTCCAGTGTCTTACAATGAGACTTTTTGCTGCATTCAGCAAATGTGGAATGAGTGTTCTCAAATATTGACTCGGTTGGCATTCTGAGACCATGAAATAGACATGCCCATGGGTCGTCCGGGACTGCTGTTTGAGTTATCTCACCAATAATTTTCCTTATCTCATCCCAAAAATCCCTTATTTTTGCGCACTGCCACCAAATGTGTGCCGTTGTACCCAACTCCTTGCATCCCCTCCAGCAGAGTTGTGTGATTTCACTCTGATACTTAGAAACTCTGTCTGGGGTGATGTACCATCTTGTCAAGCATTTATAGTTTAGCTCAGATACTTTATAATTTACTGAGGTATTGTGAACTCGCTTTATTAAAATTGTAACCTCATCGTTTTTGAGTTTTGAATTTAGTTCTGTCTCCCATTTTTTGATATATACTGGAATATCTATACCCTTCAGGTCTATCAATATCTTATAGATCTTGGAAATCCCTTTCTTCCCTACCTGACCAACACAAAGTTTCTCTAATGACTGTAAGTTATCCATCGTTCTAATTGGTTGGGGGAGTGTTTTGAGGAAGTGTTTTAATTGAAAGTATCGCCATCTATTAAGGATCATAAGATCACTTTTGTTTTTTAAATCTTGAAATGAACAGAGTTTGCCATTTTCCATAACATCCTTGAGCTGAGCTCCTTTTTGCAAGATCCATCTCCCACTTAAGCTCTCCAAACCTGGTGCAAAAAATTCCGTGCCCCACAGAGGGATCAAAGGGGAGTTATACTCCCATTTCTCCCTTTTATACAAATAGACCCATAATTTTAAAGTGTGCCTGGTGATATAATGTGCCTCAGTACTAAGTTTCCTAAAGAGTGGAGGTATCCAAATTACTTTACTCAAATCTACTTTACTAATCGTGTTGTCCATTTTCACCCAACGCTTTTCTTTATTTCCTTTTGCCCAATCAATGATTCTTGCTAAAATTATTGCTTAGTGGTAACTTCTTATGTCTGGTGCTCCCCATCCCCCCTTCTCTTTACCCCTAGCAAGTGTTGCATAACTTATACGCGGTGTCTTCCCTCTCCAAATAAATTTTATAAAAAGTGAGTGCAATTTTTTGAGGTATGCTTGTGGTAATGGAATTGGCAACATTTGCATTTTATATAATATCTTTGGCAATATTGTCATTTTGATTATATTGATTCTTCCCCCCCATGAGAGCTGTCCTCTTGTGATTCTGTTCAACTCCCCCTTGACCTCATTGAGGAGAGGAACAAAATTTGCCTGAAATAACGTCTCTCTAGTCCCGGTTATCTTTATCCCCAGGTATTTTAACTCTTTTTTTCCCCACGCAAATGGGAATTCCTTGTGGGCCTCGCAATCTTTTTTATCCATCTTATTGATTTCTAAAATTTCGGATTTGGCCGGGTTGATCTTAAAGTTTGATATTTCCCCATATTCTTTCAAGGTTTTAAGCAGGTTAGGGAGGGTTATTCTAGGTCGGGTGATGTAAAGAAGGATATCATCTGCAAAGGCAGCCAATTTGTAGTCTTCCTCTCCATCAAATACTCCTGAAATATCCGGGTTCTGCCTTATCCTAATTAGCAAGGGCTCAAGCGTCAACACGAACAAAAGGGGGGACAGTGGGCACCCTTGTCTCGTTCCGTTGGTCATTGCAAACTGCTCAGATAATGTTCCGTTAACTTTGACCCTTGCTGAAGGATTGGCATACAACGCCTTTATCCATCTAGTCATGGTTGGCCCAAATCCTATTTCCTCCAACATGCAAAACATAAAGCCCCAGTCTACCCTGTCAAAAGCTTTCTCAGCGTCGATTGACAGGAGTAGACCTGGGGCTCCACTATCTCTCATTTTTTGGGTTACCATAAGGGTTCTTATCCCATTATCCCGTCCCTCCCTACCCGGGGTAAATCCCACCTGATCTGGGTGGACCATGTTATTTAAAATGTTCTTCACCCTCCCGGCCAGGATTTTCACAAACAATTTTGTGTCCGCGTTGAGAAGCGCTATTGGTCTATAGCTAGAACAGAGTGAGCTGTCCTTGCCCTCTTTCAATATGATGGTAATAGTCGCTTCTAATGCTTCTTTTCCCATATCCCACTTTACGCCTATCCCATTCATGTACGAGCATAGTTTAGGGATCAAGAATTCTTGAAATTTTTTATAATACAGTACGGGGAAACCATCTGGCCCCGGGCTTTTCCCCACTGACGTCTCCCTTAAAGTTATTTTTATTTCATCTTCTGTGATAGGGCCCTCTAAAAGGATATATTTGTCTTCTTCAATTTTCTTTAGTCCTAACTCCTGGAAAAAAATTTTGGTTCTCTCTCTTTTATTGTCTGCCTCGCTCTTTGAGATCTTATTATTAATGGAGTATAGCCCCTCGTAGTAGTTTTGAAAGGTTTTGGCGATTTCACTGGTTCTGTACTTTACCTCCCCATCTAGAGTCTTAATTTTCTCAATGTAGTTATTGGTCTTTTTCTTTTTTAGGGTCTTTGCTAAATATTTCCCCGGCTTGTTTCCCCCCATATATCTCTCTTTCTTTACTAGGTTGTATGTTACTCGTGTTTCTTGTTCAATTAAAGTTCTCATGACCTCTCTTTTATTATGGAGTCTTAAGAGTACCTCCTTCCCCCATCTATTTTATGCGCCTGCTCATGTTCTGAAATCTCGTTCATTATTTGGAGTTTTTCTTCCCTTCTCTTTCTCTTCTTTTCCGCACCTGCCTTAATCAGGATCCCCCTAATATAGGCTTTGTGTGCCTCCCAAACTATTGACTCCGGGACCTCTGGTGTTTCATTAGTTTTAAAGTAAAACTCCAGTTCCTTTGATACCAGATCCCTTATCTCTTTATCATTTAGTAGTTCTTCATTTAGCTTCCAACTAGGGCTCTTATTGTGGATCTGTCCTGTATTTACTGTTATACTTATAGGCGCGTGATCAGAAAAGGTCATTACCCCGATGTTAGAACTAACTACCGCCTCCAGCCAACGGTGTTCTATCAAAAAAAAATCCAGTCTAGAATAAGTCCCATGCATGGGGGAGTAGAACGTATAGTCCCTTCTGTCAGGATGCTGCACTCTCCAAACATCCACCAGTTGGGACTGATGCAGTTTCTGTCTCACTCTATTCTTCCAGGCCGTGCACATCCCCCGCGCATGGGATGATTTATCCTTTCCTGGCTCCAGGCACAAATTAAAGTCGCCGGCCATTATAGCTAAACCGTCCTTAAATTCCAGAAATTCAGCAGTCCTTTTGATCAAATATCTGTCTTGATTTTTATTTGGGCCATATATGTTTGCCAGTGAACAGTCAATACCATTGAGTTTCCCTTTCAGGAACAAGAACCGTCCCTCCGGGTCCGTCTTCCTCTGATGTAGGTCGAACCTTATTCCACTGGCAAACCTTATGGCAACACCTTTTGCACACAATGTGGGTGAGTCTCCATTAAACCAAACTGGATAATCCCTGGAAAAAACTTTTTGGTTCCTCTCCAGGAGAAAATGAGTCTCCTGAAGAAATACCACCTCAGCTCCAAGGAATTTTAGTTCCTGTAATATGTTGGCGCACTTTATATGTGAGTTCAGGCCGCGTACATTGTATGATATTATTTTTATGTTATTCATCTATACTTTAGGATGCCTTTCCTATACCCTGCAACAGAGTGGTGTCCAAGAGACCTATAACACCCCTTTATTCGTTGGAGATTCTTAACGGACTTCAAACCCTGCCTATTCCCCCCTCCCCTAACCCCCTTTTCCCTCCTGCCCCTCCCTCCTCCCTCCCTTCTCCCCCGTCCCTCCCTTTCCCCTGTGGGGGTACAAGGCCTTCCCATGACCTGAGTAACCGTGGCCCCTCCTACTCCTCCCGGCCCTTCGGTTGTCCCTCTTGAGGTTGAGCTCGGACTGGGCGACCATAGACCCGACACTCCCCCTGTAGCAGTGGGGTGCCCGTGCCTGTCTGATCCCCCCCACACCGTCCCCGCCCCCAGACCCAACCCCCGTAGCTCAGCGACTCCTACTTCATTTCAATTACATTAGCTCGTGTATCTACTCTACTTATGATTTTTTCATTTTAAATACTGGCCTCCAAGCCTGCTGCTCCCCAGCGGTTTCTGTGTCCCCAGTCTTTACCCACCAACCCGGGATTTCCACCAGAGGCACCTCTGAACGCTTGCAAAATTTTTCTGTTTCGTCTGGGAATCTTAGGGTGGCCGATTGGCCATCTTTCCGTCCAGTAAGGCAGGCTGGGAAGCCCCAAGAATATTGGACGCCGAAAGCTTTTAACTGTTCTAAAAGTGGTTTTAGGGTTCTTCTCCTGGCCAGCATCTCTGCTGCCAGGTCCGGGAAGATCTGCAGATTTGTCTCTCCAAACTTAGCTGGATAGTTCTTTTTCAGATTATTTTTAATTTTCTCTTTATCATTGTAGTTGTGGAATCTTGCGATGACGTCTCTTGGGACCTCCCCTCTTATTTCTGCCGGTTTTCTGATCCTATGTATTCTTTCAAACTTTATCTTCTTATTTGTATCTGGGGGGTTCACCATACCTCCAAATATTTCATCCATTATTCCCTGTAGATCTTCTATTCCCTCTTGGGATTCTGGTAGACCTCTGATCCGTAGGTTTTTCCTTCTGTTCCAATTTTCTTGATCTTCCAATCTATATCGTAAATTTCTCTGCTCTCTTTGTAGCTCTTCCATCTGGGATTTGAGTTCTTTTATCTCTTCTTCTTGCCTATCCATTTTTGTTTCTGCCTCTTCCACTCTTTGCAATATGAGATTCATATCGTCACGGAGAGAGCCTATTTCCCCCTTTATGGTTACTTCCAGTTTAGCAAACATTTCTGCCATTTCCCCTTTAGTAGGGAGTAGTTTTTTTTGTTGGGGTTCTATTGTTCTCTCTTACGCTACTTCGCCGCTTCCTATATGGATGTCGGCCTCGACTACCTGTCGTCTTGTCCCAATCCTTGGGGTGAGCTCAGGGGTTTTGCTTTTGGTCTCTTTTAGTTTACCTGGGCTGTCTTTGCCAGTGTCGTGCACCATGTACTTTCTAATGGTTCCCGGGCTTGCACTTGTCCTAGGTGGGTTGGCAGTATCGCCCCCTTCGTAGATTTACCTTTCATTTCTTCTTAGGCACTCCACTTAGAACGGGCGTTTGCTCCCCGATTCCTCCTAATTTTCAGGGACCCACTCTTAGACCCAAGGGAGCTCCTTGTCTGACCTAGACTTGAGAAGTCTACCGGGAAGGGCTTTAGGGGCACGTGGGGCACGTGGAAGATCTCCTGGGGTTCTTATGGGGTTTCCGAGGGGCCCCGTTCACCGTCTGCTGTTCATTGACAGATAGCTGAACTCAGTTAATTAATTGAATATGCTTATATCTTAGGATTTCAGCGCCCTCTTTGTAATAGGGCCAGCTCAGGTCTGCTCTCCTCCCCTGGCTGTAGATGGTTTTGCTGTATGGAGCCGTAAGGTGTAAATGTATCCTGAACCGCCTACTTGATTATAATGAATGTTTGGCGCGTCCTTGGGCTTATGAGGTGGAAGTAGCTTTTCTAGGCTTGGGCGGCTGGAGAAAGGCCCTAGAAATAGCTTCCGCTATGGCAATTCCCCACCCCTTACTAGTACCCCCTTTCAATAAGGCCAACACTAGTCGCCTTTCCTTTTTAATGAGTAGTTGTTTTTACTATATTAGGCAATACAGTATGGGTGTAGATGTAATGTAATTATGACAGAGGCAACCTACTTATTTGGAATAGGTGATTAGCAATGACAACCACTGTGATTCTAAGTAGTCTTGAGCTTTTAAAGTGGCATTTTCTTTTTCTGGGCCAGGCTGACAGGTGTCCCAGGTGACCCTTGGTATGTGGTGCAATGAATAACTTAAATTTCACAGTTCAATGACCCCACTTTTACTCTAACATAAGGCAAAGAGTCTAATGCAAGCCGTTGACATCCTAGGCTGTCAGTGTTTACAGTTCCAGATATTACCTTTGCTAGCCAGCTTCCCCCCTCGGTTTTCCAGTTATATTACAATCCTTAAGCTCGCTGCAATGAACTGATTACTTCTCCTGTGAATTTTAACTGAAAGCACAGCCAAAAAAAAAGAAGCAAAAGGCGACTAAACACAGTGATACTGCAGGCTCTGTGAGCGGAAGTCCCAGGTGCATGTGGCAACTATTTATAGAAAATCTCTTGTTTAAAGTCGCCTACAGCAGTAAATTCACAGACCCCTCCAGCAGTTGGAAACACAAAACTATGATTCAGAGCAACCAGAGTTTAGCATAAACTTAAATTACTTGCCCATTTTCATCTGTCATCTACCATCCTTTCATCCGTTGTACCTTGGCCGGGTGTTAAGCACTTACCCCTTCCTTCGGTTTAATTGCCCAGCTCTATCCTTTTCTCTTTAAGCTTTCTTTATTTCGCCATACCTTTTTTTTTTTTTCCGTCCGCCTGATCTTATGTAGATGTAGATGTGACCTGTATCTCCTCAGCCCAAGCAGGGCGGGCAGGCTAGGGTTAGAAAGCCCGAGGATGAGTACTCTGCTTCTGTTATGGCCGCTCTGATCTCTCCGGCGGGCCGCGCAGCGTTTCCATGGCAACGGCTCCCGCGTCGGGGGAAGGGAACGAGCACAGAGACGGTGGAGACGGTGGAGCAGTGGAGTGGTGAGATGCGATGGGATGCAGGCAGGTAATCGAGGAAGCCGCGGCGAGGCGGTCTCGCCAGGGGAGGTGGCGGGTCGGGGGACGGGAGGAGAAAGGGACGCAACGGCCCTACCTAGGCATGAGCCGGCATCTCAAGGAGGGGATCACAGGCCTCCCGGGCTTAGCATCACGTCCAGTGAGCCGCCCATATCTGGTTCCTCCCTCTTCTGTTTGCCCAATATTTACAGATCCTAACTACCAGGCTGAGCAAGCCTACAGCTTGTCAGCTTCCACATACCTTTTTGCTCTCCTACACAGAAGTTGTCTGAGTATCCCAGGCCAAGAGCAAAGGCTGTCTGCTCAGGTGAGCTTAAATTAGCCTGGGGGAGTATAAACCCCGAACAGGACTTTTCCTGGCTCTCTCTGGGACGCTCTGCTACATATCCCCCCCCCTTTTTTCAACCTCAGGGTTGGAACACCTGTAGCCCAACAGGAGTGAACACGGGACAGGGCATCTACATTTCCCATCTCAACACCTGGCCTGTGTTTTACAGTGAAGGAATAATCCTGTAGAGCCAAAAACCACCGGTTCACCCTTCTATTAGTCTCCTTCTTTTGGGCCATCCATTTCAGGGGAGCATGGTCAGTTATTAACTCAAACTGGCGTCTTAATAAATAGTACCTGAGTGCATCGACAGCCCACTTTATGGCTAAACATTCCTTTTCAATGACTGCATACTTTTTCTCATGGTCATTGAGCTTTCTGCTTAGGTACACCACAGGGTGTTCTTCCCCATTGTGTACCTGTGACAGTACTGCCCCGATACCAACATCAGACGCATCTGTCTGAACCAAAAAAATCTTTGGAGAAATCGGGGGAGTACAGTACTGGCTGTGCACAAAGAGCCTTCTTCAGGACTTGGAAAGATTCCTCTGCTACTGAGGACCATTTCACCATTACACAGTCTTTCCCTTTCGTAAGGTCTGTCAGTGGGGCAGCTATAGTTGAAAAATTTTGGATAAATCTTCTATAATACCCCGAAATGCCAAGAAAGGCCCTGACCTGCTTTTTGTTTGCAGGACGTGGCCACTCCTGGATGGCTTCTATTTTATTCACTTGAGGTTTTATGACACCACGGCCAATAGTGTAGCCTAAATACTTGGCTTCCTCTAGACCAATGGCACATTTTTTTGGATTTGCCGTAAAACCTTCTTTGAAGAGGGAATCAAGGACAGCCTGGACACTGGGCAAGTGAGACTCCCAGTCAGTGCTATGTACCACTATGTCATCTAGATATGCTGCTGCATATTGTTGGTGGGGTCTTAGAGTCCTGTCCATGGCCCTCTGAAATGTCGCGGGGGCATTTTGCAACCTAAAAGGCATTTTTTTGTATTGAAAGGAACCCTCCGGGGTCACAAATGCGGTCCTCTCTTTGGCGCTACCAGTCAGGGGTATTTGCCAATAACCTTTTGTCAAGTCCAAAGTGGTCAGATAGTGAGCCTTACCAAGTCGGTCTATAAGTTCGTCCACTCTGGTCATTGGGTACGTGTCAAACTTTGTCACTGCATTAAGCTTCCTGAAGTCATTACAGAACCTCCAAGTGCCATCCGGTTTTGGGACTAACACGATGGGGCTAGACCAGTCACTATTGGATTCCACAATGACATCTAGCTCCAACATTCTTTTAACTTCCTCGCTGATGTCCTTTTTCCTTGCTTCAGGAATTCTGTATGGTTTGAGCTAGACACGGACCCCAGGTTCAGTAACAATATCATGCTGAACTGCTGAAGTCGTGCCAGGTAAGTCTGAAAATTTCTCTCTATTTCTTATCAGGAATTCTCTAGTTTCCTGCTTTTGGGAATATGACAGGGTGTCTGGAATAGTGACCTCGGGGATCAGAAGGGACTCAGCACCCTTAGGCGTTACCGGGAGGGACCTCACAGTTAACACCAGTCTATCCTTCCAGGGTTTTAACAGGTTTATATGGTAAATCTGTTTGTGCTTCCTTTTCCCTGGTTGATATACCTTGTAATTGACCTCCCCAACTCTTTCAATTACTTCAAAGGGACCCTGCCACTTAGCCAGGAACTTGCTCTCAACAGTGGGAACTAACACCAGGACCCTGTCACCAGGTGAGAAAACACGGAGTTGGGCCCCCCTGTTGTATATCCTCTGTTGGGCTGCTTGGGCCTGCAGTAAGTGTTCTTTTACCATCGGCATGATTGCTGCAATCCTGTCCTGCATTTGAGCGATATGCTCAATGACACTTTTATGGGGTGTCTGCTCCCCCTCCCAAGTTTCTTTGGCAGTGTCTAAGAGTCCCCGAGGGTGTCTCCCATAAAGCAACTCGAATGGAGAGTACCCCGTGGAGGACTGGGGAACCTCCCTGATGGCAAACATCAAGTATGGTATCAGGAAGTCCCAGTTTTTCCCATCCTTGTCAACAACCTTTTTTAACATGCTCTTTAATGTCTTATTGAAGTGTTCCACCAAGCCATCCGTTTGAGGATGGTACACCGAGGTTCGCAATTGCGACACCTTAAATAACTTGCACAGCTCTCTAGTTATTCGTGACATAAATGCGGTGCCCTGGTCTGTAAGGACTTCTTTAGGGATTCCAACATGACTTAACACCATAAACAGCTCTTTGGCAATGTTTTTAGCAGATGCGGTGCGTAAGGGAATGGCCTTGGGGTAACAGGTAGCATAATCCATGATTACAAGGATATGCTGATGACCTCGGGCAGACTTGGGGAGTGGACCCACAAGGTCCATGGCAATCCTTTCAAAGGGCACTTCAATAATGGGCAAGGGCACTAAAGGACTTCGGAAGTGTTATAGTGGGGCTAACATCTGACACACAGGACAGGATTGAGAATAATTCTCAATATCCTTCTGTATCCCAGGCCAATAAAACCTGCGCAACACCCTTTCAGTAGTTTTCTCAACCCCTAAATGACCTCCTAGCAAGTGCCCATGGGCAAGTTCCAACACCACCCGTCTGTATGGCTTAGGGGCCACCAACTGTTCAACCACTTGATCATTGTTTTTATATACAGGATACAGTAAATCCTCATTGCTGCTAAAATAAGGAAAACAGAGCCTGTCCTCTGATTCGACAGGTACATCATTAATCACCATTACATTTTCCCAGGCCCTGGCAAGGGTTGGGTCTTTTCTCTGCTCGGTACCAAAATTTTCCTTGTGTACATTAAGGTCAGCAAACTCCAACGTAGGCTCAGATTCAGCAGATGGCTGTCCAGCTCCACTGGTTGTGGGGACCTCCTCAGGCTCCTCCAGCTCTCCTGTCATAACTGAGAAAGGAAAACCTGTGGAGCCCTGAGAAGAGTCCCCTGAACCCACATTGTCAGTAGCGCCCAGGAGTTCTGGCTCTGTCACTGAGGCAGCTACTGCGACCGGGTCGGGACGATCCCACAGTTCCCAAAACTTGGGGAAGTCCCTACCAACAATGGCCTCGTGCACCAAGTGGGGCACCGTACCTAAGCCAGTTTTAAACTGAACTGTGGCTATAGGATACTCGTGGGTATCCCCATGTACACAGATCACAGCAACTTTTTTGTTTTCAAACGTTTTTATTGTAAGAAAATATAACATCTGGGTGTACAGGCACTGTAGTGACATGAATCACAATGGCTAGAAAGCCCATAACAGAGAAATGATATATCACACACAGTGCGAACCATAGTTCACATAATCGTACAAAATGAGCCCATAAAACAAAGGTAGTAAAATAAAAAGGAAATAAAAAGACAAACAAATAAAGAAAAAATAGGAAAACAGAAAGCATACAGTTGTGATAAATGTGCACTTCTAATAAATTGAGTTTACAGTCCGGGAGTAAAAAACAATGTGTCTATTATTGTAAGGATCAGATATGTTGTGAAGGCCCTGGAGTGACCCCTCTGCGTGTTCTTAACAAATAGAATCAATACTTGCATTAAAGGGGGTCAGCTGTGGGTTCCGAGGGGTCCTCCAGTCCGTTGCTAAGCAGATGAGCTGTCCAGATGTTCCATTTTCGGTCAAATATAGGCATGGAATCTAGGAGAGTATGATGTATTCTCTCCATAGACCTGATAGACTCCATACGAGAAATCACCTGTGACCAGGATACTTGGGGGCGCTTCCAGTTCAATGCTATTGCCCATTGAATCGTACTGAAGAGTGTATGGATTAATTTTTGTAGGGGGAGGGGAACATCTGGAAGCTCCGCAAACAGCAGACACATTTGACATGTCAATGTAAGCGATATTCCGGAGAGAAGCCTTATGAGGGATGTAGTCTTGTGCCAAACGGTGTCTAAGGCCTTACAGCTCCAGAACGTATGCAGCAACGTACCCCTGTCCTGGCATCCTCTGAAACATGTGCCAGAGACCAGGGGATATATTCTGTGAAGACGTTCCAGAGTGTAGTACCATCCAGTGTGAAGCTTAAGTACCGTTTCCTTAATTGACACAGAACGTGTGCATTTGTGCATGTTGTCTATCATGTCCTGCCAATCTCCGTCAGGGATCTCTTGGGCCATCTCTACCTCCCATGCCACCATTGCTAAGGATTTTTGAGGTGAGTTATAATCATTAAGGTATCGATAAAGTACGGAGATGGTCCCCTTATCCCTCGCCTCTTCTCCACACAAATGTTCAAATGGGGTTTTCGACATCTCCACCCTGCCCTTCACAAAAGGTCGAGTAGAAGTGTCGAATTTGCAAGTATTGGTGAAACTCGGATCTGTTCATATCATAAGCCTGCTGCAGGTGAGTGTAGGAACAAAAAGAGGCGTTCTGCAGCAGAGATGCGAGGTTCACCAAGCCTAGTGCAATCCATTTAAAATATGGCAAACTGGAGGAAAAAGCTGGGGGGAATGAGGGTTCTCCCAAAAAAGAGGATAAAAGGGGGACGTCAGAATGCAACTTGAACTTTTTGCGGTAAAGGGACCATAGATAAAGTGATTGACCAACAATATTGTTTAATGGGGTGATATCTTTGGGGGAGATTGAGCGGGACCAGAGAAGACCGGGGAGGTAGTATGGAGTTACCGAGATCCGTTCAAATTGTAGCCACGGCACAGAGGTAGGGATGGTATGCCACTGTGCCATTTGGATAAGCCGAGATGCCAGGAAGTATTTCCACAGATCCGGGCATCCCAAACCTCCCCTCTTCTGGGCTCTATACATCAGTACACGTCCCATTCGTGGCTTTTTATTTTGCCATATAAACCTGAGCAGGTCCATCTGAACCTTCTGAAGGACTGATCGAGAAACATATAGGGGTAGGGATCTGAAGAGGAATAGGAGTTTGGGGAGGATGTTCATTTTCACTGCCTGAATTCTCCCTAGAAATGATATATGATAGGAGGACCATTGATTTAAGAGGTATTTGACATTGGAAAAAGCTGGAGGATAGTTCAATGAGTATAGCTGTTTTAAAGAGGGGGCCAATTTAACACCTAGATATTGTAGAGAGATATGGTTCCATGAGAATTTAAATTTATCTGTAAGGGTGGTCAATAGAAGTTGCGGGAGGTAAATTGGTAGAGCCGAACATTTGGAGGGGTTGACGCCCAGGCCTGATAATTTATAGAAAGAGTCAAGGGAGGACATGAGGTTAGGGAGGGAGAGTAGGGGGTCTGAGATGAATAGCAATACATCATCTGCGTAAAGGCTAAGTTTAAATTCCTGATCCCCCTTTCTGTAGCCCTTGATGTTTGGGTCATTAGAGATGGATCTAGACAGGGGCTCCATAGCCAGCACAAACAGAAGCGGGGATAAAGGACACCCCTGTCTAGTGCCACACCTCAGAGAGAAATAATCTGAGTAACATCCTGGAAGCTTAATTCGGGTTTTTGGGTTATGGTAAAGGGCTTTGAAGCCATGTATAAATGCCCCACTAAAACCAAATTTGGCTAAGACTGTATCTAGATACGTCCAGAGGACACTATCAAATGCTTTGTTTATATCTAAACTCAAAAGCAATACTGAGTTTGAGTTCATATGGGCGTCCTGCAAGATATTAGTGGCTAAACGAATATTATCTGTGATCTGCCGCGATGGGATAAATCCGGTTTGATCGGGCGATATCAAGGTTATAATAACTTTGGCCAGTCTGTCAGCCAGGATCCTCCCGAATATTTTAAGATCATTATTTATAACTGAAATGGGGTGAAAATTTTGGGGGAGGGTATGATCTTTGCTGGGTTTGGGAGTAAGGGACATGTTGGCTAGCAGCATTTCTTCAGGGAAACATTGTCCTTTGAGTATTTGATTATACATATTAGTAAGTGTGGGGAGTAGGGATTCAGCAAATTTTTTGTAATAAACAGGAGAGAAGCCACCAGGGCCTGGGGCTTTGGAGGGTTTAAGAGAGGAGATAATAGAGGCAACTTCCTCAGATGAGCAGGGGACATTAAGGGTATCTAATTGCTCCTCCGAAAGACGAGGAAGCGAGAGGGTATCTAGCCAGGACTGCATGGGGAGAGGGTGTGAAGGGTCTGGGCCAGAAAAAAGTTTTTGATAGAAGGTGGAGAAAATCTGCAGAACATGTTTTGGATGAGAGGTTAGGTTGCTGTGGCTATCCTTTAATTTGTAAAGGTGGGTCGGTTGGGTAGACTGTTTAAGCTTTCGCGCAAACATCGTGGAGGCAGAGTTACTGTATAGGAGGAAGCGAGCTTTAGACCATCTAAGAGATTTTTCGATGTGACCTGACAGTATATCATCTAAGGCTCTCCTTTTTTGGGTGATTTGGAGGAGCAACTCCTGTGTAGGGGTCTGAGTGTGTCTATGGTATAGTTGTTCTAATTCTAAGGTGAGTTTGTGGGTGTCCTGTTTTTGTCGTTTTTGGGTCGTGGAAATCTCTATCAGATGGCCCCTCATCACAGCCTTATGGGCTGCCCATAGAGAGATAGGAGAAATGTTCTCTACATTATTAAGCCTAAAATATTCTTTAAGACGTTCCTCCAACTGAGCCATAATCACTGGATCAGTGAGTAACGCGTCATTAAGGCGCCAGGACCTGGCTATATGTGGGAGGCCTAAACATGAGATATGGGTGGATACAAGGTGATGGTCCGACCAGGGGCAAACATGTATGTTGGCTGTAGTAGAGTTCACTGTCAGAGAGGGGGTGCCAAAAATATAGTCTAGGCGGGAGTAACTGTCGTGAGGGTGGGAATAGAACGTATATTCCCTAGAGCCAACATTGTAGGCTCTCCAGATATCTATGAGTTGAGAAGATTTTAGGGAATGTTGTAGGGGTTTGGGAAAGGCCTTAGATGTTGGGCATGTTCGGCTTCTATCAAGTCCTGAGTGGGCCACTAAATTAAAGTCCCCTCCAATTAACATATGGGGGGAGTGGAACCTATCTAGGGTTTGAAAGAATTCTTTAAAGAATGTTGCCTGTGAGGCGTTTGGGGCATACACTGAGGCCATAGTTAGAAGTTTGTTTTGGATAGTACCCTGAACTATCACGAAACGACTGTTGGGATCTTTATAGATCTTTTGAGCCTGAAACATCACTGAGTTTTTGATAAAAATGGCCGCCCCTCTAGACCTGGACCCATGGGTGGTGAAAAAGCTTTGATTGAAAGACTTGTCAAAGTATGATGGGTGATTATCTCTGGAGAAATGAATCTCCTGGAGTAAGACTACATCTGCGCCAAGAGATTTGTACGTTTTGAACGCTTTTCTTCTTTTTTGAGGGGTATTAAACCCTTTAACATTATGGGAAATTATTTTAATACCAATGGTTGTTTATAGTGAATTCGCTAGGATCAGTAAGGGGTCCAGGCCGAGAGGGAGCAGCCAAACAGTAACCCGGCCTCTTCAGAGGCATGACATAGCTATGGCGCACAGTCCCGTGGGGCTGCACGCATCTATATTCTGAGTTAGTAGCACATAAATCACTAAGATAGAGCCAATTGGTGTGAATAACACAAAAAAAAAGCAAAAGCATAAAATCATAAACATAGAGAAACAAAAAAACTAGAAACCTGAATACTAGGCCAAAAAATGGCCAAACATAGCTCCGGGGGGTCATGGGGAAAAACATCCCATGGACCCAAAAAAAGTGTCCATTCGGACCAAAAGGTCCGACACTCTGAGTGGTAGCATTCGTGTCATCCGTACAGACATAAATTCGTCTGGGGAATTTACCTGTGGGGAATCAACCAGCTCTGACATCACTAACCAGACGGGGAGCCAGTCAGTTCTCATTAATAAAGAGTGCAGGGACAATCATGCAGACGCAACCGGGAGTCCGTAATGAGCCGGGAGAGTCCAATTTTCTTTAAGCATGTTGGGAGATGTTCAAATCTTGATACCTTGGAGGGAGAAAAATAAAGAGAAAAACAAGGGTAGGGGGAAAAAGAAAACACGCAAGAAAAAAAGAGAAAAAAGAAAAGTGTGTCTTGTCGTCAGTCACGGCGTTGATCTCGGCGGTCTCTTCTAGGTGGAGGGGTTGCCCAAATAGCTGAGTGACGTGGAGTGGAGGGTAGTCTGGGCAGGGAAGCCGCATCAAGGAGGCCCATCTTCACCAGTAATTCTTTTCCCTCTGTCAGTGTGGTTACGGTGTAAGTTGTGCCATTGTGGGGCACCTGCAGCTTGAAGGGGAAGCCCCAGCGATAGCGAATACTGGCCATTTGAAGAACAGAAGTAACTTCCTTCATCCCCCTGCGTTTATCCAGGGTGGTAGGGGAGATGTCCGGGTAGATTTGAATCTGGGTACCTTCCAGACGAATGTTAGGGGTGTTCCGTGAAGCTCTAAGTATCTCCTCTTTGATCAGGAAGTCCTTAAGGCAGAGTACTATGTCCCTTGGTGGTTTCTCTGGGGGAGGGCGAAGGGCCCTGTGAATCCTATCACAGGAGAAGGCCGACAGTGGGGAGTCTGGTAAGAGGGATTGGAATATCTTCTGTACCGTGGGTAGAAGATTGGTGACCGATCCAGGCACTCCGCGCACCCTAAGATTGTTGCGGCGGTTCCTGTTATCGAGGTCCTCAATGTGAGCTTGGAGCTGCAGGACCGTGTCAGATAGGGACTCATGTTCCTTCCTTAGGTCAGAATACACCAAGGAGAGCTCGTTGTGTTTTGTCTCTAGTAAATCAGTTCTGCTACCCAGGGCCGCAATCTCCAGGGATAGCGTGTTAATAGATTTGTGGAGCTCTGATTGAAATTTCTGGGCGATCTTGTCATACATTAAAGTTAAGCTCTCATCCAGATCAGCCTTAGTAAGTTGGAACGTGTACTCACTGTCTCCCTGGGAGTGCGGTGGTGAGGGAGCTGCTGTAGGAGAATGTGCCTGTGACTGTGTCTTCCGGGCGCCATCTTGGGCCTGCATGCTTCTCTCCTTCTCTCTTAACAAATAGGTCGTTAAGGATCGTTGGGCCGGTTTTCCACGGCGATTTCTAGTGCCCGTCATGCGCTGAGTGTTCCGCCGGGGGTGCGGGGATAAGTTAGGTGAATAACGTGCGTTGATCGCCCCGGGGAAGTGCCGTTAGTCTCCGTGGCTCACGGAGCTCTCAGCCCTTGCTTCCTCCTCGGTTCGCGCCGCGCATGCGCCCCCCACAGCAACTTTTTTAGCATGCAAATTCACAGTTTCAACCATCTCAGCTGTAACCAAAGTCACTAGACTTCCAGAGTCCAGCAAGGCCATAATAGGCTTATTATTAACAGTCATTTGGCACATGTGTTTTCCCATACTTGGTGCTGCAGTGCATGAAACAGCAGCAAACATAGACTGCCTTCTAATAGATAGATCACACTGCATTGGTTCATCTGTTAATGGACAGTTTGCTGCAACATGTCCCAGTTCTTGGCAACGAAAACACCTGATGTTTTCCCAGTTTGGTTTGCTGACAGGCAGTAGCTTCCCTTGTTTGGGACGCCAAACTTCAGTCCTGGCACCAAAAATCCTCCCCCCTATTTCCTTGCCATGCTTACCACCCACTTCCCCTGGAACAGTCTTACCGGTTGCCTGGGGAGACCGTGGCTTTGGTCGGAAAGTCTGTGCGGCTGTAGGGGTGGTGACCAGGCTCTCTGCAGCAAAGTACCTTTCAACGAGTTCCACAAGGTTGTCCGCCGAGTTGGGGTCTCCTTGGCTCACCCACTTCTTAGTAGGAATGGGTGGAAGGCGCGTGATCAGACGCTTACATCAAGAAATGTATGGTTTATTTATGTAAAAGAATATAGACATATAGTCATATAGATATAAAATCATACAAATACTACATAATATTATTAAAAAAAAAAAAAAAAAAAGGAAAAACAGGTAACAAAATAAGTACTAGGAAGTTAAAATTGGGGTGTGCCCATATTGAGGCAGGTATTTAAGAAAGCCTGACGCGTTTCGAGGAAAACCTCTTCATCAGAGCCAGGAGAACTGGAGCACAGTCTGTATGGGCCGGTAGGCCGACATGTGTACATTGGGAGAGGTGGTGTTGCTAGTAGGAGGATGTGTCCTGTGATGGACAATTGATTATTCCAAGTTCCATACCCAGGTGTTCTAGATGGGGTATAAATAAGAACAATATATACCGTACACTGCAGACTGGAGACTTAAGATAAGTTTACATTGAAAAATGCATTCATAAAATGATAAAAAGTATATAATATAAATATATTAGAAATAAAAATTACCATATTAGTACAAAAAATTAATGATAGGTAGTGGGATTTTGAAGCTCAGAACATGAGATTGTAGTCTAAATACATACAAATGAAAAAATCTACGCATACATAAGTGTACACACACATACTCATGTACACATACATGCATATACATACACGTGCATAATACAAACGCATGTAAATGCATAAAAAAAAAACCCAAAAAAACATATATGCATATGAGAGGGGGGGGGGAGGGGGGCGATGGTAAATGAAGTAAAAAGTGCACTGAGACACATTGAGAGATATTGTCTCTCTGCATGGTAAAACCGGTTGTGCTTTTGTCCAAAGGACATGCGCATGCGTGTAAAAACTCTACCAGCACGTAAAACGCTGTGCTGGAACAGATATGTGGAGGTATGCCCCTGTTCACTGAAAGCACAAATGGGGGCACAAAGATGGCCATGTGGTTTGTGCAAAAACAGAAATGTGTTCATTCAAATGGAAATCCACAAAAATATATACAAAAATGCATATATCAAATGTACATAAAAATCTAAAACGCATATGCATATATATATATACATAGATAAAGAAACAATATGCACAAAATAAATATATGTATATATTCACATAAATCTGTACACATATATATACACATACACACATATGCACACATATATATACATATATACATACACACATATACATGTCCACATGCATACACACACATGTGGAGACCACCCCTACACAGCATGTATTGTGCCTATGTAGAACCAGTGTCATGGCGGTAGGGTGGGAATGTGTCGTTTGTGCAACGCAATAGCGGAGAGTGGCGGGAGTGGATACGTTAGGGGGATAATCTGGTGTTGGTAACCAAATATTGGAGGTGGCAGACAGGTGGGCTGATGACAGAACGCACCTACCTATGGATGTAAATAGATTGTATTTTCTTTTTGCGGTGCTGTTAGGCTGTCAGATGTGCCTGTAGTGAAACATAAGTTGAGCAGGGAAAGTAAGCAAGCTCTTATGGACACTGCTGGGTTTAACAGGATAAGGAAGTTACAAAGACCATTGTGGCTAACCTGTCTCAGGAGAAGTGTGTAGACACAGCTGCAAACTGTAGAGATCCTTTGGAGTGGAGAGCCGTGTGATCCTGGCAGCAGAAGGGGGGGGGGGGAGGAGGGAGGAGGTGTCCTTGAGGCAGCTGATGCCTGGATAGAAAGCGTCTTGCTGCCTAGGGATAGGAAAGGTTTTGTGATGAGGTTGTGCTGGGGGTTTAAAAGACTCTGGGGGGCGGGTCCGAGGGCATGAATGAAAAGGCTATTATTGAATCCAATTAAGCCATATAAAGTAATGTGATATGAAAAGTGTGACTATGATTTGAATAGTGAACCGGAGGTATTTTGTGCAGAACATATACATATACATATATACACACACACACATCATTAAACCATACGGTAAACCCTGTATACCCTCTCCTGTCCCCGCAGTTTCATGTACACCATTTCTCCTCATATTACTCACTTCTGCAGTTATACAACCCATATAAACCTGTGTGTGTATATGTATGTGTATGTGTGTATATGCATGTATATGTATATGTGTGTGTGTATATATGTATATATGTATATATGTGTATGTGTGTGTATATATGTATATGTATATGTTCTGCACAAAATACCTCCGGTTCACTATTCAAATCATAGTCACACTTTTCATATCACATTACTTTATATGGCTTAATTGGATTCAATAATAGCCTTTTCATTCATGCCCTCGGACCCGCCCCCCAGAGTCTTTTAAACCCCCAGCACAACCTCATCACAAAACCTTTCCTATCCCTAGGCAGCAAGGCGCTTTCTATCCAGGCATCAGCTGCCTCAAGGACACCTCCTCCCCCCCCCCCCTTCTGCTGACAGGATCACACGGCTCTCCAACTCCAAAGGATCTCTACAGTTTGCAGCTGTGTCTACACACTTCTCCTGAGACAGGTTAGCCACAATGGTCTTTGTAACTTCCTTATCCTGTTAAACCCAGCAGTGTCCATAAGAGCTTGCTTACTTTCCCTGCTCAACTTATGTTTCACTACAGGCACATCTGACAGCCTAACAGCACCGCAAAAAGAAAATACAATCTATTTACATCCATAGGTAGGTGCGTTCTGTCATCAGCCCACCTGTCTGCCACCTCCAATATTTGGTTACCAACACCAGATTATCCCCCTAACGTATCCACTCCCGCCACTCTCCGCTATTGCGTTGCACAAACTACACATTCCCACCCTACCGCCATGACACTGGTTCTACATAGGCACAATACATGCTGTGTAGGGGTGGTCTCCACATGTGTGTGTATGCATGTGGACATGTATATGTGTGTATGTATATGTGTGCATATGTGTGTATGTGTATATATATGTGTACAGATTTATGTGAATATATACATATATTTGTTTTGTGCATATTGTTTCTTTATCTATGTATATATATATATGCATATGCGTTTTAGATTTTTATGTACATTTGATATATGCATTTTTGTATATATTTTTGTGGATTTCCATTTGAATGAACACATTTCTGTTTTTGCACAAACCACATGGCCATCTTTGTACCCCCATTTGTGCTTTCAGTGAACAGGGGCATACCTCCACATATCTGTTCCAGCACAGCGTTTTACGTGCTGGTAGAGTTTTTACACGCATGCGCATGTCCTTTGGACAAAAGCACAACCGGTTTTACCATGCGGAGAGACAATATCTCTCAATGTGTCTCAGTGCACTTTTTACTTCATTTACCATCATCATTTATATCTATATGACTATATGTCTGTATTCTTTTAAATAAATAAACCATACATTTCTTGATGTAAGCGTCTGATCACGCGCCTTTCATCCATTCCTACTAAACAGTCCTTTCCAGACCACCCCTGGTCAGCTAAGGCAGCGGGACACGCTCCATCATCTCCCCCAGTCCTATCTCTGACTACAATACTACCTTTGTTTTACAGCAAACGATCTCACAAGCGCAGGAGTATTTTTCACCATATCTTGTTCACACTTTTGCATTAGCCTCCAGGGGTCTCCCGCAGCTCGAGTGAGCCGTGCCTTTTGTCTAAGTTCATTCTCTGAACACTACCAAGGTCAGCAGACCCTACCACACAGCAGGTCACAAAATATTCTACTACTAGACCAACATGGTCTTATCTATTGAACAAAGAGGACTGAGACGGACCTCTCTGGCAAGAGGTTTCTCCAATAGCATTGAAGCACATGAAACATGCCACAAACCAACAGAAATTTCCACTACACCAGAAATCACTCCCACAAGGGAGGAACTCAGGATAGCACTTTTTTCCAAATTGAGAAACATTCTGCAGAAAGAGATGATACAATGGTGGGACATTCTACTATTAGAAAATTATATCAAAACAAACCGTGTGCCAAGAGGCCTAAGACTAACTAAGACTTGCATATGGCTAGACGATGATCTTAAGGATGCATGGGCAATCCAAATGAGAGAACTAAATAAGAAATTACTCTCATCAATCATCACTCAAAAGGGAGAGAAACCTACTTAAAATCTGCAATGACACTGCCCCCCCATATAGGATGCACATGCTCCCTCACCAGCTGGCTGGTTTGGAAATATGGGCATCTACCTGTTGGGCTAACATGTCCAACGCACCAAGTGTTATTACACTTCCTTATTTTCTCTACAAAAACCATGTTCTATCCTCTCTCTCCTCCTCTTTCTTTTCCTCACACCTCTCTTTTCACCTCCTTCCTCACTTCCCACTAGGTCGGGTGGGTCGCATGATCCTCAAACATCTACCCTATAGTACTTCCCCCAACCCACATAAATGGCCCCTCTGAACATACTCTCCCTCAATGTTAAGGGACTCAACTCCCCAAACAAAAGGGTTAAGGCCTTTCGTACCTTCGCACACCTGAAGGCCAGTATAGTGGCCCTACAGGAAACACACTTTTCAACCCAAGCAACTCCTAAATACTTCAATTCTAAATATCCCCAAGTGTTCACCGCCTCGGCTGCCACTAAACAACGTGGCGTCCTCATTGCATTTCACCACACCCTTCCATTCACCCTAACAAATGAAATTAAAGACCCTGAAGGTCGTTATATTATTTTAGTTGGACACTTGCAAGACGTGATGTCCACTATAGTCTCCTATTATGCCCCCAATAATAATCCCAACCCCTTCTTCAAGCACCTCTTACAGGTAATACGATCGCACTGCAAGGGCACCCTTTTTATATGTGGCGATTCCAATCAAGTGCTACATCCGCACCTCGATAAATCTCCTTATGCCCCTGAACAATACTCCCCTTCTATACTATTTCGCAAACTTTTCCAGCAGGCCTCTTTACTAGACACATGGAGAGAATGTAATCCTGCCAAGAAAAACTTTACTTTCTATTCATACCCACACAAATCCTTTTCAAGGATCGATCACATATTCATACCTGTTGCGTCCTCGCCAACCCTACTTCACTCAAACATTATTCCAATTACCTGGTCAGACCACTGTGCAGTGATCACAACTGTCTCTACCCTGATCCCTCAGTCTAGAGACCGCACATGGTGTATAAATGAGGCATATTTAACTAACCAATCTTACTGTTTTGATATAGAGCTAGCCCTTAAAGAATACATAAAGCATAATTCCACTCCTGATATCTCACCTGTCCTATTATGGGAGGCGCACAAACCCGTAATTAGAGGGACCTGCATTTCCGTATCTACTCACCTCAAAAGAGATAAAAAAACTTAGTACCCAGCAATTGGAGGCAGATTTTCACCGCCTCTTCCTCCAATTCCAATCCACCCCAACTGAACCTCATAGAATTTTGTTAGAAAAGACGAAAACAGAGTTGGACCTGCTCTTGGCAGAATCAGCAGACAAAGCCATTCGCAGATCCAACCACACAATTTATACTAAAGCCAATAAACCAGATACCTTCCTTGCATTGAGACTTCGCCGACCGGAAAGGGTACACAAACCCATCAGATTCAAACTGGCCAAGGATAATTTCACGAGTAACCCAGTGAAGGTGCTCTCTGAATTCCGCAGAAAGTTAGCTGAATTATATACCCCAACACGTATCTTCTCGGCGACACAAGCTGAGATATTGTTTCAAAACATCACACTTCCGAAATTATCAGAGGCCAATAGAGAGTCTATGGAATGCCCTGTCACGTCCGAAGAAGTTCTTATTGCTATAAAATCTCTTAAACCACACAAAAGACCAGGCCCCGACGGTCTTTCTAGTTCATACTTCAAAAAATTTGCTCCCATCCTAGCCCCTCTTCTCACTAACACCTTTAACGCCCTCCTTAAGCAACACTCTTTTGGTCGGGACACGTTGACAGCCATCATCTCCATGATACCCAAGCCTAACACAGACAATTCTCTGTGGTCCAATTACAGGCCCATATCCTTACTCAACCTGGATATAAAGATCCTAGCCAAAATTATGGCGTTACGCCTCAACCCAATTATAGGTGGCCTTATACACAAAGACCAAGTAGGCTTCATTCCAAAACGTCAGGCCAGTGATGACATCCGTCGTGTCATTCTGCTCCAACACCTAGCTCGAACACGCCAAATCCCTATGCATCTTCTCTCTCTTGATATTCGTAAGGCGTTTGACACAGTCTCTTGGCCTTACCTCCACTATATACTACAAAGATGGGTATTTGGCCCTAATTTCCTACAATGGGTAGACTCCCTTTACAACCAACCGCAAGCATATGTTAAATATTCAGGATACCGATCGGACTGTTTTCAGATACAACGGGGTACAAGACAAGGGTGCCCCCTCTCCCCCCTAGTGTTTGCATTAGCGATCGAACCACTAGCAGCTCTCCTTAGAGCAAATCCAAATATTAAAGGCTTAGATATAGCCTCTACATCACATAAATTATGCCTATTTGCCGACGATGCACTACTATTTGTCACCTCTCCACGAACCACACTCCCGAACCTAATTTACCTTCTAGACAAGTTTGCTCTAATATCAGGATTGGAAGTCAACCAATCCAAATCTAAGGCCCTCAACGTGTCCCTACCACACTCAGAACTAGAACATTTACGAGAATTCTTCCCCTTCACCTGGTCTACAACCTCAATAGCCTACCTTGGTATCAAGCTAACTAGCGACCCGGCCCACCTATTTAGAGCCAACTACCTCCCTATGTTAAAGCACATAACAACCCTATTAGAATCTTGGCGCCCGATATGCATCTCATGGCTAGGCCGGATAACGGCTGTGAAGATGTCTATGCTGCCAAAACTACTTTATTTATATAGAGTCCTTCCGATCCCTATTCCCTCATACTACCACCGCATTATTCAGGCAAGAGTGTCCAAATATATATGGGGCTCCACTAGACCTAGGGTAGCTAAAGCTATATTACTTCGTAGTAAACTCAAGGGGGGGTTGGGTCTGCCTAACTTTTTGGGATACTATCACGCTGCTCAGCTAGCCCAGATAACTTTATACCATGCAAAAAATGAAACTCCACTTTGGGTTAGTTTGGAAGCCATAGACCTTCACCCCCTCAAAGTGTTTAACATATTATGGTTGCCTCCCTCAACGCGAGGTCCAATCAGTAACCCCATTACAGGACACTCCCTTAAGTTGTGGGACAAACTCCGAGGCCCATTTAAATTACAATCTGCTCACTCCCCGTTACTCTCGTTCCTGGATCACCCGAAATTTTATCCGGCCCAAATCAATCCTAGATTGTTTCAAATCTGGCTTAGGGCGGGACTATACCGTATATGCGATTTTGCTTCTGGATCTACCATTAAGACGTTTTCTTCGCTACAAAACCATGCTGACATTCCCCCTACAGAAGTTTTTAGATATTTACAGATAGCTCACTTTATCCGTACAACTATAGGCACACACACCTCACTAGATGATCTATCCATTTTTGAAGGGATTTGCAACTCTGATCCTCATGCCCCGGGACTAATTTCCCTCTTATATACTCATCTGACCTCTTCCCCAACCAACCTTCCCTCTTATGCTGTGCAGTGGTCCAAAGACCTCTCATTAGATCTTGATGCAGAAGGCTGGTCTGATATCTGGTCCAATACGAAAATATCATCCCACAATGTAATAGCTCAAGAAGCGAACTACAAAGTACTCATGAGATGGTACTTGGTTCCTGCCAGGATCTCCAAATTTCTCCCAAATTATCCTGCTACTTGTTTCCGTGGCTGTAACGAACGGGGTACCCATATACATATATGGTGGACGTGCTCAATAGTACAGGAATTTTGGGCTGCAATATTCCGTATGGCCTCCACCTTATTTCAACATCCCATTGATCCTGACCCGGCTGTTGCATTGCTGAATCTTACCCCCTCGGATTTCACCAGATCCCAGACTCGCCTTTTCCTTCAGCTCACGACAGCAGCCAAACAGACGATAGCCAGGGCCTGGAAAACTCCAAAACTCGCTCTAGCCGAAGTCAAAAATAGGGTCACTCAAGCCATGATCCACAGTAAAATTGAAGCAACAATCCTTGATAGAATTCCCCAACACCTTAAAATCTGGAATTCTTGGGCTGAACACTTCCTACCCCCGGACTTCGATAAACAACTTCTAAAACCCTAATCTGGTCACAATAACATTAGTCAGACTTAATGATGCTTCTTTGGTTTGTGCGACCCCCCCCGACCATCCCTCCACTCTGTACTTCTACTCTCTTTCTATCTTTTCTATTCCTACCACTATCCTCACTCTACCTTTTCTACTTAATGTTTCTCCTCCAGATACATCACTGGTAATGTTTTCTACAATTTACAAAACGATTGCCAGATTCTGACTCTGCACATACTCGCAGATTTACTTTTCGAGAAAACAAATAAAACTTTAGTTTTTGTTTTTGTTTTAATTTCTCTCTAGTTATAAATCAAAACAGATATATTATGTCCACAAATATCTCTGCGAGGAGTATCCTCTGGACATTTTGTCTTTGATATGTCCTTGTTGCCTGTTGTAATACATATGTTGCAGAAAAAACCTGTATAATTCTTATTGCTACATGTCGCACAAATATTGCCTGTTGTATTTCATGTCTGCTTTTCAATAAAAAACTTTGAACAAGAAAATCCGCAATGACTTGAAAAATGTCCAGGATGATTTGGCCCCCTTCACTGATCTCACGTCTTTCAACGATTGGGATAAGAAGATAAATGACCACATGGTCACTTTTGAAACCAATCTCATCAGTAAGAAGTCAGGCAAATTTGAGAGGGACAGATTAGACTATCTGTATGGGCGCGAATTTGAATGGAAAAGACCAACCGATGGCGCTGGCCCTCTCACAAACAAGTCAAAATCACTCCCTCGTAATGACATACGCCCTATGGGCCCTCCACGCCACAAAAAACCTAACACAAATAAGGGCAACACCACAAGACAGAGATCGCACAGAAACTCCCAACCACAGAAACATCCCATCAATAATATTCAAGGGAAAAGTAAAGAGGGGCATCTCCCGACCCAGAGATACCACCAGGCGACAGCAGCCTACTATCCTTCATCCCACAACAATAAAAACAAATGGGCCAATAAACTGGAAAATGGCCGAACTCCACCATCAGGAGCCAAAGCCCAGCAAACACAAGGTCATACTTATGACTCTGTCACTACCTCAACAAAAAGCACAAACCACACTCTACTGCCAGATACCACCACAACCAACCACCACACCAGCTACCAGATGAACAATACACCCATTCAGCAAATACCGATGGAAAACACACAACCATGTATTTTTTTAGAAGAGGGAGCTGTGGGAAACTGGAACCCCACGGCACAACAACAACAAAAAACCCCTCTGGAATTCCAACAGAGGTCGGTAAGAAAAAGAGAAGATGGAGAAGAAGAGGTAGACGAGGAGGAAAGAGCACCAAAAAAAGGGAAAAGATAATTCCAACACATACAATTAAGATCTTCAATCTAGTTCAGTCTTCGATGACACAGAACTCAACATCCTTCGCAAAGGTCTCAACTTTGCCCCAAAAAACCCTCCAAACCTTTTTGAGATCTTTTTAGACCTAAATAGGTATATAAGAAATCTCACCCTGAAAAGGTATTTTGCCCTTCACGAATCACCCTCTGAAGCACCATCCTTATCCACAAGCCCCCCATCTGACAATATTGCACCAAATACGGACAACGCACTCGAAAACTTGGAGAGTCTTTTTCAGGAGGGAGTCTGCGAGGACTATGAAATTGAACCAGAACTCTTAGCCCTCATGGAAAAACAGATCACACACACCGACTTCAAACCCAAGTCTTCCTTCCATCCCCATTGGGCAAAAGGAAAATTCATTCCAATATTCTATGAGATAGTACTGGACGAAATTAAAAGGATCTGTCAAAAAAATTGTCTCAGTGACAAATCCATAAACATTAATAACAAAGACCACGAAGTCCCCAAAGAGATCCTTAAGAAATTCCAGGATAGAGAAGACATCATTATTAGGCAAGCTGATAAAGGTGGTGGTCTAGTAATTCAAAATCAAGCTGACTATCTGGCAAAGGCCCTGAGACTCCTTGGAGATACTGACACATATGAGAAACTCCCTGCTGACCCACTACCATATTTTGCAACCTCCCTCGAAGTCCTATTAAATCAAGCTATGGATAATGGAGTCAAAGCGAACTCCTTTTCCTTAACAAACAGCATCCACTGACTCCCCATTTCTACCATATCCCCAAAATTCACAAGAATCAGACAAATCCACCGGGCAGACCTATTATTGCTGGGATCGACAGCTTAACCAGCAATCTAGGTTGTTATATCGACCACTTCCTACAAGACTTAGTAATACAACTACCATCATACGTAAAAGATTCCGGGCACATGCTCGACATCCTTTCATCATGTTCTTGGCAACCGCATTTCAAATGGCTCTCATTGGATGTCTCTTCTCTTTATACCTCCATCGAACACAAATATGGCATAGAAGCAGCCAAACACTTTCTCTCCAAGAGTAACATACACCCTCTACAGACCAAATTCCTCCTCGACTCCATCGAATTCTGCCTCACTCACAACTACTTCTCCTTCGTGGGCGAGTATTTTCGCCAAACCAAGGGAACTGCCATGGGAGCAAAATTTGCACCTAGCTACGCAAACCTCTTCATGGGCATGTGGGAAGATCTGTTCATCTGGGCCAACAATCCTTTTAAAGATCAGCTCGCCCTCTACACCCGATACATTGATGACATCCTGATCATTTGGAACGGATCACATATGGATCTAAACAAATTTCTGGAATACTGCAACTTCAATCCTTATGGTATCTCTTTTACCCATGTAGTCGACAACACATCACTCGTCTTTCTAGATTTAGACCTGCAAATCGAGGAAGGCAGCATTATATCCAAAACCCATTTCAAGCCTAGTGCTGGAAATTCCCACCTCCACGCCAAAAGTCACCACCATCCCAAATGGATCCGTAACATACCCCACGGGCAATTCTGCAGGCTGAAGAAAACCTGCACTAAGAAAAGTGACTATGAAAAACAGGGATCCATCTTAAAAAATAAATTTCTTGAGAAGGGTTATGAAGAATCACTCATCAAACAGACCTTTTACAAATATTGGACCCAGTATGACGAACATCCCTCTGTCACTATGGCAATGGAGGCTAACAAAACAAGCGGCAATAAAAGGACCACCGACAGCAATATCTCCAACCCCATCAGATTCAGTACACAATATAACACCAAAGCATTCGACATACAGAGAGCCATTGAGAAAAATTGGAACATTCTCAAGCAGGATCCCATCCTCAATCCAGTTCTACCACCCAAACCAGTAGTTGTGTTTCGAAAATCCAAAGATCTTAGAAGCCTAATAGCTCCGAGTAGAGTACGAAAACCTCAGAACCAAACCAAGACCCCCACTGGCAATTGGGCATCCATCTTCGACCAGAAAGGCAACTACAAGTGTGGAACCAAAAACTGTGGAGCCTGTGCCTTCATGGCACACCGCAAAAAAGAAATCATGGGGTCCAACGGCCAGTACCACAAAATCAAACAGTTCATCAATTGCGGTACCTCCTATGTAGTCTATGGTCTTATCTGTCCATGCGGTCTTCTGTATGTTGGGCGCACAATACGTCCACTCAGGACAAGATTTAGCGAACACAAATGCAGCATAATCAATAGTAACACGTACCATCAGAGTAAAAATAAAAAATGCCACAGCTATTCAGTACCTAGGCATTTCAGAGAATGTCATAACAGCAATCCAAAAGGCATCAAAGTGTTTGGCATTGAAGCTATCAAAAAAGACGCTGACAATGGGAGGAGATTCAGAAGACTCTGTAAACAAGAATCATTCTGGATTTTCACTCTTGGGTCATTGGTTCCCGATGGAATGAATGAAGATCTAGATATCCACGGGGCCATCTAGATACAGAATATCACCATCATGCTTTGCCCCCCCCTCTTATTACCTGTGATCCCCTTCATATCATCACCATCATTCCACCATACGGTAAACCCTGTATACCCTCTCCTGTCCCCGCAGTTTCATGTACACCATTTCTCCTCATATTATTCACTTCTGCAGTTATACAACCCATATAAACCTGTGTGTGTATATGTATGTGTATGTGTGTATATGCATGTATATGTATATGTGTGTGTATATATGTATATATGTATATATGTGTATGTGTGTGTATATATGTATATGTATATGTTCTGCACAAAATACCTCCGGTTCACTATTTAAATCATAGTCACACTTTTCATATCACATTACTTTATATGGCTTAATTGGATTCAATAATAGCCTTTTCATTCATGCCCTCGGACCCGCCCCCCAGAGTCTTTTAAACCCCCAGCACAACCTCTTCACAAAACCTTTCCTATCCCTAGGCAGCAAGACGCTTTCTATCCAGGCATCAGCTGCCTCAAGGACACCTCCTCCCTCCTCCCCCCCCCCCTTCTGCTGCCAGGATCACACGGCTCTCCACTCCAAAGGATCTCTACAGTTTGCAGCTGTGTCTACACACTTCTCCTGAGACAGGTTAGCCACAATGGTCTTTGTAACTTCCTTATCCTGTTAAACCCAGCAGTGTCCATAAGAGCTTGCTTACTTTCCCTGCTCAACTTATGTTTCACTACAGGCACATCTGACAGCCTAACAGCACCGCAAAAAGAAAATACAATCTATTTACATCCATAGGTAGGTGCGTTCTGTCATCAGCCCACCTGTCTGCCACCTCCAATATTTGGTTACCAACACCAGATTATCCCCCTAACGTATCCACTCCCGCCACTCTCCGCTATTGCGTTGCACAAACTACACATTCCCACCCTACCGCCATGACTACATAGGCACAATACATGCTGTGTAGGGGTGGTCTCCACATGTGTGTGTATCCATGTGGACATGTATATGTGTGTATGTATATATGTATATATATATGTGTGCATATGTGTGTATGTGTATATATATGTGTACAGATTTATGTGAATATATACATATATTTATTTTGTGCATATTGTTTCTTTATCTATGTATATATATGCGTTTTAGATTTTTATGTACATTTGATATATGCATTTTTGTATATATTTTTGTGGATTTCCATTTGAATGAACACATTTCTGTTTTTGCACAAACCACATGGCCATCTTTGTGCCCCCATTTGTGCTTTCAGTGAACAGGGGCATACCTCCACATATCTGTTCCAGCACAGCGTTTTACGTGCTGGCAGAGTTTTTACACGCATGCGCATGTCCTTTGGACAAAAGCACAACCGGTTTAACCATGCGGAGAGACAATATCTCTCAATGTGTCCCAGTGCACTTTTTACTTCATTTACCACCGCCCCCCTCCCCCCCCCCCCTCCTATGCATATATGTTGTTTTTTTTTTTTTATGCATTTACATGCGTTTGTATTATGCACGTGTATGTATATGCATGTATGTGTACACGAATATGTGTGTGTACACTTATGTATGCGTAGATTTTTTCATTTGTATGTATTTAGACTACAATCTCATGTTCTGTGCTTCAAAATCCCACTACCTATCATTAATTTTTTGCACTGATATGGTAATTTTTATTTCTAATATATTTATATTATATACTTTTTATCATTTTATGAATGCATTTTTCAATGTAAACTTATCTTACGTCTCCATTCTGTAGTGTACGGTATATATTGTTCTTATTTATACCCCATCTAGAACACTTGGGTATGGAACTTGGAATAATCAATTGTCCATCACAGGACACATCCTCCTACTAGCAACACCACCTCTCCCCATGTACACATGTCGGCCTACTGGCCCATACAGACTGTGCTCCAGTTCTCCTGGCTCTGATGAAGAGGTTTTCCTCGAAACCCGTCAGCCTTTCTTAAATACCTGCCTCAATATGGGCACACCCCAATTTTAACTTCCTAGTACTTATTTAGTTACCTGTTTTTCCTTTTTTTTTTTATATAATATTATGTAGTATTTGTATGATTTTATATCTATATGACTATATGTCTGTATTCTTTTACATAAATAAACCATACATTTCTTGATGTAAGCGTCTGATCACGCGCCTTCCACCCATTCCTACTAAACAGTCCTTTCCAGACCACCCCTGGTCAGCTAAGGCAGCGGGACACGCTCCATCATCTCCCCCAGTCCTATCTCTGACTACAATACTATCTTTGTTTTACAGCAAACGATCTCACAAGCGCAGGAGTATTTTTCACCACATCTTGTTCACACTTTTGCTCACCCACTTCTGCAGGGGAACTGGTAGTGACCTCAGGAACCGGTCCATGACCACACGCTCCACTATTTGTGGCCCAGACAGGGACTTCGGCTGTAGCCATTTCCTCACCAAGTGAATTAGGTCGAACATCTGCGATCTTGGGGGCCTCTCGTCTTGGAAGAACCAGCTGTGGACCCGCTGTGCTCGAACTGCCAAGCCGGGCCAGGATTTCCAGCTTGACCTTTTCATAGTCTCCTGCTTCTGCTGACTCCAAATCATAGTAGGCCTTCTGTGATTCTCCAGACAGCAAGGGGACGACCAGTCCTGCCCACTGGGTTTTGGGCCAACCTTCCCTCTCAGCGGTCCGTTCAAACGTTAAGAGAAAGGCCTCTGGATCATCATCTGCAGTCATCTTAGAAAGAAAGCGACCCACATGGATGGCTGAGGGCTTGTCTCCAACAACATTAACTTTAGCAGGTGACCACTGTGCTAGCGTCTCCACAACCGCAGCCAGGGTTTTCCTATCCTCTTTTGCATCAGTGGCAGGCTGTTCAAACAGCCTCTGCGATAGCATCTGTACAGCACCAATCTGTTGGCATAGCACCTTAGTTTGCTCCTGTGCGATAGCATTTGTTTGCTGCTGTGTAGCGTTTGCTTGTTGCTGTGCAGCATTGGATTGTTGCTGTGCAGCATTGGATATCACCAATTGTTTTAGGATTTCCTCCATGTTTAGTCACTCTAGGTACTGGCCTTTTAAGTAGTAACTTACTACAGCTGGTCGCAGTCTCCACCATATGTAACCTGGGGGGACAGGTAGCAGGTACAAAGCTCCCTGGGATGAGCAGTCCTTCAGGCACAGATACCAAATTCAGTGAAATAGTGACAAACAGTGCGGTGTTTATTTGTGATATATACAAGTCTATATACAGGTGCTGTACAGTGTTCCAAAAAAACAAATAGGAACAAAAATAGCCAAAACAAAACCTAGCCGTGTCTCGGCACTAACTAAACAATATTTAAAGATCCTAACTACCAGGCTGAGCAAGCCTACAGCTTGTCAGCTTTCACATACCTTTTTGCTCTCCTACACAGAAGTTGTCTGAGTATCCCAGGCCAAGAGCAAAGGCTGTCTGCTCAGGTGAGCTTAAATTAGCCTGGGGGAGAGGACCAAGACCTGAACTGGACCATGGATCAGAGATCCCTGAACGTGTATGAGAGGAGCCTGGGAGATGTATAAACCCCGAACAGGACTTTTCCTGGCTCTCTCTGGGACGCTCTGCTACAACACGTTAACTAAATCCATAAGAAACCATGTTAAATGGACTGCAGTGTGTTTCTGCAAAAATGAAAATACACAAAAAAATGCATAGGTGTGTAACAAGCCTTATGCAAGAAAGGACTTTGCTCACTTTGGAAACTGCAGCTTGCCATTGCATGCTATTATTAAGCTTATGATCTACCAGAAGCCCCAGATCCTTCTCCACTATGGATGCTCCCAGTTGTACTCCCCCATGTATGATGCTTGCACATTCTTAGTCCCTAAGTGCATAACTTTACATTTATCAACATTAAACCTCATTTGCCACACAGTTGCCCAATTAAACAGTGCATTGAGGTTGGCTTTTTTTTTCCAGCAAGAACTCATCTATGTGGTCTTTTATTAAACTATTCAATACCTTCCCTATTTTTGAAGTTAAACTAACAGGTCTATAGCTACTTGGTTAAGACTTTGATCCCTTTTTAAATATGGGCACCACATTGGCACACATCCAGCGGCACAATTCCAGTCATTAACGAGGCCCTAAGAATTAGAAACAATTCATTTGAAATGAGGGAGCTCAATTCTTTTAGAATCTGTGGGTGGATGCCATCTGGTCCAGGTGCTTGCAATCAGCCACTACTTTCCTGGCTCTGATGAGGGGGGTCAGGCTTGAAACACATCAGCTGTTTGGATACCTCCTGGTCTTCTGGCAGGACCAATGGATATTAATAGACCTTGGAGGACACTTGTCATGACATGCGTTTGTATCAATTACGTTTGTGAGTATATATTGCTCTTTTAACCACTTGCCTACCAGGCCAATTCTGACATTTCTCTCCTACATGTAAAAATCATAATTACACAGAACCCCCAAACATTATATATATATTTTTTTTTATCAGAGACCCTAGAGAATAAAATGGCGGTCATTGCAACTTTTTATCTCACACAGTATTTGTGCAGCAATTTTTCAAACGCATTTTTAAAAAAAAAAAGTTTCATGCATTAAAAAAAAAAAAAAACAGTAAACTTAGCCCACATTTTTTGCATGATGTGAAAGATTGTTATGCTGAGTAAATAGATACCTAACATGTCACGCTTCAAAATTGGACACGCTTGTGGAATGGCACCAAACTTCGGTAATTAAAAATCTCCATAGGCGACGCTTGAAAAAATTTGACAGGTTACATGTTTTGAGTTACAGAGGAGGTCTAGTGGCAGAATTATTGCTCTTGCGCCAATGTTTGTGGCGATACCTCACATGTGTGGTTTGAACGTTGTTTACATGTGGGCGCAACTTACATATGCGTTCGCTTGTGCGAGCTCGCACAGGGGCACTATAAAAAATGTTTTGTTAATTTTACTTTTATTTTTCTAGTTTGATGCTTTCTTTTTACATTTTTTTAATCACTTTTATTCCTATTACAATGAATGTAAACATCTCTTGTAAAAGAAATAGTGTGTGACAGGTCCTCTTTACAGTGAGATATGGGGTCAATAAGTCCCAGATCTCACCTCTAGGCTGGGAAGCCTGAAATAATAAAAAAAAAGATCCTGGCTTCCCAGCCGAGGCGGCGGCATTTTTTAAAAATGCTGGGGCTGGGCGTGACGTCATAACATCGTGCCCGCCCTCCGAACGATCTTCGGGGACCATCTGACCTGCCTAAAATCTCTATGATCAACCTCCAGCGCCGGTCGGTTCCTTCTCGGCTCACTGATCACATGGGTGAGTCCCCTCCGGCCACCTATAAGAACGAATAAGCGGCTGAAGGAAATCGCTGGCTGTAAAAAGAAGATATCTAAATGATGCCTGTAACTGCAGGCATCATTCAGATATCACCACTCAAACTCGACGACGTCATATAATGTTGGGCGGGCGGGAAGCAGTTAATCTTTTTATACACTTTTTATTGTGGTAATGCACTAGGTTGGTGCACCTTTTCTTATTTGCTAGTTTCCAGTTTGAGGATGCTCAATATCCTGAGAAGGCAGCAAGACCACCAGCTTTACACTGACTATACCTCTGGGTCACCACGGTGAGCGCAGGAGAATATTTGTATGCTGTGTACCAGGTGCTTTAGCCACCTTTATTCTGTCTAAATATTTCTGGACCATATCACTTTTGAGCCATTGTACCATTTCAAGCATACTAAATGGTCTTTATGATCTATGTTTATGATTTTTTTTCCATATCAAACATATAAAAAAAAGAACAAAACAAACAACAAAAAGAGCAAAACAAAAATTCCCTTTCCTTCTCCTCTGTCGCTTCCTCTCTCCTTCCCTTACTACTCAATTAAGTTCATAACATATTTGTGTCAACAACACATTTATTTCATTATTATCCAGTATTCCAAAAGTTCCAAAAGTGTTCCAGGGCACTGAGTAGAAGAGTTGGGTAAGACAGGCCAACTTCAGGAAGCACTCTATTTGACTATAATGGTTTAAATCTGGTGTAACTTATGATACCCAGTGTTTTTTTTTTCTTAATTAGTTATGTTTAATTTTTTTTCAAAAGGTAGCAATAGAAAAGTACAGCGAAGGCTTCAAAGGCAGACAACATCACCTTCACAGCAACATGATGAAGTACAACATTTGTCAGACAATTACAAAATATTACACAGCAATAAGGACCAGAAAATGAGTATTACAAACCATGAGAATTATATGGAAACGGACTCTATCAGTGAACTCTGAGGAGTGGAAGCAAGTAAATTAGGTTAGTAACCAATTGTACAGAACAGGCTTCTTAAACAAAGACCTAAAACAAAGCCTTAGATATGAGCTGGGTATAGCAATATGAGCCATAGGCAGTGGTGTATTTAGGTTTTGTGCTGCCCTAGGCCTGACTAAACTCGTGCACCCCGTAATTTAAATATGACCCACCCTTCCTATTAAGGCCACACCCCTTGCTGTTTAAGACCCACCCTGAAATTTTCGAGTGGGGACACTAGTTTTGAGGGCCTGGGGGGGGGGGCAATAGATTCCCTTAATTTGCATAGATTTGCCCTTGTCGGCCTAGGCCAGTATACAACGTTGGCCATAGGGGATGACTGAAATGGCTAAGGCGGGGAATGGAAGGGGCTTCTGACTTGGGGAAGCCGCATAAAAATATTCCTTTTTTAGGCAATACGGTCCTATTTATATTGCTTTAGAACACCCATTATATTATTTATAGCAGTTAAGTACAAGCTCTAAAAAACTAAATGCATGTAGTTTATTCTCGCTACATTGCTGATGATGATTTTGTGTAAGGACATGTTTTAGTTATTATTGAAATGTCAACTCTAGGTATATTTGGTATATTTTACATCATTTGTTATATATATATAACAAATATATATATATATATATATATATATATATATATATATATATATATATATATATATATATATATATATATATATATACATATATATATATATATATATATATATATATATATATATATATATATATATATATATATATATATATATATATATATATATATATATATATATATACATATATTTAGAAGGTATTATTTGAGATATATTGTATTTGAATTATATAAAATGATATAATATTTGCTATTGGCCGTAGATGTAAATCTATCAAGTCCCCTAACAGGGTTACTGATTTGTCGGCAGGCTTTACACCTTCTACAGGTGAAGAAACCTGCCTCATCCCAGAAAGATTTCAGCTTTTTTGGGGGGGGTCTAGTACTTCCTTAACTAATTTATCACTCAAATTGGGGTCTTTACGATATATATGCAAGTGTGTTTTACCAGTAATGCTTTATTTAACACCTTATCCAAGCATAGAATGTGCCAGTGTTTTTTTAAAAATGGTCTCCACCTCTTTAAACTGGGAATGAAAATTAGAGATAAAACACAAAATGCTTGATTAGTGTTAATGTTCTTTTCTTTATCTATAAATATAGACTGGTAGGGTACCTCTTTCATTTCCTGAATCAAATTTTCAAAATTTTTGATATCATATCCCTTCTGGATGAATCGTTCTTTCAATATATTAGACTGTGCTAAAAAGTCTTCCTCTTTCGTACAAATTTCTTCTTACTCTAGTTATTTGTCCTTTTGGTATATTTTTAAAAAAAAGATGGTGGTGACCACTGTATAGTGGCAAGTAACTGTTACGGTCTGTAGGTTTAAAATATACATTAGTACCTAACCTATCTCCCTTTCTAAAAACATTGACATCTAAGTAATTAATTTGATCCTTACTCCAAGTCCAATCTGATATTATTGTTATTAATATTTAATGCCTCTATAAATATTTTTCTAAAGATGATAGGGTGCCCTCCCAGATTAAAAACAGATCAATAAGTCTTTTGTGAACTAAAAGCCCTTCAAATTTCTTACCGTACACATTTTTGTCCTCCCATTCGGCCATAAAAAGATTTGCTAGGCTCGGTGTGAATTTGGCGCCCATAGCTACCCCTTTAATTTGTGAGTAAGATTCGCTATTGTACAAAAAGTAATTGTGGGATAGACAAAAATCCAATACGTTGTGTAAGAAGTTTTTCTGTTCAAAATAAATAACTTCCCGCCAACTTAAAGCCCAATTAAGGGCTAAAAGTGCATCATCGTGCTGTATAATAGTGTATAGGGACTCCACATCCGCTGTCACCAAGAAAAATTCCTGTTTTTCCTGTCAAATCCAATTCGCCTAAAAACTGTAGGAGATTCTGTGTGTCCTTTAAATAAGCCCTAGTCTGAAGGACACTGGCCTGAAGAAATTGGTCCAGATATTGGCCCAATCTAGCCGTAACTGAATCAATACTATTTACAATTGGTCCGGCAGGTGGATTAATAGAATCCTTGTGTATTTTGGGCAGTGTGTATATTGATATTTCTTCTCCTTCTTATTCAATTCTCTTTTTTCTGTGTTGGAATCCAAATTCCACTAATGATGTTAATTCGGTTTTATAATAATTTGTGGGATCTCTGTCTAATTTTTTTATACCTGTCAGTATCTGCCAGCATGGTGGCTAATTGGATATGATAGGTCTGTTTGTCCATTATCACCACCCCCCCCCCCCCCCCCTTATCTGCTGGTCTGACAATCACATTTTTCCAGTTTTCTAATTGTTCGATCCCTTCTTTGACATATTTAGGGTTTACATTTTTTTGGGGCACTAACTAACTAATATCCGATTTTGGTCATACACAGGGAAATCCAACAGCAAAGCAAGGCAGACAAACAGGAGGCTTGATCACAAATAATGCAGGTAAGTGTCTCTATCACAAGCATGGGATAGAGTGTTCAGTTTGTTTATATCAGGTGACTGATCAGATCAATCACCTGCAGGTGAACACAGACAGGGGAAAGGCAACAGCCAACACCCAAGTGCTGGTATGAGGAACAGGGGCATTAAGTGATGACCCCCAAAGACCAGTTGGACATCCAGAATAGGACCATCAGACTGAGCAGAGGTCCATGGATCCACAAGGTCAGGCTGGTTAGCAGGGGACTTGTCACAGGGGTCAAGCTGGACAGCTGAAACACGAGCAGAATACAGAGCCTTGAAAAAAAAGATTGAAAGCCCCACATGGTCAAATGAGTCAGTTAATACAAAGGGTGAATTGAACCTCTTAGACCAGTTAGAGAAGTAGGGTGAGGCCAGGTTACAGAAAGCCCTGAATAAGAAAAAGCAGGAGGCACAATGGGCATGGGCTGGACCGGCACAATCAATTCAGTGGCCGAACAAGCCGCATCGCCAAGCGCAGCGACTGTCTGAGTTGCATCACTAGAAGACCCTGAGTAAGAAAAAAACAGGATGTTCAATGGGCATGGGCCTAACTGGCGTAACTGGCATCGCCAGGTGTAGCGTATGTCTAAATTGCAACGCCATGACACTATGGTGTTCTGACCCATAAAGTATTTTTTAAGGTTTGGTTTACTTATATATTTATGGATGGCTATATAGACATCAAATTTAGTAATAGTTTTTTTTTTATTCCACATTTTAGTCCAGAGTTTAACACATTGATTTCTTTGTGTGTTAAATCAATCCCACTCAAATTGTATATACCATTTAATCGATTTCCCGCCTTCTTTTTTGGATCCTTCGTCCTGCTCTGCATTCCCTCCATTTGTATGGGTATGGGTCTCGGGTTCATTTGTGGATTCCATCCCCCCAACCTCTCTGATGAGGGTAGGGGTAAGATGGAGCTGGCAGTCTCCCTCTGAATGCATGTAGCGATACCCCCGAAAGAGCAGCTTTTGTATTTTCACTTCATTACTCTGCCGCTAAACCCTAATAACAGCCTCAGACCACTCTGGCACACCTGGCAATAGTGTAAGCACAATGACCAATGAGAAACATACACATTATGATAAAACACATAAATTGTCTTTACTGCAATATTTCTGTGGAAGAATAACAGACAGTAACAGTATATAGTCAAGTAGGGATGAGCCGAACACCCCCCTGTTTGGTTCGCACCAGAACATGCGAACAGGAAAAAAGTTTGTTCGAACACGCGAACACCGTTAAAGTCTATGGGACACGAACATGAATAATCAAAAGTGCTAATTTTAAAGGCTTATATGCAAGTTATTGTCATAAAAACTGTTTGGGGACCTGGGTCCTGCCCCAGGGGACATGGATCAATGCAAAAAAAAGTTTTAAAAACGGCCGTTTTTTCAGGAGCAGTGATTTTAATAATGCTTAAAGTCAAACAATAAAAGTGTAATATCCCTTTAAATTTCATAGCTGAGGGGTGTCTATAGTATGCCTGTAAAGGGGCGCATGTTTCCTGTGTTTAGAGCAGACTGACAGCAAAATGACATTTTGAAGGAAAAAACACATTTAAAACTACCCGCAGCTATTGCATTGCTGACAATACACATAGAAGTTCATTGATAAAACCGGCATGGGAATTCCCCACAGGGCAACCCCGAACCAAAATTAAAAAAAACAAATGACGCGGGAGTCCCCCTAAATTCCATACCAGGCCCTTCAGGTCTGGTATGGATTTTAAGGGGAACCCCGCGCCAAAAAAAAAAAAAAAAAAACGGCGTGGGGTCCCCCCAAAAATCCATACCAGACCCTTATCCGAGCACGCAACCTGGCAGAGGGGGGGACGATAGTGCGCCCCCCCCTCCTGAACCGTACCAGGCCACATGCCCTCAACATTGGGAGGGTGCTTTGGGGTAGCCCCCCAAAACACCTTGTCCCCATGTTGATGAGGACAAGGGCCTCATCCCCACAACCCTGGCCGGTGGTTGTGGGGGTCTGCGGGCGGGGGGCTTATCGGAATCTGGAAGCCCCCTTTAACAAGGGAACTCCCAGATCCCGCCCCCCCCCCTGTGTGAAATGGTAAGGGGGTACTTACCCCTACCATTTCACTAAAAAACTGTCAAAAATGTTAAAAATGACAAGAGACAGTTTTTGACAATTCCTTTATTTAAATGCTTCTTCTATATTCCTTCATCTTCTTCTGGTTCTTCTGGCTCTTCTGGTTCTTCCTCCGGCGTTCTCGTCCAGCATCTCCTCTGCGGCGTCTTCTATCTTCTTCTTCTCGGGCCGCTCCGCACCCATGGCATGGAGGGGAGGCTCCCGCTCTTCTCTTCATCTTCTTCTTCATCTCTTCTTCCTTCTTCCTTCTTCTCTTCTTTTCTTCTTCAAACACTTTTTATGACAATAACTTGCATATAAGCTTTTAAAATTAGCACTTTTGATTTCTCCCATAGACTTTTAAAGGGTGTTCCGCGGCATTCGAATTTGCCGCGAACACCCCAAATTGTTCGCTGTTCGGCGAACTTGCGAACAGCCAATGTTCGAGTCGAACATGAGTTCGACTCGAACTCGAAGCTCATCCCTATAGTCAAGTAATCAACTAACTGAGATTTAAGAGCAATATAGCTCTCAATCCTATATTCAAGCTGCTTTCAGGGGATTCCAAACCTGAAAATGTCCCCAAGAGCAGAGGCACACTTAAATGGTAAATAAAGCACAAAATGACATTATTTTCAGATTGGTTACATTTACTCAAGTTGGCTATATGAGTCCAGGCAGGAGGAGAGCAGAAGAATGACCCTCTTTGTGTCAGGCCTCTCTCTTCTGTCCCCTGACACCACAGGCTCCATGTTTAACACTTTATTCAAATCAACATTCAATGGCTTAACTTCCTAGATAAACTGTCCTACACACCCAATGCATATACAGAGCCCTGAATTTGTGTGTGCGGATCTGTATGGCACTAGTAGCTTCAGTCCTTTTGAAGAAAAGATAAAACTTTGTGTCTTCAGCTAGCCATTTTCCTTGGTGCACTTAAACTCCTGAAATTGGGGGGCGGAGCTTGCAGCGGAGAGAGATGGACGCTCACTAGCTGAGCTCCTCTGCATTCAGGGACATAAACGGCACACAGCACCTGTTATACAAAGCAGAAAGGCACTAAATATACCAGCGGACCCGCAGCTCGTTCCGGTGAACCGAATGAACATGCCGCGGAGGAATAAAGAAACCCGTAAGCCGCAAAAACTTACCGAATACTACCCGCTCGGGCCTAAACAAGATGGCGGCGGTCAGAAAGAACGAGGTATGTCTAGTACCCCTCAATACAGCCAAGGGAATAGCAATCCACACAAAAGAAATGCCCCACAAAGGAGCACACAGTCTCCGATTCACACTCCTACCTCAGGGAGCCCAGAAAAAGCAAGAGTTAGGCTGGATGCTTCTGATGCAAGCCAGGACATAACACAAGGCCTAGACTCAGGGGAGGACACCAGAGACCTCCCTGACTCAATTGATCTCTTTCCCACAAGCAATCAACCTGTCCTGGATACCACCCTTAAGGACATGTTAGTGTCTCTTAGAAGCTCATTGCATGCTGACATGCTATCATGTGTCCACAAATTTGGAGTGGAATTGAGAGATACTACAGCCAGAGTAGATCATATAGAACATAAAATGGGGGAGTTTGCGACCACCATTAATGATCTTGTGGATGCCCATGACAGCAACACTGATGAGCTTGACGCAATGAAAGCTAAAATGGCTGACATTGAAGACCGCTCCAGGAGGAATAATATGAAAATAAGGGGGGTCCCTGAATCAATTCAACAATCTGACCTCCGCACCTATACAGCGCAGTTATTTCAAGCCATAATCCCGGAGTTATCAGACCTGGACATGACAGTGGACAGGATCCACCGCTTACCTAAACCATCCCACCTACCAGACAACATACCCAGAGATGTTATACTCAGGTTACATTTCTTCCAAACGAAAGAACGCCTGATGTCAGCTGCACGCAGCAAAGACCTCTTTCCACCACAGTACAAAGACCTACAATTTTTTGCAGACTTATCCCAATTCACTTTACAAAAAAGGAGGAACCTCAATACAATATCAAAATCTTTGAGGAATCATAAAATTGCATATAAATGGGGGTTCCCTACAAAATTGATCATTACAAGGGAAGGTAGAGAACATGTAGTGGACAACCTCGCCAAAGGATTGATCTTACTCCAAAAATGGCATATCATCCCAGAAGATATGCAAAGCGACCGCCACGCCAAAAGCCCTGATCACTTAGCTGAGGATTGGAACCTAGTCACAACCAAGAATGCCCGCAAACACTCTTAATCGAAGGAAAACAAGACAGGTTAAAAATAACTGATCCCTGAAACAGAAGTACTATCTGTTAAGCTGAACTGATAACCCCAGATTACAATATGAGTGACTTATTGTCACACCCAGGTCGCAAAGACCTATTCATTGTTCATTGTTCTGTTTTACCTTTTTTTTTCATTTTAGTTTCTTATCAGTTATATCCGCAGCCGCAGAATATGGATTCATCCCTTCAGATTGACCAAGCCGTACAGCAGAACCACCACACCCTCATCCTTCCATTCTTCAGTCGCATCGAAATATACCCTGACAAGAAAACCACCAAATGTAAGTGTTACATACACATACCTCACTACGCAACCAATCCTACTCTACATAGATGCCTATAACTTTTCTCACTATCAATGCCAGAGGCCTTAACCATCCAGCCAAACGCAGATCCATGTGGGCTGAAGCAATTCAGCATAAAGGGGACATATTTTGTGTACAGGAGACACACTTCAAAAAGCAGGCTCAACCTACATGCTCTCATCCTAAATTCCCACATATATTTTTTTGCAAATTCTAATACCAAAAGGAGAGGAGTCCTTACAGCAATAAAAGACACGGTAGCTTTTCGCCTTCATGAAGAAATACAAGATGCACAAGGCAGATTCCTCATTTTAATATGTGATATCAATAATACCAAATACACAGTTGTAAACGGATACGCCCCTAATACTCACCAGACCCAGTTTCTTCATAAACTACTGAAAAAAGCGCTTTGAATACAGAAGGGTCACCTGATACTCTGCGGGGACTTTAACCTTCCACCGGATTCCAGCATGGACTCAAGTTCTATCACTAAGAGAAAATCCCAATCACTTCAACCACTATTGAAATCACATGATGTATATGACGCATGGAGATGTCTTCACGCTTCAGAACGGGACTACTCCTTCTATTCTGCCAGCCACAAAATGTATTCTAGACTAGATCTTTTCCTAACAGATAGGTGGCTGCTAACTAAAATCAAAGCATCACAAATCAATAGCATTACCTGGTCGGATCATGCGTCGGTCTCACTGTTGGTGGATGACAACTCCGCTAATAGTGCCACCTTTATATGGAGAGCTAATCCACACCTATTTCAGGATGATCCTTCCAGGTCTGCCTTACAAAGGGATCTAGAGGAATTTTTTGATCACAATGTAGGCTCAGTTACTGACCCTTTTGTTATCTGGAACACGCATAAGGCATTTATGAGGGGTCTTCTAATAAAACTCGGAGCTAGGGCTAAGAGGAGAAGGGGGCAGCGCATAATGGATATTTCCAAACAAATCCAAATCTTAGAAGAACAAAACAAAGCCAATTTCAATAATAAACTAACTGAAAAAATAACAAAGCTGAGACATGACTTACGGCTTATATTGCTGGATGACTTTGAAAAATCCTCCAGGAGGTTAAAAATGACATACTATGCCACTGGAAATAAGGCAGGGAAATTATTAGCAACCCGGTTACGAGGCATTAGACATAAAACTAAAATTCCCTGCATTATTCACCCAGAAACTCAGGAAAAATTATATCACCCCCAAGCAATCGCAGACGCCTTTAGCAATTATTATGGGTCCTTGTATAACCTGAGTAAAGACCCTCAAATAACTCAACCATCATCCGATTCCATCTCCAAATTTCTTAGCAAAATAAATTTACCTCACCTTACAGAAACCCAAATTGAAACATTGAATTCCCCTTTCACGACACAAGAAGTGTCTCAAGGGATAGATTCATTACCAAAAAATAAATCCCCTGGACCTGACGGATTTACAGGAGAATATTTCCAAACGTTTAAAGAAATACTATCACCCAGACTCACTGAAATATTTAACCAAGCTGCCTCCACCTCCTCATTCCCCTCTGAGATGTTAAAAGCGATGATAGTGGCGTTGCCGAAGCCAGGGAAGGACCCGGACACCCCTCAAAATTTCCGCCCAATATCATTGCTCAACAATGATTTAAAATTATATGCCAAACTAATAGCTAATAGAATAGTGGATCTTCTACCTTTATTAATTCACCCTGACCAATCTGGTTTCACCAAAGGGCGCCAAACGGCGGATGCAACCAGACGCCTGATCAATCTTATATATTCTGCTAATAAATCTGGAACGCCTTCTCTGCTCCTTGCTTTGGATGCAGAGAAGGCGTTCGATAGGATCCACTGGACATACCTAGAACACGCTTTGACTAAGTTTGGATTCAAGGGTCAAATATTTCAAGCTATTATGGCACTCTACACAACACCTTCAGCACAGGTTTATATATCTGGTATGCTCTCAACCCCTTTTAAAATTACAAACGGGACACGCCAAGGATGCCCACTATCCCCACTAATTTTCAATCTCTTAATGGAGCCCTTGGCAGCATACATCCGTCAACACCCCCAAATAAAAGGACTGACAAGCGGGAACAAAATGCACACCATAAGTCTATTTGCGGACGACATTATTTTGATTCTCACAGATGTCCCGTCCTCCCTGGCTTCGGTTCACGATGCTCTACACTTATTCAATGCTATCTCTTACTATAAAGTAAATGATACCAAATCCTACCTTCTAGGTATAGGGCTTACAGAAAAAGTGAAACAAAGCATTACAACTAAGTTTCCATATAGATGGAAAGAAAAAGGCATTGCATACCTAGGGATTACTCTCACACCTAAAACTTCAGAATTATTCAAAGAAAACTACACCCCATTCTTAGATTCCCTGAAACATAAACTTGATAAATTGCAAAAATTCGAACTATCATGGTCAGGCAGACTAGCTGCATTCAAAATGCAAATTCTACCACAATTTTTATATCTATTTAGGACCCTACCAATACCAGTTCCACATTCTTTCTTCCAACAAGCCCAACTCACAGTCGACAGGTATCTGTGGGCAGGTAAAAAAGCACGTTGTGCTTTCAACAAACTTATTAAAATTAAACAAATGGGAGGAATAGGACACGTATCTATAAAAGATTATTACGTAGCTACCATACTTACACAAGTAAAGGTCTGGTTCCAGCAAAACACCACCACATTATGGTCAGATCTAGAAAGTGCGCAAATTAAAGGGGGGAACCTTTATAACTACCTGATTTCCTGCCCACATCACTATACAAAGAATTCCATGGATGCACCTACCATACAGGCTTCTGTGGATTCCTGGAAATATTTACTTACAAATACAACCAAAGGAGACCCACAAATTCCCTTAAAATTTCCGATCACGGCATTAGAACATGTTATACCTGATTTATCACTAACTAATTGGTGTACAAGTAAAACACTCCTTTTGGAGGACCTCTTTATAGGGCCAACACTGAAATCATTTAGATCATTACAGATCGAATACTCCATACCAGCATCCGAGTTTTACAAATACATCCAGATATCCCACCTTTTAGATAAAAAGAGATGCAAGATAACCATCCAACTACCTTGGAAATTAGCTTTCTTCTACACAAGTTACCCAAAAAGGAACTTCATTACTCTATAGGTATCTACAAGATAAACATTCCTTCTGCAAAACTACTAATATTATAGCATGGGAAAGGGATTTGGAGAAGACCTATACGGAAGAACAATGGACAAAAGCATTCAGGGCTACATATAATTCCACAAGAAGTGCCAACCTATGGGAATTGTACTTTAAAATACTATTGAGATGGTATCTCACTCCACATAGGATTGCTAAATTTGCAAATGCAGCTTCTCCTGATTGTTGGAGAAACTGTGGTCATAGAGGCACATTGATTCACATACTGTGGTCTTGCCCACGCCTTAAAAGGTATTGGACCCTTGTGTTCAATACAATAGAACAAATCTCAGGCACAAAAGCCGCATTTACCCCGGGTATGGCACTTCTATCCTTAGGAATAGATCTAATACCTGCACCAATGAGAACAGTAGTATCTCACTTACTTTTAGCAGCAAGACTCACCATAGTAAGACATTGGAGGGAGACTAGCCCACCCTTAATAGCGGAAACCCTAAGAATTATGAATACACACAGTACATATGAAATACAATTTGCCCGTAGTAGAGGGAATTTTAACCAGGCTTCCAATGTGTGGAAATCCTGGATTACATGGTATCCTCACAACTCAGGTCTTAACCTATATGGGAATGATAAATAATTAAATAATTTAACTAGCCATATATTCTTTTATTTAAAAACCTCAATAATCTACGGTACACTGATATATATACCAATAGCCAATACACTACGGTTGGTCAATAGACATAATTTCTCTAACTGCGGATACAAGTTAAAAGTTCTGTTACTAGTTCTATAGCGATTCCACTTATGGTTGTCATAGCTAGAGATACAACATACAAGTATGAATTTTCATATGTGTTAAATGAAAACTAGAACTAACAGGATATGGTTGCGGTGTGAAACCTGCCCCCCACTGGACACAGTTAGTTCCCAAAGGGGTGTCTAGGGGTATGAGTAGCATCACGGTTATATCTAATTCCATAAGATGTATTATGATGTATACTTATAACTGTACTTGTTTCAAAGTTGTACTTTGGACGTTACAAAACTGTGACGACTTTCAGTGAATGTACTATACTTTATTCTATGTCATTTAATTACAAAACCCAATAAAAACTATTGAGACAAAACTCCTGAAATTCAGGGCCAAACAACACAACTGGCCCAGATTATCAAGTGAAACAGGTGGGATCTTTGAGATCCCGCAAGAGGACAATGATGTCTGTATAAAGTGTCCCAAAAATGGATGGCCTTATCGTTTATCCCTGTGGCACTACAAGTGTCAGCAAGATGACTACCAACAATGATGTCTATATACAGTGTTCAATTAACTCCTTCTGTGGTGCCGTGTCTCTGTTTCCTGCAAATGGGCAAAAGCCCCTTCACCAGATCCTGCGGTCTATGCCCAAGCGAACATCCTGGAACAGGCAGGCTCCAGGATGTTCCAAAAACTTTTTATCGTTTTTTGTCTATGGAAAGCATTGTTAATGATCCTGCTGCTATTTAGGCTCAGGGAAAATGGAGTCAGACCTACTTCCCGATGATGCGCAGTCTAGCATGAAATGCATAGAGGTGAGGACTGACACTTACAACCATACTATTGCTTGTATAGCTGAGATGCACCACGCACATTGCGAGTTTTATACCGGCGTCGGATCAGTTTCTGCTTCTTCCTGAGCGGATTGTTTGTGATTTCATGCTGGACTATGTAAGTGCTCTTTTTTTAAGCAATAAGACATAAAGCAGTATTACACTATATCCTGCCTTCTGTAGCTCTTTGTTGGCGACCTATTTTACAGACCTACTTGATGCAAGTTGATATATGCAGTGGATGCAAGTTAATTAGGGATGAGCCGAACACCCCCTGGTTCGGTTCGCACGAACGTTAGAACCCCATTGACGTCTATGAGACTCGAACGTTTGAAATCAAAAGTGCTCATTTTAAAGGATAATTTGCATGGTATTGTCCTAAAAAGGGTTTGGGGACCCGGGTCCTGCCCCAGGGGACATGTATCAATGCAAAAAAAACTTTTAAAAACTGCCTTTTTTTCGGGAGCAGTGATTTTAATGATGCTTAAAGTAAAAAAAAAAAAGTGAAATATTCCTTTAAATATCGTACCTGGGGGGTGTCTATAGTATGCCTGTAAAGTGGCGCGTGTTTCCTGTGCTTAGAACAGTCCCTGCACAAAATGTAAATTTTTAAAGGAAAAAAAGTCATTTAAAACTGCTTGCGGGTTTAATGTAATGTCGGGTCCTGGCAATATGGATGAAAATCAGTGAGACCGGCATGGGTACCCCCCAGTCCATTACCAGGTCCTTTGGGACTTGTATGGATATTAAGGGGAACCCTACACCCAAATTAAAAAAAGGAAAGGTGTGGGGCCACCAGGCCCTATATACTCTGAACAGCAGTATACAGGCGGTGCAAACAAGACAGGGACTGTAGGTTTGTTGTTAAGTAGAATCTGTTAGTAATTTTGAACGGGTACATTTTTAACGTGTTTAGCTCCAGCCAAAAAATTTTTTTTAAGCTTTTTGGAAAACATAGGGAAGGGTTATCACCCCTGTGACATTTGTTTTGCTGTCTGTGCTCCTCTTCAGAAGATTTCTTTCCAATATTTTTATTGAATATAGTGTATGAAAAATATACAATACATATTTCTCAAATATAAACACCAATGTAGAAAAGGTTAAGAGAACAGAGCTCGGCCAACATGGCCTACACACAGTACATGTAGCAAAATGTGACATTTTTACTGGTGAGTATATCAGTTCTACATCTGTCTGTCCTTAAATTTTAGTTGCCCCAGAATCGTTACCTTATCACTTATGTATTCTTTGTAGAGAGGCTGTGGCGCCAGGAGCCCATCCGTCCACCCCGCATGGGATCTACTCTGCGGACGAGAGGCTCCCGACCCCCCAATCCCCCCCCACTTGCAAGCAGCAATGCTACTATCGCTTCTTGATTCTTTGCTAATGTTGCGAGGGCAATAACACCAGACAGGAGAACCTACATAAACTAGTAAATGTGGAGAGAGGAAAAGTTAAGGAGCAAGGGAGCAGAAAAAGAAGAAAAGAAGAAGCAGGGGGAAAGGTTGGGGTTGAGTGCACCCCTAGGGTACTTCTCTGAGATCCATTAATTATCGAAGCCCACAGATAGGTATGTCAACCATGGTTCCCAGATCCTGTCGAAAACCCGTTGTTTATCCGATAGAATTGCCGACAGGCGTTCATTAATCATGATCCATGTCAGTTTAGCTTTTACCAGTTCAAATGGGATCAGAGGTTTTCTCCAGGATCTAGCAATCGCAATTCTAGATGCTGTGAAGACAAAGGATATGAGTTTTTTCGTGTACCGAGGCACGCCTTCCACTGGACATCCCAGTAGTGCCTGTTGTGGGGATTTGGTTAGGTTAACTTGGGTAAATGAGTAGATGAAATTATAGATGCGTATCCAATACCGTCTAACCTTAGGACAGGACCACCAAGTATGATATATCGTGCCCTCACCTCCACACCCCCTAAAACATAATGGGGATGCGCCGGGGATTAGGGATGAGCTTCGAGTTTGAGTCGAACTCATGTTCGACTCGAACATTGGCTGTTCGCAAGTTCGCCGAACAGCGAACAATTTGGGGTGTTCGCGGCAAATTCGAATGCCGCGGAACACCCTTTAAAAGTCTATGGGAGAAATCAAAAGTGCAAATTTTAAAGGCTTATATGCAAGTTATTGTCATAAAAAGTGTTTGGGGACCCGGGTCCTGCCCCAGGGGACATGTATCAATGCAAAAAAAAGTTTTAAAAACTGACGTTTTTTCAGGAGCAGTGATTTTAATAATGCTTAAAGTCAAACAATAAAAGTGTAATATCCCTTTAAATTTCGTACCTGGGGGGTGTCTATAGTATGCCTGTAAAGGGGCGCATGTTTCCTGTGTTTAGAACAGTCTGACAGCAAAATGACATTTTGAAGGAAAAAACACATTTAAAACTACCCGCGGCTATTGCATTGCCGACAATACACATAGAAGTTCATTGATAAAAACGGCATGGGAATTCCCCACAGGGCAACCCCGAACCAAAATTAAAAAAAAAAAAAATGATGTGGGAGTCCCCCTAAATTCCATACAAGGCCCTTCAGGTCTGGTATGGATATTAAGGGGAACCCCAGCCAAAATTTTTTAAAAAAATGACGTGGGGTTCCCCCTAAATTCCATACCAGACCCTTCAGGTCTGGTATGGATTTTAAGGGGAACCCCGCGCCAAAAAAACCCAAAAAACGGCGTGGGGTCCCCCCAAAAATCCATACCAGACCCTTATCCGAGCACGCAACCTGGCAGGCCGCAGGAAAAGAGGGGGGGACGAGAGTGCTGCCCCCCCCTCCTGAATAGTACCAGGCCACATGCGGGAGGGTGCTTTGGGGTAGCCCCCCAAAACACCTTGTCCCCATGTTGATGAAGACAAGGGCCTCATCCCCACAACCCTGGCCGGTGGTTGTGGGGGTCTGCGGGCGGGGGGCTTATCGGAATCTGGAAGCCCCCTTTAACAAGGGGACCCCCAGATCCCGGCCCCCCCCCTGTGTGAAATGGTAAGGGGGTACTTACCCCTACCATTTCACTAAAAAACTGTCAAAAATGTTAAAAATGACAAGAGACAGTTTTTGACAATTCCTTTATTTAAATGCTTCTTCTATCGTCTATCTCCCTTCAGCATCTGGTTCTTCTGGTTCTTCTGGCTCTTCTGGTTCTTCCTCCGGCGTTCTCGTCCAGCATCTCCTCTGCGGCGTCTTCTATCTTCTTCTCCTCGGGCCGCTCCGCACCCATGGCATGGGGGGGAGGCTCCCGCTCTTCTCTTCATCTTCTTCTTCATCTCTTCTTCCTTCTTCTCTTCTTCATTTTCTTCTCCGGGCCGCTCCGCATCCATGCTGTGGCATGAAGGGAGGCTCCCGCTGTGTGACAGCGTCTCTTCGTCTGACGGCTCTTAAATAACAGGGGGCAGGGCCACCCGGTGACCCCGCCCCCCTCTGACGCACGGTGACTTGACGGGACTTCCCTGTGACGTCACGGAGAATGCCACAGGGAAGTCCCGTCATGTCCCGTGCGTCAGAGGGGGGCGGGGTCACGGGGTGGCCCCGCCCCCCATTATTTAAGAACCGTCAGACGAAGAGACGCCGTCACACAGCGGGAGCCTCCCACCATGCCAGCATGGCTGCGGAGCGGCTCGGAGAAGAACATGAAGAAGAGAAGAAGAGAAGAAGGAAGAAGAGATGAAGAAGAAGAAGAAGATGAAGAGAAGAGTGGGAGCCTCCCCCCATGCCATGGGTGCGGAGCGGCCCGAGGAGAAGAAGATAGAAGACGCCGCAGAGGAGATGCTGGACGAGAACGCCAGAGGAAGAACCAGAAGAGCCAGAAGAACCAGAAGAAGATGAAGGAAGAAAGAAGAAAGAAGAAGCATTTAAATAAAGGAATTGTCAAAAACTGTCTCTTGTCATTTTTAACATTTTTGACAGTTTTTTAGTGAAATGGTAGGGGTAAGTACCCCCTTACCATTTCACACAGGGGGGGGGCGGGATCTGGGGGTCCCCTTGTTAAAGGGGGCTTCCAGATTCCGATAAGCCCCCCACCCGCAGACCCCCACAACCACCGGCCAGGGTTGTGGGGATGAGGCCCTTGTCTTCATCAACATGGGGACAAGGTGTTTTGGGGGGCTACCCCAAAGCACCCTCCCGCATGTGGCCTGGTACTATTCAGGAGGGGGGGGCAGCACTCTCATCCCCCCCTCTTTTCCTGCGGCCTGCCAGGTTGCATGCTCGGATAAGGGTCTGGTATGGATTTTTGGGGGGACCCCACGCCGTTTTTTTTTTTTTTTTGGCGCGGGGTTCCCCTTAAAATCCATACCAGACCTGAAGGGTTTGGTATGGAATTTAGGGGGAACCCCACGTCATTTTTTTTTTAAATTTTGGCTGGGGTTCCCCTTAATATCCATACCAGACCTGAAGGGCCTTGTATGGAATTTAGGCGGACTCCCACATCATTTTTTTTTTTTAATTTTTGTTCGGGGTTGCCCTGTGGGGAATTCCCATGCCGTTTTTATCAACGAACTTCTATGTGTATTGTCGGCAATGCAATAGCCGCGGGTAGTTTTAAATGTGTTTTTTCCTTCAAAATGTCATTTTGCTGTCAGACTGTTCTAAACACGGGAAACATGCGCCCCTTTACAGGCATACTATAGACACCCCCCAGGTACGAAATTTAAAGGGATATTACACTTTTATTGTTTGACTTTAAGCATTATTAAAATCACTGCTCCTGAAAAAACGGCCATTTTTAAAACTTTTTTTTGCATTGATTCATGTCCCCTGGGGCAGGACCCGGGTCCCCAAACACTTTTAATGACAATAACTTGCATATAAGCCTTTAAAATTAGCACTTTTGATTATTCATGTTCGTGTCCCATAGACTTTAACGGTGTTCGCATGTTCGAACGAACTTTTTTCCTGTTCGCATGTTCTGGTGCGAACCGAACAGGGGGGTGTTCGGCTCATCCCTACCGGGGATGTATGTAGCGATTCTCGCCGGAACCATATACCACCGTAATAAGACTTTATAATTCGCCTCTATTAGGGAGGTATTTATATAACCTTTTGAGGCTAATTGAGCCGTATTAAACCACGTGTCCATTTCCATCGTTTCCTCCATATCTTGTTCCTACTTTTGCATGTAAAATAATTTTTCTGACTTAGAGGAAAAAATACCATAAATATTAGATATGTGACCTTTATGTTTATCGAAGGACCTGCATAAATATTCCATTGGAGTAAACGTCATAATGTCAGCTTTGCGCTGTAGAGTTTTCAGGAAATGTACTATCTGGAGGTAGTGATAGAGTTCTGTGTTAGGTAATTGGTATTTTTCTATAAGGAATTGCTTCGATAGTATACCTCTATGGTCACATAAGTCGGCTATACGAATCAAGCCCTTATTGGTCCACCATAATAATCTTTGAGGATTAAGACCCGGGGTGAATTCTGGGTTGCCCGTTAATGGGGCCAAGGGAGCATGAGGTGAGCGGAAGGTAAAAGGTTTTTGTAATCTATCCCATAAACCTAATGAGAATGAGAATGTGGGGCATAAAATGGTAGGTCTGTCTTTCATATGGAGCCACATCAAATGGCTAATCGGTTTTGTGGGGTATGGGGATGATTCCAGCTTCATCCAAGAAGGTTGAGGCAGTCCAGAGTGAGTGCGAATTAATTGGGCCAATTGGGCTGCTTCAAAATACCTAACCAAATTTGGTACTCCCAACCCCTCTTTAAGTCTGGGGGCGTATAGGGTTCGCTGATTCACCCTGGGTCTTGTGTCTCCCCAAATGAACTGCATGATCTTTTTCTGAAAAACCTTAAGATCAGGCCTATTGATTGCTATTGGAAGGGTTCTGAACAAATACAACAGTCTTGGTAAGAGATTCATCTTAATGGAATACAGTCTGCCAAACCACGATGGAGGGCTTTTAGCCCATGACAATAAGTCTGCTGATAGCTTCTTATAGAGAGGGGGGTAATTGGCCTGATACAGAGTCTGCAGATTATTGGTTAGAAAAATTCCCAAATATGGGAGTTTATTTTGTTGCCATTTAAACTGAAATGATTTTTGGAGAAGTTGTACAGTCTGTGGTTCTAGGGTCAGATTTAGGGCTTCAGATTTAGAATGGTTTATCGTGAGACCTGAGAACGCGGTGAAGCGCCTCAAGACTCGGTATAAGTTAGGAAGGGACGTGATCGGAGAGGAAAGGAACATAAGGATATCATCGGCGAACAGAGAGCATTTCTGCTCCCCGTCTCCGCAGCATATGCCTTTTATGTCTTGGTGATTCCTAAGCTTTATCGCTAGGGGTTCTAATGCTAAGATAAATAAAATAGGAGAAAGGGGGCACCCTTGTCTTGTTCCCCTGTGTATGTTAATTGTGTGGGATTTGTAGCCTTTTATCTGGATTTTGGCCGTGGGTGTGTTGTACAGTACTTGTAATATATTCAGAAAATGAGGCCCAAATCCATATCTTCTCAATGCGTAGTATATATACTCCCACGTTACCGAGTCGAAAGCCTTACAAAGGTCTAACGACAAAATCATACCCCTCCGCGACCCCAAATTGTCCCAGTTTGAGTTAAGTGCTGCAATGATATCTATCGCACGTCGGGTTTGATCCGGGGCCTGTCTATTTGGAACAAATCCCACTTGATCAGGGTGCATATATTTAGCCAGAAAAGAATTCATTCTGGTTGCCAAGACCTTGGTCATTAGTTTAAGGTCCACATTAATGAGCGATATCGGGCGATAATTTGCGGGATCCCCATGATCCTTTCCTGGTTTAGGGATCACTTGAATGAGGGCCTCATTTTCATGTAAAGATAAAGGGTTGCCTTTCCGTATCGCATTAAAAAAGGAACACAAATGAGGAGTCAGTATGGCTGCAAATTTTCTGTAGTAGTGGCCCGTAAAGCCATCTGGGCCAGGTGCCTTTGAGGGGTTCAAGCTCTTAATGGCTGCCAGTATTTCTCCTTCCATGAAGTCTGCTTCCATTAATTCTGTGTGTTCCTGTTCTAATGTTGGCAAGGAGATGTCATTGAAAAACTCCTCTGCTCGGTCCTTGGGAAATGGGGTGGGCTTATTATACAGATCAGTAAAGAATTTTGAAAATTCTTGAAGTATCTCTTGGGGGTTTTGAGTAATTTTCCCATCTCGAGTGCGCAGGCTAGGCATGGCAGGGTTAAATGGTCGCGGTGTAAGTTTTCTAGCTAAAAGTGTGGTAGGTTTGTCTCCCTTGGTATAATAGCGATGCCTAGACCAGCGTAGAAATTTCTCAGCTTTGGTTGTAAGACTAAGATTTAGTGCCGTTCTAGCTGTGTCTATTTTATGTCGCAGGTCAAGATGAGGGTTAGATTTTTGTTCCTGAACTATTTTATGTAATTCATCTTCTTTTGTTGGATTTTTTGTGCATCATCCCTTTTTTTCCTAGAGGCCACTTGAATCAATGTGCCACGAATGGTGGCTTTATGTGCCGCCCAATTAATACTTGGGGACGTGTCGTTAGCTTGGTTAACTGTAAAGTATTGTTGTATGGCCTTCTCAATTTCAGTGTATATAATAGGATCATTTAGTAATGATGCGTTAAGTCGCCATATGGAGGGTTTTGGTCTTTTCCACAAGTCAGACAGTGCCATTAGCACTAAGGAGTGATCTGACCATGAGCTAGGTACTATTTTGACTGATTCGATTGAGGGTAAAAGTGAAGATTGCGTTAATAAATGGTCTATGCGCGAATACGTTTTATGGACCTGAGAATAATGAGTATAGTCTCTGGTGGTGGGATGGGAATCCCGCCAAGTGTCTATTAGATCATAGGAGTGTAGGATCCGGGCCAGTTTGACTCCCTGTTTGGGAATATGTTTCAGGACAGGTTTATGTATATTGGTCCTGTCTGCGGCTTGATCTAAGGAGACATTACTATCTCCTCCCATTATCACTTGGCCTTGTACATGAGGCATCAGTGTTCGCAACATGGTTTCGAAAAAAGTCACCTGACCCGTGTTGGGGGCGTAATATGAAATGAGAGTGACGGCACTGTTGTTTCTTTTCCCTGCTACCATGACATATCTCCCCTCCTTATCTCTAATGACTGTTGAGGGGGTAAATGGAACCCTTTTTGCAATGCAAATCGCTACCCCTCTTTTTTTATCCACCCCATTAGACAAGTAAATCAAGGGGAACCTAGCATTTAGATATTTGGGAGCTGAAGTGCGTGAGAAGTGCGTTTCCTGGAGGAGCAGAAAATCTACATCTAGTTTATGGTAGTCAAGGAAGGCTTTAGCGCGTTTAGTAGGGGAATTCAGACCTTGCACGTTATGTGTTAATACTTTAGTGTGTGAAAGAGGTACCTGTGACTTTAGCATCGTGGTCTGGCAGACTGTACTTGCCTATTGCAGATGGTCATCCAGATTCTCGAGAAGGAAGAGTTTTGACGGGCTTCTCCAGTTTTCAGGCCCAGGGGTGCACTCAAGTATATAGGGAAAACAGAAGAAAAGAGAAAAAAGAAGTTAATGTTGGGATAAGATGGACTGGACCAAAGTCCACCTGTCACCTCAGAGATTAAGTACATAAGAAACTGAATTATCATCATAAACATATTCTTAATGGTCCTGGAGACTATAGTCTCTACTAAGTATGGCGAGGTTGTTTCCATCTAAGCGATGAAGACAAGCTCGTCTGGGAGTGGCATGTGGTTTCGCCTCGGCGCTTTCCGTATAAGGCATTGTAGTGGTATAGAGGGGAGTCAGTTAGATCCGGAAGGTTTAAACTATTACAATACCTCTATTCTAACTAAACTTAAGCAATAGTAATCTAAATTTAGCATTAGATTGGGGGGGTTCAGGATGCGTCATATCTAGGGAAACATTCTAGAAGAGAGCAAATAAACATGAGTGAAACAGCTCTAATCTAATCTCTCAATTTCAAGAGGGGGGTTTTACCCCTCTAGGATGTAGGCAGTCTCTTTAGTGTCCTGAAGACAAATAAAGATAGCTAATGTTAGCCAACAGGGCAAAATCTAAACTGCTAAACTGCTAAAGGGGGGAACCCATACGGGTTTACTGTGGTACCCTATATTAGGGTGTAGTGGATACTTCTCCTAAAAAGATAAAAGTTAGAAGAGTAGAAAAGCGGGTTTCATCTTCAACTTCATCCGTCCGGTCCGGTTGCTAGATGTCGCCTTCTAGAGGAATATCGCTGGCGTTGTTGTTCCCAAAGGGGCGAGATTGGGCGATCCATTTCCTGTTGTGCTTTGGGGGCCAAAGAGTCCCTGGATATGTAACCAAGACCTAAAAGGATATCTTCTCCATCCGGAAAATTTGCAAAGGAGTATGTTTTCCCCTTGAAGGAAAAAGATAGTCAAAACGGAAACGACCACCGATATTTGATTTGGTGATTAGTGAGCATTGCCAATAATGGTTTCAGGGCCCGTCTTTTTTGGATAGTCATCTGCGAGATGTCCGCAAAAATTTGTATCTGGTGACCCAAGAGGTTTATATCGCCCTTTGCCCGGGCTATAGACATTATTTGTTCCTTGATTCTATAGAAATGTGGATTGACTATGACATCTCTAGGAGAGTCATCTTGTCTTGGTGCCGTCAGAGCTCTATGTACCCTGTCAATTTCCATGTGCTGTGGGGAAATATCTGGAATCAGATCTTGCATGAAAGTATGTGCCGCGTATTCTAGATCAGTAACTGCCTCTGGTAGACCGCGGATTCGAAAATTATAGCGTCTGGATCTATTTTCCTGATCTTCAATTTTGGCGTTGGCTTGGTCTAATTGATCTTGCAGTGAGGCTATCATACTTGAGTTTTGATTTACCTTCTGCACTGTGCCATCCATTTTGGATTCAATAGTATCCAATCTGTCCCCTATATCATTAAAGTCATGCTTCATTTCTGCTGTAATCAGTTGGCAGGCTTTTGTAAGCTCTTGCTGTAGTAATGCTGAGAAGCGAGCAAGGAGGACAGAATCCCCAGAATATGTTGCTGGAGGTGGAGGCTGTTGTTCACTTCCTATGCTGTTTTGGCTTAGTGCAAGTTCTGCTATTTCAGCCATGTTCCTCTCCATGGAGGAAGCAGGGGAATCTGCGCCATCTAGTGCCCCCCCCTGATAAGTGTGGGAGGGGGATAGAGAGAACCGCGGGGACCCATCTTTCTGCAGTCCTGTAATATCTTCCTGTGAATGGGAGGAGAAGGGGTCTCGTTCTCTGTCTATGCCTGCAGTCCCAGTGTTGTGGGGAGAGGATCTTTGTGCAGGGAGGCCTCCATGTCCCTGGGTCCCGCTCACCTGCTTTGCTGTATCAGCCTCCGTCCTCCGTCCCGACGCCATCTTGGATTGGGGAGTCCTTGCTGCAGCGTTCCCCGAACGGAACGAATAGTTAGAAGTCGGTGGTTTCTTTTTGGCTGTCCCCCCTCCTCTCCGGTTCATAGTGCGGATCGCTCGAGGAATGGCGATGTGTGCGGCTTCCCTCTGGCTTTTTGTGGCTTGGAAAGGCCGGCGGAGCAGGTCAGAACATGTCCGCTCCCGTGCCCGCGCGCATGCGCACCCCTCTTCAGAAGATTTCACCTCACTTTTTGTCCCAATGACAAATGTTTTTTGAAAATTTGGGTTTTTTTGTGAAACAAGGATTGGTGATAAAGCATCAGTGGAAAGGAGAAATGTTTTTCCCATATTAACTCTTACAGGAGAGAATTTCCCTTCCTAGGGGTAGATTTCATCTGACTTCCTGTTGTCTCCTTCCGTTTGCAAGTAGGAGTTGTTTGTAAGTTGGATGTTTGAAAGTAGGGGCTGTAAGTCCTCACTCGCTCTTGGTGGGCACAGAAACGGGCCCTGCTGTGAAATATTAGTTCAAGAATTGTAATTACATGCCCCTGTTGAACATGGGCTGAAAAATTAGGCCTTAGGCACTGGTGCTGGTGCCACAACACTGCAACCCCTCACAGATACTCTAGTTGGAACGCAGGAACGAGCCCTGCTGCAAAGTATTGCATCAAAAATTGTAATTACACGCCCCTGTTAAACAGGGGCTGAAAAATTGGGCCTTAGGTACTGGTGCTGGTGCCACAACACTGCAACCCCTCACAGATACTCTAGTTGGAACGCAGGAACGAGCCCTGCTGCAAAGTATTGCATCAAAAATTGTAATTACACGCCCCTGTTAAACAGGGGCTGAAAAATTGGGCCTTAGGCACTGGTGCTGGTGCCACAACACTGCAACCCCTCACAGATACTCTAGTTGGAACGCAGGAACGAGCCCTGCTGCAAAGTATTGCATCAAAAATTGTAATTACACGGCCCTGTTAAACAGGGGCTGAAAAATTGGGCCTTAGGCACTGGTGCTGGTGCCACAACACTAAATTTTCAAAGGGACAAACAGTCAGCGCAAAAAACCTTCAGATGAAACAAAGCTGCTGAACACTAAAGGCAAATATATAAATCCTTTCACGTGGTACAAATAACAGAAAATAGTGCAGCGCTAGAATAAAATTTAAATTAAATGTCCGTAAATAAACAATATGTATCAACGGTGGTGAAGAGTGCTTCATGCAAATCCAAAGTGCTCTTATATCCGTGCTCCCCCACTTGTCAGTCAAACCGCTCACCTTGTTAAAGGGACCCCTGAACTAACAGGAAGGTCTGATAGGCGTTCACCACTCAAATGGTGGTCAGGGTAATATCTTTGGCTGAAAGGCAGGAACCTCTTCCTTGGTAGGGATCAACACTTTTCTTTTCAGTATGCATGGGATAAACAAAGAAGATACATAGTGCTCTCTGTATAACTTTTAAAAAACGATTTCTTTATTAAAAAGACAGGTACTCACATAATTAGCACTATGGCCAGTGCTGGGCTTAAGAACACATAATAATTACAGATGACTGTATAAGATGGCTGCAGGGGCGTCTAGACCAGGATAGAACCAATCCGCACGCGTATCGTCCAACAGGACTTCCTCAGCGGTCAATGAATCCTTAGATATAGTCAGTATTAAATATACAAGCCCCCTGTTTAAATCATCTGTTGTTAATTTCTCCTAAGTGGCATTCGACCAATCCGAACGCTCAACTCAGAGGTAGCAAGTGTAAGAAGGTGCATTGTTGGTAGTGGTATCCATGGCGATCGGCGTTGTGATGTCACGACGCCGGACCGCAAGGTTAACCCCTCTGTACCCACTTCCCCTTCCTGGAAATACAGGGAGGGGATCCTACTCCTTCTATTGGCTATTAGGCATGGAGGAGGCGTGTTAACATCACACATGACACAAACGCGTCATCCCCGTGACGCGGCGTGCGATCACATGACTAAGCCACGTCGGAAGAGCGTCCTTCCAACTCCAGGGGCGTCCCACACTGTACACCTACAGCGCGGTCGAATCATCACACTGACGCGATCACGTGATCATAGTGACGCGGTATCCGGTCACGTGGTCGCCTGCGTCAGAGGGTACCTCCTGCATTAGCTTGGGACAGAGACCATAAGTGAGCTAGGATAGGGTGAAGGTATGTCACGTGATACCATTCACTCTGCAGCTTAAGACAAGTGTAAGCAGAGAAGGGATAGTGATATTCTGTGACGTCTCCTAAAGAGGAGAAGAGAAATCAATACCCATGGACCGCTAATGCAATCAGCACCATTGTGCTGAGCTGTTCTAATACAGCAGACATAGTCCCAAAGCGTCTCTATTAAAATGGATAAATCTAAAATACAGAGTATAATTTAAAAAATACAGAGTATAATTTAAAAAATAACCATAAAAAATCTTGAAAAAGGTCTGATCATAAGGTGAATTATATTAATATAAAAACATAGAAACATATATCAATATAAAAACATAGATAAGACACTTCCCTGCAGCCACCTTTTACAACAGAATCATCATATAAAAATATCGAGTCAGTATATCCCATATTCTTAAATATATAATAAAATAATAAAAGCCTCCTTGATACAATAAATTAAATTATCTATCAGAAATAAAGCAGTTCAAATCGAACTCGACATTGAGCCCATTGGGTACTCCCACATGGGTCTCGTAAACCCAAAAAGACTCGCGGCGGCTCAATTGTCTTATAAAGTTACCACCTCTCCAGTGGGGTGTAACCTTTTCGACTCCCCAAAATTTCAATTTGGCGGGGCTGCGCTTATGACATATTTTAAAATGCTTGGAGACATTATGTGAGTCTAATCCTTTTTTAATATTGGTAATGTGTTCACCAATACGGACATGCAAGGGGCGAGACGTTCTACCCACATATCGTAAGCCGCATTCACATTCCATAATATAAACCACCCCTGTAGTAGAGCATGTAATAAAATCTTTAATCTGATATGTCTTCTTCGTTGCTGTAGCTGTGAATTCTTTACGTTTTTTAATATTACCCCTAGCTTGTTTACAAACTGGGCAACGTCCACATGCATAAAAACCTGTCAGGATGTTAGATAACCTATTTTCGGATGCTCGGGGTGGGTCAATGACCCCCGGAGCTAGCTTATCTCTGAGGGAGGGGGCCCTTTTGTAGACAAACTGGGGACGCTCAGGAAGGACAGGGCCGAGAGTTTTATCTTGCTTTAGAATGGGCCAGTATCTCCGAATGATCTTTTCAAATTTCTTGTATTGGACGTTATAGTCCAAAACAATCCTTATATTCCCTGAATTATCTTGTTTAACCCTAGGACCATTGGAAACAAGTGTGGTTCTATCCATCTTGCGGACAGTCTCAATATGTTTCGTGATGTCTGATTTGTTGTATCCCTTTTGGACAAAACGTGTTGATAGAATTTCAGACTGTACAAGATACTCTTGTTCATGTGTACAGTTCCGCCTAATGCGTACAAATTGCCCCTTAGGAATGTTGCACAACCATTGTAAATGGTGGCAACTTCCGAGGGGGATGTACGCATTACGGTCAGTGGGTTTGAAGTGGTTTCTTAATTCTAACCCGTTATCTGTTAGATGGATATCAAGATCTAGATACGTGACATGATCGATACCCACATTCCAGTAGAGAACGATATTTCTATTGTTCTCATCCAATTTTTTCATAAAAATGTCGAGGTTCGATCGGTCACCGTTCCAAATCATGATGACATGCATGTTTATCCCATGCATACTGAAAAGAAAAGTGTTGATCCCTACCAAGGAAGAGGTTCCTGCCTTTCAGCCAAAGATATTACCCTGACCACCATTTGAGTGGTGAACGCCTATCAGACCTTCCTGTTAGTTCAGGGGTCCCTTTAACAAGGTGAGCGGTTTGACTGACAAGTGGGGGAGCATGGATATAAGAGCACTTTGGATTTGCATGAAGCACTCTTCACCACCGTTGATACATATTGTTTATTTACGGACATTTAATTTAAATTTTATTCTAGCGCTGCACTATTTTCTGTTATTGGTGCCACAACACTGCAACCCCTCACAGATACTCTAGTTGGAACGCAGGAACGAACCCTGCTGCAAAGTATTGCATCAAAAATTGTGATTACATGCCACAGGCACAGTGTTCAGCTAAAGCTACAAGTTAGTGTAATGCGTCCTCTGAACAGTGTTCAGCTAAAACTGCAAGTTAGTGTAATGCACAGTGTTCAGCTAAAGCTACAAGTTAGGGTAGTGCGTCCTCCTCACAGTGTTCAGCTAAAGCTACAAGTTAGTTTAGTGTGACCTCTGCACAGTGTTCAGCTAAAGCTACAAGTTAGGGTAGTGCGTCCTCCTCACAGTGTTCAGCTAAAGCTACAAGTTAGTTTAGTGTGACCTCTGCACAGTGTTCAGCTAAAGCTACAAGTTAGGGTGGTGCGTCCTCCTCACAGTGTTCAGCTAAAGCTACAAGTTAGTGTAGTGCCTCCTCCTCACAGTGTTCAGCTTAAACTACAAGTTAGTGTAGTGCGATTTATGCACAAAGTTCAGCTAAAGCTACAAGTTAGTGTAATGTGTCCTCCTCACAGTGTTCAGCTAAAACTACAAGTTAGTGTAGTGCGACCTCTGCACAGTGTTCAGCTAAAGCTACAAGTTAGTGTAGTGCATCCTCTGAACAGTGTTCAGCTAAAGCTACAAGTTAGTGTAGTGCGTCCTCCTCACAGTGTTCAGCTAAAACTACAAGTTAGTGTAGCGCAAGCTCTGCACAGTCTTCAGCTAAAGCTACCTGTAGAAGGTTGGTGGTGTTTTCCTGATCCTATCACTACCGCAGGCAGCTAAATAAGCTACAAGTTAGTTTTTTGCGAGCTCTGCACAGTGTTCAGCTAAAGCTACCTGTAGAAGGTTGGTGGTGTATTCCTGATCCTATCACTACCACAGGCAGCTAAATAAGCTACAAGTTAGTGTAGTGCGTCCTCCTCACAGTGTTCAGCTAAAATTACAAGTTAGTGTAATCCGACCTCTGCATAGTGTTCAGCTAAAGGTACAAGTTAGTGTAGTGCATCCTCTGGACAGTGTTCAGCTAAAACTACAAGTTAGTGTAGTGCGACCTCTGCACAGTGTTCAGCTAAAGCTACAAGTTAGTGTAATGCACAGTGTTCAGCTAAAGCTACAAGTTAGGGTAGTGCGTCCTCCTCACAGTGTTCAGCTAAAGCTACAAGTTAGTGTAGTGCATCCTCCTCACAGTGTTCAGCTAAAACTACAAGTTAGTGTAGTGTGACCTCTGCACAGTGTTCAGCTAAAGCTACAAGTTAGTGTAGTGCGTCCTCTGAACAGTGTTCAGCTAAAACTACAAGTTAGTGTAGTGCAACCTCTGCACAGTGTTCAGCTAAAGCTACAAGTTAGTGTAGTGCATCCTCTGAACAGTGTTCAGCTAAAACTACAAGTTAGTGTAATGCACAGTGTTCATCTAAAGCTACAAGTTAGGGTAGTGCGTCCTCCTCACAGTGTTCAGCTAAAGCTACAAGTTAGTGTAGTGCATCCTCCTCACAGTGTTCAGCTAAAACTACAAGTTAGTGTAGTGCAACCTCTGCACAGTGTTCAGCTAAAGCTACAAGTTAGTGTAGTGCGTCCTCTGAACAGTGTTCAGCTAAAACTACAAGTTAGTTTAGTGCAACCTCTGCACATTGTTCAGCTAAAACTACAAGTTAGTGTAGTGCGTCCTCCTCACAGTGTTCAGCTAAAACTACAAGTTAGTGTAGTGCGACCGGTGCATCCTCATCAGCACGTGGCCGTGGGACACGCTTGGCCTTTTTTCGGCAGCTGGCCGTGTTGAGCCGCAACATGCGGAAGACTTGGTCGAGTGGATGACCAAGTCGTCCTCATCCTCCTCATCCTCTCTCACCCATACTCAGGGTACCTTGTCTGGCAAAGCAGCTGCCAACGCGGCCTCTTCCCTCGGCTCAATGGCATCAGTGACTCCTTCCCTAGCCCCACCATGTCCTCCTAAGGAGTCCCTCGAACTGTTTGATCACAGTGTTGGGTACATGCTCCAGGAGGATGCCCGGCGTTTAGAAGGCTCTGATGATGATACTGAGCTAGATGAAGGCAGTAACGTGAGCACGAACACAGGGGGTGCCCAAGAAGGACAGCAATCTGGCAGTCATGCTCCCCCTGCTGCAGCATACTGCCAGGTTTGCTCCAGTGATGAGGAGAGAGGGGATGATGAGGTCACTGACTCAACGTGGGTGCCTGATAGGAGTGAGGAGGAGGAGGCACATCACCAACGAGGCAGGATGCACTCCAGGGGCCAGCCTAAGGGCAGCACACTGACTGCATCACACCCGAAAGTGCATGTGCAGGGCGCTGCTGTCTCTGCGCGTTATTCCAAAAGTTCTTTGGTGTGGGCCTGTTTTGAGACGAGTGCATCAGATCGCACTGCTGCTATTTGCAACATATGTCTCAAGCATATCCCGCGTGGCCAAAACATCTCCCGCTTGGGCACCACATGCTTGACCAGCTGCCTGTAGTTCGTTGGCAAGCATATCTAAAAGACCCACACCAAAGAACAAAGAGGACCTCTCCTTGCTCCTCATCAGCTGAGATCTCCAACCCCACTATACCTTCACTCCTCTCTGAGACCTGCACTGAGAGGAATGAAGGTGTAGAATTAGGTGTGTCACAGCCAAGTGCTTGTGGGCAATCTGCTTTCGGTACACCGACGTCAGATTGTACCAGGCAAATTTCCCTGCCCCAGCTGCTGCACCACCAAAAGAAGTTCGGTCCCAGCCATCCACATGCCCAGCGGTTGAATGCTAGCTTGGCAAAATTGCTAGCACTTCAACTGCTGCCTTTTCAGTTGGTAGACTCTGCCCCCTTCCGTGAGTTTGTGGAATGTGCAGTTCCTCAGTGGCAGGTATCCAAACGCCACTTTTTCTCACGGAAGGCGACTCCGGCTCTCTACCGGCATGTGGAAGGCAATGTCCATGCCTCGCTGGACAGGGCGGCCAGCGGTAAGGTGCATATTACCGCTGATTCATGGACAGGAACGTTACCTAAGTTTCACCGTGCATTGGGTGACTCTGCTGGCAGCTGGGAAGGATGCAGGACAAGGTGCAATAGTGTTGGAGGTTGTTCCACCACCACACCTCCAAAATGCCACTACTAATGATTGTGACACACCTCTCTCCTCCACCCCCTCCTCTTCTTCTTCCTCCATGGCCTCTTCCTGTGCTTTGTCCTCAGAACCAGCGGTGCTATGTAGCCGTTCAAGGGGCTACGCAAGTACGCAGGCCAAAAGATGCCATGCGGTGCTTGAGCTGGTGTGCTTGGGGGACAGGAGCCACACTGGGGCAGAGGTTCTGTCAGCTCTGCAGGGGCAGGTTCAGAGGTGGTTGACGCCACGCCAACTTAAGGCAGGAATGATGGTTTGCGACAATGGCACCAACCTCCTCTCTGCCCTCTGACAGGGACAAATGACCCATGTGCCCTGTTTGGCTCACGTCTTTAACTTGGTGGTGCAGCGGTTCTTGGGCAGGTACCCGGGCTTACAGGATGTCCTGAGGCAGGCCAGGAAAGTCTGTGTGCATTTCCGCCAGTCATATAAGGCCAGTGCTCGGCTGGCAGACCTCCAAAAGGAGTTTAACCTGCCCAAGAACCACCTAATCTGTGACATGCCCAACAGGTGGAACTCAACGTTGGCCATGCTGCAGCAGCTGCACACGCAGCAGAGGGCCATCAATGAGTACCTGTGCAACTATGGCACCTGGACAGGGTCAGGGGAGCTTGTTTTTTTTTCCCCACGCCAGTGGGCCATGATCAGGGATGCAATCACTGTCCTGTCACCATTTGAGGAGGCCACAAGGATGGTGAGCAGTGACAGTGCATGCATCAGTGACACTGTCCCCCTTGTCCACCTGTTGGAGCAAACGCTGCGTGGAATAATGGACATGGCACTTCAGGCAGAACTGAGGCAGGAAGAGGAGGACTTCCTTAGCTCTCAAGGCCCCCTTTATCCAGACAGTGCTCCAGCGTGACCGCCGATCACACAGGAAGAGGATGAGGAGGAGGAGGAGGAGGATTGTGTTAGTATGGAGGTGGAGCCTTTCACTCAGCATCAGCAGCAGTCTTTAAGGGATCAGTCCCAAGAAACACATGTACTTGTACGTGGCTGGGAGGAGGTGTCTGTGGACCATGTCGTCCTTAGTGACCCAGAGGACTCCGGACCGAATGCCTCAGCGAACCTACGCTGCATGGCCTCCCTGATCCTGCAAAGCCTGCGTAAGGATCCTTGTATTTGTGGTATCAAGGAGAAGGACCAATTCTGGCTGGCAACCCTCCTTGATCCACGTTACAAGGGTAAGGTTGCGGACCTTATCTTGCCGTCACAGAGGGAGCAGAGGATGAAACATCTTCGGGAGGCCTTGCAGAAAGGTTTGTGCGACGCGTTCCCAGAGAGTTCCCAGAGTGTTGCTGAGGCTTTGGTCAGTCAAAGAAGGAGCGGTGGAGAAGGTGGCCGTCTGACCGATGCGTTCAGCCAATTTTTTAGTCCGCAGCCCCAAGGTATGATCGGTTCCAGCAACCATCGCCAGCGTCTGTTTTACATGGTGCAGGAATACCTAGGGGCAAGATCTGACTTGGACACCTTTCCCACCGAAAATCCTCTGGGTTACTGGGTCTTGAGGATGGATCACTGGCCAGAGCTTGCACAGTATGCAATTGAGCTACTGGCCTGTCCTGCATCCAGCGTTCTTTAGGTACGCACATTCAGTGCTGCTGGAGGCTTTGTAACCGATCACAGGGTGCGTTTGTCCACTGACTCGGTCGATCAACAAGTCTGCCTGTCAGTAGGAAGATAACAGGAACGGATCTAGCTAAACTGAATACAGTGTATATATATATATATATATATATATATATATATATACACTACCGTTCAAAAGTTTGGGGTCACATTGAAATGTCCTTATTTTTGAAGGAAAAGCACTGTACTTTTAAATGAAGCTAACTTTAAACTAGTCCTAACTTTAAACAAATATACTCTATACATTGCTAATGTGGTAAATGACTATTCTAACTGCAAATGTCTAGTTTTTGGTGCAATATCTACATAGGTGTATAGAGGCCCATTTCCAGCAACTATCACTCCAGTGTTCTAATGGTACAATGTGTTTGCTCATTGGCTCAGAAGGCTAATTGATGATTAGCAAACCCTTGTGCAATCATGTTCACACATCTAAAAACAGTCTAGCTCCTTCCAGAAGCTACAAAACTGACCTTCCTGTGAGCAGATTGAGTTTCTGGAGCATCACATTTGTGGGGTCAATTAAACGCTCAAAATGGCCAGAAAAAGAGAACTTTCATCTGAAACTCGACAGTCTATTCTTGTTCTTAGAAATGAAGGCTATTCCATGCGAGAAATTGCAAAGAAATTGAAGATTTCCTACAACGGTGTGTACTACTCCCTTCAGAGGACAGCACAAACAGGCTCTAACCAGAGTAGAAAAAGAAGTGGGAGGCCGCGTTGCACAACTAAGCAAGAAGATAAGCACATTAGAGTCTCTAGTTTGAGAAACAGACGCCTCACAGGACCCCAACTGGCATCTTCATTAAATAGTACCCGCAAAACACCAGTGTCAACATCTACAGTGAAGAGGCGGCTGCGGGATTTTGGGCTTCAGGGCAGAGTGGCAAAGAAAAAGCCATATCTGAGACTGGCCAATAAAAGAAAAAGATTAAGATGGGCAAAAGAACACAGACATTGGACAGAGGAAGACTGGAAAAAAGTGTTGTGGACGGATGAATCCAAGTTTGAGGTGTTTGGATCACAAAGAAGTAAGTTTGTGAGACGCAGAACAAATGAAAAGATGCTGGAAGAATGCCTGACGCCATCTGTTAAGCATGGTGGAGGTAATGTGATGGTCTGGGGTTGCTTTGGTGCTGGTAAGGTGGGAGCTTTGTACAGGGTAAAAGGGATTCTGAATAAGGAAGGCTATCACTCCATTTTGCAACGCCATGCCATACCCAGTGGACAGCGCTTGATTGGAGCCAATTTCATCCTACAACAGGACAATGACCCTAAACACACCTCCAAATTGTGCAAGAACTATTTACAGCAGAAGCAGGCAGCTGGTATTCTATCGGTAATGGAGTGGCCAGCACAGTCACCAGATCTGAACCCCATTGAGCTGTTGTGGGAGCAGCTTGACCGTATGGTACGCCAGAAGTGCCCATCCAACCAATCCAACTTGTGGGAGCTGCTTCTAGAAGCGTGGGGTGCAATTTCTCCAGCTTACCTCAATAAATTAACAGCTAGAATGCCAAAGGTGTGCAATGCTGTAATTGCTGCAAAAGGAGGATTCTTTGATGAAAGCAAAGTTTGATGTAAAAACAATGTTATTTCAAATACAAATCATTATTTCTAACCTTGTCAATGTCTTGACTCTATTTTCTATTCATTTCACAACGTATGGTGGTGAATAAGTGTGACTTTTCATGGAAAACACAAAATTGTTTGGGTGACCCCAAACTTTTGAACGGTAGTGTATATATATATATATATATATATATATATATAAAACACCTGGGATGCATACATATACACAATACACTGTAAGTGCAGCTAACTCACTGACTGTCCTGCCTAATCTAGCTAACTCAAATGAAACGACTGTCTCTCTCTCTCTCTAAGCACGCCGGAACACACTACACAGGGCTGCCATGTAGGCGGCCTTATATAGTATGGGACGTGTTCTAAACCCCCTGAGCCATAATTGGCCTAAGCCACCCTGGCTTTGGCCAATTACAGCTCTCTCTACTGGCGACGCTGTGATTGGCCAAGCATGTGGGTCATAGTGCATGCTTGGCCAATCATCAGCCAGCAATGCACTGCGATGCCGCAGTGAATTATGGGCCGTGACTCGCCACACAAATTTGGCTGGAATGGCCCATATCGTTTGCAATTCGGCGAACGGGCGAACAGACGATGTTCGAGTCGAACATGGGTTCGACTCAAACACGAACTACTGCCTACCTACCGTATAAGGAGATGGTGCCCTTTGCACCTCCTCAGTAAGTTTGGCTATTTTGGTGCAAAGTGCACCATGTTGTGTCAGACAGAGCACTCACTGACTTTTTTAACTTTTTGGGCACTTTTAAGCTGAAAGGTGGGGGCGCTAACAGTAAAGTGCTGCTAGTTTTAGCCGTTGTTTAAGCGGTGCTTTGCCGTCGCTAGAGGTGCGCTTTTAACCCCCCCCCAAAGGGGTTAAAAACAGACGCAAAGTGCCACTGCCGAATCACTTCGCAGGCGCATCGGCAGCACTGCCCATGCATTCCAATGGGCAGGGACAGGGACAGTGGAGGAGCGGTGTATACACTATTCCTAAACCGCCCCAAAGATGCTGCTTGCAGGACTTTTTTTAACGTCCCACAAGCACACCGCTCCAGTGTGAAAGCACTCGGGCTTTCACACTGGAGTGACAGGAGAGGTGCTTTACAGGCGCTTTGCAGGCTCTATTTTTAGCGCTAAAATGCCTGTAAAGCGCCTCTGTGTGAAAGTAGCCTTACAGATTAAAAAAAAAAAAGGGGAATGCACTGACTACCACAGGATGGTTCACTAAATAGCCAATCTTACTGGGTAGGTACAAATGGCACCCTCTTGTGGAAGGCAGCACACTCACTGTGTTCACATTAGCTTAATTTTCAATTAATCACATGTAGCACTAACTCACGGTGAAGCTGCTGGTTTAAGCGGGTCTGTTACCTTCACTTTGCTTCCCTCTGTTTCACCGGCACCGGGTCTAGGGGTTCCGTTGAGTTTACTGCTGGACGACACACGCACCAACTCTGAAGTACGTTTTCAATGCTTTATTGAACAGTCAAACTTTAGGAAGTAGCAGGAAAGAGACGGAAAAGGAGAAACTCAGGAGAAACTCAAATATCTTCTTATAAGATCTTAGCGACAAATGTCCCGGTAGAATTCAGATAATTATGTGGAATGCGTTCCCCTCATGGGACACACTTTTTGCTCGTCTGGATAGGCCTCTCTCACCGGTCTAGCAGCCAGTACGCAGCACGAATCTAAAGTCTCTGCCACAGACTTACTTGGGGGGGTAAATCTGCATGATCCTCTGCCACAGGATGTATCAGATCTTCTGCAGTGAACAGTCAGTCACAGTGCCTGAACCTTTAAGCCGAACCAGCGACACTATGCTGTATAATTACTTCTTTTGGATACGTCCTGCAACCGAGTCACCAGGCCCCTCTATAGACCAGCACGCCGCGTGATCTCTCCAAGACGGGTCCTCCACTGGGATCTCCTCAGCTGTCCAGCTTCGTCACACAGGACCGACAGCTCAGGACCATTCCTGGGCCACGGTGGTAGGCCCCAGACAAGCCTCTGGACCCACCCCTGCGCCGCAGCATCGTGGGCCTCCCGATCGGAGGACCACAAGGTAGCTCCTTAACGCATACCTGTCGGCCAGGAGGGCCAGCAGGTGGCTGCAAAACGACCTTAGAACATGGTGTCTGTCCCATAAATATCCCCTTCCCAAAATGCAACTAGGAGGACCACCTCCACCGAGCTTGTCCCAGAGACAGAGGAGCATCTATACACTTCGACACGTTGCCCTTCCAACACTGACTAATGGTAACAGCAACACCCACCGGTCAGCACGGAAGCACACACAACATCAGCCAAGCTGGAACAGAGGCAAACTTTTAACCATCCTAACACACAATTTACTAAATTTACCTAATCTGCGGTAGACTGTAAATCTACCAGCACTACACACAGAATAAAAAAAAACAACCAACTGAAAAATTACCAGCCAGGAATACATTGACTTTTCTTTCGGCTAGGTTCACATCTGAGCGGGTGCAAGAAGATGTGTAATGCACACCTTCCTGCACGTTTCATGCACCTCATTCCAATTGCACCTCCTTGCAATCTGCAATGGGTGTCAGTGCTATCTTAACGACACCCCAAACAAAGGTTGCAAAACACAGTGTGATTGCATTCACAAAACGACCAGATGAACCAGTTTCAGCGCGGTTCCTAAATTGGTGCATGCATGACTTTGGTGCGATTTGAGCCCATTCAAAATGAATGGGCCTTGATTGCACCGCAATCAACACAGTAAGCCTTGTTTCACACTATAGTTTGCATGTGAATCGCTCAGGAACTGCACCGCATTCCTGTGCAATTTACATGCGATTCTGTGTGGTGTGATCTGTGCTCATTATTTTGAATGGGCTGAAAGAACCAAAGAAGTGCAGGCACCTTTTTTTTTACCAACCATGCGATCTGGTTCAGATAAACACTGCGTTTGCAACCTTCTTTTGGGGAGTTGAGTAACTTTGAATTGACACCTTCAGCAGATAAAAAACACAGTGTGATTGCAATGCATTTCCTGCACCCCATATGTATGAACCAGGGATAAAACAGGGCCAAGGCATGCCACTGAAGGCAGCAGAAAGTCCAGCCTGGCTCTGGCATTGGCAGACATGTTGTGGTGCCAACTGCTGAATCAGTAAGCTGGTGAGCACCACAACAAGTTTGCCAGTGCCAGGCTGGACTGTCAGTAAAACAAGCAATAGAAAACTCAGCTTAGCCTCAGTCAATTGTCAGTAACACAAGCAATGCAAAATTTAGCCCAGCCAGCCTCAATCACTAACTTTGCCAGTTGCCACACAGAATCACAGATAGTCTCTCACTGACTCACGATTACCTAGTATGAACATCAGAATGCCAGCAGCAGCACAGCAGTCTGAGCAGTGGTAAGTCTGAGGACATTCTCTGAGACTCTCTGATACCAGGCCAGAAGAGAAAGAGTGACATACCTGGACAGGACAGCAGCATCCATGTGAGGGGCTGGCGGCTACACAGCACTGTACAAGCACTCTGCGCTCCAGGGCCCAGGCAAAGCTCCTCACCCAAGCCCAAGGTGGGAGTGCTACTGCAAGCCAACGGGAATACAAGGTGCAGAGAGCAGTGAGCAGGACTACACACACCGCCGGCTCCCACTGTACTCAGTGTGCTGCCTGGTGATAGATCTGTCAGCCTTCAGCCCGAGCCTTATAGACCGGCCTGGCCACAACGTGCATGCGGGTATGCCTATTGATCTATTACACTTGCTGCAGCGGCATTATTACACTCTATGTGCCATTGACTGCAGTGTTGTCTTTCGCTGGTGCCATGTGTGACTGCAGAGCAGGGACACCATGCATTTCATTTTGGCCCTGGGGGGTTTAAACACCCCCGACGCCCCCCACCCCCCTTATCTATGCCCCTGTTGCTATGTAAATATTAGTTCTAGCCAAAAATAGATACGTAAAAGACAATTAAAAGCTAAAATAAAAAGGCAGCTTTTTCTGCAAACTTCAACTTAAATCCAGAGCTATCCACAGCAGTGTTAATATTACACCACTAGATGCACTTACTCTGATGTCCAGCATCATGAAACAAACTTCCTCTGAGCCTGAGACTGTCATGGACCGGCACAGTGAAAGGAGAAGCAGCACAGTGATTAGCTCATCTCTCTATCACTCTGCTCTTCCCTCCAGTTAGCATGCTTCTTATCAGCACATTACTGATTTGCTACTAGTCCTGATTCCTGCCCTTACAATGGAGCTTTTCGGTAGAGATGAGTGACTATGCATGGGTTTGGTATTGGCTAGAGCCAGGTTTAACAAATCCAGAGGGACGTCTGTGAACCCCAAACATAGTTATCAACCCCACTGAAGACTACAGGAGGGGAAACTAGTTACTTTTTTTCTGGTTATTTTTAATACTAATGCAAGTTATTGTTATAAAGGGACATGGGTTACTGGGCACTGCCATGGGGGACATATACCAATACAAAAAAGAAGAAAAAAAATGCTCAAAGGTGAGAGGGTCTTTTCATGTGAGTTAAAGGGCAATACTGAAAATACCCAAATCACTTAAGGACCGGAAGACTTTCCCCCTCAATGACCAGGCCATTTTTTTTCGATATGGCACTGCGTCGATTTAACTGACAATTGCGCGGGTGAGCGATGCTGTACCCAAACAAAATTGATGTCCTTTTTTTCCTACAAATAGAGCTTTCTTTTGGTGGTATTTGATCACCTCTGCGTTTTTTTTTTTTTTGCGCTATAAAGAAAAAAAGGACAATTTTGAAAAAAAAAAACAATATTTCTTACTTTTTGCTATAATAAATATCCCCAACAAAAATTAAAAAAATAACAAATGTCTTCATCACTTTAGGGCAATATGTATTTTTCTACAAATTTTTGGTAAAAAAAATCACAATAAGTGTAACATTTTATTTTACACATTAAAAAAGTTTTTGTCTAAAAACATATAGTCAGCTCTATAAGCACATGCAATGGGGTGTACACACGGTCGGACTTTTCGGCTACAAAAGTCCGACAGCCCATCCGACAAACTTTCGACGGACTTTTGGCGGACTTGCAGCGGACTTTCTAACGAACGGACTTGCCTACATACGTTCACACAAAAGTCCGGCGGATTTGTACGTGATGACGTACACAGGACTAAAATAAGGAAGTTGATAGCCAGCAGCCAATAGCTGCCCTAGCGTAGGTTTTTGTCCGTCGGACTAGCATACAGACGAGTGGATTTCTGGGTGCGGCGGAGTTACGGCGTAAAGATTTGAAGCATGTTCCAAATCTAAAGTCCATCAGGTTTGCGACTGGAAAAGTCCGCTGAAAGTCCGGGGAAGCCCACACACGATCGGATTGTCCGCCGGACTTGGTGCGTTGGCATCCGTCGGACTTTTGTAGCCGAAAAGTCAGATCGTGTGTACGCGGCATTAGAAACATCAATACATCAAACAACAATGAAGGATAGTTGGATCAACCTCCCCAGCAATAAGAGACCCCCCCCCCAAGGACAATAAATCACACACCCCACCACCCATTGCCCTGCATTTCACTTTATTGCTATTACAAGGGTCTAACAATTTCCTATGTGATAGCATATGCAGGTGAGAGGCATTTTTTATGAGTCATCTATTAGTCACAGATTGTGCTTGATCCACTGCACACCCAGCTTTTCAGTTGAGATTTTGGCAGCATGGAAATGTTCACAGCTCATTGTTAGAGATCAGGGAATGAATGTTTGCTGAGATCCTTCTGTTCTCTCTCCTGACATCAATTATTGTGGTCTGAGCTCCCGGAGACCACTGAGTGAAGATGTCTGTTGGGGGGCATGCAATTCCCCAAAAAAGTGATTGGGCATTTTTTTTTTTTCTGGAGTATACATTTAATATTCTTTGGATTTTAAGCATACAGTATATAAAACATTTAAAGCACAATAACAATACATTCAAATGGATGTTGAATTTCTGATTCACGGCCATTACATTTACACTGATAGGTCATTGTTTGTACTTTGGATTCATGTATAACTTTAACATCTTTTTCATTTGCTGTTTGTAAAGTAAAAGTTTCTATCATGAGAAGTTCATGTACGTCCCTGAGGGAGAACGTCAGCTTTGTCCTACACCACCTGCTCTGAACGAAGCTCTCTTGTGATTTCAGTTTAAAGCAGTGTAATTTGTTTTATTGTTAGTCCGTAACTATCCCTATTCAGGTTTCCCTTTGGTAACACCCGCCATACACGTAATTGTAATGTAGAGACAATATAATTTTAGTAATAGTTGTTTGTAAAGTAAAAGTTTCTTTCATCAGAAGTTCATGTACGTCCCTGAGGGAAGATAGTGAACTTTGTACTAAACCATCTGCTCTGAAAGAAACTTCTACTTAGTAATGCGTTATAGAATACAATGTGTTCTGTAATGTATATACTATATAATATACTGTGTATATACAGTATCTCACAAAAATGAGTACACCCTCTCATTTTTGGAAATATTTTCTTCTATCTTTTCATGTGACAACACTGAATAAATTACACTTTTCTACAATGTAAAGTAGTGAGTGTACAGCTTGTATAACAGTGTAAATTTGCTGTCCCCTCAAAATAACTCAACACACATTAATGTCTAAACCGCTGACAACAAAAGTGAGTACACCCCTAAGTGAAAATGTCCAAACTGGGCCCAAAGTGTCAATATTTTGTGTGGCCACCATTATTTTCCAGCACTGCCTTAACCCTCTTGGGCATGGAGTTCACTAGAGCTTCACAGGTTGCCACTGGAGTCCTCTTCTACTCCTCCATGACGACATCTCGGAGCTGGTGGATGTTAGAGATCTTACGCTCCTCCACCTTCCATTTGAGGGTGCCCCACAGATGCTTAATAGGGTTTAGGTCTGGAGACATGCTTGGCCAGTCCATCACCTTTACCCTCAGCTTCTTTAGCAAGGCAGTGGTCGTCTTTGAAGTGTGTTTGGGGTCGTTATCATGTTGGAATACTGCCCTGCGGCCCAGTCTCCGAAGGGAGGGGAACTGTAGCCCCCCAGTGCCGGCAGCTCTCATGCAGCCCCAGACCATGACACTCCCACCACCATGCTTGACTGTAGGCAAGACACACTTGTCTTTGTACTCCTCACCTGGTTGCCGCCACACACTCTTTACACCATCTGAACCAAATAAGTTTATCTTGGGATCATCAGACCACAGGACATGGTTCCAGTAATCCATGTCCTTAGTCTGCTTGTTTTCAGCAAACTGTTTGCAGGCTTTCTTGTGCATCACCTTTAGAAGAGGCTTCCCTCTGGAGGACAGCCATACAGACCAATTTTATGCAGTGTTCGGCGTATGGTCTGAGCACTGACAGGCTGACCCCCCACCCCTTCAACCTCTGCAGCAATGCTGGCAGCACTTATACATCTATTTCCCAAAGAGAATCTCTGGATATGATGGTGATCACGTGCACTCAACTTCTTTGGTCGACCATGGCGAGGCCTGTTCTGAGTGGAACCTGTCCTGTTAAACCACAGTATGGTCTTGGCCACCGTGCTGCAGCTCAGTTTCAGGGTCTTGGCAATCTTCTTATAGCCTAGGCCATCTTTATGTATAGTAACAGTTCTTTTTTTCCAGATCCTCAGAGCGTTCTTTGCCATGAGGTGCCTTGTTGAACTTCCAGTGACCAGTATGAGAGAGTAAGAGCGATAACATCAAATTTACCACACCTGCTCCCCAGTCACACCTGAGATCTTGTAACACTAAAGAGTCACATGACACCGGGGAGGGAAAATGTCTAATTGGGCCCAATTTGGACATTTTTATTTTTAACATTTTCACTTTCACACTTTCAACTTTAGACATTAATGGCTGTGTGTTGAGTTATTTCAAGGGGATAGCAAATTTACACTGTTATACAAGCTGTACACTCACTACTTTACATTGTAGCAAAGTGTCATTTCTTCAGTGTTGTCACATGATATAAACAAATATTCAAATATTTACAAAAACGTGAGGGGTGTACTCACTTTTGTGAGATACTGTATATATATATATATATATATATATATATATATATATATATATATATATATATATATATATATATATATATAGCATATTACACAAATATTAATTTACTTTATAAAGGGTCTTTTTTTTTCCAAAGTCAGATGATAATAATAATAATAATAATTACAGCATTATTATTAGTGTTATTATTACTGTTATTATTCATTTGTATTCATTATTCATTTATTTATTTATTTATTTTGTTTCAAATTGTTTATTGAAGTTTTCATTACAACAAGGAGAATATAGTGCAACAATGAAATGTTACAAGCATAACACGGTTTAAATGTATACAGTATAGTTACAGTACAACATAAAATGTTCAGTAATCAATAGACTACACAACTAAGAGCGTAAAACAAGCCAAATAGAGAAACAGATAAGGAAGTCAACATGAATGGTAAGAGGACATCTCCACTGGCATCTATTTGAGTATGGTACAATGTCTTGTGTATATAACTTAGTGAGGGTGAAGTACAGGTATACCCAGGCATGCTCCCCCGACAACCGAACACCCCTATTGGGTTCTAACTGTGTCTGGAGAGGGGAGCTACTAATCTCGGTCGGTAATATCAGTAAAGGAGTATTTCACCTGTACAATAATTTGTTGTTTGGTATGCCAGTGGGACGAAAATATAGTGGGGTGATAAGCTCCAAAGAGGGTATAACCAGGGAAACCTCTGTGGTACTACATGACGATATAGTGAAGGGAATAGAAGCTCTTATGTGCCAGATGTCATCCAGATAATAAGAGGATTATAGCAGGTAGGGGTAGTATTTGAAGATGGGTAGAGGTAAGTGGGATCATGCATCTTTCAGGTGCATCTTAAAGGCAGAATACAGTTTGTGTAATAACCCGGATAGAGTAAAGGTGTGTCGTTATAGAGAGTTGCGGTAATCGGCAGATTCTTTAAAGTGTGACCAGCAGGCCCAAGTTTGTTGAAATTTTTGTGGGTTCTCTCTAGCCTGGTGAATGAGGGCTTCCATTTCTGCTATGTTATTTATGCGGCGAAACCAGTGAGAGGTAGTAGGGGTATTGGTCTGTCTCCAAAACATGGGTATGCATTGTTTGGCGGCGTTGATGAGGTGGAGGGCAAGGGAATTTTTGTAGGCCGAGTAGGGTATAGATGTGTGGTGGAGCATATATTGGGTGGGGGTAAAGTCCGGTGTGTAAGTAGTAATGTGGGTTATGAGACGGTGTACTTCTTTCCAGAAAGGTTGTACGAGCGGGCACTCCCACCATATGTGGAGTAAGGATCCTTGAGTCAAATTGCATCTCCAGCAGAGTGGGGAGATGCTAGGGTGGTATTTGTGTATTTTGATCGGGGTTCTGTACCATCTAGAGTATAGCTTATATCCATTTTCTTGTGCTGTGACATTGATGGACCCTTTATGAATGTGCTCAAAGATCCGTTCCCATTCAGTGTTAGATAAGTCTAATGAAAGGTCCATTTCCCAACGCTGGCTAATTGCGTTAGATTTAGGGCTACAGTCTGAGAACAAGAGTGAGTACATGGTCGAAATCAGATGTCTTCGGGGATCAGTAGCAGTGCAGATAGCTTCAAAGGGGGTGTGTTCCCTATGCCAGTTAATCAGAGGTTTAGAACTTTGTATAAAGTGCCTAACCTGTAAATATTTAAAGAAGGGGATGGTTTGATTGGGAAAACGGGAGGATAGCGCTGCATACGTTGTGAATTCATCGTTATGGAAAAAGTGTTCAGCCCTAAAAGAGGGTAGCCATCGTTGGGTATCAGTATTGGAATTCGAGAGGCCAGGAAAGAAGTCAGGATTTTGATCGATGGGTGTCAGAGGCCCGGGCGAAGATGCTATGTTATGTTTTTTACATGTCATCCGAATGTGGAGGAGGGTAGAGTGTATAAATGGGTGGTTAGAGCATTCTTTGGGGATCATTTTCTGTGAAATACATGGTAGATGTGAGATCGGGATCCCTACAAACGTTTCTTCAAGTTTAACCCAAGCCTTAGTGTCTGCGTGGATTTGCCAGTCAACTAATCTGGTCAAATGGCATGCACAATAATATTTGTAAATGTCCGGGAGTCCAATACCCCCTTTTGATTTAGGAATGGTCTATCCCAGCTTAATCTGGGTGTTTTTGTTGACCAAATGAAGTTTCTGCAGAGTCGTTTGCAGGTTGCAAAGAATGTTAAGGGAAGACGGATAGGCAGGGTGTGAAAGAGATATAGGAGTCTGGGTAGGATATTCATTTTTATGATGGACGCTCTTCCGAACCATGAAAATATGCCCACATGCCATTTCTTGAGATCTTGTTGAATAGATTGGAGAATAGGCAAGAAGTTTCTGGAGTATAAATTGGATAGGTTTTTGAGCATCTGAATACCTAGATAAGTGATAGTGTGAGGCTCCCACTCGAAGGGAAAGTTTGCTTGGCACTGTGATACCGTGTTGGTAGGTAGGGAAATGTTTAAGGCCTTCGATTTTGAGAAATTAATTTGGAGGTCGGAGAGTGATTTAAACATAGTGAGGTCTTTTAGTAAATTGGGTATAGAGGTGATTGGGTCTGTAAGGAAAAGCAAGACATCGTCAGCGTAGGCTGCTATTTTATAAAGTTTGTGGTTGATGTTGACACCCTTGATGTCAGGGTTGGCTTGTAGTTTACGAAGAAGTGGCTCCATAGTAAGAATAAAGATGAGGGGTGATAAAGGGCATCCCTGGCGTGTGCCATTTGAAATGGAGAAGGCGTCTGACAGGCGGCCATTGACTCGAATGCTAGCTGATGGCTAGGAATATAGTGCGAAAATTAGTTGAAGCAGGTGTTCTGGGAAACCCATAGCCTTAAGTGCCGCCATCATGTAATTCCATGCCACTCTGTCGAACGCCTTCTCCGCATCGAGGGACAACAGAAATCCCGGCTTCGAAGAATGCGTTAACCAGTGATGTATGTTGAGGGCCTTTAAGGTGTTGTCCCTGGCTTCTCGTCCAGGGACAAAACCTACCTGATCCAGTGATATCAGTCTAGGGATTAGCGGAAGAATACGATTTGCAAGAACTTTCACATAAAGTTTTACGTCCACGTTCAGGAGAGAGATGGGTCTATAATTTGATACTAAGGTGGAGTCTTTTCCGGGTTTCGGTATAAGCGTTATGTGAGCAGTTAAAATATCTTTGCTGTATGTCAGGGATGAGGATCCTGCTGATGTGTCTTGGGATGGTGATAGTGCTACATTAAAGTCACCCCCTGCTATCAGGATGCCATTCTGGAAGGAGGTGAGCTGGTGTAGAGTTTTGCGGAAGAAGGAAACTTGATGTATATTGGGTGCGTATAAGTTGGCTAGTGTAATAGGTCTGTTGTGTAATGAACCCTTGAGGAATAAGAATCTGCCCTTTTCATCTCGATCAACATCTTGTATTTGGATGGGTTTTTGAATCTTTATTGGAGGCATGGTATACAGTCGGATAGAAGTTGCTATGTAATTTTGGAATATTATCAGATCTTGTAAAAAAATGATGTGGGCTTTATTCCTTTGAAGGTGGTGCATTAGTTGGGATCTCTTTTCCGGGGTGTTAAGTCCACGGGCGTTTAGAGAATAAAATTTAACACTGAGTGTGGGTTGTACTGCATTGTGCGTTGCCATGATAGGGTTAATGATCTATAATTGTGAAGTGGGAAGTAAGGGTAAGAGCTTCAAGGAATGGAGAGGATGTTAAAGAACATAATCGTCAAATAAGGGGGTATGGGGTACTCTTAGTTAAGTCACCAAAGAGAGGGGGTACCAGCCCACCCGTCTCACAATTGGGGAGTATCGGTGAATTACGGTGCCCAGTCAGTGTGTATTGGCCTAGAGCCTTTCTACACTATATTCTGGGGCCGTGTGGGGGTTGGCGAAGATCTGACGATGGAGAGGTATACGAAGTGAGTGTCTGCCCACTGTTATAGGGTAGTGGAATGTACAAGTGGAGGTAAACATTTGTGAGTTACGGGTATGGAGCAACCGGGTAAAAACCAAACAGGTGTGTAACGAAAGATGCAAACAAAGAGCGTTTAATGGTAACAAAGTGAGACAATACATTATCTAGAGGTCGGCCAGCTGGGGACGGAGCCATTCATATGGGCAATAAACATGTAAAATTTGAGCTAGTTACCACCCTGCCACCCCGGGTGATGAAGTACTGCATGTTATGTATAAACCTTAGCAGTGTGTAGAGCATATATAGGGTTAAACCTCAGTAGCATGAAAGGGTGTAGTTACTGAGATAAAGGTGTGGAAGGTACGGTCTGATGTGATGGGAAATTTTTAGTTTACAGGCCCCGACGCTATTGATTGGGATGACCCGTAACCTGGAGGTAATGTTAATATGGAATATGGTCAGGATCATGTCAGGTTTATAAATATGCCCGTTTAAGGGCAGATCATAGCAGGGGATGATTCCAATCATATATCATGCCCTTATGGGCCTGGTGCCAAAATGTATTGTCGGTTACTGGGCCATTAGAGTGCATTAATTGGACCCACAGCTTCTAACAGCGAGTTATTGTGGGTGCAGTTTATGAACTTGGAGCGTGGTCGAGGTCTATGTCAGCGTAAGCGCTGTTAGATTATGTTAGAGCCCCGGTAATAAGAACCTCTAGGGCAGATTTTTATCTAGCTCCATTGCATGTCTAGTATTTGGGAAGAAACTCCCTGGATCCCTTGCCTTTAGTAATTACACACATGGGGTCGATTGGTATTATGTCCTACCCATTTCTGCATTATTGTAAGTTTCATTAGCATGAAGATTACAATAGGGCTGCAGTAATTCCGAATAGGTCATTCTTGTTAGGGTCTATTTTCGTAAGCTTATGCTTAAAAAAGGGGGTATAATAAAGTAATAAACGTAGGTACCATGTGGCTCAACATTTGGCTCTGTATCCCGGGGGTTCCTTCCTTCCGTATAACATAGTCACATGTCAACATAGGTAGATATAGTATTATTAAAATTAAAAAAAAAAAAAAAAAAGATATGACTCCAAGTATGTCATGGAGGCTGTCATTACGCCTCAAATGGGCAAACAGCACCGCAGGTCAGGGAAGGTTTTGTATTTGAATGAGTGAGTCCAATTATCCCGAGCCAGAGGGGTGACAACCAGCCTCTTGTATTTGGTCTCTATGTCCCCCTGATAGCCTAAGTACAGTAGGCGAATCAGATAGAAATAAACTCCATATGTCTCAAAGATTTGATAATGGAATAAAACATGTAAACTAAAGTCAGAAACGTAACTTATAAAAGAGAAAGGTTTGGTGTTCCAGCGGAGGATCGATCGAGTCAGCGGTCTCTTCTGGCTCTGCGTGTGTGTGGAGGTTTAGTCGGGCTGTGAAGCGAGGCTGGATGCGATCCCGATTGATGTAATCTATTCTCTGATGGTTATCGGCGTCTGCGGTACCGGACCTCCTGTGTCTCCATGGGTTCGGATCTGGGCGCGGGGGAGAGGAACTCTACCACTCTGGGTCTTCGGTGAGAGGAATCTCCAGCATTGCACAGAAATGATGAAGGTCCTCCGGGACCCTAAGGAGAGCGGAGCGGCCATGTGAAGAAACCGCGAGACCAAAGGGGAACTTCCAGCGATATGTGATCCCCTTCGTGCGAAGAACATCCAGCAGAGGGCGCAATTCCCTTCTACGCTGCAGCATTATGAATGATAGATCCTGGAATATACGAATCTCTGTTCCATTGTGCTGTATTGGCGCCAAAACACGGGCTCTCCTCAGCAGCTCCTCTTTGAGGTGATAGTCCACAGTGCAGCATATCACATCCCGCGGCGGATCATCCTCCCTTAATTTCGGTCGCACAGCACAGTGTATCCGTTCCATATTGATTGTAGTGTCTCTTGGTCTTTCTAGCATGTTATTAAATATGCTGCTGACTTCTTCCTGCAGATGATCTGTATCGACGGTCTCTGATAAGCCTTTCACACGGAGATTATGGCGCCTGCCATGATTGTCCAAATCCTCCAAGTGGCGGTTCATATCCCTTAGTTGCCTGGTGTGGGTATCTAAAATTAGGTGGTTTCTCCTGATCGCTGTGGTGTGTAGGGCTGTTGATTTCTCCACAGCCTGTACTCTGCCAGTGATTGCCTGGATGTCAATCCTCAGTTCTGTGATGGCTGCTTTCAAGGTGTCCTTTATGTCGGCTGCCACAGAACGGAGATAATTTAAACTGGGTTGTTGATGAAGGGAGAGGGTAATTCCCCGTTAGAGTCCGCATTCTGTGAGGCGGCTGTGGTCCCAGTAGCGCCCGTCACTTGTCTCTGTGTTCCTTGTGGAGAATGAGATGGCGCCATGTTACTCGCCTGGGCTCTAAACATTTCAGGTATATTTTGAGTCGGTCTGCCAGGTAATTCACGAGGTGAACGAGACTGAGAGGCAGAGGAGTTTCTAGAAGCCGTACCCATGTTTTCCGGTAGGTAAGTATTTAAAAATCCTCTGTTGCGAGAAGAAATCAATCCCTGTCAGTGGGAGCTCTGAAGTTAAGCAGCCATCTCCTCAGAGGTCAAGCCACGCCCCTCATTTATTATTATTATTAGTATTATTATTTTCTATTCTGTAAGAATAGAAAGAATAAGAACATACACACAAATAAAAGTAAGAATTAATTCATACAGTGTGTTTTGTTTTCGTACTAATGGTGACATGAGTGATACGAATTAGTAGAATTAAGGTGACATACTACATTATATGTTATAAGAATAAGTACTAAACAATGTATTTTTTGTAGTTATTAAAGTAGGACTCAACAATTTATCTAGTTTTTAGTACAAATAGTATCAAATAGTATCAAGCATTCGTTTTCTGTATCTTCACTGGGGATATTTCCCCTTGTTTCCTGTCCTAAAGACACACCAGGAAGTGAAAGCAAATATCCCTAAAATTATGAAAGATTTGACCATTTTCATAAAACAAGAGTCCCTCTTACCAAATGTTTCCTGGTGGCAATTGTTATATTTCAGGTCTCTTTTCACACTCCATCTGTGGGACAATAGTAACCAGGACAAAGACTGAAAGTGAATTTCCCAAATAAAAACACAGAAAGCAGCAAAACCCAACACTCCTGACACGTAAGTCTTCCGTACTCTATCCAAACCAAGTGTCCTACCTGTTTAAAATTACAACTGTAGCACCACCTCATAGGGGTTGCAGATGACTGGGTTCCCCACTGTTGCACAGCCGGGCACACAACATCTTCAGCTGTCATCCAAACACGGTGAACAGTCCTTGAGCTTTGTTTTGTGTTTTTATTAAGGGGTAATAACTTGGATGGGTATGGGAATTATGGGATGCCCAAATTGACAGGAACAAAACCAGAGACAACTTCCTCCCTATATACAGCTCCAATTGAGTCTTCTCCTTTACTCTGTACAACTCCATTTGATTCCTCTTTAGTGGCTAACACTCTTTGTTAGATGAGCAACAGCCCCTTACAGGCTAGGAACTCTCAGTCCCTTAGAACATAGCACAATGTGATGTGAACTGCATTCTGGAGTACCTCCAACTCCCCTGTAGACACTGGTCAAAATGCTAGCCCACCTAGCTGCCTCTTCACCAACACACCTAGCTGCTTCTTCACCAGACTACCCGACTGTCTACTTGACTGACTCTATGGAGATCTACCAGGACAAGGTTAGCGAAGACTTAAGCACACTGCTATCTTCCAGAGAGACCTGCTACATGTGGTGATCTCTCCCCTTGTAAGTCCCTGCATCATGCTGTAGTATTCACACTGTCCTCCTTGCTCCTGATGCCTCTCATGGTAGACTCTTTCCAAACCTTTCCTGTTGTCAGGATCCTCCCAGGCCAGCTCCTAAGCCTAAGACAAAGCACCCCTCTCAGACACTCTATCTCCCTCTTCCACCCGACTCCACTGTTGGCATGACTCACCCATATTTAAGGGCTCACTTAGACCCCTACTAGGCCCACAACCTGGGGATTAGCTAAGTTCCCCTAAATATGCAGAAAAACCCTCCTAGCCTCCGCCCTCCAGCTTCCAGAATGTTCTCCAACATCCCAGAACCAGGGGGAGGCACCAGAGACCTACATGAGACATCCAGCTCTGAACTTTATTAAAGCGGAGCTCCACCCAAAAGTGGAACTTCCGCTCATCGGATTCCTCCCCCCCTCCGGTGTCACAATTGGCACCTTTCAGGAGGGAGGGGGGTGCAGATACCTGTATAATACAGGTATTTGCACCCACTTCCGGTAAGATATCCGCAGAATCTGCGGGTATTTACGCCACTTCCTGTCCCCCCCCCCCCGCTGTCTGCTGGTAAACACACAGGTCCCAGAGACAGCAGGGACCATCCGTATTGCGCTGCGCGACTCGCGCATGCGCAGTAGGGACTTGGGAAGGGAAGCCGCAAGCCTTCACTTCCTGATTCCCTTACCGAAGATGGAGGTGGCAGCACCCGAGGACCGAGAGATGGTTCGGCCTCGGGTGCCGACATTGCGGGCGCCCTTGACAGGTAAGTTTTTCAACAGCTGCAGTATTTGTAGCTGCTGACTTTAAAAAAAAAAATTTTGGTGGAGCTCCGCTTTAACCCTGACCCATATTAAAACTCACCGGTTTTAAACATGAGTCAGCATGTACATTTTCTTGCATTCACACTAGTACCACACTAGAGGATGCTACACAACTAAACAGGGAAGAGAAGAAACTTGGACCCACTTTATGCAGTCCAATAGCTCATGAGTAATTATGTTATACACAATTCTCATGGGGAAAGGACCACACACGTATAATCCAAAGTATAACAGTGTTTAGGGAGGAAGGGGTATGTGAGATGACCCACTACCTTGCAGCCATTATATGTGATGCTCTACTGTACAGTACAGTAGAGTATATGTGTTTAAATAATTAACAGGGATTTAATGCAGCTTAAGGGGCAAACACAAATCTTTTAAATATAATTTTTTGGGGGATGCCTTCCTTCATATGAAGTTGAAGATGCAGTAGGATGGGCTTCTTTAAAAGAGACATCACATGGTTACAAACAGTGGTCATTTCGCTGTGGGAGCACTAAAGTCACTAAATGACAGATCTCTACCAGCTTTTAATTGTCAAAAAATTAGGGAATCTATCATTTAGAAGTGATTTTACTACTGTCTCTAAATGATAGATCCCTGCTGGCTTCTGTTGGTAAAAAAAGGCCATCAGAGGTCCTGTAGGATTTTATTGACCAAATATGGACTGCATTTGATCAATTATGTCACCTGGGATCCCAGACAGCTTGTTTACATACAAAAAACAGTGGGAATGTGGTTTGTGATGGGAATATCAGTGGGGAAGCATAAGTGGACTTTGCTCAATATGATTATAGTATATAATATATAACTGGATAACGTAATTGATGCTGGGTCTAGATCAGGGTCATTTTTTCTCTCTAATAAAGGACTTTTCTCACAATGTAATGTTTATTTACTGAGTACATTTTTTGTGAATTAATAACAAGCCGTACTGTGTACCCTGTTTGTATTCACCTGGGAGAGTGGATGCCAGGGGTCCCTCTTATTTAATATGAAAGTGGGCTTCCATATTCTAATAAATTATTCCAGTACAGGCTCCCAAATCCCCCTTTTTTATGGGACAGGATTAGTGATAAGACAAAGTTCCTTGGGTTCAGTTTGATAGGTGTTCTCCAAATCTTAAAAATGCCCATTTTCCACAACATACCCCCCCATGGCTCAATCTATTATTACCAGAATTTGCCTCTATACCTGATTCACAGGTTTGGGCAGTGAAGGACATACAATATTTAGAGCAGATATATATTGCTGGAGAACTTAAAGCCTTTGACACCTTAACCACTTAAGCCCCGGACCATTTGGCTGGCCAAAGACCAGAGCACTTTTTGCGATTCGGCACTGTGTCGTTTTAACTGACAATTGCGTGGTCGTGCGACGTGGCTCCCAAACAAAATTGACGTTCTTTTTTCCCCACAAGTAGAGCTTTCTTTTGGTGGTATTTGATCACCTCTGTGGTGTTTATTTTTTGCGCTATAAACAAAAAAATGACAATTTTGAAAAAAACATTATTTTTTACTTTTTGCTATAATAAAAATAAAAAATTTCCCAAATAATATATAAATGTTTTTTTCCCTCAGTTTAGGCCTATACGTATTCTTTTACATATTTTTGGTAAAAAAAATCACAATAAGCGTTTATTGATTGGTTTGCGCAAAAGTTATAGCGTCTACAAAATAGAGGATAGTTTTATGGCATTTTTATTTTTAATTTTTTTTTTTACTAGTAATGGCAGTGATCTGCGATTTTTATCAGAACTGCGACATTATGGCAGACACATCAGACATTTTTGACACATTTTTGGGATCATTGTCATTTATACAGCAATCAGTGCTATACAAATGCATTGATTCCTGTGCAAATGACACTGGCAGTCAAGGGGTTAACCACTAGGGGGCAGTGAAGGGGTTAAGTGTGTCCTAGGGAGTGATTCTGACTGTGGGGGGCGTGGCTATGTGTGACATGACACTGATCACCGCTCCCGATTACAGGGAGCTGTGATCAGTGTCCTGTCACTGGGCAGAACGTGGAAATGCTTGTTTACATCAGCATTTCCCCATTCTTCCTCTCCTTGAGACGTTCATGGGTATCCCCGCAGACATCAAGTCACACTCACGGAGGTCGCGGCAGGCGTGTGCCCACTTCTTAAAGGGCAACGTACAGGTACGTTAATCTGCCTGTACGTGCCCTTCTGCCGACGTATATCGGCATGAGCCTGTCGGCAAGCGGTTGAAATTGCATTTTGACCTGCCTAATGTATACCTTTTTTAGATATTTACATCTTTCAAGTACAATTTAAACAACAACCAGTAGCTTTTTATACCTCGACCCTAGAGGAAGTACTTAGAGATGACACCCTTACCAAACCTCTCTGAACTATTTATAAGACCATGTCTCCCTCTGTCCACTCGGGGTTGGAAGCTCTTAAATCTAAATGGACGCTGGACATCTCTGACCTGGATGATGAAGGGTGGGAAGAAACATGGGACAATGCATTTTTACAGCTGGTTTCTGCAAATGACAGGTTGATTCAGTACAAACTCATACATAGGATCTACCTCACACCTGTGCGTTTACACAGAATATATCCCTCCGTTCCTGCAGAGTGTTGGCGGTGTGCGGGAGACTCAGCAGACTTTATTCACATATTTTGGCAATGTCCTAATATTCAAATTTTCTGGGAAGCGGTGGTCTTGGTCATACACTCTGTGACCACTATTTATGTGCCCCAAACAGTGGAGGTTTGTTTGCTGGGTTTGGGGGACACCCTGGCTCATCTTCGGTCTTCCAGGACGCTGATAGGATTATTATTGTTCTATGCAAGGAAAATTATTCTTCTCAAATGGAAATTCCCATCAGCTCCAACCCTAACCTTGTGGAAAAAAAATTATTACCCGATTGCCGACCAGCCGCTGTCATTTTACTGTGGCAGGTCGGCACGATCCCACAAACCGTCATAGCTATACGTCGGCTCGCAGGATCGGGATAGCAGGCATGCCGCCGGAGGCACGCATGCGCCCGGTGCACTGCGGGGGTGCTGATGCTCGTGGCCAACGGTCCTGATGCCCACTGGCCACAAGCGATCGCGAGCATGAGGGACAGAGCACGGAAGTGTGTGTGTAAACACACAAATCCCTGTTCTGTTCTAAGAGGAGTGACAGATCGTGTGTTCCTATTAGCTAGGAACCACGATCCATCACTTCCTCTAGTCAGTCCCCTCCCCCTTCAGTTAGAAACATGTAGCAGGGAACATAATTAACCCCTTGATTGCCCCCCAGTGTTAACCCCTTCCCTGCAAGTGACATTTTTACAGTAATCGGTGCATTTTTATAGCGCTGATCGCTGTATAAATGCCAATGGTCCCAAAGTGGTGTCAAAAGTGTCCGATATGTCCACCATAATGTCGCAGTCCTGATAAAAATAGCAGATTGCCGCCATTACTGTTAAAAAAAAAATAATAACAAAAATGCTATAAATCTATCCTCTATTTTGTAGACGCTATAACTTTTGCGCAAACCAATCAATATACGCTTATTGCGATTTTTTTTAACAAAAATATATAGAAGAATACATATCTGCCTAAACTAAGAAAAAAATAGCTTTTTAAAAAAAAATGGGGTCATTTATTATAGCAAAAAGTACAAAATATTGTGTTTTTTTCAAAATGGTCGCTCTTTTTTTGTTTATAGCGCAAAAAATAAAAACCGCAGAGGCGATCAAATACCACCAAAAGAAGTCTCTATTTGTGGGAAAAAAAGGACATCAATTTTGTTTGGGTGCAGCGTCGCACGGCCACGCAATTGTCAATTAAAGCAACGCAGTGCCGAATCGCAAAAAATGGCCCGATCATTCAGCAACCAAATTTTCCAGGCTAAAGTGGTTAATGTCAACTTACCACTGTACAAAGCCACCTATTTAGCGAGAGGATGCCCTAACAAATTCCACAAGGTCTAGGACACTTGGGTAGAGGACCTGTCTACCAATACTGACCCTGACTCTCCTAATTAGTGAAACGATCAGGTGGACATGTATTCTATATGTGATTGAACCCACGTCCAACCCACACGTATACTAATTGTGACTTCCATCTTATTACATGTGGCTTAAAACTAAGGATGACCCGAACACCCCCCGGTTCGGTTTGCACCAGGACTTGCGAACAGGCCAAAAATTTGGACGAACACGGGAACACCGTTAAAGTCTATGGGACACGAACATGAAAAATCAAAAGTGCTCATTTTAAAAGCTTATATGCAAGTTATTGTCATAAAAAGTTTTTGGGGACCTGGGTCCTGCCCCAGGGGACATGTATCAATGCAAAAAAAGGTTTTAAAAATGGACGTTTTTTCGGGAGCAGTGATTTTAATAATGATTAAAGTGAAACAATAAAAATGGAATATTCCTTTAAATATCATGCCTGGGGGTGCCTATAGTATGCCTGTAAAGTGGAACAGTTTTTCCGTGTTTTGAACAGTACCACAGCAAAATGACATTTCTAAAGAAAAAAAGTCATTTAAAACTGATCGTGGCTGTAATGAATTGTCAGGTCTTGGCAATATAGATAAAACTCATTGAAAAAAACGACGTGGGTTCCCCCCCAGTTCATTACTAGACCCTTTGACTCTGGTATGAATATTAAGGGGAACCCCAAACCAAAAATGTAAAAAAAATGGCGTTCAGGTCCACCCCAAAATCCATACCAGGCCCTTCAGGTCTGGTATGGATATTAACCGGTTCAATACAGGGCAATTTCACCCCCTTCCTTCCCAGGCCAATTTTTAGTTTTCAGCGCTGTCGCACTTTAAACGTCAATTGCGCGGTCGTGCAATGTTGTACCCAAAAAAAAATTGACGTCCTTTTTTCCCCACAAATAGAGCTTTCATTTGGTGGTATTTGATCGCCTCTGCGGTTTTTATTTTTTGCGCTATAAACAAAAGAAGAGCGACAATTTTGAAAAAAACACAATATTTTTTACTTTTTGCTATAATAAATATCCCAATTTTTTTTTTAAAAAACTAATTTTTTCCTCAGTTTCGGCCGATACGTATTCTTCTACATATTTTTGTTAAAAAAAATCACAATAAGCGTATATTGATTGGTTTGCGCAAAAGTTATAGCGTCTACAAAATACGGGATAGATTTATGGCGTTTTAAAAAAATATATATTTATTTATTTTTTTAGCGCCGATCACGATTTTTTTTCGTGACTGCGACATTATGGCGGACACATCGGACACTTTTGACACATTTTTGGGACCATTCACATTTATACAGCGATCAATGCTATAAAATTGCATTGATTACTGTGTAAATGTGACAGGCAGTGAAGGGGTTAACCACTAGGGGGCTGGGATGGGTTAATATGTTTCCTAGGGAGTGATTACTAACTGTAGGGGGAGGGGACGCACTAGGGGAGGAGACCGATCAGTGTTCCTCCGTTCTGGGAACACAGATCGGTCTCCTCAGAGCTGACAGGCTGTGGATCTGTGTGTTTACACACACAGATCCACATGCCGGTCCGGTTAACCGGCAATCGCGGGTGCCCGGCGGACATCGCGGCCGCCGGGCACACGCACCGGGTCCCGAGGAACGCGGCGGGCGCGCGCGCGCGCTCCCGGCGGCGCGCGCGCGCCCCCTAGGCGGCCGGGAGTCCCAGGACGTCATATGACGCCCACCCAGGATGGGAGATCCCATCTGTGGACGTCATATGACTATGGGCGGGTAATGAAGTGGTTAAGGGGAACCCTGCGCCAAATTTAAAAAAAAGGCGTAGGGGCCCCCCCAAAATCCATACCAGACCCTTATCCGAGCATGCAACCTGGCAGGTCGCAGGAAAAGAGGGGGGACGAGAGAGTATGGTATTTATCAATTTAAATCATATCCCCTCTCAAGCATCTCTTCTCTAGAGAGAATAAATTCAGTGCTTGCAACCTTTCCTCATAACTAATCTTCCAGAACGTTTAGTTGCCCTTCTTTGTACTCGCTCCATTTCCAGTACATCCTTCCTGAGGACTGGTGCCCAGAACTGGACAGCATACTCTAGGTGCGGCCGGACCAAAGTCTTGAGGAGCGGGAGAATTATCTCTGGAGTTGATCCTCTTTTTAAGGCATTCCAATATTCTGTTTGCTTTGTTAGCAGCAGCTTGGCATTGCATGCCATTGCTGAGCCTATCATCTACTAGGTCCCCCAGGTCCTTTTCCATCCTAGATTCCCCCAGAGGTTTTGCCCCCAGTTTATAGATTGCATTCATATTTGTCACCCAAATGCATTATTTTACATTTTTCTACATTGAACCTCATTTGCCATGTAGTTGCCCACCCCATTAATTTGTTCAGATCTTTTTGCAAGGTTTCCACATCCTGTGGAGAAGTTATTGCCCTGCTTGGCTTAGTATCGTCTGCAAATACAGAGATTGAACTGTTTACCCCATCCGTCAGGTCATTTATGAACAAAATAAATAGGATTGGTCCCAGCACAGAACCCTGGGGGACCCCACTACCCACCTCTGTCAATATGTCAAATTTCTTCAAAAACAGTGTCTACGGGGTGTCCTAATCCTGCCTGTGACAGCACATAAACCCCCTTAAGGGTCTGCTATGTATTTTGGGGGACCTTTGGAGGGGTGTGTGTGCTGGTTTTATTGTAAGAAAAAGCTGGCAATGTATGTCATTCACTTGCAATTTAAAGTGATTCATTTTCATTTTTTTTCTTTGCAAATGTTCCCCCTAATAGGAGTCCCTCCCAAAATGCATACCAGACCCTATGAGTCTGGTTTGGATTTTAAAGGGGTACTTCAAAATTAAAAAAACAAACAAACTATATGAGGTCCACCAGGAGATCCATATCAGAACCTTGAAATTTGGTTATATTTCAAGATTTCAAGGGGGACTCCACGCAAAAAAAATAGGGCCCCCTAAAAATTAATAACAGACTCTTAATCTGAGCATGCAACCTGGTTGGCTAGGAATGGGGGGGCACATGGAACCCTCCTGAACCATACCAGCCTACATGCTCTAAACAAGGAGGGGGGTGCCTTGCCAGGGGGGGCTTCATGACAAAGCAACTTACCTATCTCTATGTTGATGAGGACAAGGGTCTCCTCTCTGCAACTCTTGCTCGATGGTTGTGGGAGTCTGTGGGTGGAGGGCTTATCACAATTTGAAAGCCCTCTTTAAAAACAATGGGGACCCAGACTGCTTATCTATATGAATGAGTATGGAGTTCATAGTACCCCTACTCACTCACAAAAAAAGGACTATAACCGACAAATAAAGACACCCAAACATTTTACAAGTCTTTTATTAAACATTTGCCTACAGGGCACTTTCATCCCCTTCTTGCTCAGGCCAATTTTCAGCTTTCAGCACTGTCACACTTTCAATGATAATTGCGTGGTCATGCTACACTGTAACCATGTGAAATTTTTATTATTTTCTTCACACAAATATTCAATCACTGCTGTTTTTTTTTTTTTTTTACAAAAAAAAATAAAAAAACGAAAATTTTGAAAAAAAAAAGTTTTTTCTTTATCTTTTTTCTGACAGTTTCTCTCAGTAAATTTAGTAAATAAGTAATTTTTATCCTTCACTGATGTGCGCTGATGAGGCGGCACTGATGGTTACTGATTAGGTGGCACTGATGAGGACTAGGGATGGGCGAACGGTTTGGCCCGAGCATAAGTTTGGGCCGAACTTTGGTTGTTCGGATATTCGGCAAACATCGAACAATATGCCATGTTTGGGGCAAATTCGAAAGCCGTGGAACACCTTTAAAGTCTATGGGGCACTAACATGAAAAATCAAAAGTGCTCATTTTAAAGGCTTATATGCAAGTTATTCTCATAAAAAGTGTTTGGGGACCTGGGTCCTGCCCCGGGGGACATGTATCAATGCAAAAAAAGTTTTAAAAACGACCGTTTTTTGGGAGCAGTGATTTTAATAATGCTTAAAGTGAAACAATAAAAATGACATATTCCTTTAAATATTGTGCCTGGGGGGTGTCTACAGTATGCCTGTAAAGTGGCTAAGTTTTTCCGTGTTTAGAACAGTACCACAGCAAAATTACATTTCTAAAGAAAAAAGTCATTTAAAACTAATCGCAGCTGTAATGTATTGTCGGGTCCTGGCAATATAGATAAAACTCATTGAAAAAAATGGCATGGGTGACCCCGCCCCCTCTAATGCCTCGTGATGTCAGAGGAAGGCGGAGTCACCCATTTACGTCACCGAGTGGCCCCGTCTTCAGCTATATAAGAGCTGTCACCAAGAAGAAGCGTCACTCGGCGGGAGCCTCCCATGGAGGCGGAGCTGTGGCTTTTTTTTCTTTTTTCGACACGTCAGCGGCGTGATAGAAGATGAATGGACATTGCGGGAGATTTACATTTTTTTATTTTTAATAAAGGACTTGTCCCTAAGTGTCTCCTGTCTTTTTTACTATTTGTGACACTTCTTTTGTGAAATGGTAGAGGTACAATGTACCCCTTACCAATTCACATGAGGGGGCGGGATCTGGGGGTTCCCTTGTTAAAGGAGGCTTCCAGATTCCGATAAGCCCCTGCCCGCATACCATGTGCCATACTGATGCCAGACATCACATGTGATTCGCTCTGCATTGCTGTGCAGATCACATGCGATGTCAGTGCAATGCAAATTTAGCCATACAATCTGTATGGCTGAATTTGAATCGCATTCGGACCAGACTCGTGCAAGACTATTTTTTTTTGTCTGCACCAGAATTGGATCACATGGGTGTTCACACCCATGCAATCCTATTTCTGTCCAAATTCACTGTTCGCACTGTGACCTGCAAACCAATCTGGGAGTGTCATTAACTTTGTTTTGACCACCCCAGCAGTTTGCATAGGGCAGTGTGAACCGCTGGCGATTTAGGTGGGATGTGGGAACCCGCACTGCATTTGCAGGGTTTCCGCATCGCACCAGTGTGAACTGAGCCTCATATTTGGGAAATGACTTGTCACTGAGTTGGCAGAGCTTGATGGGTAACTGAGAGACTAGCAGGTCTGCTTCATTTTTAGTTGACAGCGCAAAACAGTGGGCGGATTTGAAAGCCACTATTAGACTAAATAGAAGCTATGGATTCACTCACTCCCGTGCTCTGTCAACCAAAATTGAAGCGGACCTGATTGGGCACTTGTCTCTCAGTCCCCCATTGGGCTCTGCCCAGCTCAGTATAGAACTCCTCGGCCATGCACCCATCAGTGATGAATGCAATGACCGGGGAGGGTGGGGTTCTGACACTAACATATTCAAGTAGCTTTCATGTATCTTGTCGTGACAGGCACATGAATTGTAATGATAATATACATATTCACTAGCCCACCAAGGATCTTCAATTTCGACCAAATGGTTTTTGATCCAAGAAAGATCACGTCACAAAATAGTGTAGTGCAACGATCACATGCCATTATCCAGCTGGTGGCAGCTACAGCTCCGGTACTTTTAGAGCCATTTCAGGAATGTGTGTGATGGGAATATGGGCTAGGTACATGAATTGGGTGCAAGCACCAACACTTTCGATGCAGCGTCTTGATGGAATTTTCTTCTTCAAATGATTTATTGAAAGTATAGAGTCAAAAAGTTAACAAACTTAAAGCTAGATCAATATAAGACACAGAGGGATATAAAGTCGTGTTGGGCACAGTGAACATTGGGTATATAAACAATACAATTCTAAGGGTGTATCGATTCATGCAAATGGCATGTGTAAAGGAAATTTGTAAGTTCAGTATATAATTGTATTCTATTTTATTTGTATTGCACACTGCCCTCACTGTGCACCCGGCAGTGATAATGTTTTCATTACATGTTTGCATTCTTTCGAGTCCTGATTAGAATTAGCCTGCCTATGTTACTCCTCTTGTTACCATAAAAGTACAATTGTAATAGTAATGTGATACCTACGTAATCATATGTATACAAAAACCTTAAATTGCATCATAATAAAGCAGAACAGTTATTTGGAAAGATGCGGAGTGTATCTTTTGTGTCTGTTCCCTACTGCAGTAGTTATTACTAATTTGGAACCATTAATCAATATGAGGATAGGAGTTGCCTATCTATAAATTTCCATGTCAGATGGCGAGCCAGCCAGGAGGGGATTTACAGGTGACAATGAGAATCCAAAATGAGGAGCTTGAGACGATCCGGGAATTTCTGATAATCAGCCGGCTGAGGTAAGCCTTTTTTTAAATTTGAGTTATCAGACTTCCTTGTAATAGACTACAAAAGGTATATAAAAAGATTGAATTTTATTCATAACATACAAAAAACATGGGGAGTAGACATGGACATTTAAAAACACATCAGATATAGACATACAACATCTGTAATAACACCATTCGGGGTCCTATCCTGCAGTCTCCTAAGTAATTCTAATACTCATAACAACGCAATATATTCCAGGTAAAAGAAAAGGGTAGACTTCCCCTAGAGAGTTGGAAATTGAAGGGGCACTGCAGGTCTGGTATTCCAAAGTGGTGTATTCTCCAATTGCTCTACATGTTTCACGTTGACAAGGAACGCTTCATCAGGAGCTAGAGGTTCTAATAAAAAATACATATAGACAGAGAGAAGACATATATCAAGATCACAAACAATTAAGATTGTTTTTAGTAGGTATACTGTAAAAAACAGTGCAAGTAGCCACTTTATTGGAAAAGATAGGGAAAAAGGCCGAATCCTAATGGCGAGGCATGGCAGGGGCCCTGTCAAAGATTAAGGTCTCACATGGACTGGCAGCACAAACCAGCGGTCCAGGACAGCCCAATCAAAGGGGAGTCTATATAAACATCAGGTATCATAATTGTAATTAATAGTTAAAATTTGGGCTGATGGGTTAGTAAGTAAAGGATGAGAACAGTGCATAGTTTGCGGAATGGGTGATTGACCGCCAAAAATGAGAGAAAAGGGGGAAGGGGGGGAGGGGAAGGGAGAATGAGAAAATTATGAAAAAGGGGGGAAGGGGAGGGAGAAGGGGAAGGGAGAATGAGAGAAATATGAAAAAGAGGAAAAGAAGGAAACAAACAAGAAAGAAGGCAGAGGGGGGGAGAAACAGAGAGGGGGGAGGGGGGAGGGGGGGAGAAGGGAGGGAGAAAAGAGGAAAGGAGGAATGGGAAAGAAAGGAAGGAAAGGAACGGAAAAGAGATGCGGAAGGGGTAACTAGGTTAGCAAAATTAATGGACAAAAATGGCTTACCGATTAGATGAAAAAAGGCAAAAAGGTAAATATTCACATAGATGGACTGGTTCAATGGATCGCTGGAAGCGATCAGAGGTAAAAGAGTTTCTGAAAAAGATCAGACTGGCAGCAGACAGAGACCGGGGCGTCCCAGGTATATGTAACATCAAATGATTGTAGGTAAGGGGAAGGCTTGTATGAGCTGCAGTTCTGGTGTATAAAAGAAAACATAGACACATGTGACAATAGTCAAAAGTAAATATTGAGGTCAATGCGTGTCCATGTAAAGAAGCCTCGCCAGAGGCGGCAGCCATCAAACAGACTTACCCCACAGTGAATGACGGAAGATTCTGGGACTGCACCGCTCTGTTGGGTTGCTGCCTGTTGTATGTCCCACCAGAGTGAAAAAGACAGCCCTATATATGGCAATATCCAGATCGGGAGCAGCCGGTCTAATCAGAGCGGCGTCTCCCGGCCCCATAGCAGGCAGCTGCGCGTGCGCCGAGCCGCGCCGTCACCCGGACCACACAGCGCACGCGCGGCAGGAAAAACTCAGCGCATGCGCTGAAACAGGGCCCGGGGGGAGACGAGGCAACGGCAACGTACAGGCTACAGAGACGGGGAAGAGGGGAACCCGAATGGGTCCCCTAGGCCGCCGTCGATCGCCGCACATCCGGTCAAAAAATCGAACCGGGTGTGCGGCGCTGTGCCATGGAAACCACCAGAAATAATGGGCAGCCTAATCCATGCAAGACCGAGCACTAAGGGCGCCATGCCATAGATCACCACAGGGGGGGCAGGAAAGTACAATATACAAATCAACATTAGGCATTTTTTATAGATACAATATACTAAACATAATTATAAATAAGACAAGATCAAATATTGTGTAACAGAACAGAATTCTGCGGGGATAAACATAAAACAATGTTTTTGGGGGCCAGTTAGCGTACAGACACATTGAGCTAAGAGAGAAAGTGCCAAATAGAGTCCCAGAGCTAAATTGTTCATTGTTTATGCTGCCCAAAAAGTCGTTGGGCACGTATGTATATTTTTTGCTTACGGGTGGGAAGAGACAGGCCATTATCAGACAACGGGGGATGGTGAAAAATAGTGAGGGGGGGGCCGCCGCCTAGGGCAGGCTCATAGAAACGGTCTGTATGAGTGGGATTCATTCAGACCAGGCGCTTTGATGGCGTTTAAGCGTTCTATCCAAAGGGATTCTTTTTGTACCTTAAGTTATTTCGTCTATACCATCTAGACGAAATAACTTAAGTTTGACACAGCGCCAAGCCATCTCTAGAATACACAATCATCCAGATGTCATTGTAAAGCCCGCCGACAAAGGCGGGAATATAGTCCTCCTAACAAGACCCTTCTATGAAGCCATGTGCATGAAGATTCTGTCCAATAAAGACTGGTACAAAAGAATTCCTTCATCTTCTACCTTATCCTACAAGAACCAACTCTTAGATATCATTGGAGATGCCTTTATGAAAGGGCTGATCACCAAGGATATTTACGAATACCTGAATGTTCGGTCTCCCAGGGTGGCAACGTTCTATGCACTTCCCAAAGTGCATAAGGACCCTTTGCCGCCCCCTGGGAGACCGATAATTTCAGGTATCGGAAGTCTAACAGACAACGCCAGCAAACTTGTAGATGCTACACTTATGCCCCACGTTACGGCCCTACCGTCGTACACCAAAGATACTCTAGACCTTTTGAAGCAGATTGAGGGGCTTTCGGTCCCTCCCGACTCCCTGCTCGTGACCTTAGATGTGGAGGCCCTGTACTCCAGCATCCCTCACGAGCAGGGGGTCGGGATGGTCCGCACCTTTTTATATGAGGAGGATCACCACCGATGGGAGTATAACGAATTTATTCTCAAGTTACTTTATTTCATTTTGACCCATAATACTTTTGAATTTATGGGTTCCCACTACCTCCAGGTGCAGGGCGTAGCCATGGGCACCTGTTGTGCCCCTGGCTATGCCAATCTGTACCTGGGGGGGTGGGAGCGTCATTTGTTTTCTCGAGACCAACTGTCAGAATATTTAGACCATATTCTAATTTGGAAACGCTACATAGACAACATTTTCATGATCTGGACGGGTACCCAAAACTCCCTACAACAATTTATTCAAGTATTATGTACAAACCATTTTAATTTGAAGTTTACCCACCAATGTGATGCAAAAAGCATTAGCTTTTTGGATCTTGAGATACACAGGGACGCCAATAACACCTTATCCACCAATTTATACCGGAAAACAACAGCAGGAAATACACTGCTACATGCCACCAGCGCACACCCACCCTCTCTCATAAGAAGCATACCTTATGCTCAATACATTCGCCTCCGACGAAACTGCACCCATATGACTGATTTCCAACACCAGGCGAACCTGCTTAGATCTCGCCTGCTAGCCCGTGGCTATAGTCGGTCACTGCTACGAAAAGCCTTTAATAAAGCTAAAAATAGATCACGGAATGAATTACTTTACACCAAAAAAGCCCGACCCCAGGATTCCACCGTGAAACTGATCACCCGTTTTTCTGCCCATTATCAAGACCTTTACAGCATTCTTAGCAAGCATTGGCATTTCTTAGTAGAGGATCCCATCCTTAAGAAATATGTAAATCCTCACCCAGGGATAGTATATAGACGCACGGTGTCCCTAAAGGACCGCCTTGTATCCAGCCAATACAAAACATCAAACTCAGCCCCCCCTCATGAACCAAGGGGCACCAAACCCTGCGGTAATTGTTCTTTCTGTCCGTGGATATCCTCTGAATATCCAATTTTGCTTCCGAGTGGCGAAACCTATTACCCAAAATTTTCAGCATCATGTCAGACACAGGGGGTGGTCTACCTGATGACCTGTACCTGTGGGGTTTTTTATGTGGGAAAGACGGCCAGACAACTTAGACAAAGAATTAACGACCATGTCTACTATTCCGGGAACGGTAAGATGCTCACACCTGTCAGCAGACACCTTGATCTTCACCACCGGTTTGACACATCCAGTATCTCTTTTACTGTCTTGGCCGTCGTCCCCAAAAACCCCAGAGGGGGTGAATGGGACAGGCTCATTTTACAAAAAGAATCCCTTTGGATAGAACGCTTAAACGCCATCAAAGTGCCTGGTCTGAATGAATCCCACTCATACAGACCGTTTCTATAAGCCTGCCCTAGGCGGCGCCCCCCCTCACTATTTTTCACCATCCCCCGTTGTCTGATAATGGCCTGTCTCTTCCCACCCGTAAGCAAAAAATATACATACGTGCCCAACGACTTTTTGGGCAGCATAAACAATGAACAATTTAGCTCTGGGACTCTATTTGGCACTTTCTCTCTTAGCTCAATGTGTCTGTACGCTAACTGGCCCCCAAAAACATTGTTTTATGTTTATCCCCACAGAATTCTGTTACACGATATTTGATCTTGTCTTATTTATAATTATGTTTAGTATATTGTATCTATAAAAAATGCCTAATGTTGATTTGTATATTGTACTTTCCTGCCCCCCCTGTGGTGATGTATGGCATGGCGCCCTTAGTGCTCGGTCTTGCATGGATTAGGCTGCCCATTATTTCTGGTGGTTTCCATGGCACAGCGCCGCACACCCGGTTCGATTTTTTGACCGGATGTGCGGCGATCGACGGCGGCCTAGGGGACCCATTCGGGGTCCCCTCTTCCCCGTCTCTGTAGCCTGTACGTTGCCGTTGTCTCGTCTCCCCCCGGGCCCTGTTTCAGCGCATGCGCTGAGTTTTTCCTGCCGCGCGTGCGCTGTGTGGTCCGGGTGACGGCGCGGCTCGGCGCACGCGCAGCTGCCTGCTATGGGGCCGGGAGACGCCGCTCTGATTAGACCGGCTGCTCCCGATCTATATATAGGGCTGTCTTTTTCACTCTGGTGGGACATACAACAGGCAGCAACCCAGCAGAGCGGTGCAGTCCCAGAATCTTCCGTCATTCACTGTGGGGTAAGTCTGTTTGATGGCTGCCGCCTCTGGCGAGGCTTCTTTACATGGACACGCATTGACCTCAATATTTACTTTTGACTATTGTCACATGTGTCTATGTTTTCTTTTATACACCAGAACTGCAGCTCATACAAGCCTTCCCCTTACCTACAATCATTTGATGTTACATATACCTGGGACGCCCCGGTCTCTGTCTGCTGCCAGTCTGATCTTTTTCAGAAACTCTTTTACCTCTGATCGCTTCCAGCGATCCATTGAACCAGTCCATCTATGTGAATATTTACCTTTTTGCCTTTTTTCATCTAATCGGTAAGCCATTTTTTGTCCATTAATTTTGCTAACCTAGTTACCCCTTCCGCATCTCTTTTCCGTTCCTTTCCTTCCTTTCTTTCCCATTCCTCCTTTCCTCTTTTCTCCCTCCCTCCCCCCCCCCTCCCCCCTCCCCCCTCTCTGTTTCTCCCCCCCCTGCCTTCTTTCTTGTTTGTTTCCTTCTTTTCCTCTTTTTCATATTTCTCTCATTCTCCCTTCCCCTTCTCCCTCCCCTTCCCCCCTTTTTCATAATTTTCTCATTCTCCCTTCCCCTCCCCCCCTTCCCCCTTTTCTCTCATTTTTGCGGTCAATCACCCATTCCGCAAACTATGCACTGTTCTCATCCTTTACTTACTAACCCATCAGCCCAAATTTTAACTATTAATTACAATTATGATACCTGATGTTTATATAGACTCCCCTTTGATTGGGCTGTCCTGGACCGCTGGTTTGTGCTGCCCTTCCATGTGAGACCTTAATCTTTGACAGGGCCCCTGCCATGCCTCGCCATAGGGTTCGGCCTTTTTCCTATCTTTTCCAATAAAGTGGCTACTTGCACTGTTTTTTACAGTATACCTACTAAAAACAATCTTAATTGTTTGTGATCTTGATATATGTCTTCTCTCTGTCTATATGTATTTTTTATTAGAACCTCTAGCTCCTGATGAAACGTTGCTTGTCAACGTGAAACATGTAGAGCAATTGGAGAATACGCCACTTTGGAATACCAGACCTGCAGTGCCCCTTCAATTTCCAACTCTCTAGGGGAAGTCTACCCTTTTCTTTTACCTGGAATATATTGCGTTGTTATGAGTATTAGAATTACTTAGGAGACTGCAGGATAGGACCCCCAATGGTGTTATTACAGATGTTGTATGTCTATATCTGATGTGTTTTTAAATGTCCATGTCTACTCCCCATGTTTTTTGTATGTTATGAATAAAATTCAATCTTTTTATATACCTTTTGTAGTCTATTACAATTGTGCCTTAAAAGTCCCATCATCGTCCTTTGATGCTCTTAAATACATTATCGGGGACGCTGGCACAAATAACTGATAAGTACCTACAGAGTCACCCTGTATACTAGGTACTTTAGTACTAGGATCTCTCTTTTGATATTCAATTTTTGGGGGTGGCAGCATCCCATTTATGTTCCTAGCAAGGTGACATTTGTATTTTGTTAGCTTACCATTTAGGTTTGTACTCACTTTTTCAAACAGCTTTATCTATTAGGACTGTAGGGGCCAGGACATTGATCTGAGATGGATTTTGTAGGCAATGCTTGGCTAGGCTACATCAATGAGGTTCAAGCAAGTTGTTCTATGGACACGGGACAAGAAATCGGGCTCAATCACTATATTACCAAAATGAAAAAACTACCGAAGAAAAAGTCCAACCCGCACTGGCACGTGGACTTTCTCCATCAGTACACACGCGAGAACTTGAGCCCTGTGGGTTTGAGGGTTCAGGTGTTTCCATCTTTTCAAAATATTGGCATTGAATTTAAAACAGCGTGGGAAAAAATTCTCACCCAATGCAGCACTGACCTTATCAAGCTCCTGATATCTCACTACCAGGATGAACTTGGTCATTTAGATGAAGAAATTATCATATTTCAAACTAAAAATGATAATCTTAAAAACCATGCACAGTTCAATCAGAAATGGCAGGAGGTCAAGGATTACATTACCAAAATTAACAAAGATATAATCTTTAAAAAACAAAATAAATTCATGAAGGATAAATCAGCCTTTGTGGAAGGTTATGCCTATCATTGGCATTCCTCCTCCCATAATTGCAGATTTAGAAAAACAACACCAAAAAAACGATCCCCAGTTAATGACATGATGTACACAGATGATGACACTGAAATTGATTCTGACTCTTCTCTATCCATTCTCTCCTCACAGCCTCCCATGGGAAGAGATTTGAAGACTACATCCAATGACACTGGTGCACGTAAGAGACAATGTGGTGGCGGGCACTATACACCCTATCCTAAAAAGAAGGTAGATAAACAGGATTCCAAACGTATGGAAAGCGCACTACGTCAAGGGGCTCCTTCGGCTAAAGGTGGTGGTACTAACTCACAGCCTAACTATATAGGCCCTAACGCACACAAGGCACTACAAATTCTAAACGCACAAGGTCGTATTAATTACGCACCTATGACACCCCAATCTAATGTGGGAGGTGACACCCCAAGCACGAGCTCTTTCAATAGTACACTCACTAATATGACAGGTTCATCTAATTTCCCCAATCCCCTAAACTTAGCTAATTCTTTTTCTCTTACCCAATCACAGATGTGCAAAAAACAAAGCACACTTGATTCCCATGTTATTCCCAACGTTACACCGACAAATTTTCTGATACCCGGGACAGCACCGCCCCACACCTAGAACTTGATGTTGTAAACCTCACCCCTTACCATTTCTCTAACCAAGACCTTAGTGTACTCAAATTAGGTTTGAGTTTTTGTCCGACACAACAAATCGACAAATATGAAACAATTAAAGACATTCATTTGTTCACTCGCAACCTTACATACAAATTTCTTTTTGACCCAGATCGATTAAGAACCAAAGAGGAACGCGAATTTTCGGAAAGCATAAAACATTTTAAAATGGATGAGTTTAGAGCACTCCGTGATCTAATACTATTGTTAGAGGAAAACGACACTATGTCGCATAATGACACTCCTACACCAGCACCTAGACTCTCGCCCATACACACAAATAACCGTTGTAAGCCCAAATCCCGTCAATTCCCCGATCTCTCTCAAAATCCTCAGATCTGGACATTCTTACAGAATGTTGTGAGTGATATCAAACATCTGGATATACCATCTAGATGAAATAACTTAAGTTTGACACAGCGCCAAGCCATCTCTAGAATACACAATCATCCAGATGTCATTGTAAAGCCCGCCGACAAAGGCGGGAATATAGTCCTCCTAACAAGACCCTTCTATGAAGCCATGTGCATGAAGATTCTGTCCAATAAAGACTGGTACAAAAGAATTCCTTCATCTTCTACCTTATCCTACAAGAACCAACTCTTAGATATCATTGGAGATGCCTTTATGAAAGGGCTGATCACCAAGGATATTTACGAATACCTGAATGTTCGGTCTCCCAGGGTGGCAACGTTCTATGCACTTCCCAAAGTGCATAAGGACCCCTTGTCGCCCCCTGGGAGACCGATAATTTCAGGTATCGGAAGTCTAACAGACAACGCCAGCAAACTTGTAGATGCTACACTTATGCCCCACGTTACGGCCCTACCGTCGTACACCAAAGATACTCTAGACCTTTTGAAGCAGATTGAGGGGCTTTCGGTCCCTCCCGACTCCCTGCTCGTGACCTTAGATGTGGAGGCCCTGTACTCCAGCATCCCTCACGAGCAGGGGGTCGGGATGGTCCGCACCTTTTTATATGAGGAGGATCACCACCGATGGGAGTATAACGAATTTATTCTCAAGTTACTTTATTTCATTTTGACCCATAATACTTTTGAATTTATGGGTTCCCACTACCTCCAGGTGCAGGGCGTAGCCATGGGCACCTGTTGTGCCCCTGGCTATGCCAATCTGTACCTGGGGGGGTGGGAGCGTCTTTTGTTTTCTCGAGACCAACTGTCAGAATATTTAGACCATATTCTAATTTGGAAACGCTACATAGACGACATTTTCATGATCTGGACGGGTACCCAAAACTCCCTACAACAATTTATTCAAGTATTATGTACAAACCATTTTAATTTGAAGTTAACCCACCAATGTGATGCAAAAAGCATTAGCTTTTTGGATCTTGAGATACACAGGGACGCCAATAACACCTTATCCACCAATTTATACCGGAAAACAACAGCAGGAAATACACTGCTACATGCCACCAGCGCACACCCACCCTCTCTCATAAGAAGCATACCTTATGCTCAATACATTCGCCTCCGACGAAACTGCACCCATATGACTGATTTCCAACACCAGGCGAACCTGCTTAGATCTCGCCTGCTAGCCCGTGGCTATAGTCGGTCACTGCTACGAAAAGCCTTTAATAAAGCTAAAAATAGATCACGGAATGAATTACTTTACACCAAAAAAGCCCGACCCCAGGATTCCACCGTGAAACTGATCACCCGTTTTTCTGCCCATTATCAAGACCTCTACAGCATTCTTAGCAAGCATTGGCATTTCTTAGTAGAGGATCCCATCCTTAAGAAATATGTAAATCCTCACCCAGGGATAGTATATAGACGCACGGTGTCCCTAAAGGTCCGCCTTATATCCAGCCAATACAAAACATCAAACTCAGCCCCCCCTCATGAACCAAGGGGCACCAAACCCTGCGGTAATTGTTCTTTCTGTCCGTGGATATCCTCTGAATATCCAATTTTGCTTCAGAGTGGCGAATCCTATTACCCAAAATTTTCAGCATCATGTCAGACACAGGGGGTGTTCTACCTGATGACCTGTACCTGTGGGGTTTTTTATGTGGGGAAGACGGCCAGACAACTTAGACAAAGAATTAACGACCATGTCTACTATTCCGGGAACGGTAAGATGCTCACACCTGTCAGCAGACACCTTGATCTTCACCACCGGTTTGACACATCCAGTATCTCTTTTACTGTCTTGGCCTTCGTCCCCAAAAACCCCAGAGGGGGTAAATGGGACAGGCTCATTTTACAAAAAGAATCCCTGTGGATAGAACGCTTAAACGCCATCAAAGCGCCTGGTCTGAATGAATCCCACTCATACAGACCGTTTCTATGAGCCTGCCCTAGGCGGCGCCCCCCCCTCACTATTTTTCACCATCCCCCGTTGTCTGATAATGGCCTGTCTCTTCCCACCCGTAAGCAAAAAATATACATACGTGCCCAACGACTTTTTGGGCAGCATAAACAATGAACAATTTAGCTCTGGGACTCTATTTGGCACTTTCTCTCTTAGCTCAATGTGTCTGTACGCTAACTGGCCCCCAAAAACATTGTTTTATGTTTATCCCCGCAGAATTCTGTTCTGTTACACAATATTTGATCTTGTCTTATTTATAATTATGTTTAGTATATTGTATCTATAAAAAATGCCTAATGTTGATTTGTATATTGTACTTTCCTGCCCCCCTTGTGGTGATGTATGGCATGGCGCCCTTAGTGCTCGGTCTTGCATGGATTAGGCTGCCCATTATTTCTGGTGGTTTCCATGGCACAGCGCCGCACACCCGGTTCGATTTTTTGACCGGATGTGCGGCGATCGACGGTGCCCTAGGGGACCCATTCGGGTTCCCCTCTTCCCCGTCTCTGTAGCCTGTACGTTGCCGTTGCCTCGTCTCCCCCCGGGCCCTGTTTCAGCGCATGCGCTGAGTTTTTCCTGCCGCGCGTGCGCTGTGTGGTCCGGGTGACGGCGCGGCTCGGCGCACGCGCAGCTGCCTGCTATGGGGCCGGGAGATGCCGCTCTGATTAGACCGGCTGCTCCCGATCTGGATATTGCCATATATAGGGCTGTCTTTTTCACTCTGTTGGGACATACAACAGGCAGCAACCCAGCAGAGCGGTGCAGTCCCAGAATCTTCCGTCATTCACTGTGGGGTAAGTCTGTTTGATGGTTGCCGCCTCTGGCGAGGCTTCTTTACATGGACACGCATTGACCTCAATATTTACTTTTGACTATTGTCACATGTGTCTATGTTTTCTTTTATACACCAGAACTGCAGCTCATACAAGCCTTCCCCTTACCTACAATCATTTGATGTTACATATACCTGGGACGCCCCGGTCTCTGTCTGCTGCCAGTCTGATCTTTTTCAGAAACTCTTTTACCTCTGATCGCTTCCAGCGATCCATTGAACCAGTCCATCTATGTGAATATTTACCTTTTTGCCTTTTTTCATCTAATCGGTAAGCCATTTTTTGTCCATTAATTTTGCTAACCTAGTTACCCCTTCCGCATCTCTTTTCCGTTCCTTTCCTTCCTTTCTTTCCCATTCCTCCTTTCCTATTTTCTCCCTCCCTTCTTCCCCCCCCCCCTCCCCCCTCCCCCCTCTTTGTTTCTCCCCCACTCTGCCTTCTTTCTTGTTTGTTTCCTTCTTTTCCTCTTTTTCATATTTCTCTCATTCTCCCTTCCCCTTCTCCCTCCCCTTCCCCCCTTTTTCATAATTTTCTCATTCTCCCTTCCCCTCCCCCCCTTCCCCCTTTTCTCTCATTTTTGCGGTCAATCACCCATTCCGCAAACTATGCACTGTTCTCATCCTTTACTTACTAACCCATCAGCCCAAATTTTAACTATTAATTACAATTATGATACCTGATGTTTATATAGACTCCCCTTTGATTGGGCTGTCCTGGACCGCTGGTTTGTGCTGCCCTTCCATGTGAGACCTTAATCTTTGACAGGGCCCCTGCCATGCCTCGCCATTAGGGTTCGGCCTTTTTCCCTATCTTTTCCAATAAAGTGGCTACTTGCACTGTTTTTTACAGTATACCTACTAAAAACAATCTTAATTGTTTGTGATCTTGATATATGTCTTCTCTCTGTCTATATGTATTTTTTATTAGAACCTCTAGCTCCTGATGAAGCGTTCCTTGTCAACGTGAAACATGTAGAGCAATTGGAGAATACACCACTTTGGAATACCAGACCTGCAGTGCCCCTTCAATTTCCAACTCTCTAGGGGAAGTCTACCCTTTTCTTTTACCTGGAATATATTGCGTTGTTATGAGTATTAGAATTACTTAGGAGACAGCAGGATAGGACCCCCAATGGTGTTATTACAGATGTTGTATGTCTATATCTGATGTGTTTTTAAATGTCCATGTCTACTCCCCATGTTTTTTGTATGTTATGAATAAAATTCAATCTTTTTATATACCTTTTGTAGTCTATTACAATTGTGCCTTAAAAGTCCCATCTTTTTAGTCCTTTGATGCTCTTAAATACATTATCGGGGACGCTGGCACAAATAACTGATAAGTACCTACAGAGTCACCCTGTATACTAGGTACTTTAGTACTAGGATCTCTCTTTTGATATCAGACTTCCTTGATCGGTAACGCATTTTCGGGACAAAGGGTACCTATTTTACTCCCCTGAATCAAACTGTATTAATTGGTGGTTATATGTTATGTTGTCACTGTCTACTGTCTATCGGAGTGATAAAGATAAGAAAGGGAAGAATAGTGCTGTTCACAGGTATATGTAGTACATCTGCTAGATAAAGTAGTTTAGAGGCAAGAGGGTATAGGCACACATAGAGAAGACTGGTCAGTCATTATGGGCTTTAAATTGAGTAAGGGAATGAAGGGTAAGAGACCCTGAAAAAATGCCCAGCACAAGAGGAGCGCTATAAAATATATAAACCGAAGGTGCGGTTCCGCCTATATTGAGCCCCTAGATAAATGGTTAGAGTGGACAGGAATCCACAATGAGTAACTGGGTTACCAAAGTCCACAGGGACTAAGAATCATGCAGGATAAACAGCTAGAGAAACAGATATCTATGTGAGGTGGATGGATCAGGGGTGACAATTAACACTAGACAGAAAGGGACATTTTGATGTTAAGTTGTGGGATGAATTTGGGGTCAGGCACTACAACTTGTAAAGTCAAAACAGAGAAATGGGAGTCAAAACAGAATACGTTATATGTTGTCAGAGACGGAAGATTGGATGAGCACTATGGCTGCCCGTCTGATCATAGAATTATAGAAGCTAGAATATGTGAAGTATGGGATTACAATACATGGGGTGAAAAAAATATGAAATCAAAATAAGGAAAGCAGAATTTAAGCAGGGAAATATTAAAGAGTTAAAAGAAAGTGAGAGAATTATATGCATGTGTTGTGTACAAATGGGAAAAATGTCAGCGATTTTATAGAGATATTTGTGTATGTGTGTGAATGCTGGAACCTTTGGTTCAATTTTTTGTGTGTGTCATGTATGCAGATGTGACCCCCTCCTTTGCACTCTCATGAAAGAATGTATCTGGGATGAGAGATCAGTGTTAAGCTGGAAGGAAACCATGCCAATTTCTGTTTTTTAGATAAAATATTAATAACAAAATGTGCCAGGGTAATTAATCTAAAGATAAACAATGTGATCACAATTATTTTTGAATCTGTTTTGTAATCCTTATATTACACAAATTGAATATCCTTTGATAGCGGAAAGTTGATAGCGGAAAGTGCATTTAAAAAAGTGAAATTAAGTAAAATGTCCTAATTTAAGGAAATATATCTCTGGATATATATTAGAATTAGGGTGTGATATTTAGATTATCACTTGAGTATTAATTTCTGATGTGAGTTTAATTTTATTAATAATATAGATATATTGTAACTGGTTAAGACAACCTTTGGTTGGAAATGAAATCCAGGTTATTGGGGAAATTTGTAAAATGGGATTAGTTTAGATTAAGATAGAATTTTTTAAATTTAACATTTATACAACAAACCCTTATTGAGGGAAAAAAAGATTAAGATGAGGTTGTTAATTGGAATACAGCTGTCATAATATTTAACAAAGCCAAGATGGATGAGATACCTGAGAAGTTTTTTCTACAAAAATGAAATCTGAAGGTCTGATAATAACTTGGTGTGCAGTCCCTGATGTGAGAGTAATAATACATTTAAATATAACAGACCCATCACATCAAGTCCACACACTCTGTTAGGATAGATGCCTCCTGCAGCCATTTGTTTTATAGTTTTTGATCTGGCTGAGAGCTTTCTGGTCCATCATATACAGATTGTTGGTCCTTGTGTTTTTATTTACTTTTATTTTTGAAATCCAAAGCAGAATGTGTGGATTGTGAAATAATGTGCCCCTTTTCCTTGTAAGTGTAGTGGTATACATCTCTGCATGACTGCAGGGTATTGTTATCACTTATTATGTTATGACATCAGGAAAATCATGTCAGTTGGAAACTAAGGACTTGTGTTATCCGGCTAAAACTAACAACAGAGCAAGCAATGAGAAAGTATAATATTGCCAGGAAAAAGTTGTCTTTTTGAAACATAAAACTGAAATTCTTACACAAACAGCATGATAGAAAACAAGCCATTGTAATATATTTATGCAAGCTGGACCCAGTAATGAAGGGTTCACTTCGATATATCAGAGCTGTAGCTTTAGGCAAAGGTGCTATTAGACAAGGTTACAGACATTATTTTTGTAAGACACAAACAATTCCATAGCTCAACTCACCAACCAGTCTGCTGACCAACCAAATTACCTGTCTAACCATCTGTTAAAAGCAGGGGTTTAGTTAGCACACATTTACAAACGCGTGTGAAAGCCGCAAGGCCTCATCACGGCACCCTGTGTTGCTTCCAGTCCTAAAACTACAAATTTATAAGTGTCTCCACAGTGGAAGCACATGCATGGAATGGATAGATGTGGGGTAGGTGAGCCTGGAGGCAGCCCAAGCAACCTTAAAGGAACAGGAGCACACTGGACACCCTGCAAGAGCACAATGGTAGCGAAGGTGCCCAGTTTGTCCCCGGCCCATATATACAAACAATAACAAAAAACCTGCCACTGCCCTCACCTATAACTGGCCTACAGACATTATTTTGGTCAAATATTAAATTATTAATGGTCCCACATTCTGCGTAGCAAATATACAGCTAACTAAATGTTTGTCTTATGAAAGGCTCAAAATATGAATTTGTTTTGCTTGTTTATGTACAAATCTAACAATGAAAAAGGGATGAAACAGGGCTTTGGAAAAGGTGATAATTTATGCCTGCTAGCCACTCTTTTCCCTCCAGAGAGGGGTAGAGAAGGAAGCGCCACCTGAGTGTAGTGTTAACAAATGATGTTTAATGACACCAGGTAAAAACACACTTACAAGATAAAAACATATAAAAGGCTCATCTGTATAGGTATGTGGTCCTCGGTGTTCTCTCTGATCCTGTGGTGGTGACGCTGCAGAGATGCTGGGCTGCAGAAGATGGATTACCAGCCAGGAGCTCCTTCTGTGGCCATCAGGAAGAGACTAGGGGCCAGCGTGGAGCGCAGGTGGAGCGTGCGTGACGTCACAGGTCGTCCGTCTGCTTCTGGGTTCGGTATCCAGGGGAGGGATCGTCCAGGAGGAGGGCTTGCAGGGAGGTTGAGAGAAGGCTCAAGCCACTGCTCCTTCAATAGGCCTAATAGGAAGGTGTCTGCAATGTGCTTTTATATGGCAGTGCTGTGGGACAACAGGTCCCAGCATCTGTCAAAGAAAGCACAGCGCCAACTGTGGGCGGGAGGGGAACTACAAGGTAACATAATATACACAGAGAAAAAAAGAGGTTATATAATAGTGAGTGGCATGGAAATATATATGAATGGGGAGAAGTGCATGGTAGTAAACATGGAGACAATAATATTAACAATAGTAAAAATGGGAGTAACAATGGGGGCAAAAAATGGAGGTAAGTATAAAAATATATATATAAGTATAAAAGCGAAACATAATAATATTTCCCATGGAGATGATACAAAAGAACCAGAAAATGCAATGGTAAAGATAAAAATATAAAGAAATAAAAATAAAAATAAATATTACAAATAAATAAATAAAAAATTAAAAATAAAAATAAATATGAAAGTGAGAATAAAAATAAAAATATTAATAATAAAAAAAATAGAATTAAGAATAAAAATAATAACAGATATAGAAATAAGAATAAATAAAAAAATAAAAATAAATAGGTAGAGAAAGGCAAAAAAAATGGTGAAAAAATGATGGTATAAGAAGTGGACAAAGATAAAGGATAAAGCATGCATATTGGGAAAACACAAGGAACAGGGAAGCACGTATCTGTGCAGGGTTCTTAAAGATATGTATATTGTAGCAAGGCTACATCTGTAGGGGTGGTCTCATGAGGAAACGGGGTGGCTTAAAGTAGTGTGTGCACCTCGATATCCTCGTTCAACCCCCAGGTGCTAAAGTGCCCAAAGAGTAGATCCAGTAAGTTTCTTCCTGACAAAGACGTTTATACCGCTCAGCGGCAGGGTATGTGGTCGGGATTCATTCAATGACCCAAACACTGAGGCCAGCTGTAGATCGGCCGTGGTGAGTCACGAAGTGTTTAGGGACGCTGTGGTGGTCACGGCCTTTTTCGATAAAGCGGCGGTGCTCCCCAAAACATGCCCTTAGGGCTCTGATGGTTCTGCCGACATATAGTGGGCCACAGGGGCAGGTGAGGCAGTATATAACGAAGTCAGTTGAACAGTTGTAGAATTCTTTTAGGGTATAGTTTTTTCCTTTGACAGTGAAGGTTTTCTGACCGTGTTGTATGAACTGACAGGTTAAGCAGAGGGGTTTTTTGCATTGATACATCCCTCTGAGGGGTATCAGGGTGAGTGGTGATGAGGTGGGTTGGGTAGGCTTAATTCTACTGGGTGCAATTTTACTTTTAATGTTTCTGGATTTTCTGTATACCACTTTAGGTTTGGTATCGACTGTGGTTCTGAGATGAGGGTCTTCCAACAGAATAGGCCAGTGTGAAGCCAGGATCCTCTCAATTTTCTTGTATTTGTCATGAAATTGTGTGATGAAGCGGGTAGGTTGTTTACCAGTGGTAGGAGGACGGTTGGGGCCTGGGGATAGACTACGGTAATGATGGAAGGCCGCATCTATAAGTGGGGTGGGGTATCCTTTGTCTAGGAATTTTTTTGACAGAAGTTGTCCATGGGTGTCATAGTCTGAGTCTCTGGTACAATTCCTTCAAAGGCGGCATAATTGGCTGCGGGGGAAGTTGTTGACCCATATTTATTTTTATTTTTATATTTATTCTTATTTCTATATCTATTATTATTTTTATTTTTATTTTTATTCTTAAATCTATTTCTTTTTTTATGATTAATATTTTTATTTGTATTATTTTCATATTTATTTTTATTTTTTATTTATTTAATTATTTGTAATATTTATTTTTATTTTTATTTCTTTATATTTTTATCTTTACTGTTGAATTTTCTGTTTTTTTTGTATCATCACTATGGGATATATTATTATTTTTCGCTTTTATACTTATATATATATGTTTTTATACTTACCTCCATTTTTTGCCCCTATTGTTACTCCCATTTTTACTATTGTTAATATTATTGTCTGTTTACTACCACGCACTTCTCCCCATTCATATATATTTTTCCATACCACTCACTATTATATAACCTTTTTTTTCTCTGTGTATATTATGTTACCTTGTAGTTCCCCTCCCACCCACAGTTGGCATTGTGCTTTCTTTGACAGACGCTGGGACCTGTTGTCCCACAGCACTGCCATGTAAAAGCACATTGCAGACACCTACCTATTAGGCCTATTGAAGGAGCAGTGGCTCAGAGCGTGTAGCCTTCTCCCAACCTCCCTGCAAGCCCTCCTCCCTGGATGATCCCTCCCCTGGATACCGAACCCGGAAGTGGACGGATGACCTGTGACGTCACGCGTGCTCCACGTGCGCTCCACGCCGGCCCCTAGTCTCTTCCTGATGGCCACAGAAGGAGGTCCCGGCTGGTAATCCACCTTCTGCAGCCCAGCATCCCTGCAGCATCACCACCACAGGATCAGAGGGAACACCGAGGACCACATACCTATACAGATGAGCCTTTTATATGTTTTTATCCTGTTATGCCCCGTACACACGGTCGGACTTTGTTCGGACATTCCGAAAACAAAATCCTAGGATTTTTTCCGACGGATGTTGGCTCAAACTTGTCTTGCATACACACGGTCACACAAACTTGTCCGAAAATCCGATCGTTCTGAACGCGGTGACGTAAAACACGTACGTCGGGACTATAAACGGGGCAGTGGCCAATAGCTTTCATCTCTTTATTTATTCTGAGCATGCGTGGCACTTTGTCCGTCGGATTTGTGTACACACGATCGGAATTTCCGACAACGGATTTTGTTGTCGTAAAATTTTATACCATGCTCTCAAACTTTGTGTGTCGGAAAAGCCGATGGAAAATGTCCGATGGAGCCCACACACGGTCGGAATTTCCGACAAAACGCTCCAATCGGTCATTTTCCATCGGAAAATCCGACCGTGTGTACGGGGCATAAGTGTGTTTTTACCTGGTGTCATTAAACATCATTTGTTAATACTACACTCAGGTGGCGCTTCCTTCTCTACGCCTCTCTCATCCATCACAGAGCCAGCTCTCTGAGGACAGCAGCCGCCTAGCCTACCAGCCTACTTTAACCATTACATTACCAGTTACCACTTAACATTCCAGCCTGTCCCCTATGGACTAAGTTGCTCAGCCCTTTATATCTCCTGTTATATATGGACTAGTGTGATTTTTGCTTACAGTTACAAATACTCTGTTACTCTTTTCCCTCCAGCTTGACACATGGGCCGTGTCATTAGTCACAAGCAGTTATGGCTGCCTTGGTAAATAAGCGTAGGATAGAGCCAGGGTTTAGCACAGTTGTTTTTATAACATACAACTTCTTGTTTTACCTGTTACCAAAAGGTGTTAACAAAAGCTGAACATGCCTTTCAGAGATGACAATAAGATATATCCAGATGCCCAAGTCAGAATCTTACGAGTATGCATTTTGTCTGTATGGACATGTTTTTTGGATGTCCAGTGGCAAATGCTACTGCAAAGGCCACAGTAAAAAGTGTTATCAGAAGTAGTTTGTAAGTACAGAGTTCCAGAATCTACACAGAGTAACAGAGGAAATCATTTTTATAGGGGAGTCCTTACTAGAAGTTTTGAGGTTTTATTTTTACATCCCCTACTGTCTACAATGTAGAGGAAAAAGTAGCATAAGAAACTAGAAAACTTTTGCCTGAATGTTTTCTTAAATTTTATCAAGATTCTAAGGGGATGTTGGACTCTCTCCCTATGAGATTTTTTTTGGAAGTGTGTTACTCACTTATTTATATTTTGTCTCAGCAACTGAAGTCCGTTTGGATCTCACAGAGAATGTTGCAGATCTTTTTTTTTCTTAACATTCAAAGTTTATTGAAAAGATGAAGTATTTGCAGGCATTTTACAAGTAACGCAGCTATAACTACCTGGGTTTGCGGCATAGACACAAACAATAATACAATCAATCTGTTATAAATCAAAATGGGACAAGTTATAAAAACATGAGTATTGTCGCCGAGTTGTCAGCTTGGCGTAGATCCCTAGCCTTTCCACGTAGCAGTAATATGAATAGTTCTAATTCTCAGTGGGATCAGATATGAGCAAACTCTCGATATTTTAATCAAACAGCAGGCTCTGCTTTCTGGCAGTGACTTTATATGGGGGGGGGAGGTAAAGAGAGGAGAAAGAAAGGAGAGAGTGTAGATAAAGGGAAAGGATAAGTATTCAACATCAGATATATCTTAAGCGGTATTAACGACCTAGCCGTTACTGGTGTATAAATCAAGTATTATCATACTGCTAATTAATTTATTCCTATGGCACATAATGTTTTCATATGCTTGAGAATACCTAAATATGAGCCATGGCTGCCATGTTTTGTGGAATGACTCTATCTTCTCATTAGCTTGGGCTAGGGTCTCTTCCATTTCATGAATGTCTGAGACCCTGTTTAGCCAGTCAACAATGGAGGGAACCCCTCCAGATCACCAATATATGGGCAGCAAGGATTTAGCTGCATTAAGCATGTGTCTGGAGAGAGAGCGCTTATATTTTTGGAATGAGAAGTTAGACACATGTAGTAGGCAGCAAGCCATGTTCAAGTTAAAGCGGGGGTCCACCTAAACGGCCAAAAAAAAAAAATATTAAAAGCCAGCAGCTACAAATACTGCAGCTGCTGACTTTTAATACATGGCCACTTACCTGTCCCAGGGTCCAGCGATGTCGGCAGGCGACGCCGAGAACCCGCTCGGTTCTCGGCAGCTGCCGCCGCCATCCTAGGTGAGGGAATCAGGAAGTGAAGCGTTGCGGCTTCACTTCCCGGTTCCCTACTGCGCATGCGCGAGTCTCGCTGCGCGTCCCAAGTGGTTCCCGCGCTCTCCTGGGAGCTGTGTGATTCCCAGGAGACAGCGCGGAGGGACAGGAAGAGGCATAGACTCCCATGGGAGTCTATGCCGGAAGTGGGTGCAAATACATGTCTTAGACAGGTATCTGCACCCCCCTGCCCCCTGAAAGGTGCCAAATGTGACACCGGAGGGGGGGAGGGTTCCGAAAAGCAGAAGTTCCATTTTTGTGCGGAACTCCGCTTTAAGTTTGGTGTCAGTGATTTGTTTGATTAGAGAAATTACTTTGTCCCAGTAAGATGTGATATGCTGACAGTGCCACCATATATGGGGCAGAGTGCCTCTCTCTCTGTGGCACCTCCAGCATGTTTCTGGTACCTGTGGGTCCCAGCCACGTAGCTTGTCTGGTGTATTTTACCAGTGAGTGAGGAGTTTGTAAGCAGTCTCTTGCATTTTTGTGCTGATAGGGCATTTATGAGCAAAAATACAAGCATACCTCCATTGCTTTGCAGAGAGTTCCAGGCGTAATTCCTCCAACCATCTCCTGCTGAGTCCCTCTGTGCCAGTAGAGCTTGAGTTTTGTAGCCATGAATATGTGTTAGAGGTGGCTCTAGGGAATGGAGAACCTTCAGGGCATACTGACTCTAAGTCTGTAAGGGTTATGGTAAAGTCCCTTCTGCCTGACTCCTTCCCCAAGAAGCTGCCAAATTGAAGGTATGTCCAGAGCGGCATGTGTGGTAAGCCCCCCACCTCTTTGAATGAGGTCCATGTTTTCAGCTTGCCTTCCGCGAAGCAGTCTCCAGCCAGTAGAATGTCTGCTTGCTGGGTGGGTTTGAACACCCTGTTGCCCATCCTCGGGATGAAGTCAGGGTTGTCTTTTATGTGGGTCAGGGGGCCGCAGGAAGAGGTAACCACTGACTTGGCGGCCACCTTGTGAAAGATAGCTAGAGTACTTTCCGTCAGTGGGTGTTGTCACATGCTAGGGGGGTAGCTTTCAATGTAATCCACGGTGAGTATTTCAGTGGTATTGGGGAAAGCGCCATCTCTAGGGAAACGCAGTTTTTCGTCGCCTCATGGCAATGCCAATCTATTAATCTTGTCAAGTGTGTTGCTCTGTGATAGTTTCTGAAGTCAGGCAAGCCCATACCTCCTTGTTCCTTGGGTTTGGTCAGTAGGGAAAATTTAATTCTTGGTTTCTGATTGTTCCAAAGGAACCGTATAAGAGACGACCTCAGGAGATTAAAAAAGTTTGTGGGTATTTTAACTGGTAAAGTATGGAGGAGGTAAAGTAGTCTTGGTAATATGATCATTTTAATTATGGCAGCCCGGCCGAACCATGAAAAGTAACTTGGATTGCCATTGATTCAGATACTTTTCGATAATTTTAAGAAGAGGAGGAAAATTTGGTTCATACAGTAAGTGGAGTACAGTGAAGGCATGAGCCAAACTCCCAAATATTTCATTGATTTGAGGTCCCACTTAAAAGGGGAATTTGCCTTAGCCTGCGTAAGTGCCTGATCCAGGAGGGTTATGTTCAAAGCCTCGGATTTTGAGAAATGTATCCGCAGATTGAACACATATCCATACTACGTGAATTCATGCATTAAATTGGGTATAGAGATCACCGGTTTTGTCAGAAAAAAGAGTAAGTCATCTGCATAGGCAGCTACTTTAAAATACCCTATCTTTGATCCAAAAGCCGGAGATGTCTGAATTGGCTTTACTCATTCTGATGAACGGTTCGAGGGAGAGTATGAACAAGGGGGTGGGGTGGGCATCCCTGTCTGGTACCGTTAGTTATCATTACTCTGTTGAAAAGTGCGCCGTTAATTTTTAATTTTGCTGATGGGTTTTAGTATAGAGCTGCTATTCTTGCTAACATTTGGGGACCCAATCCAATCTTCTCACAGATGGCTATCATAAAATCCCAGGTGACCCTGACGAAGGCCTTCTCCGCATCCGTGGACAGGAGAAGCCCCTCGATTCCCCCGATGTGTGCTGCATGGGTTAGCAAGAGCGCCTTGATTACATTATCTTTGGCCTCTCGGCCTGGCATGAAGCTTACTTGTTCAGGACCAATTAGGTCCTTCACAAGAGGATTCATCCTTGTCACCAGGATTTTTGCAAAGATTTTTACATCTAAATTTAATAAAGAGATGGGGCGGTAGCTTGTGCAATCTGTATTGTCCTTACCCTGTTTCGGTATAACGGTAATATATGCCAAAGGAAGTCTGGTGTTACCTTCCTGGGCTCGGATAAAGAGCTCAGTGCAGCCCGGAGTGGTTTTGGTGAATATGTTGGTAAAGGTTTTTTAGTAGATGGCTGTATACCGTTCCGGACCAGGGCTTTTTCCTGTTTTCAGACTTTTAATAACATGTGTGATTTCAGACGCTTCAATCGGACTCTCCAGGAGTGCTATGTTCTCGTCTGTCAACGAGGGCAAGCCACTTTTTTCCAAATAGTCCCTTATGACTTGTTTCCTATCTTCCGTTACGGCTCCCTGTCTATGTTAAGGTGGGAGGTTAAACAATTTCGTATAAAATCTATGAAAGTGCTGGGCAATTGCCTCTTTGGAGACATCTAGCTTCCCGTCAATCCGTCTAATACCCGGAATGAGATTGCCAGTCGTCTGCTCTCTCAGGGCTCTAGCCAGTAATCTACCCGACTTGTTGCCTGATTCATAATACAGTTTTTTCTTAAAGAACAGGAATCTTTTTGATCTTTGATTGACTATCTGCTGGAGGGCCTTTCTGGTGTCTAGGAGTGTTTGTGCCGTTTGGAAGGTAAGAGACTGTTTATGAAGCGTTTCTAGGTGCTTGATGCGGTCAGTCAACGTCATGATGTGTTTGTCTCTTTCTCTCTTACGCTGGACCCCCATTCTTATAATATCCCCCCTCATGGTACATTTATGTGCTTCCCAGACAACTAGTGGATCTGACTCTGGGGAGTTATTGTGTTGAAAGAATTCCGTAAGGGAAGTTGTGAGCGTTGGTAGCAAAGATGTATCGGTAAGCAAGGAGCCATTAAGTCTCGAAGTTTGTTGTTTCTGCCAATTTGTGATCATGTCTACCATCAGGGAAATTGGTGAGTGGTCGGAAATAGTTTGAATACCTATGTTCGCGGTGGTCACTAGCGGCAGGTCACGTTGGGAGATAAATAGGTAGTCAATGTGAGTATATTTGTCGTGAGGTGGGGAATAGCAAATGAAGTCACGGCCATCTGGGTATAAGAAACACCAGGTGTCAATTAGATGTAGAGATTGAAACATAATTTTGAGTTTCTTAAGAATTTTGTAAGTAATGCATGTTTTCCCATTGGACGTGTCATGGAGAGGGTTCAGAGGGACGTTGAAATCCCCACCTAGGATTAAACAACCTGACATAAAGCCCTGAAGTTCTTATATCATACGCTGGCAAAACATGATGTGATTTGTTGGGGAAATATGCATTGGCCAACGTGATAGGTGTATTTTTGTACATCCCTTTTAGGAAAATAAATCTGCCTTTTGGGTCTATTAGGGTTTCAGTGTGATTGAAGGGGGCTTCCTTGCTTACTAGGCTCGAGACCCCCTTAGACTTAGAGTCCTCATTCGTAGCATGGAAGGCATCCTTGAAGAAAGAGTCAGTCAGTTTGGGCACGTGGTGAGTTTTAAAACGTGTTTCCTGGAGGAACACAAAGTGTGGCCTACCTTTTTTAAGCTCCCAGAGTAGAGTGGTGCACTTTTCAGGTATATTTAGGCCTCTGATGTTGTGTGAAATCACAAGGGGGTTCAGTCCCAGTTCTTTATATGCCATCTGGTGGGCTCAGGAGGAGATGCTCAGGTTCAGCTCTGCAAAACACAAACGTAAGAGTACTGGCAAAACCAAGTTAGTGTCGTCTAAGGATACTGCTAGCACAAGTTAAGTAAATCCTATGTCAAATATTAGTGAAGAAAGAAAATATAAAGAAAGAAGTTTGAAAGTAGCAAGGGAGTTGAGGCTATCCCCCTTTTGGATAGAGTAAACTATCGTGAAGGGTTTAACCTAGTGTCCCCAAAACCAGCAGGCTGGAATCAGGAGCACTCTGTGGGGGTGGTGGGAGGCAACTTGCAACCGAGAAATTGGTCAGACACCTAATTCAACAGGTGCAGGATATGAAGTATAAAACAGACCAGTATAAGGAACTGGGTTGCAGCACCCACAGCCTTCTATTATACGCTATGAATTAATAAAACGTAATTTAGATCTACCCGACCTAACAGTAGTAACATTAGTGTTATTAAACATTACCACAGGAGAACAAAAACAGCAACAGCTACAGTGGGTGTCTGGTGCCACTAAGACCCTACATATGGCCACATCTCCCCCTTTATCACATTTTGACCTCCCCTTTAAGGTGTGACCCAACTGCAGTCTCAGGGTGGCAATAAAACAAAAGGGTCTATCATCTGGCAGTAGTTCTATGAAGACCGTGGTTTATGGTAACATATGCCTGGGGTGCCAGGGCGATGCTTCCGAAGGGGGGTGGAGAGTGATGGGGGAGGGGTAGTTGCAATCCAAATATCTTGTGGCAAGTCACAAACTGTAGGAGCTCAACTGTCAATGCAACTTAAAACATTTTAAACTTAGTGACTGTTGACGGGATGACAATGGACATGGGTGGTGGTATGGGGAGTGAGGGAGAGGAGTCAATACACACCAGATGAAGATAAACCAGATGTGCAGTGGGATATGGAGAGGATAGAGCAAAAAGACTCTGCGTGAGATTAGTCAATTTCTTGATCCCTTCGTTCATAGAGTTGGCGTCTAGGGGTTCCGATTTTGGAACCTCCGTGATGGTTCGTTTTTTGTTTCTTGGTTTGTCTCTTATCTGGAGAGGACATTGGAGATCTCATGGGGCTTCGTTCCAATGGGGTCAGGGTGAATTCTACATACCAGTCCGGCAAAGCTATGTCACCCAAGTCGAGTGCTGCACAGAAGTCCTCCAGATCGTCAGGCGTGCGTAGGTTGTGTTGTTGGCCATTCCAAGAGACATTTAGAGGGAAAGGGAACCTCCAAGTATATCTCATTTGCCTTTCTCTCAGCTTGACCAGCAGAGGGTGCAGGGCTCTGCTATTTCTCAGTGTTATCTGTGATAAATCTTGGAATAACATAATATTCACGCCATTAAATATTATATGCTTGTTTCGTCTAGCCTTGCGCATTATTTCCTCTTCAAGGGCAAAGTTCTGCAGGCAACATATCACATCTCTAGGTGGGGGTGTTGTCAGGTCCCCGAGGTCTGAGGGCCCTGTGCGCCCTCACAAATTCTAACCCAGCATCTTCCTGTCTTTCTAGGAGGCCATTGAAGACCCGCTGTAATGCAGGGACAATCTGGTCAGTTTCAACTGATTCAGGGATCCCTCTGACCCTTATGTTGTTCCTCCTGCCCCTGTTATCGAGATCCTCGATATGCCTGTTTAGTTCAATAAAGTGACCTGAATGTGATGAGGTCACTCTGTCTAATCTAAGTATGGCTTTGTCTCTGTGTTTGCCTGCAGTTTCTGTCGCCGCCATCTTCTCTGTCATGGCCAGGAAGTTTGTTTTAAGGTCCGTTATGACTGCCAAGAATGTGAGATTGATGTCTGCAGCAAACACACCGTAATCCTCTGGTGCGGACTGCGAGTCCTCACTTGCTTCCTCCTCATGCTGCGACGGCGCCATCTTGGCACTTCTCACACCAATGCGGGCCTCGGGCTCCCTTTTGAAGATGTCCGCAATGTTTCCGGCAGCGCCGGACACTGAGCCTCATCTCTGACGGGTGTTCGGGGTGTTGTAAAGCTTCTTCTTCATCTGCAGTCAGGGAGTCAGGAGATAGGGCTGTGAAGGCCGTGTGTGCGCTGGAGATCCTTCAGAAAGCGACCATTCCCATCGCGCGCCAAGCCACTCCCCTGTCTGCTGATCTTTTAAGGTTTTGACAAACTCATTTATGTGTTTTCTCCCCAATTCCAGATCCTCAAAGTTTAGAAAAATCTAAAACGAATTACTAAAAACTAAACACATTGATGAATAGATCACCTATAAAATTGGGGGGGGGGGGGGGGTTATACTTTAGGTTGCCACAATATAGTGTGATTTTCAACCATATCTAGTAGGATTGCACCCAATTTAGCATGGATCATGGCCTTAGTGACCCTATTATTGGTTTCCACGCCACTAAGAGAATTAGTCTTCCAGGCTTTTGCAATGGTTTGTTTGGCAGCAGTCGTTACTTGATTGAATAATTTGTGTTCAACCCATGTTAAGCTAGGAAGTCGTAAATTTAGTAGGGTCAAGAGAGGATCTGGGGCTATTTCAGTTTCCATTAAGGTCAAGATAATCTTGTATGTCAGCCCAGAAGCAATGCACTATGGGGCAAGACCAATCCTAATGGAATTTTAACCACTTCAGCTCTGGAAGAATTTACCCCTTTCCTGACCAAGCCCTTTTTTCCGATATGGCACTACATTCAGGGCCGTCTTTAAGGCAGGGCAAAAGGGGCATCTGCCCTGGGCCCCATCATTGTTGTGAGGCCCAAAGCAGCTGCCTCATACTTGCCAACTATCCCAGTTCAAATTCCCTTGACCCTTGAAGTTAAGTCCTGTACTGTGTCTTAATATCTCAGTGTGAAGTTCTGTTACTAATGCTGTCCAGCTCTGCCTATTACCATGTACAGATGACTCACCTGCAGACCCTGTGTTTACATGTAAATAACCTACACTGATATGTAAATAGTGGCGGCATTAATATGTAAATTGCCGTGGACTGGCATTGATATGTAAATAGAGGAGGCATTCATATGTATATCATGCCCCCCTGAGGTCATATCCACCATCGCTTCTGCTGAATGCTGCCCACTGGGGAGGTAAAGGGGCATACTTGATAGTCCTGCCAACTGTGGTCATTAAGCCTAACATCAGCCTGCAAAGGAAAGCAAATTGGAGGTGGAACCCTTTTTCAAAATAGCATGGGGTCACAGCACCGTGAATTGTGGTGCATGTGAATATGCACATCTCAGCAGATGCATGAGGGTGTCATTAACAAGGGCAGCACGTTTCTGTGGTGTTAGGAAAGCGATTTTGCATGCATTCCCAACACACACTAATGTGAATGCAGGCTTAATATCTCAGTTACATTGGTGGTCAGTGTAAATCTTCTCATTACATTGGTGCTTGGTGTAGAATCCTTTTATTTACATTAGTGGCCAGTGTAAATGTCCCCCTTACATTGGTGGTCAGTGTAAATCCCTCCTTACATTAGTGGTTCCTGTGAATGATCCTATTACATTAGTGGTCAGTGTACATCCACATTATATTTGAGAAAGTGACGTGACAGTCACGCAACGCGTCAGGGTGAAGAGAGGCGGTATTGCTGGGCTGCTTGTCTCTCCGATCACGGCCGGGATCGGTGTGTCAGTGAGCCGGTTTTTATTTTCTGCTGATGTTGCTAGTTTTTAAATGTAAGTGGGCTACTATTTAATAAAAGATTGATTATATACATACTACACTATGGAATCCTTCCCCTTATTCTTTTGAGTGAACACTGCGTGAGAAACTTGGAGATCGGGAGAGGTTTCACCATCTACACTGAAGGCTGATATCATCCTGTTGGGAGCTGACAGCTTTTAAAACTACCTGCAAGCACAGACAGCGTGAGGCTACTTTTTGGGCTGTTATCGCTCAGCCGGGAGTGAACACTGCGTGAGAAACTTGGAGATCGGGAGAGGTTTCACCATCTACACTGAAGGCTGATATCATCCTGTTGGGAGCTGACAGCTTTTAAAACTACCTGCAAGCACAGACAGCGTGAGGCTACTTTTTGGGCTGTTATCGCTCAGCCGGGAGGTAAGAGGCTGGGGGAACCGGTATATTTATCTGCCCTCACTGGGGATATGTGAAGGATTTTCTTCATTCATCACGAAGGGGATATGATTAGGATGCCTTATCACATCTATTGCTTCGTTTTTTCATTTTGAGGAACTTTTTTTCATTCATTTTGGGAATTTTATCCCTTGTTTCCATATTCAGTTATTTGTGCTGAACACTGGTTTTTTGGTGTGCTATTATATATATTTTTTTGGAAGATACATTCTTTGCTTACTAGAAATAACTGTCCGATTTGATACACTTCCTTGTTTTAACTGGACACTCATTTTTCATCTTTAATTGTTTTTTGGATGCTGCACCAACATTTGCACTTTTAATTTAGAGTGTTTTCTGTAGAATTTAAATGGAGCTATTGTATTAGTTTCATTCACTGTTTTTGTTCCTTTTTAGGTTGTTTTTCCTATTCAAGGTTTATTTAGTATAGCAATTAATTATTTGTATTTGTTTTTTGATCATTAGGATCTTTGCCTTTATAGGTAAAATTAACTATTTAGTCACTTATTCACTTGTTCTCACCTTGGATGGTGCACTGAATTATTGTATCATTGTTTGCACTTAATTAGGAACACTGTTATTTTTGGAGTCACGATTAGAATTCATTGTGTACACTATTTAGGTCAAAGAGGCTACTAATTATATAGATCTTAGTCATTTAGTTCCCCAATTAACCGCACTTTTATTGCAACATTGATTCGCTTATACTCTTTGTTGCAATTAATTAGTGGAATATTAATTCACATAAACTGGTTCCATACCTGGATTCCTCTTCTTGGTGTGGTCATTGTTTTTCTGTCACATAGATTATCCCGCTCGAGGAATTACCAGCTATTCACGCAATATAGGAAATTTTGAATTGTTACCTGCATCTTCCTCTGGCTATATTCCCGCGGTGTCCATTGTCTTTGTCTTTGGCATCCCGGGAATATACTCTCTGTTTTACGCCGCAGTTTTACCCCCCGCACTTGGCTTTAGATTTGTGATTATTTTCATCTGTGGTCGCTATTCTTTCCTCCTTTTATCAGCTTGGCGAATATTATTGTTCTTCATTTGGCTTTGGTATTAGTATATTTTTATTATTGGATATCCACGGATCCATGTATTTTAGAATTATTGTCATTTTTTTGAGTTTTTAATGGCAATTTTTTATTAGTTTTTATTTCTTTGGCATCCCAGGAATCCATCCATTTAGATTAGCGCCGCATATCAAACCCCTTTTACAGTATAGAAACTCCTCTTTATATTAGTAATCGGTAAAAAAAAAAAAAAACTTTCATTTTTGGTCAGTTTCAAAATCTCCATTACATTGGTAGTCTATGAAGAAGCCGTCTTTAAATTTGTGGTGAGTGTAAATCCCCCTTACATTGGCAGTCAGTGTAGAAATCCCCCTTTATTGGTTGTTGATGTAAAATCCCCCATTACATTGGTTGTCAGTGTAAATTCTTCGAGACATTGTGTACATTTCCCTTTACATTGGTGGTAAACGCAGAATTGCCCTTACACTGGTAGTCAGTATAAATCCCCCTTTACATTGGTGGTCAGTACAAATCTCCTCGACTATGGTTGTCAGTGTAAATTCCCCCTTACATGGAGATCTTTGTATACCGCCCCCCCTTACACTGGTGGTTGGTGTAAATGCTCCTATTATATTGGTGTATAGCGTAAAAATCCCTCTTTATATTGGTGGGTAACGTAAAATCCCCCGTTACATGGTGGTCAGTGCAAATTCGCCCTCACATTGGTGGTCAGTGTAGAATCCTCCACTATATACTTGCCAAAGTTTTCCAGCTTTGCTCTACATAATTCAGAATTTGCCACAGTGTACTGCCTCCAAACTAATACTATCCCCCCCACTACTGCCACTAATCCCATCAACCCCCCAGCATTGCCACTGATCACACCCCCCTCCCCCGGCATTGCCACTGATCGCAGAATTCCTAGAATACCTGATGTTGTGTACACACGACTGGTTTTGCCATCGGAATAAACTCCGAAGGCTTCTCCGACGGAATTCCGCTGAAGCGGTCTTGCATACACACCGTCACACCAAAGTCCGACCGTTCAGAAAGAGGTGATGTACAACACGTATGATGGGACTAGAAAAAGTAAGCTCAATAGCCAGTAGCCAATAGCTTCGGTCTCGTACTTGCTTCAGAGCATGCTTCATTTTTGGTCCGTCAGAACAGCATACAGACAAGCGGTTTTCCTGATAGGAATTGGTTCCATTGGAAATATTTAGAACATGTTCCATTTCTAGGTCTGTCAGAATTTTCGAAAAAAAAAAGTCCGATGAGGCATACACACAATCGGAATAGATGATGAAAAGCTTCCGTCTGACTATTTCTGTCAGATATTCCACTCGTGTGTATGCGGCATAATGCCCCGTACACACGGTCGGATTTTCCAATGGAAAATGTCCGATTGGAGCGTGTTGTCGGAAATTCCGACCGTGTGTGGGCTCCATCGGACATTTTCCATCGGCTTTTCCGACACACAAAGTTTGAGAGCAGGATATAAAATTTTCCGACAACAAAATCCGTTGTCGGAAATTCCGATCGTGTGTACACAAATCCGACGGACAAAGTGCCACGCATGCTCAGAATAAATAAAGAGATGAAAGCTATTGGCCACTGCCCCGTTTATAGTCCCGACGTACGTGTTTTACGTCACCACGTTTAGAACGATCGGATTTTCTGACAACTTTGTGTGACCGTGTGTATGCAAGACAAGTTTGAGCCAACATCCGTCTGAAAAAATCCTAGGATTTTGTTGTCGGAATGTCCGAACAAAGTCCGACTGTGTGTACGGGGGCATAAGAGTTTTCTGTCTATTGATGGGTCCCCTCACCTCCTCAGTCCATGGTGTGCAGGCAGTGAGGAGATGATGTGCTGTAACATTTAGCAACCAACCAGTGAGAAGTAATGATGTGCACTAACCTCTTGCAACCAATCACTGAGCGGTAAGGATATGCAGTAACCTCTAGCAATCAATCAGTAAGCATTAATAATGTGCAGTAACCTCTAGCAACCAATCAGTGAGCAGTATTGATGTACAGTAATCTCTAGAAACCAATCAACAAGCATAGGTCATGTGCTGTAACCTCTAGCAAATAATAAGTGAGCCATAATGTGTGCTGTAACCTCTAGCAGACAGTCAGTGAGTGGTAATGATACACTGTAACCTCTGGCAACCAATCGCTGCCTGATCTGATTCAGTAAACTGATTTTAAGTCTAGCTGCTATTTATTGTAGACTCAGAGCATTTGGGGGCCCAAGAAAAAATGTTTGCCCAGGGTCCAGTCAATAATAAATATTAAAGACGGCCCTGACAACGTTGTTTTAACTGACAATTGCGCAGTCGTGTCATGTTGTACTCAAACAAAATTGTCGTCCTTTTTTTCCCACAAATAGAGCTTTCTTTTGGTGGTATTTGATCACCTCTGCAGTTTTTTTTTTTTGCGCTATAAACAAAAAAAGAAAATTTTGAAAAAAAAGCAATATTTTTTTACTTTTTGCTATAATAAGTATCCCCCAAAAATATATAAAAATACTCTTTTCTTCTTCAGTTTAGGCCGATATGTATTCTTCTACATATTTTTGGTAAAAAAAAAAAAATCGCAATACGCCTATATTGAGTGGTTTGCGCAAAAGTTATTGCGTCTACAAAATAGGAGATAGATTTATGGCATTTTTTTTAGTAGTAATGGCGGCGATCTGCGACATTTTGGCGGACAGATCGTACACTTTTGACACCAATTTTGGGACCACTGACATGTATACTGCGATCAGTGCTATAAAAATGCACTGATTACTGTGCAAATGTTACTGGCAGGGAAGGGGTTTAACACTAGGGGGCGATCAAGGTGTCAACTGTAGATCTAAAAAATATATGTATATATATATATACAGGGAGTGGCGCTGTGCATGAGGGAATAATAGGCATAAATGATAATCTAGTGGTTATAGTTTTTGTGTCTATAAATCATATTAAGGAAAAACATAAACTGTGAATAAATTACATATGTATCCCACATGGGGATCAGTGACTACCAATGGGATAGGTGTAATTTCCAAAATGAAAGTGCACTATAACCTATACCCCGTACCCAATAACCGCTGGTTATCTCAGAAGGTGTTATATAATGTGTATTAGGTGCCAAAGTGTCAAGTGCAATCCAATTGAGTGTTCCAGCCTCTGCTGGAATAGACTCAAGAGATTTAAATATAAGAGGGGGTATCCACACCCTCTAAAGTGCAGTGCTAAAAAATATTTTATATAAATATACACCCAATTATATGGAATTAATAAATATACATATGTGCAAGGTATAATTCAAATTGATGATGAATGTAAAAAAGAGATTGGGTAGTGGATAGTAAATAAATTAATAAATAATAATGGGTATAACACAATTCATTAGCAGCATGAGATCATATGTGAAAACACAAAAATGAAAGTCCAGTATCATTAAAAAATTCATATAATATCTTCCACCCGACGACTTCCAAACTCTCTAGAGATACAATCCCCCTGTTGTGATTCCACTCACCGGAACGCTATACCCCTGCAGGGGTATAAGCATAAGATGTTTCCACTCAGCCGATCAGATCCGGATGCCGATCGAATCCTGGTGGCCTCTTGCCTCTGATTTCCCAGTCCAGATCAGCCTCTCCAACCGGACAGCGAGACGGGGGAACTGGATAATCCCCTAGTGTACTCCTATCTCCAGCCGGACATCCGCTCCAAGGATTTTGTATGTAATAAAAGGAATTATATCCACATAGTGTAACTCCTTTTAAAAAGTTTATTGAGTAAAACAACATACAATCCGATAAAGTAGAATTGCTTTAAGGGATAAATTTAAAAAAGGGGGGAGAAAAATTATATATAAGGAGCTTACAAGCTCACTGGCTCCCCTTGCTGTCCCGGGACGCAGCGTTGTTCGTAACCACCGCTTGCGTTCCACCGGTCAGCCAGCAGAAACCACAGTGGCAGGAAGTGACGTTGTGCGTGCCAAGATAGTCCCGCCTTACGCGTTTCGTCATACGGACGTCATCGGAGGCGCTGCCATCTTGGTCCTCTCAACGCCTTATATCTGGGTGCAGTACATACCATGGCCAATCACGCACCAAATGCCGTTTGACGGACAGAGTGCAAAGCCAATTCAGAAACCGCCTCAACTACGGAGATGAGAGCCAAACCCCATTCGTTTTAGACCTCACTAAATGAAGGAAAACAATATACGGACAGGTGGCATCTCCTTAAACGCCATCTAGTGGAGAATTTGTATATATATAATGGAATGGCGGCCATGGGAAATTGTATTTTGCAAACCAGATATTAGCCGGTAAAACTAATTTACAACATTTTACGTCACATAGATGGAATAAATATATTAATACACAATTCCTCGGGAGATATATGTTAGAATTAGGTTTGAGAAGGGAATTTTTTTTACATAAATATAATTATATACTATAAAGAATAAAGAATTTTTATATAAAAATGGAAATAAAATTACAAATAAAAACACATGAATTGGTTTAATAGTGTACCAATAGGGTTATGACTAACCCTATTCCATAAAAACTTATTAAATATGTGAAATTAGATCAGTTAAAATGTGCAATTTATAGGATTAAAAGAGGAGTAGGACCTAATTGTGTGGTATTTTTTAATTCTATATCCATACTCGTTATGCATCCCAAACGTGATTGTTGTGTGTTCAAAATTAAGTATGAACTGGAGGGGGTATCCCAACTAGTATATAAGAAACAAGACCCCTTACGTGTAGTTAATCCATACATTTAATTTTAAAATTATAGGGAAGATTGGTAATATAGGGAACTCAGAAATAAATTGAGAGCGCTTGTAAACCCTATTCAAAATAGAAGCCTGTTCGCAATGATTCTTAAAAATAGGGTGAAGGAATATTAAGAATTATGCATATGTTAAATTAGTAGTTTTGGAAGTGGAATGAACCAATAGTAAGAGATAGTAGAAAGTGGGCATCCATCTAAAAATTAGATAAAAAGCAGTTCAGATCGATGTCCACATTCAATCCTCTAGGAACCAGACTCCCTAAACGGTATATCCATTTAGTTTCGTTCTGAGAGACTTTTATTCTTTTGTTGCCTCCTCTCCAATGGTCTTTAATCAAATCTATACCGTAGAAAATTAATCCCGTGGGGTTCCTATTGTGGACCTCATCAAAATGCCTAGACAGGTTGTGCTTTGGAAAGCCTTTCTTAATATTATTAATATGTTCTCTAATCCTGACGCGGAGGGGCCTAGTGGTTCTTCCCACATACTGTAGCCGACAGGGACATTCAATCACGTACGTGACATGAGTACTTTCGCAAGTGATCAATTCCCTGATTTGGTACTCTTTTCCTCCTCTCGATTTAAAGGATAGCTTTCTCTTCGGTTGTCTTTTACTCACACGGCAAGGTAGACACCTTTGGCACCTATAGAAACCTTTCATTTCGGGGAACAGTTTCACCATTTTAGGTGGGTCAGTCACATTGTGCACTAACTGATTCCTCAGATTAGGGGCCTTTCTGTAAATAAATCTTGTTTTTTTTGGGAGTATCTTTACCAAGATTCTGTCAGATTTTAAAATGGGCCAATATTTTCTAAAAATGTGTTCGACCGAACGATATTGCTTGTTAAAACCAGTGATAAAAGCCATATCCATCTTACTATGATGATCAGTTTTCTCCTTTTTTCTTAGTAGGAGGTCACGATCAAGGCCCCCTATTGCCAATTTTTGCTTCATTAAAGATTCTTTCTGGTAGCCTTTGTCGGTAAACTTTTTAATTAAGGTATCAGCTTGTGCGTAGTAGTCATCTATCCTGTGGCAATTTCTTCGCAGCCTCATTAGTTGGCCTTTCGGGATATTCTGTTTCCATTTCGGATGATGGCAACTTGATGTTGGTATGTACCCATTGCGATCTGTAGTTTTAAAAAAAGTTCTCGTATGTAATTCGTTGCCTTCCTTAAAAATCTGTACATCCAAGTAATCTATCTCTTGGAGATCGCATTTCCCACTGAAGGAGATGTCGTATTTATTTTGGTTCATTATTCTTAGGAAATCCTGAAATGAGTCTACCGTGCCCCTCCATACTATGATCACGTCGTCAATGTAGCGACGGTAAAATTCAATCTCCGGGCGTAAGTTCTTATATATGTGCTCTTCTTCCCACATGTCCATGAACAAGTTCGCCACGCTCGGGGCGTATCTGGCTCCCATGGCAACGCCCTTCGTTTGAACATAGTAATCCTTCTGGTACCAAAAATAATTGCTTTCCATTGCTAATTTCAAGGCTTCCAAGATAAAGTTAATCTGTTCCTGTTTGAGGCTGGCATCTTTATGAAATGCCCTCTCTACTCCTTTTAGGCCATGTTTTTGTATAATACTGGTATATAAGGAATTCACGTCTATAGTCGCTAGGAGGCAGTCTTCAACCCCAGTTATATTTTTTAACTCATTTATCAGTTGCGTAGTATCCTTTAGATACGACCTCCCTTTAGTTACCATTGGTTTCAAGAAACAATCAATGTATTCCCCCAGCCTGGAGAACAGGGAGTTTATCCCACTTATAATCGGTCTTCCTGGGGGTTTCTCCAACCGCTTATGCACTTTGGGTAGGTGGTATATAACTGGTGTCTTTGTGGACTCACTGATTAGATATTTGGCTTCTTTCTTATTTAAAATTCCTCTGTCCTTCCCTTTCTTAATGAGAGCTTTCAGTTTTTTACTGTAAATTTGTTTGGGGTTTCCTTTGAGTTTCTTATAGGTGTTTTCCACTCTAAGGAGGTTCTTCATTTCTTCCTCGTAGTCCTTTTTCCTCAGTATAACCAGCCCGCCCCCTTTGTCTGCGGGGCGTATCACTACTTCTTTTCTTTTTCCTATTTCTTTAATTGCTCTCCATACGTTTCTCCTTTTAGGATTCTTAATCTCAAGTTTCGTCAGGTCACTCTCCACCATCTTCTTAAAGGCGTTCATACATTGGTCGCCCGGTACTTTAGGATTGAAAATCGAGTTATTCCTAAGATTAGTGTGTACGAAACTGGATGTTTCTTCTGCTGGTTTCTTATCCTTATTAAGAGCATAGTGTTTTTTTATTCTCAATTTGCGCATAAATTTCTGCAGGTCGATAAAAACTTCAAACTTATCAACATTCTTGTCTGGTGCAAACTTTAATCCTAAGTCTAAAACTTTCATTTCCTCTTCAGTAAAAACAACATCACTCAAATTAAAAATTCCTTCTCCTAATATTCTCTTCTCCTTTTTATTCTTCTTTCCTCCTCGCTTCCCTCTTGCCTGTAGCCTCTTTCTGTGTCTCTTAGGTCTTGATCTAATTCTCTGCCAGGGTTCCTGTTCAGTCCATTCCTTGTCTCCTGTGGATGTCCGTAGTTGCCAGAGTTCCTTTGTTGTGGGCGTACGTAAGTCCCTGTATCCCTTTGTCCTCTGTATGTGGGTGGGCCCCCATGCCTCTGGAGACCTCTGTTGTTCTCTGATTGGTCTTTCCAGCCCTGCCTCCTGTATGGGGGTCGTGTCTTCCATCTCCCAGGTGGGCCCCCCCTGTGAAAATCCCTATGTTCCCTAGGGGGCTCTCTAGGGTAGGAATTGTAGGTACCATGATAACCCCTTTCTCTTAAGGGTGAGTACCTATTGCGGATAGGGATACTGTATCTTGGGGTGGCTGGGGATCTTCCATACCCAGGTTCTGGGGGGTATCCCTCCCTCCCCCTCACCCTAGGACCATTTTGTCGATCATTAGGTGTGCGTGGTGGGTTGATACATCTGACATTGGGGGAATGTTCAAATCTAGTTTGTCTTATGTTCTCCAATATTTCTTCCTCTTCTACTGGGCTCTCATCCATAGAGTCCACATCTTCTTCATTACTCAGTTCATCTACTTCTTCTTGCCACTTGTAGACCCTTTTATTTGCGTAATCTAAGACATCTCTCTTGAATTTTTTCTGTTTCTTAGTTTGTATTTCCACATCATATTTTTTTATGATCTCTTGTAGTTCTTTATCCTCATCCTTATATTCTTGTTGCCCAACAAACGGATGCAGCAAGTTCTTAATCTCAGTGATCTTTTCCTCTACTTTTCTTAATTTGAAATGCCTCCTAACTAATATTTTTTGCAAAAGTTCATTCTCACAACCTAAGAAAAATGAATACCATTCTTCATTTAGGGAGGCATCATCAATGCCATCGTTAGGGCTCAAATCCCACCTCAACCTCCTAGGTGTGATTTTTTCTTTCACATACATCTCAAGGGTAACAACATCCCACCACACCCTCAGCTGTTTTTCCAGGGTGTGTCGCAGCTGTTTCAACAGCCCATTCATGTCTTGACTATTATTGACATGTTCCTGGTTGAAAATCCCTTTTATGTCAATCTTCCTGTTGGACATATATCCAAATATGTCCATAGCTGCAGATCAAATAATAAGCGCCCGTAGGAGCCAAATAATAATGGTTATAGACAGAAGATCCGCGCTACAGGATATGCTTGCAACTGCAGCCCCCCTATGTAAACAGAGGATACCCACTTGTACCCTCAAAGAGTAGATCTAAAAAGTAGATCTAAAAAATATATGTATATATATATATACAGGGAGTGGCGCTGTGCATGCAGGGGTATAGCGTTCCGGTGAGTGGAATCACAACAGGGGGATTGTATCTCTAGAGAGTTTGGAAGTCGTCGGGTGGAAGATATTATATGAATTTTTTAATGATACTGGACTTTCATTTTTGTGTTTTCACATATGATCTCATGCTGCTAATGAATTGTGTTATACCCATTATTATTTATTAATTTATTTACTATCCACTACCCAATCTCTTTTTTACATTCATCATCAATTTGAATTATACCTTGCACATATGTATATTTATTAATTCCATATAATTGGGTGTATATTTATATAAAATATTTTTTAGCACTGCACTTTAGAGGGTGTGGATACCCCCTCTTATATTTAAATCTCTTGAGTCTATTCCAGCAGAGGCTGGAACACTCAATTGGATTGCACTTGACACTTTGGCACCTAATACACATTATATAACACCTTCTGAGATAACCAGCGGTTATTGGGTACGGGGTATAGGTTATAGTGCACTTTCATTTTGGAAATTACACCTATCCCATTGGTAGTCACTGATCCCCATGTGGGATACATATGTAATTTATTCACAGTTTATGTTTTTCCTTAATATGATTTATAGACACAAAAACTATAACCACTAGATTATCATTTATGCCTATTATTCCCTCATGCACAGCGCCACTCCCTGTATATATATATATACATATATTTTTTAGATCTACAGTTGACACCTTGATCGCCCCCTAGTGTTAAACCCCTTCCCTGCCAGTAACATTTGCACAGTAATCAGTGCATTTTTATAGCACTGATCGCAGTATACATGTCAGTGGTCCCAAAATTGGTGTCAAAAGTGTACGATCTGTCCGCCAAAATGTCGCAGATCGCCGCCATTACTACTAAAAAAAATGCCATAAATCTATCTCCTATTTTGTAGACGCAATAACTTTTGCGCAAACCACTCAATATAGGCGTATTATATATTACATATATTTTTTAGATCTACTCTTTGAGGGTACAAGTGGGTATCCTCTGTTTACATAGGGGGGCTGCAGTTGCAAGCATATCCTGTAGCGCGGATCTTCTGTCTATAACCAAGGTGTCAACTGTGTTCCCTCAGCGTGTTCCAACTGTAGGGGGGTGGGCTCAGAAGAACATGACAGAGATCACTGCTCACGATCACTGGGAGCAGTAGATCCCTGTCATGTTGCTAGGCATAACAGGGAAATGTCTTGTTTACATAGGCAACTCCCCGTTCTGCCTCTCCATGCCACAATCGCGGGCCACCAGCTGGCATTGAGCCCGCGGGGTCCGCGCACACACCCCCGTGGCACGTGGCGGGCATGCGCCCTGCTGCCGGCGTGCGTCGCTAGCCGCCAATGAAGGAGTGACGTACAGGTACGTGGTTTTGCGCACCCATGCCACCACTTTGCAGACGTAAATCAGCACGAGTGTCTACAACACTCTTTATGAATTCCCCCATCTGTATCCACCCCTGTCACAAGATTCTAAAGAATGGAATGACAGGTGATGTCATTCTTAGACAAAGCTGACAAAACTAATTTTGCTAACTATCACCTCCCTACCTTTTTTTTCCCTGCTTAAGCCAATCACATCTTTACTAATAGACTATAGACATGTGCACACTGAAATATTTTGTTTCGGAATTTCGTTTTCGTCCGAAAAATACATTTATTTACTTACTCCCAAAATTTATTTAGTTTTTCGTTAAAAATTGCATTAGTCCGAAAATCCAAATTAAGGTCGAATCTGTCATTAAAGGCTTATGGTGTCTGTCGAATGTTCAAAGAAGATTCGACGGAGCAGCTAAACTGTACGACGCCGTATAGTTTACCTGCTCCATCGAAGCTTCTTAGAACTTTCAACAGACACCATAAGCCAAACTACGTGTGTACTTAGTTCTAGCTATTTTACTGCTCCTCCTCTTTGGTTACAATCAGCCAATAACATTCATCATCATCATTATTTTTATTTATCTTTTCTCCCCTACGTCGAATCTTTTCTCCCCTACGTCGAATCTTTTCTCTCTATGTCAAATCTTTTCTCCCTATGTAGAATTATCTTGGACTAATAGAGTTAAGGTTAGGCACATTGGACCACAGGTTTGATGGACACAGATTGTTTCTGTCATCATCATGTCGAATCTCCTATCTATATCGAACTGTTGTAGCAACGAAAACAAAAATAAAGCATTTGTTTATGTCGGATCTTTAGTTTTTCGGATTCTGCACTTTCGTTATCGTTTGTTAAAACGATAACGAAAATACCTGAAATTTGGACAAAAATGCATTCGGACGAAAACGAATGCACATGTCTAATAGACTACAAATATGCATACAACACAAAAATTTGAGAAATGCCATTTGTTATACTGGTAGTTATTCTGGAGGTCCCTAACATCACTTTTTGGTCATAGTTCTCTTAAGAACGACCTGTGCCTAATTCAGGCAAGCATTAGGGCCAGTGTTGGTAACACTACAGGTAACAGCGGCAAATTTCAGTAGTTCTTACTAACACCACTTCAAGAATCTCTATAGACACACATTATATTGTCAAAACTATTGGGACGCCTACCTTTACACACACACATAAACTTTAATGGCATCCCAGTCTTACGCCCCGTACACAAGGTCGGATTTTCCAATGGAAAATGTCCGATTGGAGCAGGTTATCGGAAATTCCGACCGTGTGTGGGCTCCATCTGACTTTTTCCATCGGATTTTTCGACACACAAAGTTTGAGAGCAGGCTATAAAATTTTCCGACAACAAAATCCGATCGCATCAATTCTGACTGTGTGTGGCCCGTTCCGACATACAAAGTGCCACACATGCTCAGAAGAAATTCCGACACGGAACAGCTCGGTCTGGTAAAATTAGCGTTCGGAATGGATACAGCACTTTCATCACGCTGCAATATAAAAAATGGTTTAATACAGCGCACTCTCTTCTTCTTTATAATGTGAGAAGAATGAAGTAGTTTTGCTGCTCATATTCACACAGACTTCTCACAAACTTATTTCTTTATTATTTATTGGGATTCCCTCAATATATTTGGATTTGTCACATCTGACAAAATTATTTTTGGCTTGTTTTATGTATTTTTATTTTTTTAAAGGCAGATTTTTTTTAATTTTTTTTTGGTTTGTATTTTTTTCAAGGCCGATCTTTGTTTTATTTTCTTTTTAGTTTGACTCCAGAATATTTTTGTGTGTGTTTTGTGTGTCAAGTTACCACAACACCATTGATATCTTATATTATTTAATCTCAAGGAGATTGTTTGGTGTTGGTGTCCCTTGTTAATTTCACATTGTATTTTCGAAATCTACCTGAATCCTCACAAACAAACTGTCCTTTTTGAAGGAAAACACACATAGGCAAGTATAATTGAAATCAAAAAATCCTTTATTAAGGGATCAGAAACAAACAAAGAGGGAGGCAACGCTGGAGAAACAGCAGAAATTGGCGAAGCCTTGGACCCCCAGGGCAGACATCAATTATTTAACATCAAAATTGGTGGCCTGAGGAGTCCTTATCTAAGGGAGTACAATCTGGTGCAGAAAGCAGCAGATGACATGTATGTCCCCAGGCTGTGGTACTACAAGAGGCTGCATCTTTTGCCAGACCAGACTGAACCCAGGGCCATCACTTTCTGGTCTTCTTTCCATGCTTCCTTCCTGGCTGTGGCTCTGCTGTTGGAGATGTGGCAGGAGGAGGAGTAGGACCTGGAGGAGGAGGAGGACTAGTAGGACCTGGAGGAGAAGGAGGAGGAGTAGTAGGACCTGGAGGAGGAGGAGGACTATGTGTGAGGTCACAAATGTGGGTAGCAGATGTTATTTCGCCCCTCAACCCCTTATTGAGAGCTTCCAAAATTAATGACTCACACAGTAGTCGTTGGCCCTCCTCCATCTGCTGCATTTTGCAGGCAGTTATGCCAGCAAACTTCTCCTCCACAGTGTGGGGGGCTCTCACGGCCTCTGTAGCCTTACAAAAGAGGCCTATGGCAGCCTCCTCCAGGGTACTCCTCTTCCTGCCACTTTCTCTTTGCAGGTGTAGGGGAGGGACCTGGAGATCAGGCAGCCTGCTCGGCCCGGCCACCTCCTGGCTGAGACTTCCCTGTGTATGAAAAAGGGACATGGTTTTAGTTTTTGCATCATCAATCACAATCATAAATTAGTACTCCAAACTAACATCTAGTTAACATCATTGATTGGACAACCAGAAATATTTAGAGGAATGCTATACCTGGCTCAAGCTGGGCTCCTCCACATGTTGCTGTCTGGAAGACCCAGGTTGGGCGTCAGAAGCCTCAGCTGTGGGGGAAGGGAGCGTGGAAGGAAGACTGGAGAGTGATGACCCGGGTTCAGTCTGACCTGCCAGAAAATGCAGCCTGTCATAGTACCACATCCTGGGGACATAGATGTCATCTGCTGCTCCGGATCTCTGGGAATCCTGGACCTTCTTGTGCTCCCTTAGATATGTGCTCCTCAGGCCACCAATTAGGATCTTCAAATAGGTCATGTCTGCCCTGGGGATCACCTGCTTCACAAATTCCAGCAATTGATCCAGCGCTGCCTTCCCCTTTGTTTGGTTCTTATAATGTGGGTGGTTTATCTCCCATAGACAAGGCAGCTCCCTGAACATGTCAATGAAGATTGCCATGAAGTCGGTATCATTCAAGATATCCATTTTCACTGCAAGACACAACACAAGACAAACCCTAATGTCAGCCAAAACTCTCCTAATATTGTTACAATATAGGCCTCAATCTAGAAGCAGTATAGGCCCAAGTTTGGCTCTTACCTTCGTTATCATGATCGGCGCCTCCGATACTCCTTCCTCCGCTCACAGATCGTACGTAGTACGCACGTGTGTTACGCTTTATACACACTGCGCATGCGTGGAACTCCGCCTTCCCCTGACGTTCTTTCTAGTCTATTCACCGCCCCTTTTTGTTCGGCGCAGTGGGGGAAGAGCACATGGCGGAGACACAGCAGGTGCATGCTAATTATAGCAACAAGGAGGAGGAGGAGGAAAGCCCGGAGCCGGAAACATCCCGATCTAGAAGGAGACGATTTAGGGCCTCAAATATGTCCTTTGGGGAGATGTTGGAGATGGTGGACATCCTGAAGAAGGCCGACTATGATGGAAAGTATGGACCTTACCCCAACCCCAATGTCAGAAAGGCCAAGATCATGGCGAAAGTGGTCAAGAGTCTGCATCGGAATTTCGGGGTACGACGATCGAAAGATCAGCTCAGGAAGCGGTGGTCGGACCTGAAATTACGAGAACACGAGCAGTACACGAAGAACCGGAGAGTGGTGCACAAAAGTAAGTAGTTGTCCTGTGTTCCTATTTTTTTGTCTTTATTACGTTCGTGCTGCTCCATGTGCTTTTCTTAAGTGTTGTACACTTTAAAATGGCAACTTTCATGTTCCTGGGCACATTATTTGTTCGTATCAAACATTTTTCTGTCGCCCTATAAAACACCATTGTTTTGGCCATATGCCTTTGCCAGCATTTTTGAGGGCCTACTTGTATGCAAATAATTTGGTTGTGTAGATGTGTTTGCTACTAGAATGAAATGCAAACTAGATTCTGTGTAAGGAGAGGACACTCAGCAGCTGTTTACACATCTGGACGCTATAGCACTAGTGTAAGACACAAGAACACCCTTTTTATTAGGGGGTCCCACACAGGTGCTCTAGTGTATACTATAGGAGTGTCTCCATCTGTGAAGCTTGTACAAGACAGGTAAAGTATTGAAGCTTGACAAAGGACACTGAAAATTCGACATCTTGGAACTCTGCCAAAATAGACAATTGTACCCCACTTCCAAGCAATGTTTCATATTTATAGTTCTGCCATCAAATATCTGTGTGCTAAGTATACCATTTTTGTTTTACATAGGGGAGAAAAGACTCGGAGGACACCCCTCATCCGAGGAGACCAGAGACCCCCCCACCTCTGGAAGAAGGGGAAATCCCACAAACATAAGAAGAGCAGACGGAGGAAGAAGACGTGGTGGAACTAGTCACCACAACAGGTGAGTGTCTGCGATCACAGACTCAGGTAAGAGATGGATGCCGGCATATTTATAATACCTGTTTTTTTTTTGTTTTCTCTCTTTTTAGGTGATCGTGATGTTGTGGATCCAGGGCATTTCACCTCTGAAAGTGCACAGATCCTGATCGGGCAGATAATGGGGTGTAATTTAGCATTGGAAAACCTCAAGAAAAACATCAATGATGTTATTAAAAAAAATAAGAACATCATTGATGTTTTGGGGAGAGTTTAAAACCAATCCAAATCCCTTTGTTTTTTTGTGTGCTACAATGTTAAAAATGTTTTAGCGATTTTTAGAAAATCTAGCCAAATTTTGAAGATGCACACAGTGTGTCAACATGTGCTATCTGCCATCACGGGAGATCAATGGACGCGTTTTGGGGGTGCAACCCCTTCCTCAATAATAAAGTAGCTGAGAGGAAGGGGTTGCTCCCCCAAAACACGTCCCTTGATCCCCCATGATGGCAGGTCGCACATGTTGACATTCGTAAATTGGTGTGCATCTTCAAAATTTGGCTTTTCCTGGGGTGACTTCACCCCATCTGAACGCAATATCAAACACAGTTCCTAAATACTCATGTCTGATATTGCCTTCAAGTTCTAGCAAGTGTGAACTTTGTAACTTCAAAGATTTGTGTCTTTCTTGTTGTTTGGAAACATGCCTGTTTTATCTTAAATGGACATTTCTATTTTTTCTAATGCCACCCCCAAAATTGTTATACAACAAACATGTTGTTTTGTTTTAAAAACCTTTTCTAAATGCACATGTGATTGTGCTGGTATTAAAAAGAGTGTTAATCAAGAATGTGTTGATTATTGTCACTTTTGTGGTGCTCTAATTGCTGCTTTCTGTGACAATGGGGGTTATTTCCTAAGGGCAAATCCACTTTGCACTACAAGTGCAGTTTCAGTGCAGTTTCAAGTGCACTTGTAGTGCAAAGTGTCTTTGCCTTTAGTAAATAACACCCAACAGTGCTTTGTAAGGTTACACAATCACGCCATTTTCAGGACTCACCACATTTCTGTCAGGGTCAGCTAAAACAAACACAAGCAGTAAATGTCACCAAAGATTTGCTTAATTTTTTTTTATTTGTTCAAGGTTTCACAAATTGTCTTGCATATTGATGGCCCCCCTACCCACAAAGAATTCAAGGTATCTTAGCCGAACATCATGGGCACTCAGGGAGGGCAAGCCAGGACGGCCACTTTCAAGCGCCATCAGGGTTGTTTCATTTATAATTTCGGCCTCAGGCCCACCTGAGCCAGCACAGTTGGCAGAATGTTACTGTAAAAAGTTATGTAGAACACAGCACGCCAGGATTATATGATTCAGTTTATACTCCGCCATATGGATGGGTGTAAGAAATAGGCGGAACTGGCTGGCCATGATTCCAAATGTGTTCTCCACCACTCTTCTGGCTCTGGCCAGCCGGTAATTAAAAACTCTCTGGTCCGGGGTGAGGGTCCTCATCAGGAATGGCCGCATAAGGTGGTCCCCCAGCGCAAAGGCTTCATCCGCAATGAAGACGAATGGGAGTCCTTCCACATTCTCTTCTGGTGGTGGCAAGTCCAAGCTGCCATTCTGGAGACGCCTGTAAAACTCCGTCTGGGCGATGACTTCACCATCGGACATCCGGCCATTCTTCCCCACGTCCACATATAGGAACTCATAATTAGCCGACACCACCGCCAACATCACAATACTATTGAACCCCTTGTAATTATAATAGTATGACCCCGAGTTGGGGGGTGGGACAATGTGGACGTGTTTCCCATCAATTGCTCCTCCGCAGTTAGGAAAGTCCCACCGCTGGGCAAAGTGGGAGGCCACAGTCTGCCATTCCTGTGGCGTGGAAGGAAACTGTGGAGGGAAAAAAAACAAAATTAGTCTTTTTGCACATGAAAACATGGAAAGCAGATTCTTGGCCAACATCAAAATAACATTTATTAAGGGAAATTTTACAACACCAAAGTATAAGGTACACCTATCATATCCCCCCCCCCCCTCTCCTGGGCCATTTCTAACATTCTAGGGGGGGAGCTCTTGGACAGGTAACCCTCTCCACTTCATTGAGAGATGAATGCCTAAATAATGTGTATTACTTTGAACAGCCCCTCCTTAGTTACACTATTGGCAGCCCACTGGACAGGTAAGAAGTGTCATAATACAAAGAATACACATTGTACACATTCGAGCACATTTGGACATTCTGCTATTACCTAGCAAGATAATAATAGTCTAAAAACAATTTAAACAGTACCATTTGAAAGTATTTAAGCAGGCCATTGCACTACATGCTTTGGGGAATTTATCCATCAATCTGAGCACAAAAGAGATGGGTATAGTGTGTATGGGTTTGGCAAAGTCAGCAGATAGATGATTGAGGATAGATAGATAATTGTTAGCAGGTGACTTAGCAGTTGGGGGGAGGGTTAAAAATGATTTGGGGACACCCCAAAAAAAGCCTCTAGCACTCTGCCTAAATGTAAAGCACAAATCACATTTAAACACATTTTAGGGGGGTTTTGGGGTAAAGCACTACTATGGAGTTGACAAAAGACATTGTTAAGTGACTACATGAGGTGAATATAGGGGCAGGAGACCATGCTGGGGAGGTAAGTGAAGACAAATATGTATGAAGGAGAAAAAAATAATTACATAAAAATCCAGCATGCATGAGGACAAAGGGGGCATTCACAGCATATTACAATCATGGTAATTAGGGAATGAGGAAAGAAATACAATATATTAGCAAACATTATATACTATAAAATGTGATATTAAAGGATAAAAATCTTACCTTAATATACTCCTTCTGCAGGACCTGGATGATGGCAGAACAGGTCTCTGGGATAATGATCCCCAGAGCCTGGGGGGAGATGCCTGTCGAGAACTTGAGGTCCTGCAGGCTTCTCCCTGTCACCAAGTACCGCAGGGTAGCGACCAGCCTCTGCTCCAGACTGATGGCTTGCCTCATGCAGGTATCCTGGCTGCTGGTATAGGGGGTCAGCAAAGCCAACAAACGGTGAAATACGGGGTCCGTCATCCGGAGAAAGTTCCTGAAATCATCAGGATTATTCTCACGGATCTCACGGAGCAAAGGCATATGACAGAACTGGTCACGCTGAAGCAACCAATTCTTGGTCCATAAACTCCTCCCCACCCTGTTCATGGACTGGACTTGTGTCAAGGTCAGGACTCCAACACCAAGCCCCCACACAGCACGAACTCTATGAGGAGTACGTATACGAAACATGGCTAGAAAACAGTCGGCTCCTCAGAACGAAGTAACAGAACGCACTGAAGAACAGCTAGGCCTGTGAAGAGCGACCTGAAAAACAGCAACGAGCGGACGTGATCGCACAGAAAACTCCGATACGAACTGACTGCGCGCACTGAAGAGCAGATACAAACCCACAAGCACAAACTGAACCGCAGAAAACGATTTGAAAGCCATGAGTCTGAAAAAGCGCGAATCATCTCTCACCAAACTTTTACTAACACGAGATTAGCAAAAGGAGCCCAAAGGGTGCCGCGCTTGGTTCTGAACTGGCCTTTTCTAGTCTCGTCGTACATGGTTGACGTCACCGCGTTCTTGGCGATCGTAAATTCCAACAACTTTGTGCGACCGTGTGTATGCAAAACAAGTTTGAGCCAACATCCGTCGGAAAAAATCCTTGGATTTTGTTGTCGGAATGTCCGAACAATGTCCGACCGTGTGTATGGGGCATTACTGTCCTCATTATCAGCTCCTTCACAGCATATTTATGGATTTTACATATAACATCCCTTGGTCTGTGTCAGGGAAGACCAGCCAGTAATCAAGATGGCCGAAGGAGAAGTCGACCTGTGACCTCAGCCTGTCAGGGAAGACTAGCCAGTACTCAAGATGGCCGACGGAGAAGTCGACCTGTGACCTCAGCCTCTGTCAGAACACCTTCGGTTCACCTGTGTGCACATTACCAAGGGGCTATTTAAACTTGGTCTGTGCTTGCATCCAGTGCTGTCCGTTCTACAGCGTTCCCGTGTGTTCCTGCCTGCTTTACTCGTGATACCTGCACCTGTTTACCGACCCGACTTGCCTCTGACTCTGCTACCTGCTGCCTGCATCTGACCCGGCTTGTTCTGACTCCGCATCTGCCTGCTCCTTCTACTACCACGCTGCCAGCCCGTTGCCGACCCTGTCTGCATCCAGACTACGCACCTGCCTCCGCTTCTGTTCCTGACGTTCCTGCCAGTGATTTACCCGGCTTGCCCGACCTGCATCTTCGGCTCATTGGAGAACCCTGCTCCAGCACTGTGCCACCTGCCGCTGTTCCACATTACAGTGAAGACGAACTGTTTGGCACTTGTGCGACTCTGCACTTCTGCTCCTCCTGTCTACTCTATCAGGGGGCCAGAATCAGAGGAGCAAGAGAGGCCGTTCCCTGCACATCAGGCTCTACCGTCAGGTACGTGACAGTAACGGACAGCCATGTCTGAGCCTGCGCAGGGACCCTCTCCTATGGATGAACTTTGCCAGCACCTGGCCGGCTTGGCACAAGCCGTCAAAGACCTACAGCAGGGCTACACTCAGCTAGAGGGACGCCTACAGACCCTGACAGGCGCTGCAACTCCGCAGGGTCCACCTTCAGCATCAGCCTCCTCTCAGGGATCTTCTCCTGCTTCTGCCGTGGTCATGCTCCCACCTGAGCCCAGGGTACCCAGCTTGTCCTATCCCGCTCCACCTGCTCCAGCCACTCCGGCTCCTGACGCCCCGGAACCTATGCAACTCGGCCTGCTGCGGCCCTCTCTTACTGTTGAAGAACGACAACGCCGCCACCAACAGAACTTATGCTTATACTGCGGGGGGATCCGGACATTACGTGAGGTTCTGCCCAGTGAAACCTCGTAAGTCTCTCTTCACTACTTCTGCCTCGCTAACCCCAAGCTCGCTTAGCAACTCCGCTCACTTTACTATTCCCATTTCTCTACAGCTGCCAGGAAGGACTCTTCAGACTACCGCCATAATTGATTCCGGAGCCTGCTGCTGCTTTGTGGACTTGTCCTTTGCTGCCGAACATCATATCCCCCTGCAGCCTAAAGCACAGAAGCTCTCGGTTCACTTGGCCGATGGTTCCACCATTAAGTCAGGAGCAGTCACTCACGAAACCATTCCTCTGCTGACCATCATGTCCCAGGACCACAGAGAACTGCTACGACTAGACGCCATCGCTTCCCCTCTGTTCCCAGTTATCCTCGGTATACCTTGGTTGAAGGCCCACGATCCCCATATCGACTGGTCTAAAGGAAGCATTAACTTTGTCTCCTCTTACTGCACCCAGCACTGCCTACAGACCTCCTGTGATGTTCCCGCTCTGCTGTGTCTAGATACGGACTCTGAAACCAGTCAGCTTGTGCCTCCAGCCTACCACAGCTTCCTAGACGTGTTTAGTAAGAAGGGGGCAGAGATCCTCCCACCTCATCGGCCCTATGACTGGCCTATAGAGCTACTCCCCGGAGCCGAAGTTCCCTTTGGGAGGATTTTCCCTCTGTCTGAAAGCGAGCTGGTGGCACTGAAGGACTATATCAATGACAATCTCAGGAAAGGCTTCATCCGCCCTTCCACGTCTCCAGCTAGGGCGGGGATTTTCTTCGTCCAGAAAAAGGATCAGTCGTTAAGGCCCTGTGTGGACTACTGTGAACTTAACAAGGTGACGGTGAAGAACCGTTACCCACTTCCATTAGTTCCTGAACTTTTTCAAAGACTTGGTTGCGCTACCATATTTACAAAATTGGATCTTCGGGGCGCCTAGAATTTGGTGCGCATTCGGGAGGGAGACGAGTGGAAGACTGCTTTCCGCACACGATTTGGGCATTACGAGTATCTCGTGATGCCCTTCGGGCTCTGCAACTCTCCAGCTACCTTCCAGCATTTCATTAATGATGTTCTCAGAGACTTCCTGGACTTATTTGTCATTGTATACCTTGATGATATGCTAATTTTTTCTTCCTCCCTAGAACACCACCGCAGAAATGTGAGAAGTGTATTAACCCGCCTTCGACAACACGGATTATATGCCAAACCTGAGAAGTGCGAGTTTGAACGCCAGAGTATCCAATTTCTGGGGCTGATCATTTCCACCGAAGGTATCCGGATGGATCCCCAGAAGGTAACGGCTATCCTGGACTGGCCTACTCCATGTGACAAGAAAGGTATTCAACGTTTCATAGGCTTTGCAAACTTTTATCGAAAATTTATTCGGGGGTTCTCAGCAATCATTGCCCCCATTACACAGCTTACCAAACAGGGGTCCCGATTCCGCTGGTCTCCAGAGGCTCAGTCGGCCTTTGAAACGCTGAAGAGGTTTTTCACATCCGCACCCGTCTTGAAGCACCCAGACTCGGCCTTACCGTATGTCTTAGAAGTGGACGCCTCGGAAACTGCAGTGGGAGCTATCTTGTCCCAAAGACAGGGCCCCAAGGCCCTGTTGCACCCAGTTGCGTTCTTCTCGCATAAATTGTCTAGCGCGGAGAAGAATTACGACGTTGGGGATCGCAAACTTTTAGCAATTAAGGCAGCATTAGAAGAATGGAGATACCTTCTCGAGGGAGCAGCACATCCAATCTTAATCTACACAGATCACAAGAATCTCGAATATCTAAGAACAGCAAAGAGATTGAGACCTCGCCAGGCCAGGTGGGCACTTTTCTTTTCGAGATTTACCTTCCATCTGACATACAGGGCATAAATGGTGCCAAAAGTCTTCAATCAAGAAAACAACTGAAAAAAACAAATGTCCACAAATAATAAACATAACAGTGAAAAAACTTGTAAGTCTCTCAATATAGGTGAATAAAATCCTGTCAGTGAGTGGGAAACAAATGACATGGAATGTCCCACTGAAAACCATGCGTGGATGCAGGGAGACAGAAGTTAAAACGCAGGTGAATCAACAAATCATCCCCAAGTTGTATCTCTCAACAACATGCGACTTGGTAAAGGTGGTGTGTAAGAAACTCTTACCAGATATGATGGACTCCCTTGTCAGCGACAGGGAGTCACTCGAGCGGGTTGCCTCTCAGGGCCAGTGAACAGACATCACAGCTCTGCGAACCTTCTGGGTCAAACTCTGCGCGGATCTCCCGGGGTCGCCAGGTGGGTCCTCCCAAAGGATGGCCAAGGTGCGGATCAGAGGGAACAATGCGTCACGTACAAAGGCTGGAGAGAAGGCTGGTTAAATCTCTCAGTAAGTATGTGGAGAAAAAATAAACAAGCTCCACATAGTGTAGATGAGCAAAAATAGGATTTTTATTGCTAAAAACGCCAGGTAACAATAAAATGTGATCACAGAGTATAAAATCAAAAATGGGCAACAAGGAGGATGCTGGAAGCGCCCATTCCAGGTTATTGACAAGTTTGTCCCGCACTGGAGGGGTGAGTCTCGTCTGCGTGGGGTTTCACGTCTCGAGACATACTGGATTCACGAGTTGAGGTCCTTCTTCCCGTTTGGGATGAACGTGGAGTGGGACCTCAACTCGTTTATCAATTCATCCTAACACACCCCCTTTTTTGTATTCATTTCATCACATATGCATATATTTTCAGGTGCCCCCCTTTAATACTACCACCTATGTTCATTTCCACATTATTCTATTTTCCCCTGTGTTGGCGCAATTTTTTGGGGGTGCGCTTACATTATATTCAGAGGTGAGCTACACCTTCCGCATGTTGGCTTTTCACACTGGCTTGTGCACGGTTAACATTATGAGGATGGCTCTTACTTTGTAGATGCAATGTTCATGAACCCATTTTATATCATGTTTTTAGAAGACATTGCATTTTATTCATTTATCTTGTCTGTTGTTTTGATAGGAAGGGATTATTATTACACTTTGGGGGCTCTCGCCAGCATTGATGTATTTAGTGCTGGTTTTTGGTCCCTCGATTTTCAACTGTTAGAAGTCAGCCGAGCACTACCCTTCCTTTCAGGCGCGCCACTCAACTGCATGGCCCTTGCCCTTGTGCCTTGCCGTCTGTTGAGTGGTGCGTCCCCTTCCAAATTTCTTAGGTAACTTTTTGCCAGTTTTCCATCATTGAGGTGGGATTTCTGGCTGCTATTCACGTTTTTTGTTACTTCCGGAGACACGGGGGAGGAGCCTGGGCACCGGCGTTGGGAACGTTCTATCTGACGCTCGTCCCCCCTCCCTCTTCCTCTCCCTGACTTCCAGAGAGAGGTATCACATGACAGGGGATGGACGTGGAGCTGGTTCTGCGCTCCAACGTCACTTCCTCATGTCTGTCTCATGGAGGTTGGGCGGCGCCGCCAGTGACTTCCTGTCTTCACAGCAATTGGTGGTTGGCTCCGCCCGCCCCCTGAAACATAGTCCCTGATTGGCACTGACTCCCTGTTGCTTTGGAGCTGACACAGAAGTGTCAGCAATGGGAGTATTGTGCATAAAAGTCAGTTTCTTGTTCATTCCACTTCATTACAAAATGTTTGAACATTCTGATGTGATATCATGCTACTATTTATCTATGTAAGGTCTTTTTGGTGATATATAACAGGTCATATTCCGTTCCCTGTTTATTTCATTTTTGAACAGTCTGAGGTTGTCTTATTCAATTATTTTTCTATGTGAGGTCTATTTGGTGACATACAACAGGTTAATCACACACTATGTATACTAATGCATGATGTTTCACACCTGTCAGGTCCACCCAGGTGTGATCATGTGACCCCATTCATCCAATGGGGAAGGTTGTTTGACAGCACACACAATTTGCTCTTTTGGAATGTTTTTTATAAATATTAGGCAACTTGGAGGGGATGCTGCATGCCCCAGTAGACGATCCATTGATCGAAAAGCTTCGGGCCCTTCCAGCATCCTCCTTGTTGCCCATTTTCGATTTTATACTCTGTGATCACATTTTATTGTTACCTGGCGTTTTTAGCAATAAAAATCCTATTTTTGCTCATCAAAAAAAAAAAAAATAGGGCGCTTCCAGCATCCTCCTTGTTGCCCATTTTCGATTTTATACTCTGTGATCAAATTTTATTGTTACCTGGCGTTTTTAGCAATAAAAATCCTATTTTTGCTCATCTACACTATGTGGAGCTTGTTTATTTTTTCTCCACATACTTACTGAGAGATTCAACCAGCCTTCACTCCAGCCTTTGTACGTGACGCATTGTTCCCTCTGATCCGCACCTTGGCCATCCTTTGGGAGGACCCACCTGGCGACCCCGGGAGATCCGCGCAGAGTTTGACCCAGAAGGTTCGCAGAGCTGTGATGTCTGTTCACTGGCCCTGAGAGGCAACCCGCTCGAGTGACTCCCTGTCGCTGACAAGGGAGTCCATCATATCTGGTAAGAGTTTCTTACACACCACCTTTACCAAGTCGCATGTTGTTGAGAGATACAACTTGGGGATGATTTGTTGATTCACCTGCGTTTTAACTTCTGTCTCCCTGCATCCACGCATGGTTTTCAGTGGGACATTCCATGTCATTTGTTTCCCACTCACTGACAGGATTTTATTCACCTATATTGAGAGACTTACAAGTTTTTTCACTGTTATGTTTATTATTTGTGGACATTTGTTTTTTTCAGTTGTTTTCTTGATTGAAGACTTTTGGCACCATTTATGCGCTACTTTTTATTTCATTTTCACATGTTTCTTTGGTTGTTGTCACCTTGTAAGTAGCTGCTCCGCACCATATTTTCTTTCAATTTAGCGCAGTGTACACTTTTATTATATTTGCATCTGACATACAGACCTGGATCCAAGAACATAAAGCCAGATGCGCTATCACGCATGTTCAGCAAATCCCAAGACATCTCTCCCCCGGATATGATCCTGTCCTTGGGAAATTTCCTTCTCCTACAAGGGGACTTAATGACGCAGATTAAACAAGCCTCTGTGAGGAGTTCTACACCATCTGGGATCACTTTACGGACACAGGAAGGGCTACTCTGGTATAAGGATAAGGTCTTCGTGCCAGAGGATCTCCGAACTGCCACGTTGAGCATGTGCCACGACCACGTGCTGGCAGGACACTTTGGGGTCAGCAAGACTGCTGAATTGGTGCAGCGAACCTTCTGATGCCGGGGGTGGCAAGAGACTGTAGGAGATATGTGGAATCGTGCACCACCTGCATCCGTAATAAGAACAGCAAATCCAGGGCCTGGGGTCTGTTGAAGCCATTACCTGTCCCGAACAGACCATGGAGAATGATTTCAATTGACTTTATTGTGGAACTGCCCCCATCCGAGGGATACAGTACTATCTTTGTAATCGTTGATCGATTGTCCAAGATGGCCCACTTCATTCCTATGAAGGGCACCCCTTCTGCACAAGAGACGGCATGGATCTTCATCAGAGAGGTTATAAGACTCCATGGGGTTCCAGCTAACATCGCTCCAGACAGAGGGGTCCAGTTCACCTCCAGATTCTGGAGATCCTTGTGTGAATCCTTGGGTATTGAACTTTCATTCTCTTCAGCCTATCATCCGCAGACTAATGGTCAGATAGAAAGGACCAATCAGACACTGGAACAATATCTGCGTTGCTTCTCCTCCTTTTCACAAGACGATTGGGTGTCCTTACTTCCCTTAGCCGAGTTTGCCTACAATAATTCTTCTCATTCAGCCACAAAACAATCTCCCTTCTTCGCAAACTACAGTTTTCACCCGTCCTTTCTGTTTAATAACATTCCGGAATGCCCGGTACCCGCTGTACTTGAAACATTGGATTTCTTTAGATCCAACAACAAGCTGCTACAAGAGACAATGGCCAAGACTCAAGCTTATAACAAACAGATCTTCGATAAGAAGAGAAGAGGGGACCTGATCCTGAACCCGGGGGACCAAGTCTGGTTAGCCACAACAAATCTGAGACTAACCTGTCCTTCAAGGAAATTAGGCCCCAGATTCGTGGGACAGTTTCCTGTAAAGAGACGAATTAACGATGTTGCCTATGAGCTGGAGTTACCGGAGACCTTCAGGATCCACCCGGTGTTTCATATAACCTTACTGAAGCCCGCCATCCCCAACTCTTTTCCGGATCGGAATACAGAGCCACCCGAACCTGTGGTGGTAGATGGCGAAGAGGAATTTGAAATAGAGGCGATTTTAGATTGCAGGAGAAGGAGAGGTCAAGTTCAATACTTTATTAAGTGGAGGGGTTACGGTCCTGAAGACAATTCGTGGGAATCTGAAACCAACATTCATGCCCAAGAACTGATCCGAACCTTTAAGAGGACCTATCCTGACAAAGTAGCCAGATTGGGCATCCGGAGGCTGCCCGTTAGGGGGGGGCAATGTCAGGGAAGACCAGCCAGTAATCAAGATGGCCGAAGGAGAAGTCGACCTGTGACCTCAGCCTGTCAGGGAAGACTAGCCAGTACTCAAGATGGCCGAAGGAGAGGTCGACCTGTGACCTCAGCCTGTCAGGGAAGACTAGCCAGTACTCAAGATGGCCGATGGAAAAGTCGACCTGTGACCTCAGCCTCTGTCAGAACACCTTCGGTTCACCTGTGTGCACATTACCAAGGGGCTATTTAAACTTGGTCTGTGCTTGCATCCAGTGCTGTCCGTTCTACAGCGTTCCCGTGTGTTCCTGTCTGCTTTACCCGTGATACCTGCACCTGTTTACCGACCCGGCTTGCCTCTGACTCTGCTACCTGCTGCCTGCATCTGACCCAGCTTGTTCTGACTCCGCATCTGCCTGCTCCTTCTACTACCACGCTGCCAGCCCGTTGCCGACCCTGCCTGCATCCAGACTACGCACCTGCCTCCGCTTCTGTTCCTGACGTTCCTGCCAGTGTTTTACCCGGCTTGCCCGACCTGCATCTTCGGCTCATTGGAGAACCCTGCTCCAGCACTGTGCCACCTGCCGCTGTTCCACATTACAGTGAAGACGAACTGTTTGGCACTTGTGCGACTCTGCACTTCTGCTCCTCCTGTCTACTCTATCAGGGGGCCAGAATCAGAGAAGCAAGAGAGGCCGTTCCCTGCACATCAGGCTCTACCGTCAGGTACGTGACAGTCTGTCTTTATTCTGGCTTACAAAAGGAGTGATGCGGTGGGCTCTATCTATCTCTATAGGTTCCTTTATATTTTTTCCCATAATCTGTAAAAAAAGGTTTTGTATTGTTACTACTAGATCCTTGCTATCGTATTTCTCAGGTAAGTCCCATATATATTCTGGCGGCGATCCTTATTCTCATAATCGTCCAGTTGGTCCCTATGAGTGTTCATCAGATCTTCATGTTGTTTAATATTGTCTTGGACTTCCTCCACTGCCTGTATGATCTCATCTTGTCTATTTTCCAAACTTTCCACTTTGTTTCCTACTGCCGCTACCTCTTCCCTGAGGTCTTCCACCGCTTGTTTACAGGATTGCTCTACTGTGGCTATTAACTGTTGTATATCTATTTTTGTCGGTAGTGCTCTAATAAGGGCTCTAATATCCTGGTCCTCTCCCGTCCTTGCCAGTTCAATATCTATATTATTTATACAGAATACATTTTGTTCCTCAGGAGTCTCTTCCGTCGGCTCTGGCTAAGAGTGCGGGTGCAGATTGATTTGTTTCTGATATGTAGTTTATCTCTAGGGCTCCTTCCCCTCCTCTCGTATGGCCCTGATCATTTCTCATTGGGACTGTTATTAGTTCCAGTATGAAGGTGGTAACTCTGTATTGCTCTGTCAAATCATCCCCTGTGGTCACACTCTGGCTATTCGCCACTTGATTTATTCTGTCCTTTGGGGGGTTTAACAGATCTATCCCCTGCTCTCTTAGGGTATCTCTTGGAGCGTCCGTCGGGGTATCTCCCAACTTAGGTAGTCCCTCTTTGCCCTTCTTGAATCCATCCCTCCTCTCCTCCATGCCTCTTGGAGCCTGCAGGCTGTCCCTCTGCTCTATACCCATCTTTCCTCCACCTCTACTTCCTCTCTGCTCACCTCCTCCAGGGATCTGGTTACCTCTTCTTCCTGCTGGTGAACTCCGGTTCTGAGGACCTCCTGTTTGAGGACTGTAGAGCGGGATCGGTGAGCCACGTCCTGCTTTCCCGTACACTCCTCCAATCTGTGGGCTTCTGTGTCCTCCCTCATGGTCGGGAGCTGTATCTCAGGTCATGCCCCTAGTGCGATCTCCTCTCACTGGCATCTGTGGTGTTTGAGGCGTCCGTGGCGTCATGTAAGATTTTAGCCCGCCACCAGGCTCCTGCCTCCTCCTCCAGTGGGTTGAATCGCTGCTCGTCTGCAGGTGGTCATCTCCACCTCTTCCCGGAGGCTCGTCTCTTCTGCTCCTGTACTCGTCTCGCCGCTCTCTGCAGCCCTTGAGTCTCCACACTGCTATCGGCTGCTATCAGCTGTTAGCTTGTAATTACATAGCTCAGCAGCCCTGCAGCCGTCTCTCTGTATCCAGCCCGGATGTGTGTGAGAGAGCACACCTCACATGTCAGCTCCTCCCATTATCCCAGACTCTTCCCTCCACCTTGACCTCATGTTGATGGGGACTAAGACCTCATCCCCACAACTGTTGCCAATGGTTGTGGGGGCCTATGGGCAGGGGGCTAATTGGATTCTGGAACCCCACTTTAAGAAGGAGACCCCCAGATTCTGGCTCCCCCCTGTGTTAATGAGTATCGGGTACATCGTACCCCTACCATTCACCAAGAAAGTGTCACAATGTAATAAAAACACAGACACAGTTTTAGACAATTCTTTTATTAAAGAATAAAAAATCAAGAAATAGTCGCCCCCATCCCCCCTGATTTAAATTCACAGTCAATCATGCTGCTCACTGCGCGAAAAAGAAAAAAAAGACCCTCCCGCTGTCGGGGAAGGCTGGCTGCAGGCTCTGCCGTCTGACATTTCTTATATAGGTAAGGGGCGGGCCACCTAGCTATGTCACCTGGTGCCCCCATCACGGACCTGTGCATGCTGGGTTGGTGAAATCACAAGAGACATGGTATTGACTGGGGGGGAGCCCATGCTGCTTTTTTTCAACATTTTTAATTGTCCACTTTTTATTTTAAATTCAACTGTTAGCGGGCTTCGTGGGCCGCTCCTTAGCAACCAGCTCAATCCGGTAACATACTTAACATAACTAATGCGGTAATTACCGGTAATCTGAACAAATACTGCAATTGAATTCAACACTTGCACAACTGTTACCACATGCATTATTTTACTGCATAATATTAACCGTTATTTAACTCTTAGTGAATTGACACCAAAGAGTCTTTCTGTTAAATGTTAAAAGGCATGTGGCCTTGTCTGGTACAGTAAGGAGAAGGGGAACATTGGCCTCCATTTTCGGGGAACCTCATACTGTTTTTTTTTTGTTGTTGCTTTTTTCTTTGTGTACTTTCAATTTAACCACCTCCCATCCGCGCTATAGCCAAAAGACCTCTACAGTGTGGACTTAATTTGCTGGGAGGGCGTCCATGGACATCCTCCCTTACTAGAGCAGCCGGCACGCCGCCTGCAGAGCGCACGGGGCACGCTCTGTGATCAGCGAGTTTATGAGACTCGGCTGATCACAGATCGGAGTAAGGGGTCAATCCCGATCTCCTTACCACCTAATCAGCGGTCAGTCAATGACAGCTGATCATGTGATGATCATGTTTTTCTGGTGTGTGATTCCTTACAAGAATGTTCAATCAATTTGATTTAAATGTTCAATAAATCTTATTTTAAATGGTATTTATGGATTTTTTGTTAAATCTTCCCCATGGTCAGCCTTGGTAATAACACTATGGGGGTTATTTACGAAAGGCAAATCCACTTTGCACTGCAAGTGCACTTAGAAGTGCAGTCACTCTAAATCTAAGAGGTAGATCTGAAATGAGGGGAAGCTCTGATGATTTTATCATCCAATCACGTGCAAGCTAAAATGCTGTTTTTTCATTTTCCTTGCATGTCCCCCTCAGATCTACAGTGACTTTACTTTCAAGTGCACTTTCAGTGCAAAGTGGATTTTCCTTTAGTAAATAACCCCCTTTGTCACATTGTTCTCTCCTTAGGGTTTGGGAATCTCTCTACTGCATTACAAACAGGCCAGCAAAATGGGGTTCCTATATCGCCATGTGTGCACTTCAAAGCTTTACTTTTTTTCTGGAATATAAATTTAATATTCTTTGGATTTTAAGCATACAGTATATAAAACATTTAAATCACAATACCAATATATTCAAATGGATGTTAAATTTCTGATTCACGACCATTACATTTACACTGATAGGTCATTGTTTGTACTTAGCTGCCCTAGCGTCGGTTTTCATCCGTCGGACAAGCATACAGACGAACGGATTTTTCGACCGGACTCGAGTCCGTCAGAAAGATTTGAAAAATGTTCTAAATGTAAAGTCTGTCACATTTTCGACAGAAAAGGTCCGCTGCAGGTCCGATGAAGCCCACACATGGTCCAATTGCCCGACTAATTTGTTCCGCTGTACAAGTTTAGTCGAAAATTCCAGCCGTGTGTACACAGCATAAGGGGTAGATCTGAAATGAGTGGAAGCTCTGCTGATTTTATCATCCAATCATGTGCAAGCTAAAATGCTGTTTTTTATTTTCCTTGCATGTCCCCCTCGGATCTACAGCGACTTTACTTCCAAGTGCACTTTCAGTGCAAAGTGGATTTTCCTTCAGTAAATAACCCCCTTAGTATCAAGCATGTGTTTTCTGTATCCTCACTGGGGATATTTCCCCTTCCCCTTTCCTGCTGACAACTGTTACATTTCAGGTCTCTTTTCACACTCCATCTGAGTGACAATAGTAACCAGGACAAAGACTGAAAGTGGATTTCCCAAATAGGAACACAGAAAGAAGCAAAACCCAACACTCTGACACCTACGTCTTCCTTACTCTAACCACACCAAGTGTCCTACCTGTTTAAAATTACAACTGTGGGGGCGTGGCCGAACGGAGATCTGAGTGGACATGCCTGGGGTGAGCTCCTGCAGCCATAGAGCACACCCGGAGCTCTAAACGTCCATTGGAACTGCACTGACCCCACCGGGGGGCCAGGGCATACACCAGACCGGTAGGGCGCTGCCTGGGATCACGGGTGTGCCGATCGCAGAGCTCCAGCCACCTGAGAGGACAGGCCGCAGCTTCGGCCTACTACGGGGAGTGGCGGCCATCTTGCTCCACCCGAACGCCGTGCCGGCACGGCCTCAGGCTGTTCCACCTGCCCTGAGACCGGGTCTCCCCCTCCTCGACCACTGGGGATATCCAGCCTGCCACCCGGGGCCCGCAATCCTCCCCATGCCGCCCTATTACACCAGCCAGAGGGACCTGGTAAGTGACGGCGGCCATCTTGCTACACCGGGCAGCCTCTCAGTCTCTCTCCTGGGCCCAATCCATCCCCATCCACCCCCAGGAGCACCTTGGCCTGGCCAATCAAGCCCCCCAAGGGGATATTGAAGGAGCATTCACCCCCACCTGGCTCCAGTTGCAGCCACAGCCCTAGCCCCAGAGGCCTAGTGTGGCAGCCATCTTACTACACCCTGGCAGCCCCGTCTCCTCCTCTGGGCCTAATCCAAACTTCACTCACCCCCTGGGGCATCCTGGCCTGGCACATTGTGGCCCTCGACAGAGATACCCACAAGCATCTACACTCATCAGTGCGCGGGCTGCAGACACGGCCCCAGAAACCATGAGAGGTGGCCATCTTGCTCCACCCAAGCTACTGTATCCACATATGCTCCTGATCTCCTCCACCCCTCTGAGCCTGGATCACTACCTGCACAGCCACAAGAGTAGCCCAGCAGGGTCAGCAACCACCTGTGGTCCCCATCCATACAACTCTGCAGAGAAGCGTGAACGACCGTGTATGGCTAAAGAAATTAGCTGCTGAGCTCCGTGACCGCCCGTAGCAGACAGGCTATACTTCAGCCATCACACATACTTGAAAAGCATGTCCACGCACAGTTCTCGATCTACTGAGTCCACGGATCTACAACAGGGCACAATCCAGTGATACCTGCTCCGCACATCTCAACCTGATCCTCCGCACTCCCAAAGACAAGATGGCGCCCACTCGAAACACAGGGAAGGGCAAGCCTCCTCCCCCCGCTCAGCTGGTGACAGACAGCTGCGAGGATCCAGATGACCCCCCGGTCCAGCACTCGGACCTACCAGCTGTAGCGTTCAGATCTGGGACCTCTATTGCCCCACTTCCAGACACAGGCCATGGGGATGTGGCACCTCAAATCTCAGAAGAATTGCCTAGATCTGAAGCCTCGACCCTTCTGGCGGCCTTCCGAGCGGAGTTTGATTCCTGGGTGGTCAATATAGAGACCTCACTCCACAAGGATCTCCAGGGCCTCCAACAGCAGGTCTCCACTAATCAGACCACAGTGTCCGCCCTAACTGACATTCAATCTGACCATGCAGCCCGCATCACATCCCTTGAGCGGGCCTCCAAGGAGCACTTACACCGTATACGACAACATCAACTACGCATAGAAGACAGAGAAAGTAGGAGCCGCAGGAATAATATACGGCTGCAAGTCATTCCTGGAGGCCACGGCGGGTACAGACTTGAAACCTTCTGTCACTGCCACCCTCAACCAAGTCCCTGGAAGAGAGGCTTCATCCCCTATTGAGCTAGACCGGGTGCACAGAGTGGGGGGGGCCGAGGAGGGAACATAATGACTGCCCACACGATGTCCTCTGCAGGGTTCACTATTTCACCCTTAAAGAAGAACTTATGCGCAAGGCATGACGTTTGGGTCCAGTGGACTTTGCTATCCACCTATACCCAGACCTCTCTCGTAACACTCTCCACATGCACCGCATGGTCCGCCCACTGCTAGACCTGATACGTCAAGCCGTAGCAACCTACACATGGGGACACCCCTTCAGTATTAAGGTGACCAGGGCTGAGCATAAATTTGTCCTCTCTGACCCGGATCAACTCCCAGCCTTTTTCAGCTTCCTGGAGCAAGACCCAAGTGATGTACCGAACTGGCTGGAGGAAATACGTGACCCTCTCCCACAATGACGCAGGCACCCGAGGTACGGATCACATTCTATTGACCCTAGACCACGTCATCCTACCTCTCTGGAAGATTAAGGTAACTCTAAAAAGTTGCTTGAAACCATTTCAACGCTCCCCATATACCTAGCACCATCCCAGTACACTGTGTATCTCTTGTCTCCTGGACAGGTCGATCGTGTTTGAAACCCCTCACCTCTGATAAGACTTTTTTTTGGGAGTGTTTTTTCTTTTCTTTTTATATTTTGCCTCATCTGTTCCACCTGATTACAGCCGGATATGTTACGATGGGAGACAAGATGGCCTGATACATACTCTAATGCCTCAGGACAGATGGTGCACCAAATTGGTGGGCCTTCTCCCTGCCCTTTTCTGGTGTGCTGTACCTAGCTGGGGTTCGGGAGAGCCTACAGGACTGGAAATTTCTAATGTTTGTTTCGCATATGCAATTGTTGAGCTTCTAATATATTTTACCGCACTGGTCTAATTTCTGGGTGTTTAGCGGAAATGTCCCACCTGGTTACGAGTGGAGGGGCCGACAGATGGACTGACTGAGTCCACGGTCTCTTGCCACTATCCATGTGGGCTCCTATAGCTCTCGGTAAATGGTTTCTCATACACCGACTAGTCTCACTTTAAAATGTTATTACACATTGTTACTGTTTTCAGTGTTACTACACAGATTTGTTTCCGGGCCCCCCTGTTGGGGTTTGTGGATAGTATGTGTTGAAAATGTTTGCTTCCCCCCCATGATATTATCTCACGGATTGATATCTCCTCTGTGAGGGAGAAAGGGTGGGCTTGTGTGGAGCTATTTGCCCACGCAGACCGCCACCCTCCTTCACAGATGATCTGCGTTCTGCTGTTTAAATGTCTTGTTACACTAATGTGCCTCAGTTAAGCTATTTATGCCTGTTATGCTACTGGGCTCACGGCTCAGATTCTCCACCTCGACCCCCCACTCCCAATAGGCCGGGCACGAACTGTGCCTTCTTACGTGATTTCTCACGTGGTGTCCCATTTCAGTGGACCCCTTAGACTTGTTAGGCTCCTTATTTAGGTGACCTCCCTGCCTAGTTTTTGTCCTGGTATATCTTTGCCACCTTACAAGTTGACCGGGTCGACTGGCAATTCCTCCAGATGTCCCTGAAGCAGATAGGTCTGGGCCCCAAAATGCTATCCCGAATTATGTCCCTTTACTCCTCTCCCTTTGCTAGAATTCGGGTGAATGGTTCATTTTCACCTACATTTTCCATCCATAACGGGACACGACAAGGCTGTCCTCTATCTCCCCTTCTCTATGTCCTGGTCATGGAACACCTGGCAATTGCCTTGCGCAATAACCCTAACATCTCAGGTGTATCGATAGGCCCCACTCATTCCAAACTGGCTCTCTTTGTGGATGACATGTTAATGTTTGTAACCCAACCCCATCTATCCTTACCACATCTAATGCGGGAATTCACGAGGTTTGGGAAGCTGAGCAATTTTAAAGTGAACCATACTAAGTCAGAAATCCTGAACATCTCACTGTCCCAGGAGGCCCTCCGCCAAGTCTCCACTAAGTATCCCTTTAAAACAGGTTCCACTTTCATCTACCTCAGAATCCAAATACCCACAGAAGGTTCCCAATTATTCTCTCTGAACTATGCTCCCCTTCTGCTTAGAACCAAGACGGATCTCTCAAACTACACGAAGAAACACCTATCATGGCTAGGCAGGGTGAATGCCCTAAAAATGGACGTCCTCCTTCGGTTCCTCTATTTGTTTCAGACAATTCCCATTTCCATACCCTCCTGGTTCTTTAGGAATCTCCACCAACTATTCTCCTCCTTTATCTGGGGAGGGGCTCGTCCTCGGATACGCTATGAGACTCTCTTGCTCCCCAAGATTTGTGGCGGAGCTGGAGCTCCAGATGCCTCTATATACTATAGGGCAACAGTAATCACACGTATACTTAACTGGTTCCATCATTCCTCCACCAAATTATGGGTACAAAAATAGAGCCATATAAACTTGACAGATCTCCGTGCCTTACCGTGGATGCTTACTGAATTCCTGAAAGGAAGGATACCCCTGAGCGACCTCACATGACAAACCATACAAATTTGGACCCAAATGAATTCCTCCAAGACCCTATCTCCTATGAATAGACCCATGACTCCACTGTTTGGGACCCCAGCTTTTCCACCGGCCCTACAGGGAGCAAGTTTTGGACCTTGGTGTAAGGAGGACCACAGACGACTTGCCCAAGTCCTGCGATTAGACTCTTCTCTGATTCATGACATCCCTCCGGCCCATCTTTCCATACCTCGACGCATTGGCTGCAGAGGCAACAGGTGATATCCTTCATTCGCACCTTCCCATCCCTGCCTGATATACTTACTGACTTAACAGACTTGGAGAGAATGCTGCTCCAGACTGCCCCCCCTACACATGTGGTCTCTCAACTATACTCTCTCATACATATGGCTTATAATCCTGACCTCTCCATACACACAGGCCTGGAAGGAAGATTTGGGTCACTCCATTTCACCTGTAGACTGGCAAAAGTGCTTCATTCTGACTCACAAAATATCCTTAGCCTCCAAAGCCCAAAAAAAAAGGATTCAAGTTGTTGACCCGTTGGTACAGATGCCCCTCGACTTTGCACTGGATAAACCCAGCGCTCCCAGATACCTGCTGGCGTTGCCTGTCATCCAAGGGAACCTTACTACACATTTCGTGGGAATGCCCCCCTGTGTGAAGGTTCTGGCAGAAGATCCTCGACTTGTACTGCAGACTCATGACAACCTCAATCACACCCTCTCCTGAGGTAGTTCTGCTATCTTTGCTCCCTGGACCGCTTAAATTGGTCAAAAAAGACGTTTTGCGTCACTTTCTGGTGGTTGCCAGAAGGGTTCTACCCAGATATTGGAAGTCGACGAGCATGCCTTCCCTGGGGGATTGGGCAATTGAAGCGGACCAAATTAATAGATTGGAATGAATGTTGTCGCAGGAAACGGGTAAAGAGGAGCAATTCTCCAAGACCTGGACCTCATGGTCTATGTTTCGCTACTCCTCAGAATTTATTCCATGGGCCTCAGAGGACTCTACCGACGCACCTGTGTAGCCAGAGTGGAATGTCTCTTTCTTAATTTCTACATTGCTTACTGCCTTGACCCCTCTATTCCCACTCTCTCTCTTTTTCCCCTTTCCCTTTAAATGTTAGTGTTACACGATCAACTAAATCATAATCTCTAGTCTCATCAGACCGGAACAGTGGCACACACAGAGCTTCCCCCTCAGAGAAAATGTGCTCAGCACAGCAACAAAAGCCCTAGCCTACTTGTAATGAGTGGGCACCGCTCGTTGAGTAGATAGTGGTGCTTACCTAACCTTAATAAGCCAGGTTAGACGCTGTAGGTATACAGGCTTATATACCACACCAAATCAACCGAAGCTCACAAATTACCTAAACCATGACACGGTTCAACACCAGTGTTACACGGATGTATATCTTTGTTTATGTGAAATTGAATGACATATATGTATACTGTACAATTCTTCAATATTAATTTTTCTATCTCAATAAAATAAGATTGAATTAAAATTACAACTGTAGCACCACCCCATAGGGGTTGCAGATGACTGGGTTCCCCACTGCTGCACAGCCGGGCACACAACATCTTCAGCTGTCATCCAAATACAGTGAACAGTCCTTGAGCTTTGTTATTGTTTTTATTAAGGGGTAATAACTTGGATGGGGATGGGAATTATGGGATGCCCAAATTGACAGGAACAAAACCAGGGACAACTTCCTCCCTATATACAGCTCCAATTGATTCTTCTCCTTTACTCTGTACAACTCCAATTGATTCCTCTTGATTGATTTACAGCTCTGATTGATTCCTCTTTAATAGCTAACACTCTCTGTTAGAGCAGCCCCTTGCAGGCTAGGAACTCTCAGCCCCTTAGAAAGTAGCACCATGTGGTGTGAACTGCATCCTGGAGTACCACCAATTCCCCTGTAGACACTAGTCCCAGCTCTACTACTGCAGGAAATACTAGCCCACATAGCTGCCTCTTCACCAGCAAACCTGGCTGCTTCTTCACTAGTCTACCTGACTGACTCTCTTCACCAGTCTACCTGACTGACTCTCTGGAGATCTCCCAGGGCAAGGTTAGGAAAGATTTAAGCACACTGCTATCTTCCAGAGAGACCTGCTACATGTGACAATCTCTCCCCTTGTAAGTCCCTGCACCGTGCTGTAGTACTCACACTGTCCTCCTTGCTCCTGCTGCCTCTCATGGAAAACTATGTCCAAACTTTTCCTGTTGTCAGGATCCTCCCAGGCCAGCTCCTAAGCCCTGGCCTGAGGCAGAGCACCCCTCTCAGACACACTATCTCCCTCTTCTACCTGACTCCACTGTTGGCATGACTCACCCATATTTAAGGGCTCACTTAGTCCCCTGCTAGGCCCACAACCTGGGGATTAGCTAAGTTCCCCAAAATATGCAGAACAACCCTCCTAGCCTCTGCCCTCCAGCTTCCAGAATGTTCTCCAACATTCCAGAACCAGAGGGAGGCACCAGAGACCTGCATGAGTCATCCAGCTCTGAACTTTAATAACCTTGACACATATTAAGACTCACAGGTTTTAAACATGAATCTGCATGTTCATTTACTTGCATTCACACTAGTAGCACACTAGAGGGTGCTACACAACCAAACAGGGAAGAGAAGAAACTTGGACCCACTTTATGCAGTCCAATAGTTCATGAGAAATTATGTAATACACAATTCTCATGGGAAAAGGACCACACACGTATAATCCAAAGTAAAACAGTGTTTAGGGAGGAGGGAGTATGTGAGATGAGCCACTACTTTGTAGCCATTATATGTGATGATCTAGCAGCACCTGATCCACAGTGAAATTGAGCCTCCACTAAGTGAGAGCTTTACCATCTGGTGCTCTGTAGTTTTTTTTGTTGTCTCTACTTAGAAGATCATTAGCTTGTAATTAGAAATGAGTGAACTGGAAAATGTCTGGTTCACAGGAGGTTCCGTGAACCCAGCAGAAAGTCCACCAAACTCAAACATAACCCCAAATCCCACAGAAGTAATTTTTACTTTTCTCTGTCCTTTTTCCTGGCCAGTTTGCAAGCTATTGTTAAAAAGGCCTAGTAAGCTAAGTACCAATGCAAATATATATACAGTATACAGTATCTCACAAAAGTGAGTGCACCGCTCACATTTTTGTAAATATTTCATTATATCTTTTCATGTGACAACACTGAAGAAATTACACTTTGCTACAATGTAAAGTAGTAAGTGTACATCGTGTATAACAGTGTAAAGTTGCTGTCCACTCAAAATAACTCAACACACAGCCATTAATGTCTAAACCGCCGGCAACAAAAGTGAGTACACCCCTATGTGAAAATGTCAAAATTGGGCCCAAAGTGTCAATATTTTGTGTGGCCACCATCATGTTCCAGCACTGCCCTAACCCTCTTGGGCATGGAGTTCACCAGAGCTTCACAGGTTGCCACTGGAGTCCTCTTCCACTCCTCCATGACAACATCATGGAGCTGGTCAATGTTAGAGACCTTGCACTCCTCCACCTTCCGTTTGAGGATGCCCCACAGATGCTCAATAGCGTTTAGGTTTGGAGACATGCTTGGCCAGTCCATAACCTTTACCCTCAGCTACTTTAGCAAGGAAGTGGTCGTCTTGGAGGTGTTAAATATGTGATATGCTCCGCGCTCAGGATCACGGGTTGCAGCCCTCCTATTAGGTTCTGAAGGGAACTTACAGTACATAGAGGTATAAAGTGGGGTGATTGGCGCTACCCTATTCAACAAGATAAGTGCACAGGAAAGTGGTAAGTGAGTGCCCTGTTTACAAAAGAAAGGAAGGGTACTTGACCTGTATGAAATGAATAAATAATATATATGTGTGCCTCTCCTGTGAGGACTAGGTGTGGTGTATATATGTGCCCTCCAGTGATAGATGTAACCGTACATACACAGATGTAGTTAAACAGATATCAGTGCATAAAAAGAAATTGCAAACAAATAGTATAAGTGATCGATCAAAAAGTAACATACACACAAAATGAAAAATTATATATGAGTGTGTCCATCAGGTCAAAAAAAAAAAATTATATATAGATAAAAAATGTTTTGACCTGATGGACACACTCATATATAATTCTTCATTTTGTGTGTATTTTACTTTTTGAACGATCACTTATACTATTTGTTTGCAATTGCTTTTTATGCACTGATATCTGTTTAACTACATCTGTGTATGTACGATTACATCCATCACTGGAGGGCACATATATACACACCTAGTCCTCACAGGAGAGGCACACATATATATTATTTATTTATTTCATACAGGTCAAGTACCCTTTGTTTCTTTTGTAAACAGGGCACTCACCACTTTCCTGTGCACTTATCTTGTTGAATAGGGTAGCGCCAATCACCCCACTTTATACCTCGTCTTGGAGGTGTGTTTGGGGTCCTAATCATGTTGGAAAACCGCTCTGCGGACCAGACAAAGTGGATCTCCAAACCAGTGTTTCTCAACTCCAGTCCTCAAGGCGCCCCAACAGGTCATGTTTTCAGGATTTCCCTCAGATGAAATGGCTGTGGTAATTACTAAGGCAGTGAAACTGATCAAATCACCTGTGCAAAATAATGGAAATCCTGAAAACATGACCTGTTGGGGCGCCTTGAGGACTGAAGTTGAGAAACACTGCTCCAAAGGTGCTGGAGACTCAATGAGTCTATTCTGAATGACTCGATCAGGGTAAAGGAGATTGAAGGTGCTATTCAGGACTACCTTCAAATAAACGACAACCCTGATATTGCCCCATCATGCCTTTGGACAGCACACAAGGGCGTGATCATAGGACAGCTCATCCAAATAGCTTCCCAGATCAACAAGGCTAGCAGGGCTATCAGGTCAGAAATAACTAAACTGGATCAAAAATTTCACATATTAACAAAAAACACAAGGCGAATCCCAGGTCGATACCCACAGAGGAGCTTGACACGGCTAGCACAGCCCTAAATTTGGCCTCGACAACAAAGTGTTACGTACCTAAAGGGTGAGCCCGAATTACAGAGGATGGCCTCTCCTACGTCTCCGACTCGAGGGCCCCTGGTAGTCGTGACAGGGGTGCAGGAGTGCGGAGTGGTATGAGTGCCTGGCAGGATCAACAGCAGAAGGATCAGATGGCCGGCACAGCTGACGGGATGGATCAGTAGACAAGAACTGCAGACTGGACAACTCAGCAGACAGGACAGCAGACTGGATGGATCAGGCAGACAGGTGAGCAGCCTGGATGGCTCAGCAGACAGGCCCAGCAGACTGGATGATCAGCAGATAGGTGAACAGCCTGGATTGCTCAGCAGACAGGCCCAGCCGACTGAATGAATCAGCAAACAGGTGAGCAGCCGGGATGGCTCAGCAGACAGGCCCAGCAGACTGGATGGATCAACAGACAGGTGAACAGCCTGGATGGCTCAGCAGACAGGCTCAGCAGACTGGATGGGAGTCCAGGATCGTCAGACAGGCCGGGTCGGTAAGCAGGCTGGCAGCAGAGGTACAAAATGAGCAGGCAGAGGGATCGTCAAACAAGCCAAGGATCAGGTACAGGGAGATAACAGGAATAGTCTCAAAGCAAGCCGGGTCAAAACAGGAGCAGATATCAGGTTTTCAGGGAACACATACACAGAGCTGCAGAGCAAACAGCAATGATGCAAGTGCCAGACAGGTTTAAATAACCCACCAGACACTAACGAGTGCATGTGCTCGTGCGCATAGATGCCCGCAATCGTGCACCGATGGGTCTAATCTGCCTGTTACTGGCAGGATCTTCATGACACAAAGGCTGAGAAATGGCTACGTTGGAGTAGATCACTATTTTATTGCCAAAGTGACAGAATCGCCTCTATGCTCATGGGTAGGCTAACACCAGAGATAAGATCCTCTGCTCTCCCCAAAATTAAAATTAATGGTGGCACCCTGTCCCAGAACTCACAATGCATTATGGGGGAATTTCAAAACTTTTGCAAATCACTAAATTGTGGGGATAATCACCCGTCTCAACACGCGGTGGATCAGTTTCTGGAAAACATTCAGATTCCCCAATTGGAAGACAGACACCGCCTTAAACTAGAAGCCCCTATTTCATCAGAGGAAGTTTCTGCAGTTATCAAAAATGTAAAGTCAAACGCTGCACCTGGCCCAGATGGGTTTTCTGTCCCCTACTACAAACCCTTTTCCACTATTCTCGCCCCTATATGGCCCGTTTCTTTAATGCCCTGCGCCAGGGCGACCCGTTGGATAACTCAATTAACATGGCCTATATTAAAGTACTCCCTAAACCAGGCAAGGACCCCAGCTCGATAAGCAATTATTGTCCGATCTCACTCATAAACAATAATTTAAAGATTCTGACTAAAATCCTTTTAGACCGCCTGGCCTCATTCATCAGTTTATATATCAACAAGGACCAAGTTGGCTTCATTCCTGGGAGACAGGGCCCAGTTCAAATTTGTTGAGTGATTGTGACGGGAGGGCCCGTGGAACTCAGAATCCCTTGGAAAGTAGGGGATGTCCTTGTTTCAGCTCCCCATATACCTCTTATGTCTAAGTCACCCTGTGCTATCCTGGCACAGGGTGAGTGAGAAAATATATCTTGGACTACTTAAAATGGGACAGTAATATTTGTCCACAATATCTCCCAGTATGTATGTAGAGACTATTATTATTGGTTTGTTTGATTCTGAACTCAACCTGTTAATTGAGTGAGCTGATCACATTAGCCTCCAGGACTGGCTAGGAGACGAACTGTTGATGACTAGGCTAAGGAGGGGGGAGATTGTTGTTTGTATTGTTAATTGTAATTAGCTCCTATTGTGTTTATACTACTGTGTGAAGCTCGGTGCCCACAAGTCTGTCATCTGGTCTGGGTAAATTTTTTTGTAAATTAGCTCATGTTAATTAGGTTAGCTTTGAGTCAGCCTGCTGTATAAATGTGTGTGAGATCTCAAATAAAGAGTTAGTCCTGATGTACTCCAAGACTGGTGTTGTCTAGTTCTTGGGGCTTTCTATAGCCAAAGCCATTGAACTCGTGTTCCAGAACTTAGGAAGCGGTATACTGACAGAAGCACTCAAGCGGAGTGTGGGACCCTCCGTGACAGTGATTAACATTATTTCCCTCCTCAACTCGAACTGGGACAATGATTCTCACAGGCAGGGGTGTCTCCTCTCCCTAGACCTCCAAAAAGCCTTTGACTCTGTCAACTGGCTCTATATTTTCTCCACACTGAAAAGATGAGGATTTGGTGAATCTTTCCTGAATATCATGCATGCTCTGTACTCTACCCCATCCGCTCAGGTGCATCTGCAGGGATTTTACTCGGAATCTTTTCCCATTTCCAAGGCCACCAGGCAAGGTTGCTCGCTCTCACCTCTGATATTTGCCATAGTAATCGAGACGCTAGTGGTCACCATTAGAAATAATCCGGACATCCACGGCATTCATTGTGGATCACGGTGCCACAAATGCGCCTTATTCGCCGACAACATTCTGCTTTTTATCTCATCCCCCGCTAACTTCTCTCCCTAACATTTGCCGGCTACTGGAAGACTTCTGGACAATCTCGGGGCTCCTGGTTACCTATAATAAATCCCAAACACTCTGTCAATCTGGGACTCTCTGCTTACCAGGCTTAGAGAAAACTTTTGATTTACCTGGAAAGAATCGTCTATCACTTACCTGGGATGAAGCTAACCTCCAAGGTCAAACTCCTTTACCAAGCTAACTACCCCTAACTATTCAAAAAATTGGAGGATGACTTTTCAAGGTGGTCTCAGCTCTCTCTATTCTGGTTAGGCAGAATTAACACGACTAAAATGACGCTACTCCCCTGCATCTTATACTACTTCAGAGCACTTCCTATCCCTATAGTCAAGGCCCACCTAAAATAATTTCAAGCCAAGATTAATAAATATGTCTGGGGAAAGGGGGACACAGGTTCTCTAAAGCGGTCCTTTTCCGGTCAAGAGAAGAGGGGGCCTTGGTCTTCCAAACTTGCTCTGGTACTTTCAAGCTGCTCAATTAGCCCAGACTTCGGCAGTCTACTCTTGCTGGGAATCACCTGACTGGATACATATCGAATGCCAGGCGGTCCCACTTCACATCCTTGACTATCTCCTATGGTGCCCTAAAAGATGAGACCCCCTATATTGTCCCCGACACTCTCCCACTCATTTGCCCTCTGGGACAGCCTGGAGGGAATCATTCAACTGACCTCCCCCATAGAACCGCTAAAGCACCTATTTCAAAACCCGGCATTTCCCAAAGGGCTAAACATCAAAGTCTTTCGGTGGTGGCTTGACAAAGGGCTAATTAGAATAGGTGCTTCCTCAGACCCATGGGCCCACTCTCCAAAGCCTTCTGCATTAGCAACCTAGACATGCCACCTTCCGAGCTCTTTCAATACACCCAGATTTCCAACTTCCTGCACAAACTATGCAAAACACAGCCCAATGGCCCCAAATCACTACCTATGAACAATGGTGTGGCCAGGCCGATGAGCAGAGGGGGGGGAATCATGGTGATCTATAGGGCACTGGCCTCCACTAGCTCCAAGACTCCCTACATGCTAGCCAGGGAAGAGGCTCTCTCCCAACACTGGAAACTAGAAACATGGAACAGAAACTTTTTTTCTTACAAGGGTGTCCTCAACTCTAGCCTCGCAGAAGCTAGCATAAAAGTAATTTCCAGATGGTACCTAGTTCCATTGAGATGGGCCAAGCTATGCATTCGGGGTGTGACCTCAGAGGTGTTAGGTATCATGTGTGGTGGGGATGCCCCAGACTAATTGCTCTTCTCAACTTTCTAGTGAGGGAAGCCTCCAAGAGTACACAACGCCTGATTTTCTTTATCCTCCTGGGAGCCAAACTCACTCTAGCCAAAGCTTGGAAAAAAAACAACGGTTTCAACGCTACTAGCTAAAAGGAGAATCTCCTGGATTATGACACAAGAGAAGATGGCGAGTGTACTCCTGGACCGTATGGTAAAATTTGAAAAAATCTGGGGTCCCTGGGCCACCTTCATAGGTGTCCCTCTACACCCCTGACCTCCAATCGACTACGCTCTATCCCGTTCTCCCCTAGTCAGTTCTCCTCCCTCTCCTCCCTCTCACACTTCTTCTTCCTTCTCCTCTTCCTTTCCTCTTTACTGTAGCACTGGGCTTCGGCCATCAACTTCACGGACTAAGCCAATTTAAGTGTTTAATTTCATAATGGTAATGGGTACTCCCTATCCATTAATATTTGCATGTTACTAGATAGAACAAAGATTATCCTCTTGAGTTCACTCAACTTTCTTTTTTTCATTATTTATATCATGGATTTCTCTATGGGCTTACTCCCACGATCGCAGAACGCTGCTCAACCATTAGATCACGTTCAGGTGTTGGAGCCGGGGAGTGGGAAGCCCCGACCACAGTGTGTTCCCTTTTGGGGTGGCGGGTTAGCTCCCACACTCCCCTAGACCCAACACTCTTTTGAAGACTAGTGGTTCAGCACCATATCACTCTTCCACTCCTGAGCCTAATGCTTGTGATGCAGGCTACAAGTCCATGATGCAATGTGCCTTGTATACCTTACCTCAGATGTTAATTAGGCCATGTTGGCCACTGCAGGGTGAATGGTCCCACTTATGCTTTTGTACTTTGCGTTTTATACTGAATAAAAATATTGAAACATGAAATTTAGTATGTGTCAAGATTGTAATTTTATTGAAGCAGCATATATTTTTATGGTTATGACAGATTTCGGCATTTCAGTAAAAAAAAAAAATTCACAAGCTGCTGCTCCCTATAAGTGAAAAACTAAATTTAGAATTAAAAATGCATGTATCTTTATGTAATTTTATAAATCGGTGATGCTCCTGTTATAACTTTATGTTTCATATAAGGAAAGCTCAGTTTAAGAACAACTGAAAGTAGATCTAGGATGACACATCTATATTCAGGTCAGTGACAAATCTATCACACAGAAATGTATAAAACAGAGAGAGATACGAGAAGAGAATGACACTCTTACATAATATAGAGATGTCACTGATCCATGTGCAGCATCACAACACAGAATCCTGTAGACATTATGGGATTTTCTCTTTTATAGAGGTTTTCCTTCTGCCTTTTGTTCTGAAGATCCAAACTCTGTCTGTTTTAACTGTATATAAAGTTCAAATCTTGTGGGCTTTTCTGTGGATGTCATTTTGCATATATAATACTCAGAGCTCATCCACGGTCTGTAATCTCAGGATAAAGGACATAGATGAAGAATTTGGATTTTACCAAAAGGGTGACTTCATCATCGGAGGAGTGTTCACTATACGTGCCGGTACATCAAATATGGAATTAACAAATTCCTACAAGAAAGAATTCTGGTCTGCAGAGTAAGTAATGTTTTGAACTATTATACTATGATATCATTCTCCAATGCTTTGCAGGAGCAGTTTAAGAAATGTTAGGCAACATTATCAGTGATTACAAATGACAATTTAATCTTTTTAGCTGCTGCTTGAGGATACCTTTGTCTACTACCAGGATTGTATGTCTGTTCATTGCTTAAAGTATAACTCCACTTTTGTTGAAAAAAAAAACAACCCCATCTGGGTAATCAATGTACATTGCAAGGATTTTAACAAACGTTGTTGCAAATTCCTACCTGTTTATGTTCTTAAGAAAAAGCTGTAAGTTTCATTGTGTCATTGTGCAGAGTGAATCTGAATGGGAGGGACTTTTTCATTATTAATCTACTGATTAATTTGCAGTGTTCTAATAAGAAATGGTTCAGTGTCTGTCAGCATCCCTTAAGAAGTGAATGAAACCTTTGTGAGTATCTCACCAAAAATGACATTTTTTTTGCAGAGGATGCATACAATCTGACTTGTCTTAGTGCAGGCTTCTGGGAAAATCAGTGAGCCAATCACACAAGCAGGAAATTACATTTCTGGGTATATACAGCAGACCAACTCTGTACAGAACATCTTTATGCCCCGTACACACGGTCGGATTTTCCGACGGAAAATGTGTGATAGGACCTTGTTGTCGGAAATTCCGACCGTGTGTGGGCTCCATCACACATTTTCCATCGGATTTTCCGACACACAAAATTTGAGAGCAGGATATAAAATTTTCCGACAACAAATCCGATGGACAAAGTGCCACGCATGCTCAGAATAAATAAAGAGATGAAAGCTATTGGCCACTGCCCCGTTTATAGTCCCGACGTACGTGTTTTACGTCACCGTGTTCAGAATGATCGGATTTTCCGACAACTTTATGCGACCGTGTGTATGCAAGACAAGTTTGAGCCAACATCCGTCGGAAAAGATCCTAGGATTTTGTTGTCGGAATGTCCGAACAAAGTCCGACCGTGTGTACGGGGCATTAGAGTGCATTTTACAGAAAAATACAGTGCTGTTGTTGTAAAAGGAAAGGGAATTTTACCATTACAATTACATTATTGCCCTGTACACACGGTCGGATTTTCCGACTGAAAATGTGTGATAGGACCTTGTTGTTGGAAATTCCGACCGTGTGTGGACTCCATCACACATTTTTCATCATAATTCCCGACACACAAATTTGAGAGCTTGCTATAAAATTTTCTGACAACAAAATCCATTGTCGGAAATTCCGATCGTGTGTAGACAAATCCAACGCACAAAGTGCCACCGCGTTCAGAACGATCGGATTTTCCGACAACTTTGTGTGACCGTGTGTATGCAAGACAAGTTTGAGCCAACATCCATCGGAAAAAATCCATGGATTTTGTTGTCGGAATGTCCGATCAATGTCCGACCATGTGTACAGGGCATTAGGCTTATGCATCAAGTGTATATGATATATACATTTTTTTTATTTGCTATTTTTTTCACAAATGTGGAATTACCCTCTAAAAGCACTGATGACCTTATGATCTGAATGACATGACAATAAGATCAAATTAAAAATATAACATCTGATCTGGCTGACTGAAGTAGAAATTGTACAATTGTAATATGCTTAGAAAAAGAAATGGCCACACAAAGAAATAACCATTAAAAAGTAACTAGGGGCAACAATTGTCAAAAGCTTTAACACACACACACTTGATTTTCTGAGTCTTCCTTGTAAGATTTGTTTTACTTGATCCTCCCAGTTTATCTATTTTTCCACTTCCTGTAATAGTGTGACATTATATATATTTTTTGCAGTGAATTGGCACAGCATTGTTTCCATCTTTTGGACAGGGAGTTAAGTAAAAACATAGAAAAAGTCCAAGTTCAGCTAACATTTTTAAGCCACTATAGTAACTTTTTTCTTTTCTGTTGGGAATAAAGTATCATCTTTCTAACTTTAGGCCAAGCCAAGGTTTGAAAGGAATCCAAATTAGCTGCCAGGGTGGAGATCGGGCGAAGGTAAAGGTCACGGCAAGGGAACAAGGCAGGCAAATGGGGAGCTTGAAGCACGTGTCGCAAACACTATCACAAGCATGACACTAAGGGCTTGGCAGGCTTAATGTGGTTGTTAAGCCACTTGTATAAAAAACTCCCATCCCCTCTGTATTAGAACAGTAAGTTCCCCTGTGTCTGTGTTATATCATAAATATGCTTATCTGTACTGATACACAGTTGTCTCCTCTCTCCTCTCCTCTGCCCGGGTCACAGTTCCCATGGGGAGGCCTAGCACTGCTGCTGATGTCAGCCAGGGAGGAGAGGAGAGAGGAGAGACAGAGCCGAGGAGTCACATGATCGCAGGAAGACGCTGTGTTATCAGTACAGATAAGAAAATTTATGATATAACACAGACACAGGGGAACTTATTGTTCTAATAAAGAGGGGATGGGAGCATTTAATGTTGAGTATGAGAGCAACAAGGGGGGGGGGTGGGTGCTGACATGAGCAGACAGTCAGAGAGGGGAGGGGGGAGAGGATGGAGGAGAGGACACAGGAGACAGATAGCAGGCTGCGGCTGACGGAGGCACATACGCTGACCATGGTATCAGCCAGATATTACAGGTAATTCAGGGAGCCGAAAGACATAGCACAAGTGCTGTGCTGTATAGCATGCTTTAAGTGAACAGGATCTGTTTTTTTTTTGGGGGGGGGGGGGGGTTGACAAACGCTTTAAAACAGGTTTGGTCTCCACCCTGAGGCTGTGTCTACACCAATCACCCTGCAGGTGGACAGTCAGACAGGGAGAGTGCAGCTCAGGAAAAACTAGGATGCTGGAATGAGACCAGCAGCTGCCAAGGAACAGGAGCGTTACACACTCCTGACAAATGTTTCAATATACTTAGAGCACACCTTTGCATCCTGTTGTGTTCTGTTAATGCTTCTTTTTTGTGCATGTTGTGCATGTTTCCTTAACCACCTCAAGACCAGACATTTTCACACCCTTCCTTCCCTGGCCATTTCTAAACTTTCACTGCTGTTGCTGTCACACTTTAAATGACAATTACTCAGTCATGCAACACTCTACCCAAATTAAATTTTTATAATTGTTTTTGAGACAGATAGACCTTTTTTTGGTGGTATTTAATCCCCACTGTTTTTTTTTTTTTGCTCTATAAGCAGAAAAAAAGTAAATTTTGGAAAAAATAATACTTTTTTCTTAGTTATAACAATTTGCAAGTAAATCATATTTCTTCATAAACTTAGGCCAAAATGTATACTGCTACATTTCTTTGGTAAAAAAAAATAACCCAAATCATTGTATATTATTGAGTCTGTGTGAAAGTTATATAGTCTACAAACTATGGTATATATTTGAAAATTTCCTATTTGGAAAGTAGACAGTCCTAGGTATTTAGTAAGAGGTGAGTTTTTTTAAGTTAAAATTTATTGTCGTAATTTTTTGGAAAATTAAGATTTTTAATTTTTTTTTTTCACTAAGTTGTACTTTTAACAATATATGTCTTACATTCAGCATAGGCATTGTAGGAGCATCTCAGTATATATTGGAACCAGAAAGCTATTACATGCACATGCTCATGTGCATGCTCATAATTCTGAGCAAACGCTCACTGCAGAATGGCATTAGCGTCCTTGAGCACATGACGCCCACACCGATTCCTGGTACTGACACCAAATAGTCTATTTCAATGTTTCTCAACTCCAGTCCTCAAGTATCCCTAACAGGTCATGTTTTTAGGCTTTCCATTATTTTGCACAGGTGATTTGATCAGTCTCAGCGCCTTAGTTTTTACCGCAGCCGTTTCAGCAGAGGTGAATCCTGAAAACATGACCTGTTGGGGGTACTTGAGGACTGGAGTTGAGAAACATTGGTATATTTAAGCTGGACTATGGCATGAACAGATTGTTAAGTGGTCTTCAGTTAGTTCCTGTATAACCTGCACCTTGACCTGCTATTTCTTCCTACCCATGCATGGCTAGTGTCTGATTCCTGCCTGACTGCTGTGACTTTGGCTTGTACTCTGACTCTGTTCCTGTCTTGTGCTCCTGTACCTCACTGCCCAACTGTGTACTGACCAAGACCTGTATCCTGACTCTGCCTCTACCCAGGGTCGGTGCTACCACTAGGCGGACTAGGCAACCGCCTAGGGTGCTCTGCCGCCTAGGGCGCTTGGCCGCTTGCTATTTTACTCCCACACTGTCCTCCACAGAGCTTACAACTACCGCCCTGCCATGTCAAGCAGCGCCGCTGCCACCCCGACCCCCCCCCCCCCGCACCTCGCTCTGTGTTTCCAGTCCAGACAGTAATCAGATTCTCCCCTTTCTGCTCTTCTATCATGCTTAGTGAGTGTCACATTTGTCCAGCACGGCGCTCTCTGATGTGTGTCCGGCAGCAGCAGCCCCCCCCCTCCCTCCGCTCTGCGCTCTCTGTCTGACACTGTCTGTGAAATGTCATCTCCCACCGAGGCCGCTCTCCACTCTACAGTAACAGTGTCCATGTCAGTGTGTTTCCAGCAGCGCAGCCCCGCCCCCCCATGCTCTCCTAGCCGTGTCACTACTGGAGCGGAGTACATGGATGGAGGATGCATCATGGGATAGATAACATGGCATGCCGCCTCGCGGCGGCTCTTCGGGCTTGTGGACAGGACAGGTGGAGCCTGGGCTGGCTGAAACTGGAAGAGGCACCGTGACCGCACCGACACAGAACAGAAGCAGCAGGCAGGTACACAGGCAGGACAGCAGAGTTGGTGCAAGTGAGGAACAGGTTTTTATAGGTGTGGTAAGTAAAAACTGCTGCTTTCTCTCTGACTTAATCAAATTGTATATGTGATGACAATAAAATGTAGTTTTAAAATGTGTTTGTATTATTATGCATGTATATTGATGTGTGTGTAATATGTATTATATTGACTGATCTGCCAAATGGCCTCCCCTGAAGCTGTATTTGATGGGCGCTGGTGAGGCTGTATATAATGGGCGCTGGTGAGGCTGTATATAATGGGCGCTGGTGAGGCTGTATATAATGGGCGCTGGTGAGGCTGTATATAATGGGCGCTGGTGAGGCTGTATATAATGGGCGCTGGTGAGGCTGTATATGATGGGCGCTGGTGAGGCTGTATATAATGGGCGCTGGTGAGGCTGTATATAATGGGCGCTGGTGAGGCTGTATATAATGAGCGCTGGTGAGGCTGTATATAATGGGCACTGGTGAGGCTGTATATGATGGGCGCTGGTGAGGCTGTATATAATGGGCGCTGGTGAGGCTGTATATAATGGGCGCTGGTGAGGCTGTATATAATGGGCGTTGGTGAGGCTGTATATGATGGGCGTGGGGTGTACATGGGCAGGGGAAAGGGGGTGGAGTCAGGGGTGGAGCCAAGGGGGGCGGCAAAATGGGGTTTCGCCTAGGGTGTCAAAAATCCTTGCACCAGCCCTGCCTCTACCTGATGTTCCCATACCTCACTGCCCAGCTGTTGATGATCTTTTGGCTTGTGTCCTGGTTACACTCCTGCCTTTGGATCAAGTGTCACCAGGTTCTAGTTCCCTGCCTGGTGACCTGTGGTCCTCTGCTTGCTGCAAACCTCAGCTGGCTCTGCCTACTACACCAGCCCACACCACGTCCTGTCACCACTATCAGGGGTGTTGAACAAGAGATGCAAGAGAAGCCCTCTCTACAGCTCAATCTCTAACTGGTACATTACTTATACGTAACCCCATAAACACATTCTTCTATGTCTCCCAAGCATTGGGATACTAGATGAGTAAGACTCTTTCATAGCCTAGATGCACAGAGGGGCCTAAAATCACTTTAAGGCTTTCTATGTTTTACATTTTTGGAGGCCCTGGAGCACCAGGACAGTAGAAACACCCACAAAATTACAACATTTTGGAAAAAAAAATCCAAAAATATTTTCGAAGAGGCATGGGGAGTTTTTTGAAGACTTCATTTTTATTGCCACAAGTTTTTGGAATATTTGGAATTAAAATTAAAATTAAATTAAAATTAAATTAAAAAGGTCAATTTAATAAGATATTTCTCACACTTTCTGAGTATAGTGACATAACATGTGTGAGACTTTTAAAATGTTTCAACTGATTATATACCAGACAATTGTATCAAAACAAATGTACTGTAATGGTTGCCTCTATATGATTGGTCAAGGAATATAGCTTAATGTAGCGTCACCAGTTCCTTTAAGCCAAGCAAGCCTAGCCTACTGGAACATGGCTGCCCCCAGAAATGCCAAGTTCAATGACCGGGAAGTACAGGAGGCTAAAGAAAGGAAGAATAAAATAGTTCATGTGGTTCCAGGAGTGCAGTTGTCCTCAAGGGATGGCTGGAACTGGAGTCTTGCAGGATCATAGTCAGTGGGATGTGTAGATGGGTCAGTTCCGGTGCAGACAGAGACATGGTCAGCAAACAGGCAAAGGGTTGGTCCAGGCAATAAGGAGAAACGTGGTCAACGAACAGGCCAGGGTTAGTACAGGTGGCAGACAGAGGCAACACTACACTGGTGTGGTGGTGATCAGGAACACTGTTGCTGGCTGCACTGGTCTGATGATAGTGGTACTTACTGTATGTAGCAGTGATCAGGAACACAGTTGCTGGCTTGTGACACTCGGACTGGTGTGGTGACAATCAAAGACACCATTCCTGGATTACATCAGTGTGGTGACACTGTGACTGGTGTGACAGTGATAAAGAAAACTGTTACTTATATACACTGGTCTGGTGACACTGAGACTGGTGTGGTGGTAGTCAAGAAAATGGTTGCTTGCTGCACTGGTATGCTGTGGTGTCAATCAGGAAAACTGATTTTAGCTACACTGGTATGGCGACACTGTGGCTGGTCTGGTGGTGATTGGAGAACTCTCTGACTGCCCTATTAGGGCTCATTCATATGTAAGGTTGGGAGGTGGTAAAACCTTAATGGCTGAGCCATAGTTTTACCACACCTCAACTACTACCCTCTTTAGCTGCAGAGGCAGTGGCCAGGAATGTACACATGCTGTGGCTGTGATACCTTGCAGCTTTGGAAAGAATTACCACCTGTACGCCTGCAGATCATGACCCATTCATTGAATGGGGTTGCTTGTGCAGGGTCCTAGGGGTTACAGCATGTGGTGAGCAGGTGATTCAATGCCTCCTCACTGCCTGTCAAATGCTCTCCGAAGAGAGATACAAACATGGATGGCTCTTCAGAGAGTATTACATGTGAACAGGTCCTTAGGCTAACACTATAACTGCTCTGGTGGTGATTAGGGATGAGCTTCGAACATCGGCATTTCGGTCGTTCGCCGAATTGCGAACGATATGGGCCGTTCGGGCCAAATTCGTGTGGCGCGTCACAGCCCATAATTCACTGTGGCATCGCAGTGTATTGCTTGCTGATGATTGGCCAAGCATGCACTATGACCCGCATGCTTGGCCAATCACAGCGCCGCCTAAACAAAGAGCCGTAATTGGCCAAAGCCAAGGAAGCTTTGGCCAATTATGGCTCAGGGGATTTAGTACACGCCCCACACTATATAAGGCCGCCTGCACGGCGGCCCTGTGCAGTGTGTTCCGGTGTGCTTAGAGAGAGAGAGAGACAGTGTCATTTCATTTGAGTTAGCTAGATTAGGCAGGACAGTCAGTCAGTTAGCTGCACTTAAAGTGTATTGTGTATATATATATGCATCCCAGGTGTTGCATATATATATATACACTGTATTCAGTTTAGCTAGATCCGTTCCTGTTATCTTCTAGACTATTTACATTTAGTGCAGTGCGTCCTGCTCACAGTGTTCAGCTAGATCCGTTCCTGTTATCTTCCTACTGACAGGCAGGCTTGTCTTGTTACAGTATTTACAGCTACCTAAAGAAAATTACTGGTGTTCTTTTGATCCTATTAGTACCACGGTCAGACAGCTAGACTATTTACATTTAGTACAGTGCGTCCTGCTCACAGTGTTCAGCTAGATCCGTTCCTGTTATCTTCCTACTGACAGGCAGGCTTGTCTTGTTACAGTATATAAAGCTACCTGAAGAAAATGACTGGTGTTCTTTTGATCCTATTAGTACCACGGTCAGGCAGCTAGACTATTTACATTTAGTGCAGTGCGTCCTGTTCACAGTGTTCAGCTAGATCCGTTCCTGTTATCTTCCTACTGACAGGCAGGCTTGTCTTGTTACAGTATATAAAGCTACCTGAAGAAAATTACTGGTGTTCTTTTGATCCTATTAGTACCACGGTCAGGCAGCTAGGCTATTTACATTTAGTGCAGTGCGTCCTGCTCACAGTGTTCAGCTAGATCCGTTCCTGTTATCTTCCTACTGACAGGCAGGCTTGTCTTGTTACAGTATATAAAGCTACCTGAAGAAAATTACTGGTGTTCTTTTGATCCTATTAGTACTACGGTCAGGCAGCTAGACTATTTACAGTTAGTACAGTGCGTCCTGCTCACAGTGTTCAGCTAGATCCGTTCCTGTTATCTTCCTACTGACAGGCAGGCTTGTCTTGTTACAGTATATAAAGCTACCTCAAGAAAATTACTGGTGTTCTTTTGATCCTATTAGTACCACGGTCAGGCAGCTAGACTATTTACATTTAGTGCAGTGCGTCCTGCTCACAGTGTTCAGCTAGATCCGTTCCTGTTATCTTCCTACTGACAGGCAGACTTGTCTTGTTACAGTATATAAAGCTACCTGAAGAAAATTACTGGTGTTCTTTTGATCCTATTAGTACCACGGTCAGGCAGCTAGACTATTTACATTTAGTGCAGTGCGTCCTGCTCACAGTGTTCAGCTAGATCCGTTCCTGTTATCTTCCTACTGACAGGCAGGCTTGTCTTGTTACAGTATATAAAGCTACCTGAAGAAAATTACTGGTGTTCTTTTGATCCTATTAGTACCACGGTCAGGCAGCTAGACTATTTACAGTTAGTGCAGTGCGTCCTGCTCACAGTGTTCAGCTAAACCTACAAGTTAGTGGGGTGCGTCCACCTCACAGTGTTCAGCTAAAGCTACCTGTAGAAGGCTGGTGGTGTTCTCATACTACAGGCAGGCAGTTGATTTTGCTAGCTGCAGTATCAGTACATATATATATATATATATATATATATATATATCCCAGCTTAGTGCAACTACAGGCCATTAGTATGTCTGGAAGGCCAAGAAGGAGAGGCAGACAGTCACAAGCCAATAAGAGAGGGCAAGCAGGCTCTGTGTCTAGTGCTGGTCATGGAGACGGTGCATCCTCATCAGCACGTGGCCATGGGACACGCTTGGCCTTTTTTTCGGCAGCTGGCCGTGTTGAGCCGCAACATGCGGAAGACTTGGTCGAGTGGATGACCAAGCCGTCCTCATCCTCCTCATCCTCTCTCACCCATGCCCAGGGTGCTTTGTCTGGCAAAGCAGCGGCCTCTTCCCTCGGCTCAATGTCATCAGTGACTCCTTCCCTAGCTCCACCATGTCCTCCTGAGGAGTCCCTCGAACTGTTTGACCACAGTGTTGGGTACATGCTCCAGGAGGATGCCCAGTGTTTGGAAGGCTCTGATGATGATACTGAGCTCGATGAAGGCAGTAACATGAGCACGGACAGAGGGGGTGCCCAAGAAGGACAGCAATCTGGCAGTCATGCTCCCCCTGCTGCAGCATACTGCCAGGTTTGCTCCAGTGATGAGGAGGGAGGGGATGATGAGGTCACTGAATCAACGTGGGTGCCTGATAGGAGAGAGGAGGAGGAGGAGGAGGAGGAGGAGGCGGCACATCACCAACGAGGCAGGATGCAGGGGCCAGCCTAAGGGCAGCACATTGACTGCATCACACCCCAAAGCTCCACATGTGCAGGGCGCTGCAGTCTCTGCGCGTTATTCAAAAACTTCTTTGGTGTGGGCCTTTTTTGAGACGAGTGCATCAGATCGCACCGCTGCTATTTGCAACATATGTCTCAAGCGTATCTCACGTGGCCAAAACATCTCCCGCTTGGGTACCACATGCTTGACCAGACATATGTTGACCTGCCATGCAGTTCATTGGCAAGCGTATCTAAAAGACCCACACCAAAGAACAAAGAGGACCTCTCCTTGCTCCTCATCAGCTGAGATTTCCAACCCCACTAGACCTCCAGTCCTCTCTGAGACCTGCACTGAGAGGAATGAAGGTGTAGAATTAGGTGTGTCACAGCCAAGTACTTGTGGGCAATCCTGCTTTTGGTACACCAACGTCAGATTGTACCAGGCAAATTTCCCTGCCCCAGCTGCTGCACCGCCGAAAGAAGTTTGCTCCCAGCCATCCACATGCCCAGCGGTTGAATGCTAGCTTGGCAAAATTGCTAGCACTTCAACTGCTGCCTTTTCAGTTGGTAGACTCTGCCCCCTTCCGTGAGTTTGTGGAATGTGCGGTTCCTCAGTGGCAGGTACCCAAACGCCACTTTTTCTCACGGAAGGCGATTCCGGCTCTCTACCGGCATGTGGAAGGCAATGTCCATGCCTCGCTGGACAGGGCGGTCAGCGGTAAGGTGCATATTACCGCTGACTCATGGTCCAGCAGGCATGGACAGGGACGTTACCTAAGTTTCACGGCGCATTGGGTGACTCTGCTGGCAGCTGGGAAGGATGCAGGACAAGGTGCAGTAGTGTTGGAGGTTGTTCCGCCACCACGCCTCCAAAATGCTAATGATTGTTACACACCTCTCTCCTCCACCCCCTCCTCTTCTTCTTCCTCCATGGCCTCTTCCTCAGAACCAGCGGTGCTCCGTAGTCGTTCAAGGGGCTACGCAAGTACGCAGGCCAAAAGATGCCATGCGGTGCTTGAGCTGGTGTGCTTGGGGGACAGGAGCCACACTGGGGCAGAGGTTCTGTCAGCTCTGCAGGGGCAGGTTCAGAGGTGGTTAACGCCACGCCAACTTAAGGCAGGAATGGTGGTTTGCGACAATGGCACCAACCTCCTCTCTGCCCTCCGACAGGGACAAATGACCCATGTGCCCTGTTTGGCTCACGTCCTTAACTTGGTGGTGCAGCGGTTCTTGGGCAGGTACCCGGGCTTACAGGATGTCCTGAGGCAGGCCAGGAAAGTCTGTGTGCATTTCCGCCGGTCATATAATGCCAGTGCTCGGCTGACGGACCTCCCAAAGGAGTTTAACCTGCCCAAGAACCGCCTAATCTGTGACATGCCCACCAGGTGGAACTCAATGTTGGCCATGCTGCAGCGGCTGCACACGCAGCAGATGGCCATCAATGAGTACCTGTGCGACTATGGCACCAGGACAGGGTCAGGGGAGCTTGGTTTTTTTTCCCCACGCCAGTGGGCCATGATCAGGGATGCATGCACTGTCCTGTCACCATTCGAGGAGGCCACGAGGATGGTGAGCAGTGACAGTGCATGCATCAGTGACACTGTCCCCCTTGTCCACCTGTTGGAGCACACGCTGCGTGGAATAATGGACAGGGCACTTGAGGCAGAACAGAGGCAGGAAGAGGAGGACTTCCTTAGCTCTCAAGGCCCCCTTTATCCAGACAGTGTTCCTGCGTGCCCGCCGATCACACAGGAAGAGGACGAGGAGGAGGAGGAGGAGGAGGAAGATTGTGTCAGTATGGAGGTGGAGCCTGGCACTCAGCATCAGCAGCAGTCTTTAAGGGATCAGTCCCAAGAAACACATGGACTTGTACGTGGCTGGGAGGAGGTGGCTGCGGATGTTGTCGTCCTTAGTGACCCAGAGGACTCCGGACCGAATGCCTCAGCAAACCTATGCTGCATGGCCTCCCTGATCCTGCAAAGCCTGCGTAAGGATCCTCGTATTCGTGGTATCAAGGAGAAGGACCAATACTGGCTGGCAAACCTCCTTGATCCACGTTACAAGGGTAAGGTTGCGGACCTTATCTTGCCATCGCAGAGGGAGCAGAGGATGAAACATCTTCGGGAGGCCTTGCAGAAAGGTCTGTGCAACGCGTTCCCAGAGACTGGGAGGTTACAAACTCCTGTTTCTGGACAACGTGTTGCTGAGGCTTCGGTCAGTCAAAGAAGGAGCGGTGGAGAAGGTGAAATCTTCTGAAGAGGAGGAAAGACAGCAAAACAAATGTCACAGGGGTGATAACCCTTCCCTATGTTCAATTTCAATTTTATAGACATCCCTATAGCGTCTGCTCCTGAAGAGTGACCAAATAGTCACAAAACGCGTCGAGCTATAGACGCAACAATCATGGATACACATCCAGTTGTTTGAACCAATTATGCTGCTACACTATGTTTACAGTTAGTGACCATTTTACCTCCACATATGGGATGTCTTACATGAATTTTATTTATGTTTTATATATATTATGATCTATTATGTAATTTACTCCAGAAGGTTTGCAGGTTGTTATGTCTATCTGTGCCATTGACATTTCTTATGTATGTTGTAATCATGGAATAAAAAAAATTTTTTTAGTACAATATTCCAAGTGTCTTCTTGCTCTCCAGCTGCATGCTTCACACAAAGTCCCAAACTCTTCCTTTTTCTCTTTGCTGCGCAAAAACCGGGATGGAGGTACCCCTGATTTTCAGAGGCCTCATATAAAGTCCCACTTCTCCCCATTAACATACTAATAGGGATGGAAGCATGCATGTATGGACAGCAATTTTTGACACTTGCATTCTTTCCCCTTGTGCATTCATGGGTAAAGATACTAGGGCATTTAGTCCTATTATGCTGCATACACACCCGTATGCAGCACACAACCATGCATCCATGGCGCAGTAGTTTGGTGAGTGGGCACAGTGGATTGCTGGGTACTGCTGTGGCTAGTCATGCCCCGGGAGCTGCGACGCGCACCGGGGGTCCCCCCTTTCCCTCCATGCTCCCCGGAGTGGGGGGGTCGGGTGGATGTTTCGCTGCGCGTCGACGCCACGCCCCCAGTCCCGGGTGCATGGCGCGGATCCGGTTGACGCCAGGGTGCCGGAGTCTTGGATGTTGGATGTCATGGACAAGTGAGCGTGGTTGGCGTCATTCGCTGGGCGGTTATCGCCCAGGTTGACGCCTCCCCTTTTCTCCATGCCTACCAACGTGACGCTGTGTTGTGCTTTGTGTGCCCCCTCCTCCTCCTCCCCATACTATTGGAGGAGCCTTGGGTGTTCCCCTGCACGCCAACGCCACGCCCCTAGTCTCTGGACATGTGGCGTTGATCCGGCCTGCGCCGGCGCGCGGGCACTCTGGGATATACATCCGGCATTGTAGATGAGGGAGGTTGTTTGGCGCCATTCGCCGGGCGGTTATCGCTCGGGTAGACGCCTTCCCTCTCTCCCATATTTGCCGGCGTGACGTTGGTGGCAAACAGTGGTTATGGGGGTATACCTACACTCCCCATTGCACGAACGGGTACTCTCTGGATGGACCGGTGTTCTCTGGGTAGCAGACCTGGTCATCACACATACTTGCATATGCACATACAAGGTAATCCTTTATTCACATTATTTCATGATTTCTTCTTTTTGCACCATTCATTTTTCTTCTTTACCTTTGCACTCTTTTTTCCCCAACGCTTCAGGCACTTTTACATTCATTGTTTTTTCCTTTTTAGTGTAGTGTTTTCCATGTCCTCTTTCACATATCACTTTTCATTTACCCCAGTCACCTACACTTACATAGATTGGAACTTTTGCCTCACCAGTCAAATTTATCATCAGTCTCACACAATTTTCACACAGTTTTTACATACATTCTCACATTTATTCACAGATAATCTCATCAGCCATGCACAGATTTGGATTTTGGAATTTGGTGGGGTTCACCTCCCCAGTCACGCCGCACCCTTCAGGGTTTCCCGTCGTCCATCCACTGTTTTTTCCGCCTCTGCTCCCGGGGGAGACAATTTGTCCGCAGCTTTGCCTAGGCATCCACTGCCGCATCCCACACCCATGCAGAACCTGTAAGTATGGGCGAATATGTATTATTTCCCCGTCTCCCTCTTTTGGTATGATCGACACAATTATTGCTCATCTTTCAATTTCAATTTTATAGACATCCCTATAGCGTCTGCTCCTGAAGAGTGACCAAATAGTCACGAAACGCGTCGAGCTATAGACGCAACAATCATGGATACACATCCAGTTGTTTGAACCAATTATGCTGCTACACTATGTTTACAGTTAGTGACCATTTTACCTCCACATATGGGATGTCTTACATGAATTTTATTTATGTTTTATATATATTATGATCTATTATGTAATTTACTCCAGAAGGTTTGCAGGTTGTTATGTCTATCTGTGCCATTGACATTTCTTATGTATGTTGTAATCATGGAATAAAAAAAAAATAAATAAAATAAAAAAAATTTTTTAGTACAATATTCCAAGTGTCTTCTTGCTCTCCAGCTGCATGCTTCACACAAAGTCCCAAACTCTTCCTTTTTCTCTTTGCTGCGCAAAAACCGGGATGGAGGTACCCCTGATTTTCAGAGGTCTCATATAAAGTCCCACTTCTCCCCATTAACACCCTTCCCTATGTTTTCCAAAAAGCTTAAAAAAGATTATTGGCTGGCTAAACACGTTAAAAATGTACCCGTTCAAAATTACAAAGAGATTCTACTTAACAACAAACCTACAGTCCCTGTCTTGTTTGCACCGCCTGTATACTGCTGTTCAGAGTATATAGGGCCTGGTGGCCCCACACCTTTCCTTATTTTAATTTGGGTGCGGGGTTCCCCTTAATATCCATACAAGACCCAAAGGGCCTGGTAATGGACTGGGGGGTACCCATGCCGTTTTTCTCACTGATTTTCATCCATATTGCCATGACCCGACATTACATTAAACCCGCAAGCAGTTTTAAATGAGATTTTTTCCTTTGAAAATGACATTTGATGCAGGGACTGTTCTAAACACGGGAAACACGCGTCACTTTACAGGCATACTATAGACACCCCCCAGGTACGATATTTAAAGGAATATTTCACTTTTTTTTTTTTTACTTTAAGCATCATTAAAATCACTGCTCCCGAAAAAACGGCCGTTTTTAAAAGTTTTTTTTTGCATTGATACATGTCCCCTGGGGTAGGACCCGGGTCCCCAAACCCTTTTTAGGACAATACCATGCAAATTAGCCTTTAAAATGAGCGCTTTTGATTTTGAACGTTCGAGTCCCATAGACGTCAATGGCGTTCTAACGTTCGTGCGAACTTTCGGTCCGTTCACAGGTTCTGGTGCGAACCGAACCGGGGGGTGTTCGGCTCATCCCTAGTGGTGATCAGAGACACTGTAAGTGGTGTGGTGATGATCAAGGACTCTGTAACTGGTGTGGCAGTGATTAGGGACAATATGACTAATGTGGCAGTGATCATGGACTCTGGGATTGGTGTGGTGGTGATCAGGGACACTGTAACGGGTGTGGTGGTAATTAGGGACAAAATGACTGGTGCAGTGATGATTAGGGACACTGAGTGGGTGGGGGTGATTAGGCACACTGACTGGTGATGGCATGTAAAAAAAAAAAAAAAAAAATCACAATTTTGTTATTTTACTATTCTGGTGGGTGCTTTTTTTTTACACTGTAATTGCTTATTACAGTGATGCTCACTGTAAAAGCAATAATTTTAATTGTCATGAATGGCTTTCATTCATGATTCATTCTTTACTAGACATGTGCATTAGTTCTCATCCGAATGCATTTTCGTCCGAATTTATTGTGTTCGTTTAAACAAACGATAACGAACGCGCAAAATCCTGAATCCAAAAGATCCAAAATAAAAAAAAATGCTTTATTTTCGTATCCATTATATTTTCGTAATTTTGCTATAAGAGTTCGATATAGATAGATAGAAGATAACGGTGACAATAACGATCTGTGTCTATCGAACCTGCAGTTGAATGTGCCTAATTAGTCCAAGATCATTTGACATAGAAAGAAAAGATTCAACATTATAGAGACATGAAGATTCAATGAAGCAGCTAAAAACATACGATCGCCACGAGCGGACTTTTAGGGTCCTTTCACACTGCTGCTAGCAGGACTTTTTTTCCTGTCCTGTTAGCGCACCGATCCATTGTGAAAGCCCCGAGGGCTTTCACACTGGAAAGACAGCAGCGGCACTTTCGGGTCGGTTTGCACAGCTATTATTAGCGCAATACCGCCTGCAAACCGCTCCAGTGTGAAAGGGCCCTTACGGTCAAATGCTCCGCCCATAGGCTATAGAAGAATTCTAATGTTGTTTGAATAGTAATAATAATTAATAATTATAATTATTACTAGTCAAACAACATTAGAATTCTACTGTAGCTTGTAGGCGGAGCATTCAACCGGAAATGTACGATCACGGCATCGTACAGTTTAGGTGCTTCGTCTAAACTTCTTAGAACATCCGACAGACACTATAAGGCTTCAATTGACAAATTCGACCTTAATTCGGATTTTCAGACGAATGCATTTGTTAACGAAACAAAATAAATAAAAATGAATTTCGGGAGTAACTAAATACATTTATTTTTCAGACAAAACCGAAATTCCGAAACAAAATATTTCAGTGTGCACATGTCTATTCTTTACTATTGTAATTGCTGTGACTGGCAACAGCTAGCACATAGTACAGTGCTGTTGCGGAGATTACAATAATAAACAATGCTATCATGAATAGATTGCTATCATGAATGTTTACTAGTAAACATTTCATTGCTTCGAGGCCCTCGATCCCCTTATCCACTGACACCCTCCATGCGCACTACACTGCATGCATGGGTGGCAGGTCTCAAATTAGAAAAATACCCTCAACAGGCAATCTCACCCAATGCTCCCCTTTGGATAAACCCAACCCTGGAGCACATCTATAAACTACCTGAGCCTCATGCCTGGACCAAATTTAACATTAAAACGGTGGCACAGATTACCTCCAATCAATCCCTAGTCCCGCTCTCCAAACTAAACTCCGATTTTAATATACCACAGTCCTATTTTTTCCGGTTCCTTCAACTCTCCCATGCCTTCAGTCAGATCTAAATGGTCCCATGACATTCCCCAATTTTGACAACGATGACTGGGATGACATATGGGATTTCCCATTTAGCTCCCTGGTCTCTCTGAGAGATCGCCTGATCCAATTCAAGATAGTCCATCGGGCATATTTTACCCCTCACAGACTACACAAAATGAACCCCGACTCCCCTCCCGGATGTTGGAGATGTGGTGGGACTCCTGGGGACTTCACCCACATCTTCTGGACCTGTCCGGCAATTGTCGGATACTGGAGGGAGATATTGGACTTTATCACACAAATCACCTCTGTGCCACTACAACCATCAATGTCAATCTGCATACTAGGCCTGGTAGAACAACTAATTCCTACGGTGGCGGGACGCACACTGGTGGGATTGCTCCTGTTCTATGCCCCTAAAGCTATAGCCCTTAGTTGGCGCAAACCAACCCCCCCTCCTCTCTCCCTGTGGAAACAATTAATTAACAATAGCTTACCTCTGTATAAAGACACATATGACAACAGAGGCTGCCCCAACAAATATAGCAAAGTCTGGTCTAAGTGGCTGGCAGATCCCTCCACCGCTTCAGAGGCCTCTCAGTAGAGCCCTATCACAAAGTAGCTCCCAAGCGGGTGCCAGGTGTACACAATAATCTACAATATGCTATTTTACCATGTACAACTGCACATAGCACCACCTCATGACCCAGTAAACTGTACCGGTATGACTGATTTCATAATATATTTTTCATGAATAAGGTGACAGCGTGATTCCTGCAAGGATCACATAGACATCATATTAGACCAATGTAGGTTTAACTGTTTGTTCTCTTTATCTGTTTTTGTTTCTCTTTTTAAAAACCAATAAAAAGATTTTGAAAAAAAAAAAAAAAACATATCATTGCTGGGATTGGTTTGCAGAAGTCACAGGGTACCTGGGCTAATCACAGAGACCTGGTACTGAGAATTGTAATTCACTGTGTCTGGTGGACACAGCCGTCACAGATTGTGCTACTGCAAATTGGGACAAATGTGCATAGGGCATCCAATTCAAGTGAATGGGCTGCCCTTTAAGTGATGCGCAGAAACATGCGATATGCTCTAAAATTTGGGAGCGGAAACACGCATTCCCACTATGTGAGATGTGACTGGGGCCTGAGGGACTCATTTTTAGGTTTTGATGTTAACACATCTTTTTTTTCTTTCACAGATTAAACTTTTGCTTTAATCATCTTAAAGTGTATCTAAACCTTCATTTCTTTCCCCACTTTCCCTGGGGGCACCCGTGCAGGCTCGCTCCCAAGCCGGCCATTCATCACAGCATTTGATTGACAGAAGCGGGAACCAATGGCTGCCGCTGATATCAATCTGTCCAATGATGAGGGAGACAGTGGCAAGAGCCGCTGCTCTTGTGCATGTCACTGGATCGGACTTAGGTAAGAATAAGGTGTATAAGGTATATAGAATGCATTAGGTTAAAAAAAAACCTTGAGGCTTTAGAACCATTTTAATTTCTATTAAAATAAATAAACAAATACAAACATAGGTAGCCATGGAAGCTGCTAACTGTGACCACTTGTGGGTGGACAACCTTTTGTGTCTCCCTTCTAGAGGTAGACTAACTTTATGAAACCCTATTACACCTAAATCTCCAAAAATATATAATGCGATAAAATATTTAGGGGTCCTCTTACATCCCAACCTCCCATTTCTTTTCTTCCTCAGCAACCTCACTTGCCCCTGGGTCTAGACTCTTCAGCCATTTTTAAGCACTGGATCGGTCTAAGCATTGCATAATTCAACTGGCTTTTCACAATGGATGGCGGGAAATCACTCAGACCAAGGCAGGTAACCAATAATTTATCAAATTCTGAACCATTTTGGTACACTATACTCCCTTCAGCATCTGAAATTCCACATCACGACCAATGTTCACACCCTTTGAAAAAAAAATACAAGGACAGCCCTTACTTCCCAGGCTTGATCTCTTGATTACATTACCTATTACTCCATAAATTATCATTGACTACCCAAAATTACATGGCGAAATGGGCAGCCAATTTAAGCATAACTATAGAACCAGAAATGTGGTCTTGAATATGGAGCACCACCAAATCACGTTCCCAGAATATAAATGCTTTGAAAACAATGGTACTGTGGGCCTACGCATTTGCACATGTTGTGCCAGAATGCTCATCTAACTGATTTAGGATTGCTTTAAACCAAGCACATTTTTGCACCTATGATGGACCTGTCCCATAGCCCAGGAATTTTGGATAAAGGTTCTTGCAATGATTTAATCCTCGTAGACACAATCGGATTTTCCGCAGACAAAACCTTGGGCTTTTGTCCGAAGGGCATTGGCAGGAACTTGTCTCGAATACAAACAGCAAGGGATTGTCGGCCAGCAAACACGAACGTAGTGACGTACTACTTGTTTTTTCAGCTCTTTAGCGCCATCCTTTAGGCTCCTTCTGCTAATTTCGTGTTAGTAGAAGTTTGGTGAGTGTTTTGATTCGTGCTTTTCATTTTGCGCTTTTCATTTTGCGCTTTTCAGTTCATTTCTGAACGGCCATTCGTCAACCAGCCATGTTGCAGAATCGGAGGAGATAACGTGTTATTTATTATTGGCCTTGGAGTTATTGCTTTGACCCAAGTCCAGGAACAGGAGGAGGAGGATTTCTTGGACCAAAAATTGGTTGCTTTATTAATCATGACCAATTATGTCATATGCATTTGCTGCGGGAGCTCCAGGAGAATAATCCAGATGATTTTCGAAATTATATCCGGATGGTGGACCCCTGCTTAACCTACGGGATAATAGTGTTGTGGTAACTTGCACCAAAAAAAAAATAACAAGTATAATAATATTATTCTTGATATCACTAGAAAAAAAAAGCCTTTGAAAATGTGTTTGCCATAACTCCATCAGTATCACCAGCAAAGCAGCTTCATTATTATCCCATTAAAGAAGAGAACGTGCACTGCATTTCGTCATTTCATAATTTGACGCGTCACAAATGTTTATTCTCCACTATGAATGCTACTTTACAAGACCGACTGCTTCTGGCTCGTCCTTGCTTCCGAGCATGCGTGTTTGTACTTTGGACTTTTGTCCGACGGACTTATGTACACATGCTCGGAAAATCCGACAACAGACATTTGTCCGCGGAAAATTTTAAAGTCTGCCATCCAACATTTGTCCACGGAAAATCTGACAACAATTATCTGATAATTGATAATCGGATTTTCCGTCAACAGCCTGTCATCACACAATTCCTGTTGAAAAATCCGATCGTGTGTACGAGACTTTAGAAGCTTCAAAAGTTCCCTTTCCACATGAATCCCTGTAAGCATTAGACATGTTCATTCGTTTTCGTCCAAATGCATTTTCGTCAGAATTTCGGGTATTTTCGTTATTGTTTTAACAAACAATAACGAATGTACAGAATCCGAAAACCGAAAGATCAACATAAACAAATGCTTTATTTTCATTTTCGTTGCCACAACAGCTCAATATAGATAGGAGATTCGACATGATGCTGAAAATAGTGATCTGTGTCCATCGAACCTGTGGTGGAATGTGCCTAACCTTAGCTCTATTAGTCCAAGATTATTCTACATAGAGAGAAAAGATTCGACATAGAGAGAAAAAATTAGACATTATAGAGACAATAGCAAAAAAGGTCAATTGTGCCTAACCAAGCCAAATATTGGCATGCATTAAAAAGGGGATTAACCCCAGAGATAAAACGATAATTCTCCCACTCTACAAGACTCTGGTCAGGCCGCACCTAGAGTATACTGTCCAGTTCTGGACACCAGTCCTCAGAAAGGATGTACTGGAAATGGAAGGAGTACAAAGAAGGGCAACAAAGCCAATAAAGGGTCTGGAGGATATTAGTTATGAAGAAAGGTTGCGAGCACTGAACTTATTCTCTCTGGAGAATAGACGCATGAGAGGGCATATGATTTTAATTTTTAAATACTGTACTGGTGACCCCACAATAGGGATAAATCTTTTTTGCAGAAGGGAGTTTAACAAGACTCGTGGCCACTCATTAAAATTAGAAGAAAAGAGATTTAACCTTAAACTATGTAGAGGGTTCTTTACTGTAAGAGCGGCAAGGATGTGGAATTCCCTTCCACAGTCGGTGATCTCAGCGGGGGCATTGATAGTTTCAAGAAACACACAGGCAGACTTTTCGACCAGACTGGTCCGACAGACTTTCGACGGACTTTTGACGGACTTCCTACTGACTTTTGAATGAGCGGACTTGCCTACACACGTTCACAGCAAAGTCCAATGGATACGTACGTGATGACGTACAACTGGACTAAAATAAGGAAGTTGATAGCCGGTAGCCAATAGCTGCCCTAGCGTGGGTTTTCATCCATTGGACTAGCATACAGACGAGCAAATTTTTCGACCGGGCTCAAGTCCATCGGACAAATTTGAAACATGTTCCAAATCTAAAGTCCATCAGATTTTTGTCCAAAAAAGTCCTCTGCAGGTCCGATGGAGCCCACACACAGTCAGATTATCTGCCGGATTCTGTCCGTCAGACCAGTCTGGTTGAGAAGTACGCCTGTGTGTACACGGCATTAGATAAGTACCTGAACGACCGCAACATACAGTGATATACAATGTAATACTGACATATAATCACACACATAGGTTGGACTTGATGGACTTGTGTCTTTTTTCAACCTCACCTATTATGTAACTATGTAACTATATGCAGCCTCTATGTCCATAATATGCAGCCTTTGCCCATCATATGCAGCCTCTGTGCTCATCATATGCAGCCTCTGTGCCCATCATATGCAGCCTGTGCCCATCATATGCAGCCTTTCTGCCCGTCATATGTAGCTTCTGTGCCCATCATATGCAGCCAATGTGACCCACCTCGCCTGCTTGTCGTCTTCTGACCGGCACTTGAGAGAATGAATGAATGATTTGTATAGTGCTCCAAATGCGAACTGAATCGCCTCAAGGTGCTTGATCCATCCTGTGTTGTCCAGCTTCTTAGAAGAGGTAGGTTTTGAGTTTTTTTCTGAAGGCCTGATGGTTTTTTTCCATGCGGATTTTAGTCAGTAGAGCGTTCCATAGCCATGGTCCTTGGACTGCAAATCTTCGTTCTCCCTTTGATTTGTAGCAGGACTTGGGAATGAGGAGGAGGTTTTGGTAAGTTGAGCGAAGACTGCGATTGGGTGTGTAGTGTTTTATTTTTTCGCGTAGGTATTGAGGAGAGTTTCCTTGTATGCATTTGTGGGTGAGGCAGCGGGTCTTGAATGTGATCCAATTATTTACGGTTAGACAATGTAGGCTCCTCAGGGAAGGGGAGATGGATTCCCAGGGTTTTTTTCCTGTTACCAGTCTTGCTGCCGTGTTTTGGATGAGTTGTAGCCGTGCAATCTGATATAGAGGTAGTCCTATGTAGAGGGAGTTTGCGTGGTCGAGTTGGGAATTAATGATGGTTCCAACTACTGTTGCTTTGTCCTCTTCTGGAATGAAGGGGATGAGTCTACGTAGCAGGCGGAGGAGATGGTGATATCAAAGATGACCCTGAGGCTATTGGCATTGGTGCTTGGAGAGATGGTCTGTCCAAAGATGGTGGGAGGTGTCCATGGGGTCTTAGTTTTAGAATTTTGGTTTGTGTGTAGGAGAAGAAGCTCTGTGTTTGATCCGTTGAGTTTGAGGGAGCTAGTGGTCATCCAGTCGTCTATCAATGTGAGGCATTTTTCTAGTCACTGATTATGGTCTTTTTGTCCGGTGATGCGAAAGAAGAGTTGAGTGTCATCAGCGTATGAGTAGAAGCAGAGGTCCGATTTTCTGATGATTTTGAGGAGTGGGCGAATGTAGAATGTAGTAACAGGGGTGAACCTTGAGGGACTCCACAAGAGATTGTGCAGGTTTCAGAGGTGAATGCTACTAGTTTCACTCTCTGTGAATGATTTCCTAAGAAGGATGCGAACCATTGTAGATCTGAATCTGTGACTCCTGCTACTTCTGTGAGGCAGATGAGTAGAGTATTGTGGTCCACTGTATCTAATGCTGCACTGAGGTCCAACAGTACCAGGAGACATGATTCTCCGTCATCTGCTGCTTCGAGGGCGTCCTCCCATATTTTGAGAAGTGCCGTTTCTGTGCCATGGCCTGGGCAGAAGCCTGATTGCAGAGGGTTCAAGAGTTTGTGTGTGTCCAGGTGGCATTGTAGCTGTTGTGCTACTGCTTTCTCCATAATCGTGGAGATGGTGTTAAAGCTTGTTATCGGTCTGCGGTAGTTAGGGTCCTTAGGGTCGAGGTTGGGTTTCTTTAAGAGGGGTTTGACGATGCCTTGCTTGAGGGGATCGGAACAATTCCTTCTTTGAATGACTGATTTATGAGGTGTGTTATAGTAGGAGCCAAGATGTCAGAACATTCTTTCAGGAGTTTTGTGGGAATTATGTTGTTTGGTGATGTGCTGTCTCGGAGGCTTCTGATGATGTTTTTGGTGGTGTCAGTGGTGATTGGGGTCAGAGAAAAATTTGGTGATTGTGTGATGTTCATGTCAATTTCCTCTTTTTGCTTTAGTTGAATGAAGTTGGTTGTTTTTTTCTGTTAAATTGTTTTCCGAATGTTGTAGATTTTGGCGATGAAAAAATCTGATAACTCATTGTAGAATTCTTGAGTTTTGTTTGCTGGGGGCTCTAAGCAGATAGGGTTGATCATCTGAGCGACTATTTTAAAAAGTTCCCGATCCTTGAAGTTACCCTATCCTGGTGGCGAATCTGGCAGCGCATGACAGCCGCAAGCTGTGGGACATGCAGTAGGTCAGACGATGGCTCCTGCATCCTCCATGCTTCTCTGTCCTCCCGTGCATCTCTTCTTCTATTCATCCAATCGGAGCACCTGTGCCTTCAGCCAATCAGGTGACGGGTATTAGACCGGCGCCTACTGATTGTCTGAGAGGTGGTTCAGTGTTAGAAAAGCAAATATTCATTTGCTTTTCTAACACACCTGGGTGGACTTGCAAGCACAATGCTCTGTGCTCCAAATCCACCTTTTTCGAAGCCTATTAGAGCCTATCAGGTGCTTAAAAAAACACCCCCTTCACTGTAATTCAGGTGCCCGGTGTCTGAAAAGGGGCCAGGCGCCTGAATAGAGGGTGGCTATTGTGGCCATGGATGGTTTCATGCAATGCATGAATCTATCCATTTTACATAGAGGGGGTAGCATGACAGAGGGTGTGGTGCCTGTGCGCCCTTAATAGATGCACCGCCACTGCATCTAACGATGTGGCCCCTGGACCTGCATTGTACATGACACAGGGCAGTGGATAGAGGAGGACTAAATAACTGACTGTCATGCTAATGTTAATTATTACTCTGTGTTTGATCAACCCCTTGAATTGAGCAATGTATTCTTCAATCTTCATAAGCTAGCGGAGGGGGAAGCCATTTTTATTTTTTAAATCCCTGCCTGTACCTCCACTTCAAGAAACTGACTGCCTAACACTTGATAAAAAAAAATGGTGTTTTGGAAATTGTTTTCACAAAATGATTTCAGTCTAACACATTAGCTATAACATCCATGTGGTTGAAATAAACTGCCAACATTAAAATAATCCAGTGAAGAAAAAAAACATTCAAGAGGCACTGGAATATTGATGTGAGTTCATACAAAGTAATGAGAAAACCAAAACCTTCAGAGAGCTCACTGGCTCAGGAAAGGCTGCTCACTACAGGGCAGTGGGTACCTAACAGGTTATCAGAAAAACAAAGAAAAAAAATGCACCAATGGAAAGAGCACCAGAACAAAGGATAAAAAATACTCCTCGTTTAATGACTTACCTGTTTACCGACCACTCAAACTTATGATCAGCTCTCCCCACCCGAACAATGTGCCATACATCCTTGTATTGTACAGTATAGTACAGAATTTTGTTTGTGTTCTGTACTTATGCAAAATAAAACAACTTTATTGAACCTGGTTGTTGGAACGGAACCTGGTCGTTAAGTGAGGAGTACCTGTATTTATAAGATTACACTAAAACACAGCCAACATATTTTGGGGGTCAGAAAAAATGCCCCCTTCACCAAGGCTTCAGTTAAACTAAAAACGTATGGGGCGTACACACGGTCGGACTTTTCAGCTACAAAAGTCCAACGGACGCTGACGGACTAAAGCTGGTTGGTAATCCGATCGTGTGTGGGCTTCTCCGGACTTTCAACGGACTTTTTCAGCCTCAAATCCGACGGACTTTAGATTTGAAACATGCTTCAAATCTTTCCGACGGACTCGAGTCCGGTCGAAAAATCCGCTCGTCTGTATGCTAGTCCAACGGACAAAAACCCACGCTAGGGCAGCTATTGGCTACTGGCTATGAACTTCCTTATTTTAGTCCGGTGTACGTCATCACGTAAGAATTCGACGGACTTTTGTGTGATCGTGTGTAGGCAAGTCTGTTCGTTAGAAAGTCCGCCGCAAGTCCGTCGAAAGTCCGCCAAAAGTCCGTCGAAAGTCTGTCGGACAGGCTGTCGGACTTTTGTAGCTGAAAAGTCCGACCGTGTGTACGCCCCATTAGAATTGACTCAGAATAGAACATTAATATGTGAATCTATGTAGGAAGCTAATTGCTGGATGAGGAGAGTTCCTGGCCAGCAGTATCTGCATGAGCAATTAATGTTTGAGTCAGTTTTGAGTCCATTCAAAGTTATTATGTTAACTGAAGTCCTGATGAAGAGGAAGATTTTTTTTTTTTTTTACATTCAGAATTCATTTGCTGTGTTTTAGTTTAAAAAATAAAGGAACCCAGACTCATTTTTCTATTGGCCTGGTGCTCTTTCCATTGGTGCATGCTTTTTTTTTAATTTTTCTGCTAACATTAATATAATGTATGTGCAACTTTCAGTTTCTAAAACAAAAAAATCTGTACTATACAATATATATTAGCCATCTACTTGTCAAACACAAAAAATACCTTCTCCCACCGTATCTCTTCCCCTGTTTTTGTTCTGGTGTTCAGGTGATCGAGGCCTCATGCATTTTATCTCTACTGGTTGGTAGCTCCTAGTTCAGAAACATGACTGCTAATTGCATGCCACATGCCCATGTGTTTCAAAAAGACATGCATACTGTGATTAAGTCACAGATTGACTTGTGAAGTCTTCTGTATGGGTTGTTTTAAGTAGGATAATGTCTCAGTATCACGTGCCACTATTAATATCTTGTACTTCTTTACCTTTACAGTGACGATCTGCGATCAATCCTAAATATTTTGGTTTTTCGTTTTGCTATACACCAAATTAACCAGAATGCAGAAATTTTACCCAATATTACACTGGGATATCATATCACTGATTCTTCTTTACATCCCAGTGTGGCTATAAGAAATGTTCTACAAATTTTATCTGGACCACAGAAGACTGTCCCTAATTACTTATGTTCTGGAGAAGCCTCATTGCTGGGTTTTATTGGAGATCATTATTCAGTGACAACAATTCCAATGGCACAAATACTGGGGATCTATAGATATACGCAGGTATATGTCTTGTGCATATATATCTATAACATTTGTTCCAATATTGAATTTACAATGAATACCATGTTGAAGAAATCCATGCTGTACCACACAATGGAGTAAACATGTGCAGGACAAAAAAACTTGTTTTGTTACATTTCGTTTTGATTTGTTTTTTAAATAAATTAGTTTGTTAAATTTGTTACATTTGTTTCATTTGTTTTCAGAATTAGTTTTGTTAGTTTCGTATTTGAATTAAAAAATTTAACCGATATAAAAAAAATCTGACATTCGAAAACAATTTGAAAGAAATTATTGAATTGGAGTTATTTTCCATTTAAACGCAGCTGTTGCATTGGGATATTGATACTGACTGTCTGACAATTCGAAAATCAGAACACAATAGAGTAAAATGGAAAAAATAAATACCCATCTTCCAAAATTTTAATTTCAAATAGAATGAATTTGAATAGAAAAGACTGGAATAGAATAGAAAAAAACATAAGAGAATCGAATAGAAAAACAATAGAATAGAATAAAATAAAATAGAAAGAATATTACGGTTATATTATTTCTGTTTTATTTTATTCTATAATAATTGTTTTTCAATTCTTTTTTATTTAGTCTCTTGTTTTCTATTCTATTTTTTCTATTATTTTCTATTCTAATCTTTTCTATTAAAATTCATTCTATTCAAAATTTGAATTTCTGAAGTGGGTTATATTTGTTATATTTTATTCTATTCTATTGTTTTCTATTATATTCTATTCTCTTATTTTCCATTATATTATTTTCTATTATTTTGGATTCCATTGTTTTGAATTCTGTGCTAATTTATTCTATTCGAATTTAGGAAGACGATCATATTCTATTTTATTTTATTCTATTATATTCTATTCTATTACATTCTATTCTATTAAATTCTATTATATTCTTTACAATTCTTTCATTTTAATTATATTGCTTTATATTTTATATTCTAATTTATTGTATTATTTTTTAGAAAATTAATTTCTAATATTTTCAAATTTCATTTAAATTAAAATTTGTTTTCAAACTCAAATTCAAATCAAATTTCGTTTGAATTTCGGTTTGTTATTTCGGATTAGTTTAAATTTGTTACTATTGTAAATCGGTAATTTGGATTCATCCGAATTTCCGAATAATGAAAAATGTATCCGAATTTTGATTCAGAACTAAACGGACTGCCCATGTCTACAATAGAGAAAAACATTTTGTAAAAGTAGACCTTGAACTAAAAATCAAGTTTCACTCATCACCATAGACTTCCCCCCAATCTGATATCGCTGCATTAAAGTGGAAAATAAAACGCTTAGGTGAGGATAATGTCATAATTAGGGATGACCTGAACACCCCCCGGTTCGGTTCGCACCAGAACCTGCGAACGAACCGAAAGTTTGCACGAACGTTAGAACCCCATTGACGTCTATGGGACTCGAACGTTCGAAATTAAAAGTGCTCATTTTAAAGGCTAATTTGCATGGTATTGTCCTAAAAAGGGTTTGGGGACCCAGGTCCTACCCCAGGGGACATGTATCAATGCAAAAAAAACTTTTAAAAACGCCCGTTTTTTCGAGAGCAGTGATTTTAATGATGCTTAAAGTAAAAAAAAAAAGTGAAATATTCCTTTAAATATCGTACCTGGGGGGTGTCTATAGTATGCCTGTAAAGTGACGCGTGTTTCCCGTGTTTAGAACAGTCCCTGCACCAAATGTCATTTTTAAAGGAAAAAATCTCATTTAAAACTGCTTGCGGGTTTAATGTAATGTCGGGTCCTGGCAATATGGATGAAAATCAGTGAGACAAACACCATGGGTACCCCCCAGTCCATTACCAGGCCCTTTGGGTCTTGTATGGATATTAAGGGGAACCCCGCACCCAAATTAAAATAAGGAAAGGTGTGGGGCCACCAGGCCCTATATACTCTGAACAGCAGTATACAGGCGGTGCAAACAAGACAGGGACTGTAGGTTTGTTGTTAAGTAGAACCTGTTTGTCATTTTGAACGGGTACATTTTTAACGTGTTTAGCTCCAGCCAAAAAATCTTTTTTAAGCTTTTTGGAAAACATAGGGAAGGGTTATCACCCCTGTGACATTTGTTTTGCTGTCTTTCCTCCTCTTTAGAAGATTTCATCTCACTTTTTGTCCCAATGACAAATGCTTTTTGAGAATTTGGGGGTTTTTGTGGAACAAGGATTGGAAAGCATCATTGGAAAGGAGAAATGTTTTTCCCATATTAACTCTTACAGGAGAGAATTTCCCCTCCTAGGGGTAGATTTCATCTCACTTCCTGTTGTCTCCTTCCGTTTGCAAGTAGGAGTCGTTTGTAAGTTAGATGTTTGAAAGTAGGGGCCTGCTCTATATACTCAGCAGAAATTTGGGCCTTAGGTGTTGTTGCGGCCACAACAACGTAAGCCCTCACAGGGCCCTGCTGTGAAATATTAGATCAAGAATTGTAATTACATGCAACTGTTGAACAGGGGCAGAAAAACTGGGCCTTTGGTGGTGGTGGTGGTGGTGGTGGTGGTGGTGGTGCTGGTGCCACAACACTGTAAGTCCTCACTCGCTCTTGGTGGGTGCAGAAATGGGCCCTGCTGTGAAATATTAGATCAAGAATTGTAATTACATGCAACTGTTGAACAGGGGCAGAAAAATTGGGCCTTTGGTGGTGGTGGTGGTGGTGCTGGTGCCACAACACTGCAACCCCTCACTCGCTCTCGGTGGGTACAGAAATGGGCCCTGCTGTGAAATATTAGATCAAGAATTGTAATTACATATCCCTGTTGAACAGGGGCAGAAAAATTGGGCCTTTGGTGGTGGTGGTGGTGGTGGTGCTGGTGCCACAACACTGCAACCCCTCACAGACACTCTAGTTGGAACGCAGGAACGAGCCCTGCTGCAAAGTATTGCATCAAAAATTGTAATTATACGCCCCTGTTAAACAGGGGCAGAAAAATTGGGCCTTAGGCACTGGTGCTGGTGCCACAACACTGCAACCCCTCACAGACACTCTAGTTGGAACGCAGGAACGAGCCCTGCTGCAAAGTATTGCATCAAAAATTGTAATTACACGCCCCTGTTAAACAGGGGCTGAAAAATTGTGCCTTAGGCACTGGTGGTGGCGCCCAGAACCAAAAATGTTCTTACAAGCTATCAGCGTGATGATTGAGGAGGAAGAGGATAATTACTCAGGGATAGTCACTCAGCATCAGTATAGGCAGTCTTTGAAGGGATCTGAGATTTCCAAAAAAATTATTCGGTTACATCAGCATCAGGTGCTTGGTAGCTGGTGGTGATCCAAGACTGATTCATTTTTATGAAGGTCAGCCGATCGACCGAGTCGGTGGACAGACGCACCCTGTGATCGGTTACCACGCCTCCAGCAGCACTGAATGTGCATTCCGAAAGAATGCTGGATGCAGGACAGGCCAGTAGCTCAATTGCATACTGTGCAAGCTCTGGCCAGTGATCCATCCTCAAGACCCAGTAACCCAGAGGATTTTCGGTGGGAAAGGTGTCCAAGTCTGATCTTGCCCCTAGGTATTCCTGCATCATGTAAAACAGACGCTGGCGATGGTTGCTGGAAGCGATCATACCTTGGGGCTGCGGACCAAAAAATTGTCTGAACGCATCGGTCAGACGGCCACCTTCTCCACCGCTCCTTCTTTGACTGACCGAAGCCTCAGCAACACGTTGTCCAGAAACAGGAGTTTGTAACCTCCCAGTCTCTGGGAACGCGTTGCACAGACCTTTCTGCAAAGCCTCCCGAAGATGTTTCATCCTCTGCTCCCTCTGCGACGGCAAGATAAGGTCCGCAACCTTACCCTTGTAACGTGGATCAAGGAGGGTTGCCAGCCAGTATTGGTCCTTCTCCTTGATACCACGAATACGAGGATCCTTACGCAGGCTTTGCAGGATCAGGGAGGCCATGCAGCGTAGGTTTGCTGAGGCATTCGGTCTGGAGTCCTCTGGGTCACTAAGGACGACATGGTCCGCAGCCACCTCCTCCCAGCCATGTACAAGTCCATGTGTTTCTTGGGACTGATCCCTTAAAGACTGCTGCTGATGCTGAGTGCCAGGCTCCACCTCCATACTGACACAATCTTCCTCCTCCTCCTCCTCCTCCTCCTTTTCCTGTGTGATCGGTGGGCACGCAGGAACAATGGCTGGATAAAGGGGGACTTAAGAGCTAAGGAAGTCCTCCTCTTCCTGCCTCTGTTCTGCCTCAAGTGCCCTGTCCATTATTCCATGCAGCGTGTGCTCCAACAGGTGGACAAGGGGGACAGTGTCACTGATGCATGCACTGTCACTGCTCACAATCCTTGTGGCCTCCTCAAATGGTGACAGGACAGTGCATGCATCCCTGATCATGGCCCATTGGCGTGGGGAAAAAAAACCAAGCTCCCCTGACCCTGTCCTGGTGCCATAGTCGCACAGGTACTCATTGATGGCCCTCTGCTGCGTGTGCAGCCGCTGCAGCATGGCCAACGTTGAGTTCCACCTGGTGGGCATGTACAGATTAGGCGGTTCTTGGGCAGGTTAAACTCCTTTTGGAGGTCCGTCAGCCAAGCACTGGCATTATATGACCGGCGGAAATGCACACAGACTTTCCTGGCCTGCCTCAGGACATCCTGTAAGCCCGGGTACCTGCCCAAGAACCGCTGCACCACCAAGTTAAGGACGTGAGCCAAACAGGGCACATGGGTCATTTGTCCCTGTCGGAGGGCAGAGAGGAGGTTGGTGCCTTTGTCGCAAACCACCATTCCTGCCTTAAGTTGGCGTGGCGTCAACCACCTCTGAACCTGCCCCTGCAGAGCTGACAGAACCTCTGCCCCAGTGTGGCTCCTGTCCCCCAAGGACACCAGCTCAAGCACCGCATGGTATCTTTTGGCCTGCGTACTTGTGTAGCCCCTTGAACAGCTACGGAGCACCGCTGGTTCCGAGGACAAAGCACAGGAAGAGGCCATGGAGGAAGAAAAAGAGGAGGGGGTGGAGGAGAGAGGTGTGTCACAATCATTAGCATTTTGGAGGCGTGGTGGCGGAGCAACCTCCAAGACTATTGCACCTTGTCCTGCATCCTTCCCAGCTGCCAGCAGAGTCACCCAATGCGCCGTGAAACTTAGGTAACATCCCTGTCCATGCCTGCTGGACCATGAGTCAGCGGTAATATGCACCTTACCGCTGACCGCCCTGTCCAGCGAGGCATGGACATTGCCTTCCACATGCCGGTAGAGAGCCGGAATCGCCTTCCGTGAGAAAAAGTGGCGTTTGGGTACCTGCCACTGAGGAACCGCACATTCCACAAACTCACGGAAGGGGGCAGAGTCTACCAACTGAAAAGGCAGCAGTTGAAGTGCTAGCAATTTTGCCAAGCTAGCATTCAACCGCTGGGCATGTGGATGGCTGGGAGCAAACTTCTTTCGGCGGTGCAGCAGCTGGGGCAGGGAGATTTGCCTGGTACAATCTGACGTCGGTGTACCAAAAGCAGATTGCCCACAAGTACTTGGCTGTGACACACCTAATTCTACACCTTCATTCCTCTCAGTGCAGGTCTCGGAGAGGACTGAAGGTATAGTGGGGTTGGAGATCTCAGCTGATGAGGAGCAAGGAGAGGTCCTCTTTGTTCTTTGGTGTGGGTCTTTTAGATACGCTTGCCAACGAACTGCATGGCAGGTCAACATATGTCTGGTCAAGCATGTGGTACCCAAGCGGGAGATGTTTTGGCCACGCGAGATACGCTTGAGACATATGTTGCAAATAGCAGCGGTGCGATCTGATGCACTCGTCTCAAAACAGGCCCACACCAAAGAACTTTTTGAATAACGCACAGAGACTGCAGCGCCCTGCACATGTGGAGCTTTGGGGTGTGATGCAGTCAATGTGCTGCCCTTAGGCTGGCCCCTGGAGGGCATCCTGCCTCGTTGGTGATGTGCCGCCTCCTCCTCCTCCTCCTCTCTCCTATCAGGCACCCACGTTGAGTCAGTGACCTCATCATCCCCTCCCTCCTCATCACTGGAGCAAACCTGGCAGTATGCTGCAGCAGGGGGAGCATGACTACCAGATTGCTGTCCTTCTTGGGCACCCCCTCTGTCCGTGCTCATGTTACTGCCTTTATCGAGCTCAGTATCATCATCAGAGCCTTCCAAACGTGTGGGCATCCTCCTGGAGTATGTACCCAACACTGTGGTCAAACAGTTCGAGGGACTCCTCAGGAGGACATGGTGGGGCTAGGGAAGGAGTCACTGATGACATTGAGGCGAGGGAAGAGGCCGCTGCTTTGCCAGACAAAGTACCCTGGGCATGGGTGAGAGAGGATGAGGAGGATGAAGACGGCTTGGTCATCCGCTCGACCAAGTCTTCCGCATGTTGCGGCTCAACACGGCTAGCTGCCGAAGAAAAGGCCAAGCGTGTCCCACGGCCACGTGCTGATGAGGATGTACCGTCTCCACGACCAGCACTAGACACAGAGCCTGCTTGCCCTCTCTTATTGGCTTGTGACTGTCTGCCTCTCCTTCTTGGCCTTCCAGACATACTAATGGCCTGTAGCTGCACTAAGCTGGGATATATATATATATATATATATATATATATATATATATATATATATATATATATATATATATATATATATATATATATATATATATATGTAGTGATACAGCAGCTAGCAAAATCAACTGCCTGCCTGTAGTATGAGAACACCACCAACCTTCTACAGGTAGCTTTAGCTGAACACTGTGCAGAGCTCGCAAAAAAAATAACTTGTAACTTTTTTAGCTGCCTGCGGTAGTGATAGGATCAGGAAAACACCACCAACCTTCTACAGGTAGCTTTAGGTGAACACTGTGCAGAGCTCGCAAAAAAATAACTTGTAGGTTTAGCTGAACACTGTGAGGTGGACGCACCACACTAACTTGTAGTTTTAGCTGAACACTGTGAGCAGGATGCACAGCACTAACTTGTAGTTTTAACTGAACACTGTGAGCAGGATGCACTGCACTAACTTGTAGCTTTAGATGAACACTGTGCAGAGGTCTCACTACACCAACTTGTAGGTTTAGCTGAACACTGTGAGCAGGATGCACCGCACTAACTTGTAGGTTTAGCTGAACACTGTGAGGTGGACGCACCACACTAACTTGTAGTTTTAGCTGAACACTGTGAGCAGGATGCACCCCACTAACTTGTAGGTTTAGCTGAACACTATCAGCAGGACGCACTGCACTAACTGTAAATAGTCTAGCTGCCTGACTGTGGTACTAATAGGATCAAAATAACACCAGCAATTTTATTCAGGTAGCTGTAAATACTGTAACAAGACAAGCCTGCCTGTCAGTAAGAAGATAACAGGAACGGATCTAGCTAAACACTGTGAGCAGGACGCACTGCACTAACTTGTAGCTTTAGATGAACACCGTGCAGAGGTCTCACTACACCAACTTGTATATTTAGCTGAACACTGTGAGCAGGACGCACAGCACTAACTTGTAGTTTTAGCTAAACACTGTGAGCAGGACGCACTGCACTAACTTGTAGCTTGAGATGAACACTGTGCAGAGGTCTCACTACACCAACTTGTAGTTTTAGCTGAACACTGTTAGCAGGACGCACAGCACTAACTTGTAGTTTTAGCTGAACACTGTGAGCAAAACGCACTGCACTAACTTGTAGCTTGAGATGAACACTGTGCAGAGGTCTCACTACACCAACTTGTAGGTTTAGCTGAACACTGTCAGCAGGACGCACTGCACTAACTGTAAATAGTCTAGTTGCCTGATTGTGGTACTAATAGGATCAAAAGAACACCAGCAATTTTATTCAGGTAGCTGTAAATACTGTAACAAGACTAGCCTGCCTGTCAGTAAGAAGATAACAGGAACGGATCTAGCTGAACACTGTGAGCAGGACACACTGCACTAACTTGTAGCTTTAGATGAACACTGTGCAGAGGTCTCACTACACCAACTTGTAGGTTTAGCTGAACACTGTGAGCAGGACGCACAGCACTAACTTGTAGTTTTAGCTGAACACTGTGAGCAGGACGCACTGCACTAACTTGTAGCTTTAGATGAACACTGTGCAGAGGTCTCACTACACCAACTTGTAGGTTTAGCTGAACACTGTGAGCAGGACGCACTGCACTAACTTGTAGTTTTAGCTGAACACTGTGAGCAGGACGCACAGCACTAAGTTATAGTTTTAGCTAAACAGTGTGAGCAGGACACACTGCACTAACTTGTAGCTTGAGATGAACACTGTGCAGAGGTCTCACTACACCAACTTGTAGTTTTAGCTGAACACTGTGAGCAGGACGCACAGCACTAACTTGTAGTTTTAGCTGAACACTGTGAGCAAAACGCACTGCACTAACTTGTAGCTTGAGATGAACACTGTGCAGAGGTCTCACTACACCAACTTGTAGGTTTAGCTGACTACTGTGAGCAGGACGCACAGCACTAACTTGTAGTTTTAGCTGAACACTGTGAGCAGGAAGCACTGCACTAACTGTAAATAGTCTAGCTGCCTGACTGTGGTACTAATAGGATCAAAAGAACACCAGTAATTTTCTTCAGGTAGCTGTATATACTGTAACAAGACAAGCCTGCCTGTCAGTAAGAAGATAACAGGAATGGATCTAGCTGAACACTTTGAGCAGGACGCACTGCACTAACTGTAAATAGTCTAGCTGCCTGACTGTGGTACTAATAGGATCAAAAGAACACCAGTAATTTTCTTCAGGTAGCTGTATATACTGTAACAAGACAAGCCTGCCTGTCAGTAGGAAGATAACAGGAACGGATCTAGCTGAACACTGTGAGCAGGACGCACTGCACTAACTGTAAATAGTCTAGCTGCCTGACTGTGGTACTAATAGTATCAAAAGAACACCAGCAATTTTCTTCAGGTAGCTGTAAATACTGTAACAAGACAAGCCTGCCTGTCAGTAGGAAGATAACAGGAACGGATCTAGCTAAACTGAATACAGTGTATATATATATATGCAACACCTGGGATGCATATATATACACAATACACTGTAAGTGCAGCTAAACTGACTGACTGTTCTGCCTAATCTATCTAACTCAAATCAAATGTCACTGTCTGTCTCTCTCTCTCAATGAACGCCGGAACACACACTACACAGGGCCGCCGTGCAGGCGGCCTTATAAAGTGTGGGGCGTGTACTAAATCCCCTGAGCCATAATTGGCCAAAGCCTCCTTGTCTTTGGCCAATTACGGCTCTCTGTTCAGACGGCGCTGTGATTGGCCAAGCATGCGGGTCATAGTGCATGCTTGGCCAATCATCAGCCAGCAATGCACTGCGATGCCGCAGTGAATTATGGGCTGTGACGCGCCACACGAATTTGGCGCGAATGGCCCATATCGTTCGCAATTCGGCGAACGGGTGAACAGACGATGTACGAGTCGAACATGGGTTCGACTCGAACACGAAGCTCATCCCTAGTCATAATCCTGCCAGCGAGATCCTGGACATCCCCATGATCCTAAATCTTTTGTGTATAGTGTATGCTTTAACCACTTCAGCCCAGGAAGGATTTGCCCCCTTATGACCAGGTTGGCAAGTGGTTAAGCACTGTGCCACAAGAAAGAGTCTAACAGACATATACAAACCTCTGTACAATAGTTTAGGGGATGCTAAAAATCAGTTTTGTATCTTAGTGCCAACTTCTGGGAAAATCAGTAAGCCAATCACACAAGCAGGAAATTATATTTCTGAGGGTAGCCATATTGCATTGCATTTTACAGAAAATTACAGCTTTGCACATCGAAAAGCAAAGTTCGTTTTTATTAACATTCAATCACAATATGACTTGTTTTGCAATTGTATAGGCTATTGTATATATATATATATATATATATACACTACCGTTCAAAAGTTTGGGGTCACATTGAAATGTCCTTATTTTTGAAGGAAAAGCACTGTACTTTTAAATGAAGCTAACTTTAAACTAGTCCTAACTTTAAACAAATATACTCTATACATTGCTAATGTGGTAAATGACTATTCTAACTGCAAATGTCTAGTTTTTGGTGCAATATCTACATAGGTGTATAGAGCCCCATTTCCAGCAACTATCACTCCAGTGTTCTAATGGTACAATGTGTTTGCTCATTGGCTCAGAAGGCTAATTGATGATTAGCAAACCCTTGTGCAATCATGTTCACACATCTAAAAACAGTCTAGCTCCTTCCAGAAGCTACAAAACTGACCTTCCTGTGAGCAGATTGAGTTTCTGGAGCATCACATTTGTGGGGTCAATTAAACGCTCAAAATGGCCAGAAAAAGAGAACTTTCATCTGAAACTCGACAGTCTATTCTTGTTCTTAGAAATGAAGGCTATTCCATGCGAGAAATTGCAAAGAAATTGAAGATTTCCTACAACGGTGTGTACTACTCCCTTCAGAGGACAGCACAAACAGGCTCTAACCAGAGTAGAAAAAGAAGTGGGAGGCCGCGTTACACAACTAAGCAAGAAGATAAGCACATTAGAGTCTCTAGTTTGAGAAACAGACGCCTCACAGGTCCCCAACTGGCATCTTCATTAAATAGTACCCGCAAAACACCAGTGTCAACATCTACAGTGAAGAGGCGGCTGCGGGATTTTGGGCTTCAGGGCAGAGTGGCAAAGAAAAAGCCATATCTGAGACTGGCCAATAAAAGAAAAAGATTAAGATGGGCAAAAGAACACAGACATTGGACAGAGGAAGACTGGAAAAAAGTGTTGTGGACGGATGAATCCAAGTTTGAGGTGTTTGGATCACAAAGAAGAACGTTTGTGAGACGCAGAACAAATGAAAAGATGCTGGAAGAATGCCTGACGCCATCTGTTAAGCATGGTGGAGGTAATGTGATGGTCTGGGGTTGCTTTGGTGCTGGTAAGGTGGGAGCTTTGTACAGGGTAAAAGGGATTCTGAATAAGGAAGGCTATCACTCCATTTTGCAACGCCATGCCATACCCAGTGGACAGCGCTTGATTGGAGCCAATTTCATCCTACAACAGGACAATGACCCTAAACACACCTCCAAATTGTGCAAGAACTATTTACAGCAGAAGCAGGCAGCTGGTATTCTATCGGTAATGGAGTGGCCAGCACAGTCACCAGATCTGAACCCCATTGAGCTGTTGTGGGAGCAGCTTGACCGTATGGTACGCCAGAAGTGCCCATCCAACCAATCCAACTTGTGGGAGCTGCTTCTAGAAGCGTGGGGTGCAATTTCTCCAGCTTACCTCAATAAATTAACAGCTAGAATGCCAAAGGTGTGCAATGCTGTAATTGCTGCAAAAGGAGGATTCTTTGATGAAAGCAAAGTTTGATGTAAAAACAATGTTATTTCAAATACAAATCATTATTTATAACCTTGTCAATGTCTTGACTCTATTTTCTATTCATTTCACAACGTATGGTGGTGAATAAGTGTGACTTTTCATGGAAAACACAAAATTGTTTGGGTGACCCCAAACTTTTGAACGGTAGTGTATATATATATATATAAAATATATAATATATATATAGATATAGATATATATATATTTATATTTATATATATATACATACACACAGTGCCTTGAAAAAGTATTCATGCGCCTTGAAATTTTCCAAATTTTGTCATGTTACAATCAAAAATGTAAATGTATTTTATTGGGATTTTATGTGATAGACCAACACAAAGTGGCACATAATTGTGAAGTGGAAGGAAAATGATAAATGGTTTTTAATTTTTTTTTACAAATAATTCCTGAAAAGTGTGGCGTGCATTTGTATTCAGCCCCCTTTAGTCTGATACCCCTAACTAAAATCTAGTGGAACCAATTGCCTTCAGAAGTCCCCTAATTAGTAAATAGAGCTCACCTGTGTGTAATTTATTCTCAATATAAATACAGCTGTTCTGTGAAGCCCTCAGAGATTTGTTAGAGACCCTTAGTGAACAAACAGCCCCATGAAATCCAAGGAATACACCAGACAGGTCAGGGATAAAGTTGTGGTTGTCTGGCAGAGTGCTATACAGGTTCAAGGGAGAGGAACGCCTGTTTCAAGAGCCCCAGTCCTTGAAGGTCTGCCATGACACACTCGCCGTGATGAGTGAAGATTGGGTCTGTCTGTATTTCAGCAGTATCCTACGGCGAGGTCTGGAAAGTTAGAAGATCCAATGTATTGTACTCATTGACTTCTCTATTTTGAGTAGATTGTGCTATACCTGTTGTCTCCACTAGAGGGTATGATAGAACATGTTAAGTTTGCATTAAAATGCTTCAGCTCCTGTCAGCATTGAATTACCAGATTGTAAGTTACTCTGGACCATCAGCTAAAGTGGGGATCTCCTACCTTCGGGTGTTGAGCCCCCCTGGAGAGCATCTTCCCCCCCCACCCCGTTTAGATCGGACCATGATTTGATCGTACCACACTATCCGATCGGCTCACGCCATTCGCTCGGACCTCACTTTTCGCGCGTGCACAGGAAGTTTGCTTTTTTGTAAAACAGAAGGGGGGCGATCCTAGGAAATTTTGGGGGCGTGGCCTAAGCGGCCAACGTGCACGAGGAACACGGTGCACTGGGCACAGTACAGGTGCAGGGCTCCTTTCCTATAAAGTTTGTTTGATCAGCAACAAACAGGTTGGCTGATGGAATAGAGACACAGAGTGTATCTGGGCACGTATGCTGTATGGTTGGTGAAAACAGGCATATTTAAAAGGCAAAATCTACTCAGCATCAGGCTGAGGAAATTATTAGCGGCATAATACTAATTGCTGGACTAGTGCTCAGCAGTAGATGCATGTGTTAGTACCTCTGCTTTGTGCTTAGGACTATGTCTTCCTGTAATACAAGGGGAAATGCTTCAGGGAGAAGTGCAAGGGCACTGAGGTCAGAATCTGAGGATCCTAGTCACGCCTCCACAGTACTTTCTTCCCTGAAAGACCTGAAGTGACAAACCAAGCTGAGCCATCTAGGCCTTCTGGTGTCACAACTGCTTCCAACCTTCCAGCCTCTGCATACATCACTAAGGATGATTTGGCTTCAGCATTAGCTGGATTGGAAGAGAAGATAGCTAATATTATCGCATCTTTTTCCCAGTCTGGGAGAAAACGCGTTAGATCCCACTCTCCTGCCACTGACCCTCCGGCTTTGGAGCAAGATTGGGCAGGAGATAGTGTGTTACCTTTGGGGGATCAGGAAGAAAGACAGACAGATGTCTTTTCCTCTGAGGGCTCAGACTCAGAAGAGCCTGTCCCGGCCTCACAATCCCAAAGGTTACTGCGTAGAATTCTGTGGCTAAAACACTGGTCAGCTGAATCACCATGTAAGAAGCTATTGGCTGTTTTTCTCTTGGGGAATGGCTGTTTGGGGATGATCTGGATAAGTATATCCAAAAAATTTCAAGTGGTAAAAGTACCCTTCTACCAATTAAAAGGAAGAGTAAGCACTCTTCATATAAAAGAGCCTCCTCTCCAGTATCAGGGCCATCAGCCTCCAGGCAATCGCGATGGCCTCCATCGTCAGGGTCAAAAAGTAGGCCTCAAGGCCAAGCACAGGCCCCAAAAAAGTCCTGGGGGCAAAAGCCTGTGAAGCAGAAAGCCTCCTTGTGAGGCCCGCTTGATCGAGTGGGGGGAAGACTTCTGAAGTTTTCAGGGGCTTGGCAGGAAGAAATCCGAGACAGATGGGTCACCTCTGCAGTAGCCCTAGGCTACAAACTAGAGTTTCAGAAGCTCCCTCCAGATCACTTTATGAGTTCCAATGTACCCAAGGATCCAGAGAAAAGAAGGTCTATGTTTCTAGCATTAGACCGATTGATGTTTCAGGGAGTAATCATAGAGACTCCATCAGAGGAGCGGGGAATGGGGTTCTATTCGAATCTCTTTGCAGTATCAAAACCAAGAAGTCTCAGATCCATTCTAGACCTCAAAAATCTGAATCAGTTTCTAAACATTAGTTCCTTGAGCATGGAGTCAATTCGGTCAGTTGTCTCCATCTTGTGGGCAGGGGAATATCTAGCATCAATAAATATCAAAGATGCATCCCTACATGTGCCTTTATTTCCCGCCCACCAGAACATCGCCACTTTCAATCTGTGGCCCTACCCTTCGGCCTAGCCATGGCCCCCCAAGTATTCACAAAAATTCTGGCCCCTGTGCTAGCAAAACTAAGGGGCCAGGGTGTGGCGGTAATGGCATATTTAGACGATCTATTACTAATAGATCCTTCGGTGGCAGAATAGAACAAGGGTGTGTTCAGTACGGTCAAGTACTTGGAAAAGCTAGGTTGGGTTGTCAACCTAGAAAAATCCTCCTTGTATCCAGTAAGAAGGCTGGAGTACTTAGGACTAGTCATAGACATAATCCAAAGAAGGGTGTTCTTGCCCCAGACAAAATTCAACTCCATGAGGGAGCTAGTCCAGATGGTCAGGACAAAGATGGATCCGCCTTTGTATGAGGTTGCTGGGAAACATGGGGGCATCGTTCGAAGCGGTGCCCTATGCCCAGTTCCATTTGAGACTGTTGCAAAACAGCAACCTGTCTGTTTGGAACAAGGATACACAGACCTTGGATCATCCAATGTGTCTGATACTGAAAGTATTCCAGAGTCTCAATTGGTGGTCGGTAACCAAGAATTTGCTGAAGGGACAGTCCTTCTTACCTGTTACCTGGAAGGTGGTGACAATGGATGCCAGCCTCTTGGGTTGGGGTGCAGTCCTGAAAGAGACCACTGTCCAAGGGAAATGGTCAGTGTCCGAAAGGACCTTGCCTATCAATGTCCTAGAGATTCAGGCAGTACATCTAGTGCTAACAGCCTGGACATACAGGTTTCAGGGCTGTCCCGTCAGGATACAGTCCAACAACGCCACGGCAGTGGCCTATATCAATCCCCAAGAGGGCATCAGAAGTCATGCAACCCAGAAAGAGGTGAATCATGTTCTGACTTGGGCAGAGGAGCATGTGCCTTGCCTGTCAGCACTCTTCATTCCAGGGGTAAAGAATTGGCAGGTGGATTTCTTGAGCCGTCAACAAATTCTCCAAGGAGAATGGTCTCTCCATCCAGACATCTTCCTGGCTATATGCCAAAGATGGGGCACACCGGACATAGATCTATTGGCATCCAGGTTCAACAAGAAATTGGACAGCTTTCTGTCAAGAGCAAGAGATTCTCTTACACTCGGGACAGATGCATTAGTGACCCCTTGGGATCAGTTTGCTCTGATTTATGCATTACCCCCAGTTTAGCTGCTACCTCGGCTCCTTCGTAGAGTCAGGCAGGAATGAAAGCCAGTGATTCTGGTAGGCCCAGCCTGGCGCAGAAGATCCTGGTATGCAGAAATCATCAGGATGTCAGAGGGGAAGCCTTGGACTCCCCCAGTTCATCCAGACCTCTTGTCGCAGGGGCCAGTATTCCACCCTACCTTACAGTCACTAAATTTGACAGTCTTGCTGTTGAAACCCACATTCTGAAGAAACTTGGGCTCTCAGGTTCTGTGGTAACCACCCTGATTAAAGCAAGAAAGCCGGTTTCCAGAACCATTTATTATAGGGTCTGGAAGGCCTATATTTCTTGGTGTCAGGCTAGAAGATAGCATCCTCGAAAATATGTCATAGGTAGAATTCTCATCTTCCTTCAGTTGGGGATAGAAATGAAATTGGCCTTGAGCACAATTAAGGGTCAAATTTCGGCCTTATCAGTGTTTTTTCAAAGGCCGCTCACTTCACATTCCTTGGTTCAGGCATTTATTCAAGGGGTAATGCATATGGTCCCGCCGATCAAGAAGCCCGTGTGTCCATGGGATCTGAATCTCGTCCTGTCGGTTTTACAAAAACAGACTTTTGAACCAATACAGGACATTTCTTTGGCCCTCTTGACAAAGAAATCATTTTTTCTGATTGCGGTAACCTCTGCAAGGGCATCAGAGTTGGCGGCTTTTTCTTGTAAAGAGCCATACCTAGTTGTCCATGAGGACAAGGTGGTGCTGCGTCACCACCCAACCTTTTTACCTAAGGTAGTGTCAGATTTTCATCTGAATCAGGACGTGGTGCTACCTTCCTTTTTTCCGCAGCCTCGTTCTGCAGAAGAAAGACTTTTTCACTCTCTCGATGTGGTGAGAGCAATAAAGATCTATCTAAAAGCGACAGCTTAGATAAGGAAAACTGATGTTTGGTTTGTGCTGCCATATAGCCCAAGGAAGGGGCAGGCAGCAGCAAAATCGATCATTTCAAAATGGATTTGTCAAGTTATTATTCAGGCCTACAGTCTAAAAAGGAAAGTTCCACCTTTCCAAGTAAAAGCACACTCTACCAGGGCAGTAACTATTTCTAGGGCAGTGCATCACCAGGCCTCTATGACTCAGATTTGCAAAGCCGCAACTTGGTCATCAGTGCATACATTCACAAAATTCTATCAGGTGGATGTAAGATGGCATGAGGATTCTGCCTTTGGGTGCAGTGTACTGCAGACAGCAGTCTTGATCCTCACGTCTCATAGCGACCTGCCTTATTTGTGTCTCCCTCCCCTCAGATGGCATTGCTTTGGGACATCCCACATGTCAATTAATATTAGCATTTTTATGCAGCTTACCTGTAAAATCCTTTTCTTGGAGTACATCACGGACACGGCTGCTCTGTGTCCAGTGATGTACTCCAAGAAAAGGATTTTACAGATAAGCTGTATAAAAATCTTAATATTAATTGTGCAGTCCAAAAATCTGGCCTTTATGGAAGAGTGGCAAGAAGAAAGCAATTGTTGAAAGAAAGCTATAAGAAGCCCCCTTTGTAGTTTGAAAGAAGCCATATGGGGGACACAGCAAACATGTGGAAGTATATGCTCTGGTCAGGTGAGACCAAAATTTAACTTTTTGGCATAAAAACAAAACTCTATTGCCCTGTACACACGATCGGACATTGATCGGACATTCCGACAACAAAATCCATGGATTTTTTCCGACGGATGTTGGCTCAAACTTGTTTTGCATACACACGGTCGCACAAAGTTGTCGAGACTATAAAAGGGCAGTTCAGAACCAAGCGCGGCACCCTTTGGGCTCCTTTTGCTAATCTCGTTTTAGTAAAAGTTTGGTGAGAGACGATTTGTGCTTTTTCAGACTCGTGGTTTTCAGATCATTTTCTGCTGTTCAGTTTGTGCTTGTGGGTTTGTATCTGGTCTTCAGCGTGTGTAGCGAGTAAAATTGACTTGTCGTTGTGTTCGTTTTCATGCGTTACTGATTTTCAGGTCGCTCTTCACAGGTCTTGCTATTCTTCAGTGCGTTCTGTTATTTCGTTCTGAGCAGCCGACAGTTTTCTAGCCATGTTGCGTATACGTACTCCTTGTAGAGTTCGTGCTGTGCGGGGGCTTGGTGTTGGGGTCCTTACCTTGACACAAGCCCAGTCCATGAACAGGGTGGGGAGGAGTTCATGGACCAAGAATTGGATGCTCCAGCATGACCAGTTCTGTCACATGCCTTTGCTCCGTGAGATCTGTGAGAATAATCCTGATGATTTCAGGAACTTTCTCAGGATGACGGACCCTGTATTTCACAGTTTTTGGCTTTGCTGACCCTTATATTAGCAGGCAGGATACCTGCATGAGGCAAGCCATCACTCCGGAGCAGAGGCTAGTCGCCACCCTGCGGCACTTGTCGATGGGGAGAAGCCTGCAGGACCTCAAGTTCTCGACAGGCATCTCCCCCCAGGCTCTGGGGATCATTATCCCAGAGACCTGTTCTGCCATCATCCAGGTCCTGCAGAAGGAGTATATGAAGGTAATATTTTTATCCTTTAACATCACATTTTAATGTATTTAATGTTTGATAATGTATTGTATTTCTTTCCTCATTCCCTAATTACCATGATTGTAATATGCTGTGAATGTCCCCTTTGTCCTCATGCATGCTGGATTTTTATGTAATTTTTTTTGTCCTTCATACATATTTGCCTTCACTTACCTCCCCAGCATGCTCTCCTGCGCCTATATTCACCTCATGTAGTCACTTAACAATGTATTTTGTCAGCTCCATAGTAGTGCTTTACCCTAAATACACCCTAAAATGTTGAAAATAGTGATTTGTGCTTTAAATTCAGGCAGAGTGCCAGAGGCTTTTTTTTGGTGTCCCAAAATCATTTGGATCCCTCCCTCCCCCCAACTGCTAACTCAGCTGATAACAATCCTCTATCTGCTGACTTTGCCAAACCCATACACACTATACCCACCTCTTTTGGGGTCATATTTATGGATAAATTCCCCAAAGCATGTAGTGCAAGGGCCTGCCTGAATACTTTTAAATTGTACTGTTTAAAGTTTTTGTATCCTATTATTATCTTGATAGGTAATACCAGAATGTAAAAATGTGCTAAAATGTGTACAGTGTGTATTTATCTCTTTGTATTATGACACTTCTTACCTGTCCAGTGGGCTGCCAATAGTGTAAAGTAAGGAGGGGCTGGCCAAAGTAATCCACATTATTTAGGCATTCATCTCTCAATGAAGTGGAGAGGGTTACCTGTCCAAAACATCTCCCCCCCATAAAATTTTACAAATGGCCCATGAGAGGGGGGGGGGGGGAGGAATCTGATAGGTGGACCTTATACCTTGGTCTTTAAATACTCGCTAAAATAAATGTTATACTGATGTTGGCCAAGAATGTTTGTGTCTAATCTGCTTTCCATGTTTATGTGCAAAATGATTAATTTATTTTTCTTGTTTGACTCCACAGTTTCCTTCCAACCCACAGGAATGGCAGACTGTGGCCTCCCACTTTGCCCAGCGGTGGGACTTTCCTAACTGCAGAGGGGTAATTGATGGGAAACACGTCCACATCGTCCCACCACCCAACTCGGGGTCATACTATTACAACTATAATGGGTTCAATAGTATTGTGATGTTGGCAGTGGTGTCGGCTACTTACGAATTTCTGTATGTGGACGTGGGGAAGAATGGCCGGATATCTGATGGTGGAGTCATCGCCCAGACGGAGTTCTACAAGCATCTCCAGAATGGCAACTTGGACTTGCCACCTCCAGAAGACAATGTGGAAGGAATCCCATTCGTCTTCATTGCGGATGAAGCGTGTGCACTGGGGGACCATCTTATGCGGCCATTCCCTATGAGGACCCTCACCCTGGACCAGAGGGTTTTTAATTACCGGCTGGCCAGAGCCAGAAGAGTGGTGGAGAACACGTTTGGAATCATGGCCAGCCGGTTCCGCCTATTTCTTACACCCATACACATGGCGGAGTATAAACTGAATCATATCATCCTGGCGTGCTGTGTTCTCCACAACTTTTTAAGGCAAAATTCTGCCAACTATGCTGCCTCAGTTGGGCCTGAGGTAGGAATTCAAGTAAATGAACCAACCCTGACAGCGCTTGAAAGTGGCCTGGCTTGCCCCCCCCCCCGAATGCCCGCGAGGTCCGTCTTAGATACCTTGATTCCTTTGCGGGTAGGGGGGCCATCAATATGCCAGACAATGTCTGATACATTTTTAAAACAAAAAAATCATTGTTTAACTACTAAAATCTTGGGTGACATTTACTGCTTGTGTTTCTTTTAGCTGACCCTGACAGAAATGTGGGGAGTCCTGAAAATGTTGTGATTGTGTAACATTAAAAAGCACTGTTGGGTGTTATTTACTAAAGGAAAATACACTTTGCACTACAAGTGCATTTGAGCCTGCACTGAAACTGCACTTGCAGTGCAAAGTGCATTTGCCCTTAGGAAATAACCCCCATTGTCACTGAAAACACCAATTTTACCACAACAAAATTTTATGAGCATTGAAACAATAATCCACACATTCTTGAGTATCAATCTTTTTAATACCAGCACAATCACATGTGCATTTCTAAAAGGTTTTTTAAAACAAACCAACATGTTTGTTGTATAACAATTTTTTCGGTCACATTAATAAAAAATGAAATGTCCATTTAAAGTAAAACAGCCATGTTTCAAACAAACAAGAAAGACACAAATCTGGAACTTACAAAGTTCAACTTTTGTAGAAATTGAAGGCAATATCAGACATGAGTATTTATAAACTGTGTTTGATATTGCGTTCAGATGGGGTGAAGTCACCCCTGGAAAAGCCAAATTTTGAAGATGCACACAAATTGCCGAATGTCAACATGTGCTAGCTGCCATCACAGGGGTATCAAGGGACGTGTTTTGGGGGGGCACCCCCTTCCTCTCAGCTACTTTATTATTGAGGAAGGGGTTGCACCCCCAAAACGCCTACATTGATCTCCCGTGATGGCAGATAGCACATGTTGACACAGTGTGTGCATCTTCAAAATTTGGCTTTTCTATAAAATTGCAAAAAATGTTAATAATTTTTACATTCCAAATACCACAAAAAAGAAAGGGATTTGGAGGTGTTGTAAACTCTCCCTAAAACATCAATGATGTTCTTCATTTTGTTTTTAACATCATTGATGTTTTTCTGGATGTTTTCCAAATCCCTATTACACCCCGATCAGGATCTGTGCACTTTCACTGGTGAAATGACCTGGATCCACAACATCATGATCACCTAAAAATAGAGAAACAAAAACACACCATGTATTATAAATCTGCCGACATCCATCTCTTACCTGAGCCTGTGGTCGCAGACACTCACCTGTTGTGACTATTTCCACCACGTCTTCCTCCTCCTCCTCCTGTTGGCCTTGGGGGATTTCACCTTCTTCATGAGGTGGGGGGTCTGTTGTCTCTTCTGATGAGTGGTGTCCTCCGAGTCTTTTCTCCCCTAAGTAAAAAAAAATATGTATACTTAGCACACAGATATTTGATGGCAGAAATAGGAATATGAAACATTGGTTGGAATTGGGGTACAATTGTCTGTTTTGGCAGAGTTCCAAGATGAAGAAATATTTTTTTACTTTGTCAAGCTTGAATACTTACCTGTTTTGTACAAGCTTCACAGATGGAGACACCCCTATAGTATACACTGGAGCACCTGTGTGGGCCCCCTAATAAAAAGGGTGTTCTTTTGTCCCACACTAGTGCTCCAGCATCCAGATGTGTAACAGCTGCTGAGTGTCCTCTCCTTACACAGAATCTAGTTTGCATTACATTCTAGTTACAAACCCATGCAGACTCCAAAATTATTTTAAGAGAAGTAGGCTAGCAAAAATGTATTCAAATGCATATGGCCAAAACAATGGTGTTTTCTATGCCGAACGAACAATGTTTTATACGAACGAATAATGTGCCCATGAACATGAAAGTTGCCATTTTAAACTGTACAACAGTAAAGAAAAGCACATGGAGCAGCACAAACATAATAAAAATAAAGAATAGGAACACAGGACAACTACTTACTTTTTTGCAGCACTCTCCTGATCCTTCTGTACTGCTCGTGCTCCCTTAATTTGAGGTCCGACCACCGCTTCCTGAGCTAATCCTTGGATTGTCGTACCCCCAAATTCTTCTGAAGAATTTTGACCACTTTTGCCATGATCTTGGCCTTTCTGACATTGGGGTTGGGGTTAGGTCCATACTTCCCGTCATAGTCGGCCCTCTTCAGGATGTCCACCATCTCCAACATCTCCCCAAAGGACATATTTGAGGCTTTGAATCGTCTCTTCTGGGATCGGGACGTTTCTGGCTCTGGGCTTCCCTCCTCCTCCTCCTCGTTGCTGTAATTAGCATGCACCTGCTGTGTCTCCGCCATGTGCTCTTCCCCACTGCGCCGAACGAGAAGGGGCGGGGAATAGACTAGAAAGATTGTCAGGGGCAGGCGGAGTTTCACGCATGCGCAGTGTATATAAAGCGTAACACGCGTGCATAGTACGTACGATCTGTGAGCGGAGGAAGGAGTATCGGAGGCGGCGATCATGATAAAAAAGGTAAGATTTAAATTTGGGCCTATACTGCTTCTAGATTGAGGCCTGTATTTAGACAAGTTTATAAGACTTTAGGCTGACATTAGGGTTTGTCTGGTGTTGTGTCTTGCAATGAAAATGGATCTAGTCAATGATCGAGACATTATGCCAATCTTCATAGATATGTTCAGGGAGCTGCCCTGTCTGTGGCAGGTAAACCACCCCGAATATAGGAACCAAACAAAGAAGAAGGCAGCGCTGGATAATTTTCTGCAATTTGTAAAGCCAGTGATCCCCACGGCAGACATCACCTATTTGAAGATCCTATTTGGTGGCATGAGAAGCACTTATCTAAGGGAGCACAAGAAGGTCCAGGATTCCCAGAGATCAGGAGCTGCAGATGACATTTATGTCCCCAGGATGTTGTACTTCGACAGGCTGCATTTTCTGGCAGGCCAGACTGAACCCAGGCCAGCACTCTCCACGCTTCCTTCCACGCTTCTTTCCCCCCCAGCTGAGGCTTCTGACGTCCAACCTTGGCCTTCCAGGCAGCAATATGTGGAAGAGCCCAGCTTGAGCCAGGTAAAGCATTCTTCTAAATATTTCTGGTTGTCCAATCAATGATGTTAAATAGATGTTAGTTTGGAGTACTAATTTCTGATTGTTATTGATAAAGCAAAAACTAAAATGATGTCCCTTTTTCAAAGAAAAAGTGTCAGGAAGAGGAGTAACCTGGAGGAGGCTGCAATAGGCCTATTTTGGAAGACTACTGAGGCCCTCAGAACCCCCCACAGTGTGGAAGAGGATTTTGCAGAGCTAACTGCCTGCAAATGATGCAGATGGAGGAGGGCCAATGACTCCTATGTGAGTTTTGTAATTTTGGAAGCTCTAAATAAGGGGTTGAGGGGCCAACTCACATGTGAAACCCACATTTGTCCGCTCACCCATGGTCCTCCTCCTCCTCCTGCTCCAGGTCCTACTCCTCCTCCTGCCACACCTCCAACACCAGAGCCACAGCGTGGAAGAGAGCGTCTAAGGAAAACCAGAAAGTGATGACCTGGGTTCAGTCTGGTCTGACAAAAGATGCAGGCTCTTGTATGACCACAGCCTGGGGACATACATGTCATCTGCAGCTTTCATGATCTCTTGGACTTCTGGACCAGACTGCACTCCCTTAGATATGGACTCCTCAGGCCACCAATTTTGCAGTAAAATAATTGATGTGTGCCCTGGGGTCAAAGGCTTCCCCAATTTCTGCTGTTTCTCCAGCGTTGCCTTCCTCTTTGTTTGGCTATGATCCCTTAATAAAGGATTTTTTGTTTCAATTATACTCGCCTATGTGTGTTTTCCTTCAAAAAGGACAGTTTGTTTGTGAGGAGGCAGGTACATTTCAAATATACAATGTGAAATTAACAAGAGACACCAACACCAAGCAAAATCCCTGAGATTAAATAATACAAGATAATAATGGTGTTGTGGTAACTTGACACACAAAACACACCCAAAAATATTCTGGAGTAAAATAAAAATTAAAAACATGATCAGGCTTGAAAAAAATACAAACCAAAAAAAAAAAACATATATCTTTTTTGTCAGATGTGATAAATCAAAATATATTGATGAAATCATAATAAATAATAAAGAAAGAAGTTTGTGTGAATATCAGCAGCAAAACGACTTCATTCTTCTAGCATTATAAAGAATAAGAGAGTGCGCTGCATTAACCACTTGCTGCCCGCCCACCGTCATATGACGGCGGGACGGTGCAGCTGTTATTCTGGGCTGCCGTCATATGATGGCGCTGCCTTCCAGGATCCCCAGGGGGCGCGTGCTCGCCGTGTCACTCGGGTCCCGGTGCGCGTGCCCGGTGGCCGCAATGTCCACGGGGCACCCACGATTGCCCGGTAACCGAGCAGGACCGTGGATCTGTGTGTGTAAACACACAGATCCACGTCCTGCCAGATGGGAGGAGACCGATGGTGTGTTCCTTGTACAGCGGAACACCGATCGATCTCCTTCCCTTGTGAATCCCCTCCCCCCACAGTTAGAATCACTCCTTAGGAACACATTTAACCCTACAGCGCCCCCTCCTGGTTAACCCCTTCATTGCCAGTCACATTTATGCAGTAATCAATGCATTTTTATAGCACGGATCACTGTATAAATGTGATTGGTCCCAAAAATGTGTCAAAATTGTCCGATGTGTCCGCCGCAATATCGCAGTCATGATAAAAATCAAAAAACATGATAATTAAAATATGCTCTACTTCAATTCTGACCTTCTATGACATATAAGGCCATATAGTGCTTTTAGCCCCCAGCAGGGATGATAAGCATGCCTGGGTTTACTCCCTCAGATTTTTCTTATAAACTTTCAAATGCTGCTCAAAGTTGGCAGAACATACATAAAAGAAAAAGGGACTAATAGTGCTCACTGTGTTTATTAAAAAAAAATCATGTTTTATGTTTTGTTTGTGTGATTGGCTTATTGATTTTCACAGCAGTCTGCACTAAAGATACAAGTCAGATTTTAGGCATTTTTGCTATAGGAATTTTATTTTGGTGAGAAATTCCCTAATGCTGCGTACACACGACCGGACTTTCGACGGACTGAATCACGTTGGACTTTTCAACGGACTTTCGACTGACTTTTCGATGGACTTCCGTCGAATCGGACTTGTCTACACACAATCACACCAAAGTCCGACGGATTCGACTGTGATGACGTACGATCGGACTAGAATAAGGAAGTTCATAGCCAGTAACCAATAGCTGCCCTAGCATCGGCTTTCATCCGTCGGACTAGCATACAGACGAACAGATTTTTCGACAGGACTCAAGTCCTTCGGAAAGATTTGAAACATGTTCTAAATCTAAAGTCTGTGACATTTTCGACAGAAAAGGTTCGCTGCAGGTCCAATGAAGTTTGGTCGAAAAGTCCGGCCGTGTGTACACGGCATAAGTGCTATTCGCTCTTAAAGGGATGCAGACATTGCAGCTTTTCTGATCAGAGCACAAAGAGTGCGCCAAGTGATTATAATGAATCAAACCCATCCTTGCAGAATCAGTATCCAAAGGACATAGTGGAACAAACAGATTTTTTCTTCAAAGCAGAAACAGGTAGGAATCTGCAACAAAGTTTTATAAAATCCCAGCAATGTTAAAGGGGTTGTAAAGTAATTTTTTTTTTTTTTTAAATAACAAACATGTTATAGTTACCTCCACTGTGCAGCTCGTTTTGCACAGGGTGGCCCTGAACCTGGTCTTCTGGGGTCCCTCGGTGGCTGTTTCAGCTCCTCCCCGCAAGAACTTACCACCTTAATGTGAGCTCCCTCGCATGGCGGTTAGTTATTGCGGGCGCGCTCCCGTGATACAGCCGGCGGCTATAGCCGCTCACTGTATCACTCGGCTCCGCCCCCGGCGCGCCGCATCATTGGATGTGATTGACAGCAGCGCGAGCCAATGGCTGCGCTGCTTTCAATGCATCCACTGTAGCCAATCAGCGGCCAGGCTGAGCGGTTTAATGGATGTCGGGAGCGAGCGGATTACTTTCGAGGTGTCAGGTAAATAAAACGGGGGGGCTGGGGGCGGCGGTATTATCGGAAGTTTTTTCACCTTAATGCATAGAATGCATTAAGGTGAAAAAATTTTTACCTTTACAACCCCTTTAATTGATCACCAAGAGTGGGCTGTTTTTTTTTCTCAGCAAAAGTGGGATTACGCTTTAAAAATTCATAGGCATCCAGTGTGGAAGATAAAATTACAGAGCTACACAGTTTTCCACCAAGCACCAGAGGCAGCAGATAAAACAGAAGCAGTTTGTATTTTTTTTTTTTTTGATAACATTATTCTTTTTAATATTATATTGAAAATGTTGCCTGTAAAGAATATAGAGTATAGCACCATTCTTCTGTGTTGCAGATCAGTTATGGAGCTACAGACTCCTCTCTTATGGATAGACAACTTTATCCTCATGTTTTCCGAACAGTTCAGAATGACCATGTTCATTGTTTGGCAATAACAAAGTTGTTGAAACATTTTGGCTGGACTTGGGTCGGGATATTCAGAACAAAAGATGACGCTGGAGAGAAAGAAACTGAAATATTAACAAACTACATGAATAGTGAAGGGATTTGTGTTGAGTTTACAGTTTCATTTGGACTTGACTTATTTAATGATGATGGGTTAGAAAGACATATTGAGGCTAATGCTCATATTATAAAAAAATCCACTTCTAAGGTGATTGTTGTATGTGGATCTTATGTTTATATCAATTTAGTTTTCCTTTTCTATGAAGATGTTGTGCGTGATAAAACATTTATTTTTCCTCCAGTTTGGGTTTCCAGCTCTTCGGTAAATATATTGCCAATGGTTGGAATTAATGGGAGCTTGGCGGTGGAACTTTACCCTTTAACACTTCCAGATAAAGAAAATCTTTTTGATGGCATTGATAAGATGAATAGCACAAATAATTCTTCAGGTTCCCGGTATTTTTTAACAATTGCAAAGTGTTTGTCTGCAAACAGAGAAAAGAAGAAGATATTTTGCAAAATGATTGAAGCTGGTTCTAAACTTGCAGAAATATTTCCAAACATAAACAGTTTTCTGAATCAAGGTGTCTCACCGCGAATTTTTTACGCAGTAGAAGCCCTGGCTAAAGCTCTTCACAATAGGCATCTATTCTTTAAAAATAATTCTGATTATAAGAGCCATCAGTATTATAAACATCAGGTAGAGTACACTGTGTGTCTGGGATTTAGGGAAACGTATAACATTATACTTGAAATGAACAAGCTTGGAGTGAAGGAACTTGACTGGCCTGCACAGAGTCCTGACCTCAACCCGATAGAACACCTTAGGGAAGAATTAGAGCGAAGACTGCGAGCCAGGCTTTCTTTTTTTTTTTGTTTCATAAAGAAGAGAAGAGAAGGTGAATAAAGACTATTTATTTATTATATTAGTCTAATGATCTCTTTGGTTTTTCTGTATGATTTGTTTTGATGAAGGAATCCTATTATTAATTAGTTAATAATAGCTTTGTAAGACTGTGAGTTTTTGAATTCAAACCAGTTGTACCATGTTGATGTAAATTTCGAAATCTTCTCCTGAGAAATACTTATAAGTTCTTCTATCTTTTCTATATTGTTTATTCTCCGGAACCATTCTTTTTTCGATGGAATAGAGTTTGAGCGCCAGTGGTATGGGATACAGTATCTCGCTGCATTTATCATGAACATGGGTAAAGATTTTAAATATTGTTTTTTGGGGATTGAAGTATAGTGTAGGAGGTATTGTGCTGGATTAAAACTTATGTTCTCTGAAGTGAGTGAGGTAATGGTTTCATGAACCATTTTCCAGAAGTTTTGTAATAGAGGGCATGACCACCAAATATGGAGCATAGAGCCTTCTTCCTGTTTACATCTCCAGCATCTGTCTGAAATGCAAGGAGAGAATTTATGTAGTAGGGTGGGAGTTCTGTACCACCTGGTAATTATTTTGAAGCCACACTCCTGGGTGGCTACGTTAAGAGATCCTTTATGTGCATGCATGTATATTGTTTCCCAGTCTTCTTCTGTAAGAGATATATCAAGCTCTTGTTCCCACGCTTGGCACGACGCACTGGAGAACTCAGTTTTGTCTTCAAAAAGCGAGTTGTAGAGAATAGATATAATGTGTCTTTGTGGGGTTTTTCTTGTGCAAAGTTCCTCTAACGTCGTGAGTTGTCTTGTCCATGATTGGGCTGTCTCGTTTCTGGCCAAGAAATGTCTGATTTGTAGGTAGTTCCATTGTGAAATTTGGTTTGGGTTGATGTTTTTATTTATTTCTTCTCTGGACAGAAGTCTCCTACTTTGAAAGAAACCACTGACCAGGATTTCCTTATGCGGCCATGAATTTGCAAGGAAATTTTGTTCTAGTCCCGGGGGGAAGTCTGGGTTATTTCTAAGCGGTGTGAGGGGGCTAAGCCAAGGAGAGGGATTTATTTTTTTAAAGGTGTTTCGAAAGATTTCTAATGTGGGGCCTATTAGGGGGTGGGTTTTAACATCTTTTGAGTGATTTTTTGGATGAATCCATGGAAGAGATTTAAGCTGTTGGGAGAGTTGTTTCTGTTCTAAAGATACCCAGTCTTTCACTGTGTTATGGATGTTCCAATCTACTATTCGAGCTAAGAGGGCAGCCTGGTGATATTTCTTTAGGTCAGGTAATGCAATTCCTGCCTTATTTTTGGGTAGATTTAGTCTAGCGAATTTGATTCTGGGAGATTTGTCTTTCCATATGAAGGTAGAGCAAGCTTTGCGAAAAGATTCAAAAAATGATGTTGGTAATCTAATGGGAATTGTTTGCATCACATATAGAAATCGGGGCAGAGTTGTCATTTTTATTAGGGAAGCTCGTCCAAACCACGATACGTTTAAAGAGTTCCATCTTTTTAAATCGTCATGTGTTTCCTTTAGGATAGGGGTGAAATTAAGTTTAAAGAGATCATTTAGATTTGCAGGTATTTCTATTCCGAGGTATGTAATACTGTGTTTGGCCCATGAGAAGGAGAAGTTTTTTTGGCAAATTTCTACTGAACTTGGGGGTAAGGAGATGTTGAGGGCGTTAGATTTGGAGTGATTAATTTTTAGATTTGATAGTAATTGATAATGTTCTAGGTCTTGTATAAGATTGGGTATGGAGATGTGCGGTTCTGAGAGAAAAAGGAGCATATCATCCGCAAAAGCTGCGACTTTATACGTGTGGTTTTGGATTTCTATTCCCTTAATGTCTGGATTTGATCTGATTTTATTTAGTAACGGTTCTAGTGTGAGGACAAACAAAAGTGGAGATAAAGGGCATCCCTGTCTAGTACCATTTTGTAAGTGGAAGGCGTTCGACAGGTGGCCGTTGACACGAACTCGTGCTGTTGGATTTGAATATAACGCTCTAATGTATGATCTCATTAGAGGCAGAATTCCTATATGTTTTAATACTGCGTCAATGAAGTCCCAGGCCACTCTGTCGAACGCCTTCTCAGCATCCAGGGAGAGAAAAAATCCTTGTTTCTTATTGGATGTTAACCAGTGATTTATATTTAATGCTTTGATTGTATTGTCACGTCCCTCTCTCCCTGGGATGAATCCCACCTGATCCAAAGAGATAAGGGAAGTTAATAGGGGTAAGAGTCTGTTAGCTAGTATTTTGGCATATATTTTTACGTCCACATTGATTAATGAAATTGGTCTGTAGTTAGTAACCAAATTAGTGTCTTTTCCTTCTTTGGGAATTACAGTTATGTGTGCTTCTAGTAATTGTTTTGGGGGTTGTTGTTCAGTATGTAGTGATTGGAAGGTTTTTAGAAATCTTGGTTTCAGTATATTGGTGAATGTCTTGTAGTATTGTAAGGGTAGTCCATCTGGTCCTGGGGCTTTGCCTATTTTCATATCCTTTATAGATTTGTCGAATTCTGGGCCTGATATAGGAGCTTCAAGTTCTTGAGCTATGTTTCCTGCTATTTGAGGGGGACTATATTTCTCTAGGAAGTTTTGGATGAGTTCTGTTCTCTTGTCTGTGTTATGTGGGCAACTAGGATTGGAAGGGATGTTGTATAAGGATTGATAATAATTTTCGAACTGTTTAGCAATCTCCTCATTCGACGAGTATGGTGTACCTTGTTTATCTCTTATTTGATGTATTGTGGAAGCAACTTTCTTATTTTGAACTGCTTTTGCTAATAATTTCCCACTCTTATTTCCTTGTTCATAATATATCTTATGTCTTAGGATATATTGTCTTTTGGTTTTCATGTTAATTTCTTCTGATAGTAATATTCGTGCTTTTGTTAGCTCCTCAAATGTTGAGAGTGCCACGGTTCTTTTGTGTGCTTTTTCTAGTTTGTGGATTTGTTCTATCAGTGATTTTATTTTGGATTGTTGTTCTTTCTTTAAATTGGCTAGTTTTTTGATGAATTCTCCTCTAATAACGCATTTGTGCGCCTCCCATTGTGTGAGTACAGAAGTCTCATCATTTTCATTTTGTGAGAAATAGTCTTTTAATGTATTATTAAAATTTAATACATCTATGGGATCTTTTAGTATGGTGGTGTTAAGTCTCCAAGTTTTGGTGATCGTCTTTTTTTACGGAAAGGTCAATGTCAAGGTTATCGGGTGATGGTCAGAAAGAGTCATGGTTTCGATTGTGGAATGAGTCAATAAGTCGAGGTCAGGTTGTGAGAGAAAAAAGTAGTCTATTCTAGAGTATTTTTGATGGACAGAGGAGAAATAGGTGTAATCTTTAGTTTGTGGATATAGAGTTCTCCAGGCATCGTGCAGCATCAGTTCCTGAAATTGAATTTTGATTTGTTTCAGTGCTTTATAAGGAAGGCTCGATGTTCCACTTGAGGTGTCAATGAGGGGGTTTAAAGGAGTATTGAAATCTCCACCAAGGATAAGAATGCCTGATTTGAAGGTCGTTAACAGGTCTTTTATCTTGCGAAAGAAAGCCACCTGTTTTGAATTGGGGGCGTACACATTTGCTATTGTTATGGGGTGTGGCCCTATCTTACCTTTCAGAAATATGTATCTTCCCCCCGGATCAAGCATTGTATCATGGATCTGGATTGGTGTTTGTTTAGATATCAGAATTGATACTCCTTTAGTTTTCCCTTCTGGATTGGTGGCGTGAAAAGCTGTTGGAAATCTTTTGTCTTGTATTTTTGGGATTTTGTCAGATTTAAAGTGGGTTTCTTGTATGCAAATGATATTTGCTTTCTGTTTATGGAATTCATTAAGAAATTTGGTTCTTTTTTTCGGTATGTTGAGTCCTTTCGCATTTATTGAGAGTAATTTTATTGTTGATGAAATTTTCTGTTGATTTTGGATAGGCATTTTGGAGGTAGTTTTTCGGTCACTCGAGAAACTGGATTTTAAGATATTGGTATTGTGGGAATGACCTATGTTATGGAAAATCTGGTTATTATATCTGTTAGTCTTTACGTTAGTCTAAAAAGAGTACTTAAGTTTGGGGAAGGGGGGGATAAAGAAGAGAGAAGAGAAAAAGAAAAAGAAAAAAAAAAAAAAGAAAAAGAAAACCCCAACTAAAGGTGGGAGGAGAAAATGTTCCGGAGGTAGGTTAGACCAGCTAGTCTACCCAAAAAAAAAATAAATAAAAAAATCCGGAAGGGTCAAAGGGTAGAGAAATTCCTTACCCTTTGTGTGGGTACGAGGTCTAAGTAGGGCAAGATGAATTCTTATAATGTTTCTCTTTCTCTTTTGTTTTATTTTTAATAGGCAGTATGTGATAAAACAGTCCTTTCTTACTTGTTACTATTTTCTAGCACTTCAGAGCAGCTAGCATACTATAATGTTTTAATAATTCAGGAATCTGGTATATTTTACGAAATTTCATAAAAGATACCTATATTAGAATAATTAAAGTTTAATATGGTTTGTGGTCTAGGGTGTGTTGAAATTTTGTATGTTTATGAGGTAATACATAACCCTATGCCTTACTATGAGTAGAGTTCTTTAGGTCAGAAATTATTGAGATCAGCTTTTACAATTATGCCTTTCGGCCACTAGAGGGAACCCTTGTATTCAATAACATAGCTTTCTTGTAAATTAAAGAAGAACAGTGCATAATATATGGATGGAAAATGAAATACACAGAAAAAAAGAGGGATTAGAGAGAGGTCATAAGTTGTCAGCAAATTATGCCATAATGATTAGGCAACTGTTGAATCTTCTATTGGGTGTGTCCAATAACTGTAACTGCTTGTATGTCTATTTTCATCAGATACAAATGAAAGGTATCACGGTGGCTTAATGAGATGCATGTTGTTTTAATATGTTTGATGCCTCTATTTGAATGAGGATGTTATCAACGGGTTGTATAGCACATTCCCCTATGTGTTCTTTGAGGGAGTGATTGAGAGCCTTTGAATTAGATATCATGGACCTTGGATTTTTGAAGGCCTTTAGTATAACCACCTCGATACGTTTCCTTTGCATTAAATTTGATCGATCAACAAAATGAAGTGATATTAACGTAAGCTGTGCCTGAACAAACTATATGTAACTTTAACATGGATCTGCTAATTAAAACACAAGCTACTCATAACTCTCCTCTTATTTTTATAACAGAGGATATTCCAAATCAAACTTTGATTATGATCATTCATTTAGAGTTTTGTTTAATACCTGGGGAGTCCAGTGTATGTAGATAATGCAATTTTTGGAGCATACAGCATGTCTGACATTGGGTAACTGAGATAGTGAATACTGAATTTTTTTCTTTTTTTTTTTTATATATTATTTTTTTTTCTTCTCAGATTACCCGAATATCAGAGTGGTAGCATAAATTACAATATTTACGGACATCTTCCCATATATCATATCTTATTCCACATACCATCAAAATAATGTTTTCCTCAAAGTAGTTGTAAATATTCGAGTATTTTAGAGGATATTATACTTGCCTTGATTTAGGTATGTAACATAAATGTGAATGGGTAGGAAGAAAATAAGTGGGGATATATAAACGTTAACAGTCAACCTTTTTTTTTTTTTTTTTTACTTATAACTTAGATCTCTGTGTTTGGATAGAAGTCTGTTAATCTTCTTGCTTCTGTTTCCTCTGAGAGGTGTATCCACATATTTTTATAGCTTAGTTGAAGATGTCTATTTAGGCAGAGGGTAAAAGACATCACGACTATAGACAGATAAAGTTCAAGTGTCCATATGATCCTGATGTTCCATGCGGTCCCTGCGTCTGGGTGGTGAGATTCCAGGGCTCCCTTGATTTAATCTTCTTCTGTTGTGTTGAGCTGATGGCGATCTGCGATGGCGATCTCGGTTCCTTTGGGCTCTGGGAGTATAGTTGTTGGTTACTTCAATCCAGGAGTCATTTATCATGAATGAATTGTACCATTCTGGGACATCGATTGAAGGGATATTTAATGTGTCACAGAAGGATTGAAGATCATCGGGTGTGCGTAGTAGTGCTGTGTGTCCTCTCCATGATGCTGATAGACAGAATGGAAATTTCCATCTATATGGTATTCCTCTGGTACGCAGTTGATCAAGAATTGGACGCAGAGCTCTGCGTTGCTGTAGTGTAATATTTGACAGATCTTGGTATAGCTTAATTTCATTTCCATTAAATAGGACTCTGTTTTTTTCCCGTGCTTTCTTTAGAATAGCTTCTTTCAGAGGGAAGTTTACCAAGCAGCAAATAATATCTCTAGGAGGATCAGTGTCTCTTCCTCTCGGTCTGAGGGCTCTGTGAACTCTTTCAAAATCAATGGGGGAGTCTGGGGGTCTGTCTAGCAGATCATTAAAGATTGTTGCAGCAGTCTGTTCTATTGGGTTTTGATCTGCTGATTCTGGGACTCCTCTTATTCTAATGTTATGTCTTCTTCCTCTGTTATCGAGGTCCTCCAGATGACGGTGAATCTCAATGATATGAGAGAGATGCATGTCAGAGTTTTTTTGTACTTGTTTGATAGCTTCTGCATGTCGTGCTGTGGCCTGCTCCACTGATCCCATCCTTGCTGCTACTGCTTGTATCCAGGATTTCTTGTCCAACATCAGTAGCTGGCCCCACAAATGCGCTTCTGGAAGAATGGTCAAATATTCCCATAGACACACTCCTAAATCTTGTGGGCAGCCTTCTTAGAAGAGTTGAAGCTGTTATAGCTGCAAAGGGTGGGCCAATATTGAACCCTACTGACTAAGACTGGGATGCGAATAAAGCTCATGTGTGTGTGTGAAGGTAGGCGTCCCAATACTTTTACTAATATATTATATATATATATATATATATATATATAAAAAGAAATGACACTTTGCTACAATGTAAAGTAGTGAGTGTACAGCTTGTATAACAGTGTAAATTTGCTGTCCCCTCAAAATAACTCAACACACACAGCTCATTCATGTTATAAGGTCTCAGGTGTGAATGGGCAGAAGGTGTGTTAAATTTGGTGTTATCACTCTCACTCTCTCATACTGGTCACTGGAGGTTTAACATGGCACCTCATGGCAAAGAAATCTCTGGGGATCTAAAAAAAAGAATTGTTGATCTACATAAAGATGTCCTAGGCTATAAGAAGATTGCCAAGACCCTGAAACTGAGCTGCAGCATGGTGGCCAAGACCATACAGCGGTTTAACAGGACACGTTCCACTCAGAACAGGCTTTGCCATGGTTAACCAAAGAAGTGCACATGCTCAGTGTCATATCCAGAGATTGTCTTTTGGAAATAGATGTATGACTGCTGCCAGCATTGCTGCAGAGGTCAAAGGGTTGGGGGGTCAGCCTGTCAGTGCTCAGACCATACGCCGCTTACTGTCATCCCAGAAGGAAGCCTTTTCTGAAGATGATGCACAAGAAAGCCCGGAAACAGTTTGTTGAAGACAAGCAGACTAAGGACATGGATTACTGGAACCATGTCCTGTGGTCTGATGAGACCAAGATAAACTTATTTGGTTCAGATGGTGTTAAGCGTGTGTGGCGGCAACCAGGTGAGGAGTAGGGATGAGCCGAACACCCCCCGGTTCGGTTCGCACCAGAACCTGCGAACGGACCGAAAGTTCGCACGAACGTTAGAACCCCATTGACGTCTATGGGACTCGAACGTTCAAAATCAAAAGTGCTCATTTTAAAGGCTAATTTGCATGGTATTGTCCTAAAAAGGGTTTGGGGACCCGGGTCCTACCCCAGTGGACATGTATCAATGCAAAAAAAACTTTTAAAAATGGCCGTTTTTTCGGGAGCAGTGATTTTAATGATGCTTAAAGTAAAAAAAAAAAAAGTGAAATATTCCTTTAAATATCGTACCTGGGGGGTGTCTATAGTATGCCTGTAAAGTGACGCGTGTTTCCCATGTTTAGAACAGTCCCTGCACCAAATGTCATTTTTAAAGGAAAAAATCTCATTTAAAACTGCTTGCGGGTTTAATGTCATGTCGGGTCATGGCAATATGGATGAAAATCATTTTTAACGTGTTTAGCTCCAGCCAAAAAATCTTTTTTAAGCTTTTTGGAAAACATAGGGAAGGGTTATCACCCCTGTGACATTTGTTTTACTGTCTTTCCTCCTCTTCAGAAGATTTCACCTCACTTTTTGTCCCAATGAAAAATGTTTTTTGAAAATTTGGGTTTTTTTGTGGAACAAGGATTGGAAAGCATCAGTGGAAAGGAGAAATTGTTTTCCCATATTAACTCTTACAGGAGAGAATTTCCCTTCCTAGGGGTAGATTTCATCTCACTTCCTGTTGTCTCCTTCCGTTTGCAAGTAGGAGTCGTTTGTAAGTTAGATGTTTGAAAGTAGGGTCCTGCCCTATATACTCAGCAGAAATTTGGGCCTTAGGTGTTGCTGTGGCCACAACACTGTAAGCCCTCACAGGGCCCTGCTGTGAAATATTAGATCAAGAATTGTAATTACATGCCCCTGTTGAACAGGAGCTGAAAAATTAGGCCTTAGGCACTGGTGCTGGTGCCACAACACTGCAACCCCTCACAGACACTCTAGTTGGAGCGCAGGAACGAGCCCTGCTGCAAAGTATTGCATCAAAAATTGTAATTACACACCCCTGTTAGACAGGGGCAGAAAAATTGGGGCTTAGGCACTGGTGCTGGTGCCACAACACTGCAACCCCTCACAGACACTCTAGTTGGAATGTAGGAACGAGCCCTGCTGCAAAGTATTGCATCAAAAATTGTAATTACACGCCCCTGTTAGACAGGGGCAGAAAAATTGGGCCTTAGGCACTGGTGCTGGTGCCACAACACTGCAACCCCTCACAGACACTCTAGTTGGAATGCAGGAACGAGCCCTGCTGCAAAGTATTACATCAAAAATTGTAATTACACGCCCCTGTTAAACAGGGGCTGAAAAATTGTGCCTTAGGCACTGGTGGTGGCGCCCAGAACCAAAAATGTTCTTACAAGCTATCAGCGTGATGATTGAGGAGGAAGAGGATAATTACTCAGGGATAGTCACTCAGCATCAGCATAGGCAGTCTTTGAAGGGATCTGAGATTTCAAAAAAAAATATTCGGTTACATCAGCATCAGGTGCTTGGTAGCTGGTGGTGATCCAAGACTGATTCATTTTTATGAAGGTCAGTCGATCGACCGAGTCGGTGGACAGACGCACCCTGTGATCGGTTACCACGCCTCCAGCAGCACTGAATGTGCGTTCCGAAAGAACGCTGGATGCAGGACAGGCCAGTAGCTCAATTGCATACTGTGCAAGCTCTGGCCAGTGATCCATCCTCAAGACCCAGTAACCCAGAGGATTTTCGGTGGGAAAGGTGTCCAAGTCTGATCTTGCCCCTAGGTATTCCTGCACCATGTAAAACAGACGCTGGCGATGGTTGCTGGAACCGATCATACCTTGGGGCTGCAGACCAAAAAATTGTCTGAACGCATCGGTCAGACGGCCACCTTCTCCACCGCTCCTTCTTTGACTGACCGAAGCCTCAGCAACACGTTGTCCAGAAACAGGAGTTTGTAACCTCCCAGTCTCTGGGAACGCGTTGCACAGACCTTTCTGCAAGGCCTCCCGAAGATGTTTCATCCTCTGCTCCCTCTGCGATGGCAAGATAAGGTCCGCAACCTTACCCTTGTAACGTGGATCAAGGAGGGTTGCCAGCCAGTATTGGTCCTTCTCCTTGATACCACGAATACGAGGATCCTTACGCAGGCTTTGCAGGATCAGGGAGGCCATGCAGCGTAGGTTTGCTGAGGCATTCGGTCCGGAGTCCTCTGGGTCACTAAGGACGACAACGTCCACAGCCACCTCCTCCCAGCCACGTACAAGTCCATGTGTTTCTTGGGACTGATCCCTTAACCACTTCAGCCCCGGAAGATTTTACCCCCTTCCTGACCAGAGCACTTTTTACAATTCGGCACTGCGTCGCTTTAACTGCTAATTGCGCGGTCATGCAATGCTGTACCCAAATGAAATTTGCGTCCTTTTCTTCCCACAAATAGAGCTTTCTTTTGATGGTATTTGATCACCTCTGCCGTTTTTATTTTTTGCGCTATAAACGGAAAAAGACCGAAAATTTTGAAAAAAAATTATATTTTCTACTTTTTGTTATAAAAAAAATCCAATAAACTAAACTTTAGTCATACATTTAGGCCAAAATGTATTCGGCCACATGTCTTTGGTAAAAAAAATGTCAATAAGCGTATATTTATTGGTTTGCGCAAAAGTTATAGCGTCTACAAACTAGGGTACATTTTCTGTAATTTACACAGCTTTTCGTTTATGACTGCCTATGTCATTTCTTGAGGTGCTAAAATGGCAGGGCAGTACAAAACCCCCCCAAATGACCCCATTTTGGACAGTAGACACCCCAAGGAAATTGCTGAGAGGCATTTTGAACCCATTGAATATTTATTTTTTTGTCCCAAGTGATTGAATAATGACAAAAAAAAAAAAAAAAAATTTACAAAAAGTTGTCACTAAATGATATATTGCTCACACAGGCCATGGGCATATGTGGAATTGCACCCCAAAATACATTCAGCTGCTTCTCCTGAGTATGGGGATACCACATGTGTGGGACTTTTTGGGAGCCTAGCCGCGTACGGGGCCCCGAAAACCAAGCACCGCCTTCAGGATTTCTAAGGGCATAAATTTTTGATTTCACGCCTCACTACCTATCACAGTTTTGAAGGCCATAAAATGCCCAGGTGGCACAAAACCCCCCCAAATGACCCCATTTTGGAAAGTAGACACCCCAAGCTATTTGCTGAGAGGCATGGTGAGTATTTTGCAGCTCTCATTTGTTTTTGAAAATGAAGAAAGACCAGAAAAAAAAAAATAATTCTTTTTTCAATTTTCAAAACTTTGTGACAAAAAGTGAGGTCTGCAAAATACTCACTATACCTCTCAGCAAATAGCTTGGGGTGTCTACTTTCCAAAATGGGGTCATTTTGGGGGGTTTTGTGCCACCTGGGCATTCCATGGCCTCCGAAACTGTGATAGGCAGTGAAGAGTGAAATCAAAAATTTACGCCCTTAGAAAGCCTGAAGGCGGTGCTTGGTTTTCGGGGTCCCGTGCGCAGCTAGGCTCCCAAAAAGTCCCACACATGTGGTATCCCCGTACTCAGGAGAAGCAGCAGAATGTATTTTGGGGTGTAATTTCACATATCCCCATGGCATGTTTGAGCAATATATCATTTAGTGACAACTTTGTGCAAAAAAAAAAAAAAAAAATTTGTCTCTTTCCCGCAACTTGTGTCGCAATATAAAATATTCCATGGACTCGACATGCCTCTCAGGAAATAGCTTGGGGTGTCTACTTTCCAAAATGGGGTCATTTGGGGGGGTTTTGAACTGTCCTGGCATTTTATGCACAACATTTAGAAGCTTATGTCACACATCATCCACTCTTCTAACCACTTGAAGGCAAAACCCTTTCTGACACTTTTTGATTACGTGAAAAAATTATTTTTTTTTGCAAGAAAATTACTTTGAACCCCCAAACATTATATATTTTTTTAAAGAAAATGCCCTACAGATTAAAATGGTGAGTGTTTCATTATTTTTTTTCACACGGTATTTGCGCAGCGATTTTTCAAACGCATTTTTTGTGGAAAAAACACACTTTTTTAAATTTTAATGCACTAAAACACACTATATTGCCCAAATGTTTGATGGAATAAAAAAGATGATCTTAAGCCGAGTACATGGATACCAAACATGACATGCTTTAAAATTGCGCACAAACGTGCAGTGGCAACAAAATTAATACATTTTTAAAAGCCTTTAAAAGCCTTTACAGGTTACCACTTTAGATTTACAGAGGAGGTCTACTGCTAAAAATACTGCCCTCGATCTGACCTTCGCGGTGATACCTCACATGCATGGTGCAATTGCTGTTTACATTTGACGCCAGACCGACGCTTGCGTTCGCCTTAGCGCGAGAGCAGGGGGGACAGGGGTGCGTTTTTTTTTTTTTTTTTTTCTTTATTATTTTTTTGCTTTTTTATCTTATTTTTAAACTGTTCCTTTCATTTTTTTTTTTTAAATCATTTTTATTGTTATCTCAGGGAATGTAAATATCCCCTATGATAGCAATAGGTAGTGACAGGTACTCTTTTTTGAAAAAATTGGGGTCTATTAGACCCTAGATCTCTCCTCTGCCCTCAAAGCATCTGACCACACCAAGATCGGTGTGATAAAATGCTTCCCCAATTTCCCAATGACGCTGTTTACATCCGGCGAAATCTAAGTCATAAAATGCTCGTAGCTTCCGGTTTCTTAGGCCATAGAGATGTTTGGAGCCACTCTGGTCTCTGATCAGCTCTATGGTCAGCTGGCTGAATCACCGGCTGCATTTTCAGGTTCCCTGTTGAGACAGGAGAGCCAGAGAAAAACACGGAAGACGGTGGGGGGGGGGGCATTCCCTCCCACTGCTTGTAAAAGCAGTCTAGAGGCTAATTAGCTGCTAGGATTGCTTTTACATGAAAGCCGACCGCTGGCTGAAAAGAATGATACCAAGATGATACCTAAACCTGCAGGCATCATTCTGGTATAACCACTCAAAGTCGTGAATGGTGTACCTGAAGACCATAAAATGATTAACAATAAAGCACAGTAAACGGTAAAGTATAAAAAATTGCATACCTGAAAAGCAAACATGATAAAACATAATAACAATAAATATTGCAGAATAGAATACAGTAAAAAAGAGCAGAACAATAGAGAGAGAATAGAGAGAGAGAATAAAACAACAACAATTTTTTTTATTTTTGTTTGTGTTTTTTTTGCAAACTTGTAACTTTTATAACTGTAACCGGTTCCAGGTTCGGGTCTCTCAAAATGCGATGGCATCTTGGGAGACCCTGTGAAAGTGTGCCTAGTCTGTGGAATGCTGTACCCTACGCTAATACTCAACTAGTGAATGGTAGCGTTCAAAACATTCACCAATGCAAAGACCAGGATTGTCAGGACAGGAGGGACAATAATAGCGTGTGTCACGCCTATATCCGCGCTTGCTGCAGACACAATATCTTTTTGGGGGGGTTTGTTGGGTAGGGGTACTCGGGAGGACATAAAAATGCCTCTCATGCAGCCGACTGCATTTGGTTGGGGATGTGAATGGGGGAAGTACGGGCGCTGCAGAAGCGGTGGGTTCCCAATTAGGATTGGCGAATGCAGTAGGAAGGGCATTATGGGCACGACGGGCCTGTGTTTGTCTTTTTGGTGGCAGCGGGACACTACTTGTGCTTGCCACCTCACCAGCTTGAACTGCACTTATGGGACTCACCACGTCACCAAGTGTTACTGCAGTGCTGGTTTGACTACGACCAGGGTGTACTAGGCCGCTGGCGCTTGCCAGTTCACCAAAACGCTACCAAAAAAACTGTTAGCGATCGCAGGGATCAGGCCTGACTCTGCGAACGCTGCAGTTATGCGTTTAGTGTTCTGTAAGTGACAGTGATCGATCGATACTGCACTTGGGTGGGCTGGGCTGGGCCGGGCGGAGGGGCAAAACGCAGGTGCTAGTAGGTATCTGGGCTGATCCCGCTAACACTGCGTTTTTGGGAACCCTAAACTGCTGGGGACGCCAGTATAGATCTGATCGGATCAGATATTGATCCGTTCAGATACTATACCACTAAGGGAGGTGTACGCTGCGTGCGTGGGTGTTAGCGGTACTGGCGCTAACCTGACGCTGCCTGGGGCAGGTGCTTACCAGTTCACCAAAACGCTACCAAAAAAACTGTTAGCGATCGCAGGGATCAGGGCTGACTCTGCGAACGCTGCAGTTATGCGTTTAGTGTTCTGTAAGTGACAGTGATCGATCGATCGATACTGCACTTGGGTGGGCTGGGCTAGGCTGGGCGGAGGGGCAAAACGCAGGTGCTAGCAGGTATCTGGGCTGATCCCGCTAACACTGCGTTTTTGGGAACCCTAAACTGCTGGGGACGCTAGTATAGATCTGATTGGATCAGATATTGATGCGTTCAGATACTATACCACTAAGGGAGGCGTATGCTGCGTGCGTGGGTGTTAGCGGTACTGGCGCTAATCTGACGCTGCCTGGGGCGACGCATATCACCGCCGGGCGATCAGGGGGCTAAACCTTTATTCGGTAATAAACGGCGGGTGCCCTGACACTATAAAAAATAAACGAACTAACCAGCATCACCCGTAACAGTTATACGGTGATCAGTGGTGAAAGGGTTAACTAGGGGGCAATCAAGGGGTTAAAACATTTATTAGATAGTATATGGGGGTCCCTGTCGCTATAAAACGCTGACGGCGAACCTAAATATTTACCTCACTAACTAGCGTCACCAGCGACACTAATACAGCGATCAGAAAAATGATCGCTTAGTGACACTGGTGACGGGGGGTGATCAAGGGGTTAAAACTTTATTAGGGGGGGTTAGGGGGGTACCCTAGACCTACAGGGGGCTAACCCTAATTGTCCTAACACTGTAACTGTCACAAACTGACACTATGCAGTAATCAGAAAAAAAAAAACCTGCTTGGTGTCAGTTTGTGACGGGGGGGGGTGATCGGGGGGCGATTGGGGGGGGTGATTGGGGGGGGATCGGGGGGCGATCGGGGGGGGGATCGGGGTGTTTAGTGTGCCTGGCATGTTCTACTGTGTTGTGTGTGTGTTGTGCACTTACTCACATGTCGTCTCTCCTCGGGCCGGAACGGAAACTCCCGAGCCGAGGAGAGATGACATCACATCCTCTGCCTCTGTGTACTATACAGAGGCAGAGGATGTTTCTCATTGGCTGGGAGCGATCGCGAGGGGGGGGCCACGATCGGACGGCCTCCCCCTCGTCTCTGACTTCTCCCAGCCAAATGCCGACCGCAGCTGGCACCGGGGGGGTCCGATCGGACCCCCCGCCCGCGGGAAGGCATCACGTACCAGGTACGTGATTTTGCCTGCCCGTGCCATTCTGCTCACGTATATAGGCGTGAGGCGGTCGGCAAGTGGTTAAAGACTGCTGCTGATGCTGAGTGCCAGGCTCCACCTCCATACTGACACAATCTTCCTCCTCCTCCTCGTCCTCTTCCTGTGTGATCGGCGGGCACGCAGGAACACTGTCTGGATAAAGGGGGCCTTGAGAGCTAAGGAAGTCCTCAGCTTCCTGCCTCTGTTCTGCCTCAAGTGCCCTGTCCATTATTCCACGCAGCGTGTGCTCCAACAGGTGGACAAGGGGGACAGTGTCACTGATGCATGCACTGTCACTGCTCACCATCCTCGTGGCCTCCTCGAATGGTGACAGGACAGTGCATGCATCCCTGATCATGGCCCACTGGCGTGGGGAAAAAAAACCAAGCTCCCCTGACCCTGTCCTGGTGCCATAGTCGCACAGGTACTCATTTATGGCCCTCTGCTGCGTGTGCAGCCGCTGCAGCATGGCCAACGTTGAGTTCCACCTGGTGGGCATGTCACAGATTAGGCGGTTCTTGGGCAGGTTAAACTCCTTTTGGAGGTCCGTCAGCCGAGCACTGGCATTATATGACCGGCGGAAATGCACACAGACTTTCCTGGCCTGCCTCAGGACATCCTGTAAGCCCGGGTACCTGCCCAAGAACCGCTGCACCACCAAGTTAAGGACGTGAGCCAAACAGGGCACATGGGTCATTTGTCCCTGTCGGAGGGCAGAGAGGAGGTTAGTGCCATTGTCGCAAACCACCATTCCTGCCTTAAGTTGGCGTGGCGTCAACCACCTCTGAACCTGCCCCTGCAGAGCTGACAGAACCTCTGCCCCAGTGTGGCTCCTGTCCCCCAAGCACACCAGCTCAAGCACCGCATGGCATCTTTTGGCCTGCGTACTTGCGTAGCCCCTTGAACGACTACGGAGCACCGCTGGTTCCGAGGAAGAGGCCATGGAGGAAGAAGAAGAGGAGGGGGTGGAGGAGAGAGGTGTGTCACAATCATTAGCATTTTGGAGGCGTGGTGGCAGAACAACCTCCAACACTACTGCACCTTGTCCTGCATCCTTCCCAGCTGCCAGCAGAGTCACCCAATGCGCCGTGAAACTTAGGTAACGTCCCTGTCCATGCCTGCTGGACCATGAGTCAGCGGTAATATGCACCTTACCGCTGACCGCCCTGTCCAGCGAGGCATGGACATTGCCTTCCACATGCCGGTAGAGAGCCGGAATCGCCTTCCGTGAGAAAAAGTGGCGTTTGGGTACCTGCCACTGAGGAACCGCACATTCCACAAACTCACGGAAGGGGGCAGAGTCTACCAACTGAAAAGGCAGCAGTTGAAGTGCTAGCAATTTTGCCAAGCTAGCATTCAACCGCTGGGCATGTGGATGGCTGGGAGCAAACTTTTTTCGGCGGTGCAGCAGCTGGGGCAGGGAAATTTGCCTGGTACAATCTGACGTCGGTGTACCAAAAGCAGATTGCCCACAAGTACTTGGCTGTGACACACCTAATTCTACACCTTCATTCCTCTCACTGCAGGTCTCAGAGAGGACTGGAGGTCTAGTGGGGTTGGAAATCTCAGCTGATGAGGAGCAAGGAGAGATCCTCTTTGTTCTTTGGTGTGGGTCTTTTAGATACGCTTGCCAACAAACTGCATGGCAGGTCAACATATGTCTGGTCAAGCATGTGGTACCCAAGCGGGAGATGTTTTGGCCACGTGAGATACGCTTGAGACATATGTTGCAAATAGCAGCGGTGCGATCTGATGCACTCGTCTCAAAAAAGGCCCACACCAAAGAACTTTTTGAATAACGCGCAGAGACTGCAGCGCCCTGCACATGTGGAGCTTTGGGGTGTGATGCAGTCAATGTGCTGCCCTTAGGCTGGCCCCTGGAGGGCATCCTGCCTCGTTGGTGATGTGCCGCCTCCTCCTCCTCTCTCCTATCAGGCACCCACGTTGAGTCAGTGACCTCATCATCCCCTCCCTCCTCATCACTGGAGCAAACCTGGCAGTATGCTGCAGCAGGGGGAGCATGACTGCCAGATTGCTGTCCTTCTTGGGCACCCCCTCTGTCCGTGCTCATGTTACTGCCTTCATCGAGCTCAGTATCATCATCAGAGCCTTCCAAACGCTGGGCATCCTCCTGCAGCATGTACCCAACACTGTGGTCAAACAGTTCGAGGGACTCCTCAGGAGGACATGGTGGAGCTAGGGAAGGAGTCACTGATGACATTGAGCTGAGGGAAGAGGCCGCTGCTTTGCCAGACAAAGCACCCTGGGCATGGGTGAGAGAGGATGAGGAGGATGAGGACGGCTTGGTCATCCACTTGACCAAGTCTTCCGCATGTTGCGGCTCAACACGGCCAGCTGCCGAAAAAAAGGCCAAGCGTGTCCCATGGCCACGTGCTGATGAGGATGCACCGTCTCCACGACCAGCACTAGACACAGAGCCTGCTTGCCCTCTCTTATTGGCTTGTGACTGTCTGCCTCTCCTTCTTGGACTTCCAGACATACTAATGGCCTGTAGCTGCACTAAGCTGGGATATATATATCTATCTATATATATATATATATATATATATATATATATATATATATATATGTACTGATACTGCAGCTAGCAAAATCAACTGCTTGCCTGTAGTATGAGAACACCACCAACCTTCTACAGGTAGCTTTAGCTGAACACTGTGAGGTGGACGCACCCCACTAACTTGTAGGTTTAGCTGAACACTGTGAGCAGGACGCACTGCACTAACTGTAAATAGTCTAGCTGCCTGACCGTGGTACTAATAGGATCAAAAGAACACCAGTAATTTTCTTCAGGTAGCTTTATATACTGTAACCAGACAAGCCTGCCTGTCAGTAGGAAGATAACAGGAACGGATCTAGCTGAACACTGTGAGCAGGACGCACTGTACTAAATGTAAATAGTCTAGCTGCCTGACCGTGGTACTAATAGGATCAAATAGAACACCAGTAATTTTCTTCAGGTAGCTTTATATACTGTAACCAGACAAGCCTGCCTGTCAGTAGGAAGATAACAGGAACGGATCTAGCTGAACACTGTGAGCAGGACGCACTGTACTAAATGTAAATAGTCTAGCTGCCTGACCGTGGTACTAATAGGATCAAAAGAACACCAGTAATTTTCTTCAGGTAGCTTTATATACTGTAACCAGACAAGCCTACCTGTCAGTAGGAAGATAACAGGAACGGATCTAGCTGAACACTGTGAGCAGGACGCACTGCACTAAATGTAAATAGTCTAGAAGATAACAGGAACGGATCTAGCTGAACACTGTGAGCAGGACGCACTGCACTAAATGTAAATAGTCTAGAAGATAACAAGAACGGATCTAGCTGAACACTGTGAGCAGGACGCAGTGCACTAAATGTAAATAGTCTAGAATTTAACAGGAACGGATCTAGCTGAACACTGTGAGCAGGACGCACTGTACTAAATGTAAATAGTCTAGCTGCCTGACCGTGGTACTAATAGGATCAAATAGAACACCAGTAATTTTCTTCAGGTAGCTTTATATACTGTAACCAGACAAGCTTGCCTGTCAGTAGGAAGATAACAGGAACGGATCTAGCTGAACACTGTGAGCATTACGCACTGTACTAAATGTAAATAGTCTAGCTGCCTGACCGTGGTACTAATAGGATCAAAAGAACACCAGTAATTTTCTTCAGGTAGCTTTATATACTGTAACCAGACAAGCCTGCCTGTCAGTAGGAAGATAACAGGAACGGATCTAGCTGAACACTGTGAGCAGGACGCACTGCACTAAATGTAAATAGTCTAGAAGATAACAGGAACGGATCTAGCTGAACACTGTGAGCAGGACGCACTGCACTAAATGTAAATAGTCTAGAAGATAACAGGAACGGATCTAGCTGAACACTGTGAGCAGGACGCACTGTACTAAATGTAAATAGTCTAGCTGCCTGACCGTGGTACTAATAGGATCAAATAGAACACCAGTAATTTTCTTCAGGTAGCTTTATATACTGTAACCAGACAAGCCTGCCTGTCAGTAGGAAGATAACAGGAACGGATCTAGCTGAACACTGTGAGCAGGACGCACTGTACTAAATGTAAATAGTCTAGCTGCCTGACCGTGGTACTAATAGGATCAAAAGAACACCAGTAATTTTCTTCAGGTAGCTTTATATACTGTAACCAGACAAGCCTGCCTGTCAGTAGGAAGATAACAGGAACGGATCTAGCTGAACACTGTGAGCAGGACGCACTGCACTAAATGTAAATAGTCTAGAAGATAACAGGAACGGATCTAGCTGAACACTGTGAGCAGGACGCACTGCACTAAATGTAAATAGTCTAGAAGATAACAGGAACAGATCTAGCTGAACACTGTGAGCAGGACGCACTGCACTAAATGTAAATAGTCTAGAATTTAACAGGAACGGATCTAGCTGAACACTGTGAGCAGGACGCACTGCACTAAATGTAAATAGTCTAGAAGATAACAGGAACGGATCTAGCTGAACACTGTGAGCAGGACGCACTGCACTAAATGTAAATAGTCTAGAAGATAACAGGAACGGATCTAGCTGAACACTGTGAGCAGGACGCACTGTACTAAATGTAAATAGTCTAGCTGCCTGACTGTGGTACTAATAGGATCAAAAGAACACCAGTAATTTTCTTCAGGTAGCTTTATATACTGTAACCAGACAAGCCTGCCTGTCAGTAGGAAGATAACAGGAACGGATCTAGCTGAACACTGTGAGCAGGACGCACTGCACTAAATGTAAATAGTCTAGAAGATAACAGGAACGGATCTAGCTGAACACTGTGAGCAGGACGCACTGTACTAAATGTAAATAGTCTAGCTGCCTGACTGTGGTACTAATAGGATCAAAAGAACACCAGTAATTTTCTTCAGGTAGCTTTATATACTGTAACCAGACAAGCCTGCCTGTCAGTAGGAAGATAACAGGAACGGATCTAGCTGAACACTGTGAGCAGGACGCACTGCACTAAATGTAAATAGTCTAGAAGATAACAGGAACGGATCTAGCTGAACACTGTGAGCAGGACGCACTGCACTAAATGTAAATAGTCTAGAATTTAACAGGAACGGATCTAGCTGAACACTGTGAGCAGGACGCACTGCACTAAATGTAAATAGTCTAGAAGATAACAGGAACGGATTTAGCTGAACACTGTGAGCAGGACGCACTGCACTAAATGTAAATAGTCTAGAAGATAACAGGAACGGATCTAGCTAAACTGAATACAGTCTATATATATATATGCAACACCTGGGATGCATATATATACACAATACACTGTAAGTGCAGCTAACTGACTGACTGTTCTGCCTAATCTATCTAACTCAAATCAAATGACACTGTCTGTCTCTCTCTCTCTATCTATGAACGCTGGAACACACACTACACAGGGCCGCTGTGCAGGCGGCCTTATATAGTGTGGGGCGTGTACTAAATCCCCTGAGCCATAATTGGCCAAAGCCTCCTTGGCTTTGGCCAATTACGGCTCTCTGTTCAGGCGGCGCTGTGATTGGCCAAGCATGCGGGTCATAGTGCATGCTTGGCCAATCATCAGCAAGCAATGCACTGCGTTGCCGCAGTGAATTATGGGCCGTGACGCGCCACACAAATTTGGCGCGAACGGCCCATATCGTTCGCAATTCGGCGAATGGGCGAACAGCCGATGTTCGAGTCGAACATGGGTTCGACTCGAACACGAAGCTCATCCCTACTGCCAAAGGTTCTATTGCCAATGAAAATATTATAGGCGAAAGAGGGCACCCCTGTCTTGTGCCATTAGAAAGATCAAAGCTTTTGGACAAGTTTCCTGAGGTGAATACTTTAGCAGAGGGCTTCGTATAGAGAGACATTATGGCTGAATGAATGAAACCTGTAAATCCAAATGTCATAAGTGTTGCCAATAGATAGCCCCAATGAACTCTATCAAATGCCTTCTCTGCATCTAAGGCAAGAAGCAGAGAAGGCACTCCACTATTCTCCACTTGTTGAATCAAATTAATCATACGCCTTGTTCCATCAGGGGCCTGCTGACCTTTAACAAAGCCCACTTGATCCAGCCTCTCTCATCTTTTCAAGTGGGAGACCTTGCACAATTGGTGGCTGACTAAATACTTTTCTGGCCCACTAGAGATATATATATATATATATATATATATATATATATATATATATATATATATATATATATATACGCACACACATTTTATATTTATATATTGAAAAAGAAAGGGGTTTTGGGACAAAACAACCTAAAGGGTACCTGCCTGCATCCCTATCATTATTTTTAAGACAGAAAAAAAGCGAGAAGTGGGACTTTATATGAAGCACACGGCAGCAAATAAGGAAGTATATATATAATAGACATGGCAGGGGGACTTGGTTACTGTCTTGGGAACATGGTTACTGTCTTCCTCCTTCCCCAGAAATTCTCTCTTTTCTCCCCGGTTCACCACCTCTGAGCTAGTGAATCTGGGAGGGTAAATTCTGACACAAATCGCCAGTGAAGTTCTGAGATTTCAACTTCATAAACTGGCAGTTTCTTTGTCAGTCAATGGCAGCTTCTCAGTGTGTGGAGATGATCGGCGGAGATCATCTCTGTTTCATAAACCGTTATGGCCTGAAATCCTAGGAATCACTGCTGTTCACAGTTTCATAAACAAACACCAAAGTGAATCAGAGAATGATAAGATTGATTAATTTAGTTTCTTTTTTTCTTTACAGACATATCTAATAAGACATAATTTAGTTTTTTTTTTCATTAGCAGACATATCAGCCTGGATGTCACATCACTTCCTCAAACTTAACCTATCCAAAACCGAGCTCATAATATTTCCTCCCTCATGTGCCACTTCCCCTGATTTCTCTGTTAATATCAACGGCTCAACTATCAACCCATCTCCCCGCGCCAAAGTCCTAGGTGTAATCCTGGAATCTGAACTAACCTTTCTGCCCCACATTCTATCACTATCCAAAATTTGCTGTCTCAACCTCCGCATCATCTCCAGATACACCCCTTCCTTACCAATGTCACCACAAAGCTTCTAATCCACTCCATGGTCATCTTCCGCCTCAACTACTGCAACTCCCTCCTCATTGGCTTACCTCTAAATAGACTATCCCCACTTCAGTCCATCATGAATGCTGCTGCCAGGCTCATCTACCTCACAAACCGCTCAGCGTCTGCTACACCCCTCTGCCAATCCCTCCATTGGCTGTCACTCAGTCACCAAATTAAATTCAAGATACTAACTATAACTTACAAAGCCATCCACAACCTGGCCCCCAGCTACATCTCTAACCTAGTCTCAAAATACCAACCTAATCGTTCTCTTTGCTCCTCCCAAGACCTCCTGCTCTCAAACTCCCTTGTCACCACATCCCATGCTCGCCTTCAGGACTTCTCCAGAGCCTCTCCCATCCTCTGGAATACTCTACCCCAATCCGTCCGATTTTCTCCTACTTTATCCGATCCCTGAAAACTCATCTCTTCAGAGAAGCCTATCTGGCCCCCACCTAACAACTGTACATGTATCTTCTCAATCAGCACATCACCCACAGTTATTACCTCTTGTATAACTTGACCTTCCCTCTTAGATTGTAAGCACTAAGGAGCAGGGCCCTCTGATTTCTACTGTATTAAAATGTATTGTATTTGTACTGTCTACTCCCAATTTGTAAAGCGCTACTTAAACTGTTGGCGCTATATAAATCCAGTATAATAATAATAATAATAATTTATAGACTTGCTTAACTGCTTAATAATATGCATTTTTTTTTTATTTCTAAATATTTAAGATACACTACCTTCTAAAGAAAATTAAATATTCATTTGATTTAAAAGATCCAATGCCATTCTTTAATGAATATGGAGAATTTGTTTATCCCTACAGAATAGTAAATTGGATACTGGGAGATGGAGGTACTGTGAATTATAATGAAGTAGGAAAATTTACACCCTGGGCTTTGGAAGAACAGCAGTTTCCTATCAACCCAAAAGCCATAGAATGGAAAATTACTAAGAAGGTGGGACCATAATATACATTTAAAGTATAATAAGGACTAAAAGAAATAAAAAAATAGAAAACGCGTTTTAAGTCTCCAAAGATCTCCTTAAACAGAAGTCATATTGGGCACTGTCAACGATTAGCACACAGGTTTCAAATTACTGGGACTATATTGGTTTGAATTCCAGTACAAATTAGTGTTTGTAAGGTTTTGTTGGGATTCGTGGAGCTTACATTGATGATACCATGGCAAAAAGTAAGCAACATGATTTCCCATTAGAGCGCTGGGTACATTTTTCTTTGGAAATCATTTGGTTTACACATTGCCATAGTAATGGGAACATAAGCATCACCAGTCCCTGGAACGTGCACTCAATGCTATAACTGGAATCATTTTGTTTACACATTGCTGCTATTGGAATGTGTAAACCAAATGAGTGCCCACTAGTATGCTGGGTGCATATGTGTGGACTGACAGTAAACTCAGTGCTCGGGCAGGAAATAATTTGGTTTACTGCAGGATTGGTGCTTATGTAGCTGCTATTATTAGTGATCGGCATGCCCAGGTCTGTAAATGCCCCTACCCAAGAATGCTGTTCAGGGGAGACAAGGGACTAGGATAGTACACTAGAATGTATGATAAGGTAAGTCTGCTTGGAAATGTAGGTATGAATTTTTTCATTTAATACATTTTAACTGTGCCTTTTTAAATTCTAATATTTGAGAGAAGTTTCTCTTTAAGGAGAGTTTATAATTCTGTGTAGAGACAGATACTAGGGTTGATTTACTAAAACTGGAGAGTGCAAAATCTGGTGCAGCTCTGCACAGAAACCAATCAGCTTCCAGGTTTTTTGTCAAAGCTTAATTGAACAAGCTGAAGTTAGAAGCTAATTGGATCCCATGCACAACTGCACCAGATTTTGTATGCTTAAATTGACCCCACTTTGTTATAAAGTGCTTTTAAATTTGGTGTTGGTATATACATGGCAGTGGCCAGCATCCAATGCCTTTTGTTTGATTATTGTTAGAGGGCAGGGACAGTTAACCCATAGCACCGCATCCCTATTAAATAGGTTACAGAGAGAAGGGGGTTGGGGTATAGGTACCCCTGGGACTTTTATGGTGCTTTTCAAAATTTTAATGGATCGATATAGAAAAATAAATCAAAAAAGAAATTAACACTGTATGCAAAATGCCAAACTGACTGTAAGTAATCTTTTGATTCAAAATCTTTAATAGTTTAAGAATATTACAAAACACCATCTAAAAACAAGCACAATTTTACAATCATGGTCAATCAATGTTTTAAAAATAGAGACCACTTTGCGATACCAATCTCAACATGTTTCGCTCAACACATAAGCTTCATCAGGAGTTTTTTGGTACAGGTGTGGCATACTATAGGTAAAAAAGAAAGAGAAAGAACAAAATACAAATCAGATGCTTACAAAACATTTAAAGATGTAGCTTCAGAACAAAGAATACATTAAGTAATACTAAAAAGACAAATGGTATATATATATTTGCATACAAACAATGAATGTGTTATATGAAACTCTCAAGTTTCTACAGGTCTATGATAATGATAATCTAAACATGGTGAACAGATAATTATGATCATTATATTGATGTGTACTTTAGTTTCCAAGCCCACAAAAGCAAGATACAGTAATGTGGACATGGGAAAGGCATAAAACATAAAAGGTGGGATTTGCTTACCAAGCCCAAATAGGTTTGAAGATGAATAGTAGACAACTAGATTGTAAATGTATATAAAGTTCCGTGGCTCAAATACCAATCAATTGCATGCGTCTCACCCGCCTAGGACCTCCCAAAACCGTTTTTTTGGTCCACAGAGGGGCCCAAGTGTAGAGTAACTGAAAGTTAGATATTGAAAAGAACAAAAATAATAATGAATTGCTTCTATATAGTCTACTGCGGGGTAGAGAGGGCAGTTATCATAGGAGCTGAGAAGTTTGAAAATTACCTTATAGGTTGAATCAAGGAGTGAATGTTCAGGGCTACAATAGCCGTATAAACAGAAACATAAGGGAGAGCAACGCTCCGGTTTCACCACAAGGTGGCACTCCAAGTTGACAACCCCTATGAGTCAGACCAAAAGATCCACGTATAGACACTGCCCCAATGAACTACAAAAAACAATACAATAAAACAGCCAATTACTATAGGGAGCTTCTTTAGCAGTATCATTGGTTCGGTCATCAACAGGAGATGACCCTTAACTGATAATCAGCTTCGCTTACCTGAGAGGTGAGGTGGATGCGTACGGAAGGGGAGAGCGGCATATACCTCCCCTTGCAGCCTCAGAGCCACTGTCAGGAGATAGCGGCTATTAAGCCGTACTATATAGGTCCCTCCATCACGGTGGCGTCTGACGTCACCACCGGGATGCGGACGCATCGTGAGGCCCTCCCTCAGGTCGCTTGTGACCAATGGACAGCAAGGGGGCGAAGCCGGATACCATCCAGGTTCCGCCCCTCCTAGTCGGACGTACGTGCTTCAGGCACTCATAGCTCCGACAGTGTAGGTGGGCGCATGCGCAGGCCGGGAGCGGACGATGTTAGAGCCCGGCCGTCGCGCAGGCGCACTGCAGACGAGACGTAGAGGAAGAGATAATGAACGGCAACAAACATCAAGTGTCAATCATTGCCTGTCAGGGGCAGGGCAGAAAAAAGACCAATCCTTGAATGCGTATCAGCCATATTGACTAGGGAGAAGGAGTGGGAAAGAAAATTATATGCACATAGAAAGAGATATTGAAAAGTGATAAATGTTTCAAAAAATACTAAGCAGTTTCCCAAACCTAATAATACTGTGTTCCAGCGATTTATAATATGGAATTAATGCCACTGAGAATACAGATGTCATGGCTTACAGGATTAATTTAAAAAATAGTATAAAAGATAGAAATTAAATAAAATATATTTAAATAGACAGACTAACTAGGGATAGCTTGCTGGTTTGGCCACAGGACCCATGTACCTTGAAAGGGAGTTTGATACCTCTAGGGCCTCCAGGGGAGGGTGATTGATTACTCACTCCAAACCCTAAGTGCCCATGGCGTCCGTGCGGACCAAAGCAAAAAAGGGGGAGAAGAGAGGGCCTCAATTGGCGGGAGAGACAGCAATCATTTACATAGCTTTGTCAAAAAACTGAATTTGTTTTAAGGAAATGATAAATTTATATTGGCTTGGGAAGAAAACCCCACTATATATGAACACAACCAGGAAATAACCACATAGAAGGGACAAAAAATACATAATATATACAAAAAATGTATACTAGAATTGTGTATCATGAAATCTTGACAAGTCTAGATGGAATAAACAAAGGCAGATACATCTGGTGGACTAAAGGAATGGTTTGAAACTAAACGCATCATTGAAACCTGGAGGTTTTAGGGCGGACAAGGTGTGTATCCAACGGGTCTCACGTTGCAAGAGTATCTTATCATAGTCACCCCCACGTTCCCCTTGGGGGACATGTTCCAACGCAAAAAAATGCATTTTGTTACTGTCAAAATCATGGTGCAGGCCCATGTGTCGGCTAATAGGCGTCTCCATTTTCTTTTTTAGAACCAGGGATACATGGTCCCTGATCCTGCAGAAAAAGGGGCGCTTGGTTTTGCCTATATAAAATCCTTGGCATTCACACATCATAATGTATACAATCCCAATGGATTGACAAGTGACGGAGAATCTTGGTTTAAAGTGGCGGCCATTGGGGAGTATAATGCCTCTCGCAGAGTGAATAAATCTACAAAAGGGGCATTTGTGGCAGGGTCTACACCCCCTTCGGGATTCTGTTGTTGATTGTGCACCAGTATCATAATGGCTATGTACCAAAGTATCCCTCAGAGATCTAGATCGCCTAAATGTGATCTCCGGGTAGGATTTTAAGTGCTTAGATACTTTTTCGTCTCCCATTAAGAGATACCAGTGTTTTTGGATGATCTCACGTACTTGCTTTTGTTGGCCTGAAAATCTGGTGATTAGTCTGACACTAGAATCTGCCTTGTTAGGTCTAGCTTTATGTATAAGTAGGGATCTCTTTTGGTTCTTGGCTTTTAGATAGGCCTTTTTCAAACACTTTTTGCTATAGCCTCGTTGGCTCAAACGAGACTGCAATAATTTCGCTTGGTACTCAAAATCTGATTCAGTGCTACAATTGCGTCTTATCCTGAGATATTGCCCATAAGGTAAATTGTTGATAAGGGGGGCGGGATGTGAGCTTGTGGCATGTAGTACCGAATTACCCGCCGAGGGATTTCGGTACAGTGTGGTTCCAATGTTGCCTTCATCGTCTACTAGTACTTGAACGTCTAGAAAGGTCAACTGATGTTGGCTCATTTCAAACGTGAATTTCAGATTATATTTGTTGACCTTCAGGCTCTCGAGGAAGGCAAGAAGATCAGGTTTACTACCCTGCCAGATAAAGAAAATGTCGTCGATGAATCGCTTGCATATCAGGATATGCTCAAAAAATGCCTGCATATCCTCCCTGAAGAACAATTCACGCTCCCACCCCCCCAGATACAGGTTGGCATAGGCTGGGGCACATTTCGTCCCCATAGCCACTCCCTGTATCTGGAGGTAGTGGGAGCTCCCGAACAAAAAAACGTTATTGGACAAAATGAAAAACAAGAGATCCAAGATGAATCCGTTATACACCACCGAGGCATCCGGATCTTCAGATAGGAAGCCCCCCACAACTTCCACCCCCAATTCATGAGGGATAGAGTTGTAGAGGGCTTCTACATCCAGAGCCACGAGCCAAGAACCAGGAGGTATGGCGACACCATCCAGCACACGGAGGAGATCCCCCGTGTCCTGAAGGTAGGACGTCAGACCCTCCACATGGGGCCTCAGAAAGTCATCCACCAGTTTACTTGCCATCTCCGTAAGGGACCCATTACCCGATACAATGGGTCTGCCTGGAGGCATTGTGGGGTTTTTGTGTATTTTTGGGAGTGCGTACAAAGTTGGAGTTCGTGGCGCGCTTACATTAAGAAATTCATAAGTGTTTTTCGTTATTAGACCTTTGTGATAAGCTGAACCTATCAAATGCTTATATCTGGTGGTTATAAGGGCAAGATGGCTGGGGGAGACTCTCCGGTACCAATGACTGTTCTTGACTATGGCCACAACCATGGCTTCATAGTGGATTTTGTCCATAATGACCAAATTGCCTCCCTTATCAGAAGGTTTGATCACTATGTCCTTGTTACTTTGTAGGAGTTTGAGGGCCTCTAATTGGGAGGCAGTTAAGTTGGATCTAGATATATCCTTCCATTTAGTATGGGAGATTTCATTGGTAACCTGTCTGGTGAACGCCCACACATTGGGGTTACCCTGAAGGGTCGGGAAAGTACGAGATTTGGGCTTGTATTCCCTAGGTCTAGATGGGAGACATGGCAAGAAAGTAGGTGGGGAGGATGGAGGTGGGGGAGGGGGGGTCCGTGTTGGCCAGGAGAGAGTCTGCCTCCAGCAGATCACTCTCCTCCAGACCACCCTCATCCCACAGCTCCATCAACTCCTCTAGAGCTTTAATATCTGCAATGGTCATATCACGCCAAGCAGGGTCCCCAAGAGACTGGTCATTTAAGAATGAATCAGGCTTGTCAAATATTATTTTAAACATCAACCTTCTAGAAAAAAGATTGATATCTTTAATCAATTCAAATTGGTCGACCCTCTGCGTGGGGCAGAAGGTCAAACCTAATTTGAGAACTGATATTTGTTCAGCTGAAAGAGTATGGGAAGATAGATTTATCACTTCGAAGTTGTCCGCGGCCCTTTCGTCGATGTCTCTAGAGGCCCTGCCTTCTTGGAGTCCGTCACTGGTTGAGAAAATATCGGTGCTGGACGAAAATCCGAATGTGTAGGTGCAGAATTAATGTTACTTACTTGTAGCTTAGGAGACAAGGGAAGAGAGGGAGTGTTCGCAGAAGGGGTGCTCATATACGTTTCCGGGTGACTCGGTGCGTAAGTGGACGAACCTTTGGCCGAATTGGCTCGTGTAACCATTGGGGCCTTTGCGTGTGGAGTGCGCCTTACTGTGCCCGTATTGGTATGGTCCTTTGCGCCCTTCGTTGTCTCCTGACTGTTGGAGCTTCTGGTACTCTGTGCCTGAGAGGAGGAAGCAGAAGAGATGGATGAGTCTGATTCATTGGGTTCACCCCCTTGTTGTTTAAAGCTACGTGTTTGGTAAGTACGTCTCTTCGCTTTGCTATTTCTTTGCCCCCAAACTAAAGTACACATCAATATAATGATCATAATTATCTGTTCACCATGTTTAGATTATCATTATCATAGACCTGTAGAAACTTGAGAGTTTCATATAACACATTCATTGTTTGTATGCAAATATATATATACCATTTGTCTTTTTAGTATTACTTAATGTATTCTTTGTTCTGAAGCTACATCTTTAAATGTTTTGTAAGCATCTGATTTGTATTTTGTTCTTTCTCTTTCTTTTTTACCTATAGTATGCCACACCTGTACCAAAAAACTCCTGATGAAGCTCATGTGTTGAGCGAAACATGTTGAGATTGGTATCGCAAAGTGGTCTCTATTTTTAAAACATTGATTGACCGTGATTGTAAAATTGTGCTTGTTTTTAGATGGTGTTTTGTAATATTCTTAAACTATTAAAGATTTTGAATCAAAAGATTACTTACAGTCAGTTTGGCATTTTGCATACAGTGTTAATTTCTTTTTTGATTTATTTTTCTATATCGATCCAATTAAATTTTGAAAAGCACCATAAAAGTCCCAGGGTACCTATACCCCAACGCCCTTCTCTCTGTAGCCTTTTGTTTGATAATCACCCTACAAATTGCCAGAATTGAATAACAAGATTCTTCCCCTTTAGTCTTAAAAACGGCTTGATGCAAAGTTTACAAAGTTGAACTTCGAGCAAGATTCTGGAAACTGTTTGGGGACTGATCCTGGACAGATTCCCTTATTCCTATTTATGACATGCAGGTTGCTGCAATCTATGAGCTACATCATTGGAACCATCTGTAAGCCAGCTAAGAACATCTCTGTCTTCAAGTTGATAGTGTTAAGCCCCATACACACGATAGGACTTTGTACAAACTTTCCCTTGGATTTTTGTATAAAGGGCGTTGCCCAAAAGTTTGTCTTGCATACAGACGACAGAACTTTTCCAGCCAACTTTCACCATATCACCTGGTTTTTCAGCTCTTTACCACCACCCTTTGGTCAACTTCTGTATTGTTGTCTGATATTGTGTCAATCTCGCCACTTTTATTGGTGAGATTAACATCTTGCGAGCCGGGTTGACACTGGTGCGGGGATCTGACTTGGATCCCTGCCAAAACCAGGCACTGTGTTTGGTATGAATCTTGAGGGGGAACTCCACGCCAAATTTTAAATAAAAAAACGGCATGGGTTCCCCTCCAGGGGCATACCAGGCCCTTAGGTCTGGTATGGATATTAAGGGGAACCCCCTACGCCGAAAAATGGCATGGGGTCCCCCCAAATCCATACCAGACCCTTATCCGAGCACGCAGCCCGGCCGGTCAGGAAAGGCCCCCCACCCCAAAGCACCTTGTCCCCATGTTGATGAGGACAAGGGCCTCTTCCTGACAACCCTGGCCGTTGGTTGTCGGGGTCTGCGGGCGGGGAGCTTATCGGAATCCGGAAGCCCACTTTAATAATTGGGACCCAGATCCCAGCCCCCCACCCTATGTGAATGAGTATGGGGTACATCGTACCCTTACCCATTCACCTAGGGAAAAAAGTGTCAATAAAAAACACAGTACACAGATTTTTAAAATAAATTAATTAGGCAGCTCCGGGGTCTTCTTTCGACTCCGGGGGTTCTCTTCCGACTTCGGGGGTCTTCTTCTGACTTCGGGGGTCCTCTTCCGACTTCGGGGGTCTCTCCAGCGTCTTCTCCCGGTGTCCGCATCTTCTGCCGGCTCCACCGCTAACTTCTGGCGCTCTTTTGCCAGCGGGATGACATGACCACGCCCCCTTATGACCTCACAGTCCCAGCATGCTCCGGGACTGTGATGTCATAGGGGGGCGGGGTCACCACCTATATAAGTCCATTGCGGAGCGCACAGAGAGCATTCCGGCTGGAGAGAGTGTCATGTCAACATCTCTGGAAGAGAAGAGGGAAGAAGATGATCCAGAAGTCCGGGCCACCGCTGGCAAAAGAGCGCCAGAAGATAGCGGTGGAGCCGGCAGAAGATGCGGACCCCGGGAGAAGACTCCGGAGAGACCCCTGAAGTCGGGAGAGGACCCCCAAAGTCGGAAGAAGACCCCCGAAGTCGGAAGAGGACCCCCAAAGTCGGAAAGGACCCCCGAAGTCGGAAGAAGACCCCGGAGCTGCCTAATTAATTTATTTTAAAAATCTGTGTACTGTGTTTTTTATTGACAATTTTTTCCCTAGGTGAATGGGTAGGGGTACGATGTACCCCATACTCATTCACATAGGGTGGGGGGTCGGGATCTGGGGGCCCCTTATTAAAGGCGGCTTCCGGATTCCGATAAGCCCCCCACCCGCAGACCCCGACAACCAATGGCCAGGGTTGTCGGGAAGAGGCCCTTGTCCTCATCAACATGGGGACAAGGTGCTTTGGGGTGGGGGGGCCCGCAGGGCACCCCCCTCCCCCAAAGCACCTACCCCCCCATGCTGAGGGCATGTGGCCTGGTACAGGTCAGGAGGGGGGGCGCTCGCTCGTCCCCACCCCCTTTCCTGACCAGCCAGGCTGCGTGCTCGGATAAGGGTCTGGTATGGATTTTGGGGGGACCTTGGGGCTTCTCCTTAAAATCCATACCAGACTGACGGGCTTGGTATTCCCCAGAGGGGAATTCCCTCTCACGCCCGCCGCAGTAGGAAAATGTTTTTTTCCTATTGCAGCTAGCGCGAGATGTACAGTACCCTGCCGCCGAGAACCAGCGTGATCCGATCGCGCTGGAAACATTCTCGCGGCTGCGTACTGTAGTTTGTACAAAAGTCTGATGGCTTTGTGTACACACGATCGGACTTTGCTCCATCTGACTTTTGTTGCAGGAAAGTTTGTCCGTTCGCATAGCCAACAAAAGTCCGATGGAAACTGAAAAAGTTTGTCCGATGGAGCGTACACACGGTCGGATATTGCTCCAAAACAGCTCATTTGCATGTTTGTTGTCAAAAAGTTTGATCGTGTGTATGGCCCTTTAGAAGCAACAAACTATCAATATCTGACCACACTATTTTGCAAATATTTTAAAAGATAAGTTTTACATTCTTTCTGTCTGCTGTACATATACAGGTGCATCTCATAAAATTAGAATATTATCAGCAAGGTAATTTATTTCAGTAATTCAATTCAAAAAGTGAAACTCATATTTTATAAAGATGCATTACACACACATTACACACAAGTGATATATTTCAAGCATTTCTTTCTTTTAGTTTTGATGATTATGGCTTACAGCTAGAGAAAACCCAAAATTCAGTATTATAGAAAATCAGAATATTACATACGAATAATAAAAAAAGGAATTTTAATAAAGAAATGTTGGCTTACTGAAAAGTATGTCCATATACAGTATAGAATGCACTCAGTACTTTGTCAGGGCTTCTTTTGCATGAATTACTAGACATGTGCATTCGTTTTCGTCCGAATGCATTTTCGTCCGAATTTCAGGTATTTTCGTTATCTTTTTAACAAACGATAACGAAAGTGCAGAATCCGAAAAACGAAAGATCCGACATAAACAAATGCTTTATTTTGTTTTTGTTGCTACAACAGTTCGATATAGATAGGAGATTCGACATGATGATGACAATAACAATCTGTGTCCATCAAACCTGTGGTCGAATGTGCCTAAACTTAACTCTATTAGTCCAAGATGATTCTACATAGAGAGAAAAGATTCGACGTAGGGGAGGAAAGATTCGACGTAGGGGAGGAAAGATTCGACGTAGGGGAGAAAAGATTCGACATAGGGGAGAAAAGATAAATAAAAATAATGATGGTGATGAATGTTATTGGCTGATTGTAACCAAAGAGGAGGAGCAGTAAAATAGCTAGAACTAAATACACACGTAGTTTGGCTTATGGTGTCTGTTGAAAGTTCTAAGAAGATTTGACCGAGCAGGTAAACTTTATGGCGTCCTACAGTTTAGCTGCTCCGTCGAATCTTCTTTGAACATTTGACAGACACCATAAGCCTTCAATGACAGATTCAACCTTAATTTGGATTTTCGGACAAATGCAATTTTTATCGAATAATGAATTAAATATAAACAAATTTCGGGAGTAACTAAATAAATGTATTTTTCGGACGAAAACGAAATTCCGAAACAAAATATTTCAGTGTGCACATGTCTATGAATTACTGCATCAATGTGGTGTGGCATTCAAGAAATCAGCCTGTGGCACTGCTGAGGTGTTATGGAAGCCCATATTTCTTTGATAGTTGCTTTCAGTTCATCTGCATTGTTGGGTCTGGTGTCTCTCATCTTCCTCTTGACAATACCCCACAGATTCTCTATGGGGTTTAGGTCAGGTGAGTTTGCTGGTCAATCAAGCACATTGATACCATGGTCATTAAACCAGGTATTGGTAGTTTTGGCAGTTTGGGCAGGTACCCAGTCCTGCTGGAAAATAAAATCAGCATCTCCATAAAGCTGGACAGCAAAGGGAAGCATGAAGTGCTCTAGAATTTCCTTGCAAGGGGCTGGACCAGCACTGGCAGATGAAATGGCTCCCCAAATCATCACTGACTGTGGAAACCTCACACTGGACCTCAAGCAACTTGGGTTCTGTGCCTCCCCACTCTTCCTCCAGACTCCTCTAGACTCTGGGACCTTAATTTCCAAATGAAATGCAACATTTTCCAAGAAAGAGATGTTTGAAATATACCATTCTGTGTGTAATGCATCTATATAAAATATATGAGTTTCACTTTTTGAATTGAATTACTGAAATAAATTAACTTTTTGATGATATTCTTATTTTATGAGATGCACCTGTAAATATGAGGCATTGAAAATGGTATAAAACAGAGTACCTCTATAGGGTTACAGTGTGAAGGTACCTCCGACACCCAAAGACCATTTTTTCCGCACCTGTTTGGCAGGTGCATATTATTTCAATTTTGGACAACAAGGCCAATTCTTGCTTTCATCAAGAATACCTCGGGAGGGTTACTGTGTGAAGGTGCCATGGACACCTAAAGACCAATTTTTCCGCATCTGTTTGACAGGTGCATATCTTTTAAATTTTTTACAGCAAGGCAATTCTTCAAGAGTACCTCTATAGGGTTACGGTGTGAAGGCAATTTACAATATTTTGTTGCGCTAGGGGACGACAGCTATGGATAGGGGTGAGCAATATACAAAGGGATGGTAAGTTATATAAAAAAAAATTAGGAATAGCTAATTAAAAGATATCAATTAAATAACAGTCATGTGTGAGTTACAATACATTTATATGATAAAAATAATGATAATAGAAAATAAAAAATGATAAAAAAAAGTCCAGGGATGGTGCTGGGTTGATGAACAAAAGTCCAGGCATAAAAACTGGGATGAGATGAGTGGAGAGGGGGGAGGGGGGAATGCAGAGTATAGGTCTATGACCTCAGGGGGAGAGATGCAGATACAAACACAGGAGGCAGCATGCTTGAAGGGCAGAATTCACCTTTGGAGGGAGATAAAAAGGAAGAAAAGCAGCGCCGACCTAAGTGTAGTACTGTAGCATAAACATTTATTACAGGTTAAAATGCACTCACTCAGAGTAAGGTAGATACAGGCACATCAAGTAAAAAATCCGTCCGGGAAGCTGTGTGGTGGGCAGCAGGGCTCCACAGGGGGCGATCCTGAATGCTGGAGTGTGTTACACTTGTCTCCTTGTCCCGTCTGACGGCGCAGGTGGTAACCAGTGTCACAGGCTGGGTTGAGACAGGCACAGTGTGGATCGTCTGTTAAGTTGTATTTCCCGGGTATCAGTGACGCTGGGGGCATGCACGCGTTCGGAGCATGCGTGCTCCTTCATCAGGCATAGCGTCCATTCATTTTGGAAGAGGTATAAGAAGGGCGGGCGGGCCAATTGCATCATTGGCTCCGCCTACCTCGTATTAGGCTTAAGGGAACCGTGGGAGGGGTGGACAGTGTTGAGGAACATGATGACAGAATAGGGGGTGGAGGGTGAAGGAGACAAGGAGGAAATAGCAAGGGAGGTAAAGAAGTGTGTGGAGAGAGGGGGGAGGGAGAGAAAAGCAGAGGGACGTGATAACATGGATATGTGCTTATTAGAAGGCAGTTGCTGAGAGGTGGATGAGGACGGGATGAAGAGTGGGAGGACGGGATGAAGAGTGGGAGGGTGGGATGGGGTGATCTCATGGCAATGGGATGACGAGGATAATATGTGGATAATATGTGGAAAAAAGGGAAAATTAGAAAATTGTAAAAATTAAAAAATATAAGGAAAATCTATATATGTGGTAAAAATAAAAATAAATGGGAGTGATGATTGGATGAAAATGGGAGAAATAGGAGGATTTTTTTTAAAAATAAGGGAGTTGTGGGCTTATAAATGGGTAGGGAATTGTATATAATAAAATATGAAAATGTGGAAAAGAAGGAATCTATATATATAAAAATATACATATAAAAATACATATAAAGATATACATAAAAAAGATGTACATAAAAATAAATATATATATATATATATATATATATATATATATATATATATATATATATATATATATATATATATATATAAAATATATATAAAAATAAAATTAAAATAAAAATAAAATAAAAAAAGTATATAGAAAATGCATAAAAAACATATACACATATATATATATATATATATATATATATATACACATACATATATATATATACATATACACATACATACATGCACATGCGCATGCGTTGGGTGGAACCAGGACATGTATGGGCACATGCCGTGGTGGGTGTGGGTTTCTAGTGGGATATAGGGGTAGAACCTTAGAGTAGAAGAATTATAAAGGGGGGAATAGAAAGAGAAAAGGGGGGGCAAAGGGGAGGAGACACATGAGGGTATAGAGGGGTGTTATTGTTGGGGGGCAAGGGTGGTGTGGGAGATGTGGGGTGTGTGTTGGAGCTGTGAAAGAGGGGATCTGGGCATGATTGAGGATGGATTTTTAGAGGACTGGGTTGACTTCTATTTCTTCATTCAAGCCTCCAGGCGCAAGGGCGTCAAGGGTATATATCCAAAAAGTTTCTCTTTCACAGAGACATTTGAAACGCTCTGTGGGGGGGAGGGTCCTGGGTATTTGTTCGATGACCCATACTAGTATACCATTGGTGGAGCCTTGGTGGTACTCTTTGAAATGTCTGGGGATGGTTAGATTAAGGTTTTCCTCTATAGATCTGCGGTGTTCGCCAAATCTTTTCCTAAGTGTTCGGATGGTTCGACCAATATAGAGTAGGTTGCAGGGGCAACGGATGCCGTAAATTACAAAGTCTGAGGAACAATTGAAAAATTCTCTGAGTTGGTAGGTGTTTCCTTTTGTGGTGAAAGATTTTTGGTGATGGGGACAAATTTGCAGGTGAGACGTTTGATCTTTTTGCATTGATACATGCTGTTTAATGAGAGGAAGGTCCAAGATGGGGTGGGTCTGTTACGTGTAGTTTTAAGCTTGCTTGGGGCAATAAGGCTTTTTATGTTTCTGGCTTTGCGGTATGTGATCTTGGATACAGTGTGGATGGATGATTTTAGCATGGGATCCCCCAGTAGAATGTCCCAGGGCTTTTTGAAGATTCTTTCCATTTTTTTGTATTTTGAGTGAAATTGGGTGATGAACCTGGTGGTGTGGGGCTGGGGGGGGGGGGGAGGGTTGGGTTGGTGGTTCTGTATGGGAGGGAGAGTCATTTTCTAGAAAATTGGCGAAAGCTTCTTCTATTAGATCCGGGGGGTTACCTTTTTCTAGGAGTTGTGGGTGCAGTTGCGTTTTAGGTGGTTGAATTGGCTTTTTGGGATATTTGAGATCCATCTGGGGTGATGGCAGCTTTGGTAGTGTAGATATGAATTGCCTGCTGTGGGTTTTATGTAGTTTTTGCATAGATCGTATTTTCGGTGTGACAGAGCTCAAGGTCCAGAAAGGCCAAACTCTCTGGGCTGCATGCGGATGTGAAGGAGAGGCCTAAGTTGTTGGAGTTGCAATAAGTTACAAAATTGTCAATGGGTGGTCCGGTTGTGTCCCATATGATGATAATATCATCTATATATCGACCCATGTATATGATGAATTCGGAAAAAGGATTGTTGTTCCATATGAACAGATGTTCCCAAAGGCCCATGGTGAGGTTGGCGTAGCTGGGCGCAAAATTGGCGCCCATTGCCGTCCCTTGGGTTTGGAGGTAGAAGTTGTTGTCAAATGAGAAATAGTTGTGGCTCAGGCAGAATTGGGTGGAGTCTATGATGAAGTCTGCCTGTGTAGTTTTGATGGATAGGTCTAAGGATAGGAAGTGTTTAACAGCTCGAAGACCAACGTCATGGGATATGGAAGTGTATAGGAAGTTGACATCTAGGGAGACCCATTGATATGTGGGTTCCCAGGTGTAGTTTTTAAGGATGTCTAGGAGATGGGTACCATCACGGATGTATGTGGGTAGGTTTTGTGCTAATGGTTGTAGGAAGTGGTCAATGTATATGGAAAAAAAGCTGGTGACGCTGTCCATGGCAGCTACAATTGGTCGTCCTGGGAGATGGGTTGGATCTTTGTGTATTTTTGGGAGATGGTAAAAATAGGGAGTGTTATAGTATGATCTGGATAGGAAAGAGGCTTCGGCTTTTGTAATTATGTGGTCGTTGAGGGCTTGCTTTACGAGGGTATCAGACCCCATGGAAAAACGGGGAAGTGGGTCACTGGTGAGGCGGGTGTATGTGTTGGTATCCGAGAGTAATCTGTGGGCTTCACCAAGGTAGGCCTCACGATTTTGGATGACAATGCCACCCCCTTTGTCTGCAGATTTGATGATGATGGATGTATTATTGGTTAGTTTTTTGAGGGAGGTAGTTTCTTGGGGAGTGAGATTATTATTTGGACGTTGGGAGGAGGTGGATTTGCACATTCGCTGTATGTCCGAGAATACGACTTGGTAAAAACTCTGTATGTAGGGGCCTTTGGCGTGGCTGGGATTGAAAATGGACTTGGGTCAGAAGGGAGTGTGTTTTATGAGGGGTGAGTCATACAAATATTGTAGGAGATGGTGAGTGTCTGGAACAGTGGAATCTTCATCGAAGTTATAGAGTTCCCCTAGGATCGCTAGACACGGATCCTCCAGATCATGTTCAGAGGGGGGTGTGGATGTGGTGGTGTTTGGATTTATACCGTTTTGATTGTCATTTAATTTCTCTTTGTGGGCTTTTATATTGAAGAAGCTAGGCTTGGGTTGTGTGGTGGGTGCAAAGTTTAGGCCTTTGTTAAGTAAGGAGATTTCTTCAGGAGTGGGGACATGGGAGGAGAGATTGAAGATTTTTATAGTTTGGCAATCTTTTCTTTGGGCTTTGTGTTTGATTCTTCTACCCCCTCGTCTGCCTCTTCTAGTTTTCTTTTTAGGACAGAGAGGGGGGTTTTGGCAAAAAAAGACTGGTCAGTGGTTTGTGGGAGTGGGTCCATACAGTGGCCTGTCTGTGGTTGGGAGGTAGTGGCATCTTGAGTGTTGAGTTTGAAAGGGTACATAGATGGGTTAGGGTGGTCTGTTGGGAATTGGATGCTGGATGTGCCATGGGGGGCAGTATTGTGGTTGGGAGGGGGTTTGGCAGAGGGTGGTGAATGGGAGGTCTCTATGGAGGGGACGTTTGGATTGGTGGTGGCCACTGTTGTGGTTGTGGGTCTGGTATTAGTGGAAATGGTGGAAGTTTGTTTTTTGTTGTCAGACTAGTTAGCTGGAGGAGTTTTATTGGGTTTCCTATATCTTTTGGGTTTGGGCTGTAGTGGAGGGGGGTGATGTTCATATGGCGATGGCCGGGGATGAGTGGGGGGGGGGGCTGGTGGGTGGGGGGTATATGGTTGTGGGATGTGGACGTGAGTTAGGATGATGGGATTGGAAGGGCTTGAAGGAGGGAGGGAAGGAGATTTGCATTAGGGGTATCGGTGTGGAATTTTTTATTTTTCATTGGAAGACTTTTTTATTATTATAGTCGTCCAGGTCTCTTCTCATTTTTTGGAGTTTAGTTTGGATAACTTTGTCTTCATCTTTTTTAACTTTCTTTTTAAGGAGATCTAGCCAGGTGGTAGGGAGATTGGGTGTCTGGTTAGTGAGAGTGTGGATCAGTTGTTTGAGTTTCTCTAGGAGTGTACAGGTTTTTTGGTCTCGTTGTTGTACGATAATATTGATCCATTTTTGGGAGCAAAATTCAGAGATATGTTCCCATTCGTTTTGGAGGTCAGGAGAGAGGAAGGAGCATCTGGTCTTTATTCTGAGGCCCCTAGGGGTGACTTTGGACAACAAATATTCCTTGAGGAAGAATTTGTCCCATTTTTGGTGGTTTAACAGGATAATATTATCTTCGATTTTTCTAAAAAGTGCACAGAGCTTCCCATACAGGTTCTCTTTAACTGTGAATTTTGGGCTGAAAAATTCAGTTGGGAAGTGTGAAAATAGTTCGTCCAAAAGAACATATTTGGACTGTTCCAGGGATAGCAGCATATCCATGATAGAAATTGAAATGGGTGAAAGAATAGAGGGGGAAGGAGGGGAAAAGGACAAGCTAAAAACAGTGTGGCTTGAGAAAAAGAAGAGTGATTGTTAGGGATATTTAGGTGAGTGCCTGTGTCTAAAAGAGGGGGGGGGAGGAGGTGGAGTAGGGGAAAGGGAAAAAATACACTAATGCTAGCAGTAATCACCAAGCAGCAAACAAAGGTTTCTGGAGATATACAAGATAATTTACAATATTTTGTTGCGCTAGGGGACGACAGCTATGGATATGGGTGAGCAATATACAAAGGGATGGTAAGTTATATAAAAAAAATTAAGAATAGCTAATTAAAAGATATCAATTAAATAACAGTCATGTGTGAGTTACAATACATTTATATAATAAAAATAATGATAATAGAAAATATAAAATGGTAAAAAAAGTCCAGGGATGGTGCTGGGTTGATGAACAAAAGTCCAGGCATAAAAACTGGGATGAGATGAGTGGAGAGGGGGGAGGGGGGAATGCAGAGTATAGGTCTATGACCTCAGGGGGAGAGATGCAGATACAAACACAGGAGGCAGCATGCTTGAAGGGCAGAATTCACCTTTTCACCAAATTCACTCAAAATACAAAAAAATGGAAAGAATCTTCAAAAAGCAGTGGGACATTCTACTGGAGGATTCAATGCTAAAATCATCCATCCACACTGTACCCAAGATCACATACCGCAAAGCCAGAAACATAAAAAGCCTTATTGCCCCAAGCAAGCTTAAAACTATACGTAACAGACCCACCCCATCTCGGACCTTCCTCTCATTAAACGGCATGTATCAATGCAAAAAGATCAAATGTCTCATCTGCAAATTTGTCCCCCATCGCCAAAAATCTTTCACCACAAAAGGAAACACCTACCAACTCAGAGAATTTTTCAATTGTTCCTCAGACTTTGTAATTTACGGCATCCGTTGCCCCTGCAACCTACTCTATATTGGTCGAACCATCCGAACACTTAGGAAAAGATTTGGCGAACACCGCAGATCTATAGAGGAAAACCTTAATCTAACCATCCCCAGACATTTCAAAGAGTACCACCAAGGCTCCACCAATACCCAGGACCCTCCCCCCCACAGAGCGTTTCAAACGTCTCTGTGAAAGAGAAACTTTTTGGATATATACCCTTGACGCCCTTGCGCCTGGAGGCCTGAATGAAGAAATAGAAGTCAACCCAGTCCTCTAAAAATTCATCCTCAATCATGCCCAGATCTCCTCTTTCACAGCTCCAACACACACCCCACATCTCCCACACCACCCTCCCCCCCCCAACAATAACACCCCTCTATACCCTCATGTGTCTCCTCCCCTTTGCCCCCCCTTTTCTCTTTCTATTTCCCCCTTTATAATTCTTCCACTCTAAGGTTCTACCCCTATATCCCACTAGAAACCCACACCCACCACGGCATGTGCCCATACATGTCCTGGTTCCACCCAACGCATGCGCATGTGCATGTATGTATGTGTATATGTATATGTATATATATGTATGTGTAAATATATATGTGTATATGTTTTTTATGCATTTTCTATATACATTTTTTTATTTTATTTTTATTTTTATTTTATTTTTATATATTTTTTTTATATATATATATATATATATATATATATATATATATATATATATATATATATATATATATATATATATATATATATATATATATATATATATATATATATTTTTTTTTTTTTTATGTACATCTTTTTTATGTATATCTTTATATGTATTTTTATATGTATATTTTTATATATATACATTCCTTCTTTTCCACATTTTTCATATTTTATTATATACAATTCCCTACCCATTTATAAGCCCACAACTCCCTTCTTTTTAAAAAAATCCTCCTATTTCTCCCATTTTCATCCCATCATCACTCCCATTTATTTTTATTTTTACCACATATATAGATTTTCCTTATATTTTTTTAATTTTTACAATTTTCTAATTTTCCCTTTTTTCCACATATTATCCACATATTATCCTCGTCATCCCATTGCCATGAGATCACCCCATCCCACCCTCATCCACCTCTCAGCAACTGCCTTCTAATAAGCACATATCCATGTTATCACGTCCCACTGCTGTTCTCTCCCTCCCCCCTCTCTCCACACACTTCTTTACCTCCCTTGCTATTTCCTCCTTGTCTCCTCCACTCTCCACCCCCTATTCTGTCATCATGTTCCTCAACACTGTCCACCCCTCCCACGGTTCCCTTAAGCCTAATACGAGGTAGGCGGAGCCAATGATGCAATTGGCCGCCCGCCCTTCTTATACCTCTTCCAAAATGAATGGACGCTATGCCTGATGAAGGAGCACGCATGCTCCGAACGCGTGCACGCCCCCAGCGTCACTGATACCCGGGAAGTACAACTTAACAGACGATCCAACCCAGCCTGTGACACTGATTACCACCTGCACCGTCAGACGGGACAAGGAGACAAGTGTAACACACTCCAGCATTCAGGATCGCCCCCTGTGGAGCCCTGCTGCCCACCACACAGCTTCCCGGATGGATTTTTTACTTGATGTGCCTGTATCTACCTTACTCTGAGTGAGTGCATTTTAACCTGTAATAAATGTTTATGCTACAGTACTACACTTAGGTCGGCGCTGCTTTTCTTCCTTTTTATTACGGTGTGAAGGCACCTCCGACACCCAAAAAAACATTTTTCCACCCCTGTTTGATAGATGCAAATCATTAAAATTTTGGACAGAAAGGCTAATTCTTACTTCCATCAAGAGCACCTCTATAGGGTTATGGTGTGCGCCACCGACACCCAAAGACCAATTTTTCCACACCTGTTACGCCTATCCAAAGTCTGTGGAAAAGACACCATAATTTATCAAAAAAAATCTCTAATCCTCTTCCCAGTGCACTACATTGTGGACCGGTATTTACAAAATAAAGAGAGCTTGCTGGGAAAATGTAATTATTTTAGCTTTATAAATGCAATTATTGATGCAACAGCTTTTATATACAGTACAGATGTGCCACTTTACAGGTAGACTAAGGGGACCCCCCAGGAAAAGAATTTTTCTTTTTTTGTTATTTCTCATTTTTATTAGACATGTGCTTACTGAAATATTTTGTTTTCGGAATTTCGTTTTTGTACGAAAAATACATTTATTTAGTTACTCCCGAAATTCGTTTTTATTTATTTAGTTTTTCGTTAAAAATTGCATTCGTCCGAAAATCCAAATTTAAGCGTCGAATCTGTCATTGAAGGCTTATGGTGTCTGTCGAATGTTCAAAGAAGATTCGACGGAGCAGCTATAATGTACGACACCGTATAGTTTACCTGCTCCGTCGAATCTTCTTAGAACTTTCAACAGACACCATAAGCCAAAGTACGTGTGTACTTAGTTCTAGCTATTTTACTGCTCCTCCTCTTTGGTTACAATCAGCCAATAACATTCATCATCATTTTTTTTATTCATCTTTTCTCCCCTACGTCGAATCTTTTCTCCCCTACGTCAAACCTTTTCTTCCCTACGTCGAAACTTTTCTCTCTATGTCAAATCTTTTCTCTCTATGTAGAATAATCTTGGACTAATAGAGTTAAGGTTAGGCACATTCGACCACAGGTTTGATGGACACAGATTGTTATTGTCATCATCATGTCGAATCTCCTATCTATATCGAACTGTTGTAGCAACGAAAACGAAAATAAAGCATTTGTTTATGTCGGATCTTTCGTTTTTCGGATTCTGTACTTTTGTTATCGTTTGTTAAAACGATAAAGAAAATACCTGAAATTCGGACGAAAATGCATTCAGACGAAAACGAATGCACATGTCTATATTTTATGCTTCTTTATCACTTCTCATTTGTAAATTATGTTTTTACAAACTTTTTTTCATTGATACACGTCTCCCTTGACAGTAGCCAGACCCCATAACCATTGTATGCCCATTTACTTGCATATAAGCTTTCAAAATGGGAACTTTTGATTTTTACATTTCGGGTCCCATAGACCTCAAAGGGGTTAAGTTTTCGGTTCCAAACGTTTGCGATGTGGGAAAGTTCTGGTGCGAACCAAACAGGGGGGTCATTTAGCCTATCCCTACTCTCCCCCTCCCCTCCCTGCTTGTCAGCTCCATCCACTCCCCAGCACTCCCCTCCTGCTGCTATAATAACTATAGTATAAGCATACTATGTAACTATGTAGCATGTCATCCCCTCTGTTAAATATCATTATTTGTCCCAGTGTCTGTGCTGTATAAAAAAGATGCCGATTTCTACCTTATATCAGAGCATCTCCTGGCACTCACGTGACTGTTTGGCTCTCTCTTTTCTCTGGCTGACGTCAGCGGGAGTTCTCAGCCCCTCCTGCTATAGCTGTCAGCCTGGGAGAGGAGAGAGCTAAGGAGTCACATAAGCGCCAGGAGACGCTCTGATGTAAGGTAGAAATCTGCATTTTTTTATAAAGCACAGACACTGGGACACATAATGTTATTTAACAGAGGGGATTGTTTATACTATAGTCGCTTAATAACCACTTTTAGTTTTTTATTTTCAATACATGCAAGTGCACAGTTCCAGCATGAAATTAATTATTTAGTAAAACACCCCATTTAGGTTTGTATTTTCTAACTCTGTAGAGGTTGTTTTTCAGGTTCCGATCTCTCGATGCTCAGAACCCTGTGCCCCAGGTTACAGAAAAATGTTTGGACATTCAATTTATAAATGCTGCTACACGTGTGTCAAATGTCCAGAAGGAGAAATATCCAACACATCTGGTAGATATAATAATTTCTGTGGGGTTATGTGATAGTAACTAGTGACTTTTCTTCGCCAGTGATCAGCCAAATCCAAATGTACAATTCTCTTCATTGATTCAATTGAACCATATATTTGAGAGAAAAAAATCCATTGAAAGTATACAAAGCATATTTCATGATGAGAAATACATTCTATCACAAGAAAAAATAGGATGATGAAGGAGGTGCACTCAAGGTCTGAAATAATGCGACTTTTGGTGGAAGAATTATAATATTTTATTATTGAAAATCTACTGAAATCCACTGCATCAGTACAAGCTGGTACTTTGCTGAACTACAGTCCAAAATGTAGGACCCACTTTGGAGCCCACCTCCCTCCACAAACACATGCCAAAGGCCTGAAGAAGGGGGAGACAATTCCCCTGAAATGTGTTGGCTCTACAAGTACATGTTTAGACTTTTAATAAAAGATTGTATTCTTCCACCAATAGTCACATTTTTTTTGACACTGGGCACTCCTCCTTCCTCATCCAAGTAGTGCACATGCTAAAATTACGGCTCCATCGTACAAGTAAGGTAGCAGCCCAAATCTCTAAAGGGGGATAAGCACCATCAATCACCCACAGAATCACCTGATAACTACCTGTGACCTTTCTTAACCGCTTGCTGTTCACCCTATAGCAGTCTTACTGCTACAGGGCAGCAGCTGTGCACCAGATCACATATGTATACATGATCCAGCTCTTCCGGGTAAGGGGCACGCATGCGTGCCGCCAGCACCCGCCGGTTATTCGGTAAAGAGGCAGTCTGAAAACAAGATACATTATATGTAAAAATGGTCAGCTTGCTCAATTATTTATATGAATATAATTATAAGTGTAAAACAAAAAATGAATTTCAAAGATGTATAATAAGTCCAGAAAAAGATAAAAATATAAAGTCCAAGTGCAAACAATGATATATAAAAAACTGCTCAATCCTTATCTTGCTTAAAGGTGAAACACATCCAGTGACACACAAACACAAAAGGTGAAAAACAGCAACCACCGCCACCTATAAATTAAATGGGAATGAGCGTGAGTTCAAACAAAGCTTTAACTCCCAAAAGATTGCTGCTAGGATTGCTGCACATCTCCAAAAACTCTTGCTTAAGCACTGGTTCCTCGCCATTCGGTCAACAATCACTCAGAGAGACAAAAAATAACCACAGCAAAAAATTGCCAGTAAAATGCATTACATTTATTCAATAGCTGCATACATTAAAGTTCAGTAAGAACTGTAGTACAAGTAAGGATAAAAACAATCGCCTCCTCACCGCACTTCCGTACACTGTAGACATTGGACGTGATGTTACAGGCTTCACCCAACGCATTACAACACTGGTTACGTGACTTCTTCAGGGTTCGGTGTTTGCCGTTCTGTCAGTAAAGAAGGCATAGATCCTGTTTTCCTGCAAAGCAGGGACATGGATGCATGCCTTCCCCCCTAATAAAAACACCCCCCACACAGTAAACAGAAACACAGGATAGGCACACAGTTAAACCTTTGATCGCCCATGATATTAACCACTTCCCTGCCAGTGTCATTAGTACAGTGACAGTGCATATTTTGTAACACTGATCATTGTATTTATGTCACTGGTCCCCAAAAAAGTGTCAATCAGTGTCAGAATGTTTATCACAGTATCGCAGTCCCACTATAAGTCATTGTTCACCACCATTACTAGTAAAAATATGAATACAAACAACCCATAATTTGTAGACGCTATAACTTTTGCGCAAACTAATCAAAATATGCTTATTGGGATTTAAATTATGTAGCAGAATACAAATTGACCTAAATTGATGAGGAAGTTAGATTTTTTTCAAATTTTCTATTGGATATTAGGGATAGGCTTGATGTTCGAGTCAAAACGTTTGACTCGAACAACGGGTGTTCGTCCGTCTTCCAAACAGCATTCGTGGGAAATTTGAGCGCCACGGAATGCGAGATCGCAGTGCATTGCTGTATGATGTTTGGCCAAAGCATGCACCTGACCTGCATGCTTTGGCCAATCACAGCGCACTCTGCAGAGAGAGCCATAATTGGCCAAAGGCAGAGTGCCTTCGGCCAATCATAGTTTAGGTGGACTAAATCCACGCTCCCAAACACTATATAAAGCTGCTTAGATAGCGGCCGTGTATAGTGTGTGACTGTGGACAGAGATAGATTGAGCTAGATTAGGTAGGCAGTTTAGTTAGTTGCAGTGTATATGATATATAAACAGTCATTCTAGTGTATATATATATATATATATGTTAATTTGGTGGTTTACATATATAATACACTTCAGGCGATGTATTCATATATATATATATATATATATATATATATATATATATATATATATATATATATATATATATATATATATACACTTTGCATTCAGTGTAGCTTATATATACAGTTCATTTGGTGGTGTACACTTCAGGCGGTGTACACAATATATAATACAGTGTAGTCTGCTGTGTCTGGAAGGTCACCAAGGACACTCACAGGCCACTGAAAGAGGGCAAGCAGCCTCTGTATCTATAGTCAACAGTGGTGGTCGTGGACATGGTGCATCCTCTGCAGGTGGCCGTGGGGCACGCTTGTCCTTTATTTTCTGCTGCTGGCCATGTTATTAAGACAGAACATGCAGAAGAGTTGGTGGAGTGAATAACAAAGTCGTCCTCATCCTCCTCATCCTCTGTTACCCAGACTCATAGTAGTTTGCCTTCCAACGCAGCGGCCAAAATGGACTATTCCACCGGCTCCTTGTCCGCAGTTACTCCATCCGTAGCCCCACCATCATGCACGGAGGAGTCCCCAGAATTATTCGACCACATTGTCGGTTACATGTTGCTGGAGGATGCGCAGCAATTTGAAGGCTCCGATGTTGGTTCCCAGGTGCAGCAGTGTTCCCTAAATGCTGAAGGGGCAATGCAAGCAGTCGGGAGAAAAGATGTCATGCGGTGCTTGAGTTGGTCTGCCTAGGGGACAGGAGCCACACTGGGGCAGAGATTCTGTCAGCTCTGCAGGGACAGGCTCAGAGGTGGTTAACGCCATGTCAGCTTCAGCCAAGAATGGTTGTATGAGACAATGGCACCAACCTTCTCCTAGCCCTCCGACAGTAACACTTGACCCATGTTCCATGTTTGGCACACGTCCTAAAATGCCCATTAGTGATGCAAGTCGGTGCTGGCTATCAGTGCCGCCTATCAGTGATGCCCATCAATGCCCATCATTGCTGCCCATCAATGCCCATCAGTGCCACCCATCAATGCTCATCAGTGCCCATCAGTGCTACCTATCCATGCCGCCTATGAGTGCCCGCCAGTGCTGCCTATCAGTGCTGTTCAGTACCACCTATTAGTGCCCACCAGTGCCATCTATTAATGTCCACCAGTGCCACCCAATAGTGCTGCCTAACAGTGCTCAGTGCCACATATTAGTGCCACCTATCAGTGCCCATAAGTGTGACATATTAGTGCCACCTCATCAGTGCCACCTCATCAGTGCATATCAGTAAAAGAGAAAAGTTACTTATTTACAAAATTTACTAACAAACTTAGAAAAACTTTTTTTTTTTTTTTTTTTTTTTTTTTTTAAATTAGGTCTTTTTCAGCAGTGATTACGGTAAATACTACCAAAAGAAAGCTCTATTTCTGTGAAGAAAATGATAAAAATTTCACATGGTTACAGTTTAGCATGACCATGCATTTGTCATTCAAAATGTGACAGAGCAGAAAGCTGAAAATTGGCCTGGGCAGGAAGGGGTTGAAAGTGCCCTGTAGGCAAGTGGTTAAAGGATAGAAAATTGTTTCACTTTATGCATTTAAAAAAAAAATCACTGCTTCTAACGAAATCAATTAAAACATTTTTTTAGAAATGGTATATGTTCCCAGGACAGTGCGCATCCCCATGCTGTTTTTTACACCTCCTTGCATATTAGCCCAGAAAATGGGCACTTATAATTTGACAGATTTGACTCTCATTGATGTCAATAGGGTTCAAGTTCAGGTTTGGGTTTGGCTTCAAAACTTCTTTTGAAGTTTTCCCACCTCTGCTCAAACCAAACCCTGGACAGTTTGGCTCATCACTATAGAGGAGCAATTACACACAGAAAGTGCACTGCTATTACTCAGGAGCAATTGAAGAAAAAAATAATTTTATGGGAACTTTTTAAGTACAGATTACTTTTTTTGATGTACCCTGTAACATAGCAAATCTTAATTTTTCTTTTCCACTTCAAAGCAATCACAACCCCTTAATGCTGCATCATTTGTTTATTTATATATCCTGCTGATTCTCTGCAGCTGGGCCCATGGTGTCAAAACTGAGCAGAGCTTTAATGACACCCCTTCTGACAACATGCAATGATGTCATTCCTGATAACGCCATGGCCTCTGAATGTGCCAACAAACCCAATATGGCATTTGGTGTGCTTACATGGGTCTCTACTACATCCATTTTGTATTGAAAACCCATAGAGTATAAGACTGACACCCAAGGCCAAAATGCAAAAGTGTTTGTAAATGACTTGCTACTCTGATATTCTCTATTTGCTTCTTACTCTTATGTGACTCCATGGTCGAGTGAGCCAAGCTAACGTGGAATATTATTTCTTTTGTCTATTTGTACAATGTGAATACTCCAATAAACATATTTTCAACAAAAATAAATAACAATGCAAAAGTGCACCCACCTAACCCAAGCAGACATGGTGGTGCTGCAAAATCTGAACCTTGCCGCCTGTCTTTTCTACACTTTGTGAAGGTTGAAAATCTGGCCGAAGTGGACAGTTGTTTCACTATTTCCCAAACCAAACTAAAGTCAAAAGAGACAAATGATTATAAAAAATAACATTGCTAGAAGAGCACTGTAGCACTGGATGGTGGCTTCTTTAAGCCACCTGGCATTATGTTGCGCCTTGACTTCAGTTTGTTGCTCCCTCCTAGGCCTTGGTGGACAGCACAGGTTGAGAGGAGAGGAGAAGAGGACTTTCACTGCTTTCCTCTGCAGCAAAGAGCAGACATTTAACTCTAACACTAGGGGGAGGAGGATTCTGATATGCTGCCGTTGTGTCTGAGTGATCGTCCCACGCATCTCTTAACCACTTAACAACCGACCCATAGCCGAATGACGGCTGCAGGGCGGTTGCTTAACTCTGGGAGGGCGTACTATGACATGCTCCCAGAATTCCCCTCTCGTGCGCCCCCTGGGGCGCGCACCCGAACACATCACGGCGCATCACGGATCCCGGTAAATGGCCACTGATCGCCGCCGTTTACCATGTGATCGCGCCGTCAAATGACGGCGCGATCACATGTAAATAGACCGGCGTCATCTGATGACGCCGGTTCCTCCCCTCCTGTGTACCGATCGGTACACTGTGAGTGGAGAGGGGGATGGATGGATGGCTGCAGTGCTGTGGGCTGGATGTGTAGTGCCCACAGCGCTGCACAGTGACATTCAGCCATCCATCCATCCATGCTCAGCCATCCCCACTACGCTGCAATGCTGTGCAATACTCTGCAATGCCCCACATTACCCCGCAGTACCCCGCAATACCCCGCCGTACTCCGCCATACCCCACCATACTCTGCCATACCCCGCCATACTCCGCCATACCCCGCCATACCCCGCCATACTCCGCCATACCCCACTATACTCCGCCATACCCCGTCATACCCCGCCATACTCCGCCATACCCCGCCATACCCCGCCATACTCCGCCATACCCCGCCATACCCTGCCATACTCCGCCATACCCCGCCATACCCCGCCATACCCCGCCATACTCTGCCACACCCCCCGCCATACTCCGCCATACCCCGCCATACTCCGCCATACCCCACCATACTCCACCATACCCCGCCATACTCCGCCATACCCTGCCATACTCCGCCATACCCCGCCATACTCCGCCATACCCCGCCATACCCCGCCATACCCCGCCATACCCCGCAATACGCCGCCATACTCCGCCATACCCCGCTATACTCCGCCATACCCCGCCATACTCCGCCATACTCCACCATACCCTGCTATACCCCGCAATACCTCGCCATACCCCGCCATACCCCGCCATACCCCACCATACTCCGCCATACCCCGCCATACTCCGCAATACCCCGCCATACTCTGCAATACCCCGCCATACTCTGCAATACCCCGCCATACCCAGCCATAACCTGCCATGCTGATCCATGCTCGGCTGTACTCGGCCTCTGTATGTGGCCAGGCTGTGGAAGTCTTTGTGTTAAAAAAAAATGCGTTTTAACCACTTCCTGCCCGCCGGCCGTCATACAACGTCCTTGACTTTGTGCGGGGATATCTGAATGATGCCTGCAGCTACAGGCATCATTCAGATATCAGCTTTTTCAGCCAGCGATTCCCTACACCATAAGAACGATCATAGTGGCTGTTCCACTGCTTTATCGTTCTTACGGGAGGCGAGAGGGGATGTCCCCCCCTCTCGCGCTTCTACCGACTCACCGCTACGATCGAAGCCAGGATCGTTTGTTTTTTTTTGTTTTTTTAATTTCAGGCTTCCCAGCCTAGAGGTGAGATGTGGAGTCTTATTAACCCCATATCTCACTGTAAAGAGGACCTGTCATGCCATATTCCTATTACAAGGGATGTTTACATTCCTTGAAATAGGAATAAAAGTGGTCAAATTTTTTTTGGAAAAAAGCATCAAACTAAAATAAATAAAGTAAAATGAACAATAAAAAAAAAAATTTAAAGCGCCCCTGTCCCTGTGTGCTCGCATGCAGAAGCGAACGCATACGTAAGTTCAAACCACACATGTGTGGTATCGCTGAAATCGGTAGAGCGAGAGCAATAATTTTGGCCCTAGACCTCCTCTGTAACTCAAAACATGTAACCAGGAAAATTTTTTAAAGCGTCGCCTATGGGGATTTTTGAGTAGCAAAGTTTGGCGCCATTCCACAAGCGCGTGCAATTTTGAAAGGTGACATGTTGGGTATCTATTTACTCGGCGTAACTTCATCTTTCACATTATGCAAAAACATTGGGCTAACTTTACTGTTTTGGTTTTTGTAAAGCACAAAAAAATGTTTTTCCAAAAAAACGCATTAAAAAAATTGCTGCGCAAATACAGTGTGAGATAAAAAGTTGCAACGACCGCCATTGTATTCTCTAGGGTCTTTGCTAAAAAAAACATATATAATGTTTTGGGGTTCTATGTAATTTTCTAGCTTATAAATGATGATTTTTACATGTAGGAGAGAAATGTCAGAATTGGCCTGGGCACTCCAGAACGCCTGAAGGTGCTCCCCTGCATGTTGGGCCTCTGTATGTGGCCAGGCTGTGTAAAAGTCTCACACATGTGGTATCGCCGTACTCGAGAGTAATAGCAGAATGTGTTTTGGGGTGTAATTTGTGGTATGCATATGCGGTGTGTGAGAAATAACCTGCTAATATGACAATTTTGTGAAAAAAAAAAAAAAGTAAAAAAAAACCTTGATTTTGCAAAGAATTGTGGGAAAAAATGACAACTTCAAAAAACTCACCATGCATCTTTCTAAATACCTTGGAATGTCTTCTTTCCAAAAAGGGGTCATTTGGGGGGTATTTGTACTTTTCTGGCATGTTAGGGTCTCAAGAAATTAGATAGGCCGTCAGTACTTCAGGTGTGATCAATTTTCAGATATTCGCACCATAGCTTTTGGACTCTATAACTTTCACAAAGACCAAATAATATCCACCGATTTGGGTTATTTTTACCAAAGACATGTAGCGGTATAAATTTTGGCCAAAATATATGAAGAAAAGTTACTAATTTGCAAAATATTATAACAGAAATGAAGAAAAATTTATTTTTTTACAGATTTTTCGGTCTTTTTTCTTTTATAGCACAAAAAATAAAGAACCCAGCGGTGATTAAATAAATAAAAGAAAGCTCTATTTGTGTGAAAAAAAGGACAAAAATTTCATATAGATACAGTGTTGCATGACTGACTAATTGTCATTCAAAATGTGAGAGCACCAAAAGCTGAACATTGGTCTGGTTAGGAAGGGGGTTTAAGTGCCCAGTTGTCAAGTGGTTAAACAAATGAACACAGGGAACCCATGGGACAGAGCCAGAGACAGTACCAATGATGCTATCGTGTCTGTAAACGGAAGTCTGGAGGAAAGGAGGGATAGCTCTCTTTTTCCTACTGCAGAGGATTGCTGGAGACAGCCCTGGAGAGAGAATTCCAGCGGGACTATAGTTATTTCTCCAATGGCCAATGCCCAGTTAGGGAATTGTTAAGTCGCCCCTATTTCTCCTTTGAACCCGGGTTGGACCTATGGGTGTATGGATAGAACTCTCTGATCGATCGGGTAATCAAAACACACACATGGGATGGTAAATCAAAATTACAATGGTTTACTGGGTTTGCATATATCTTATACACTTACGGAGAGAGAAAAACCACCCTCTTATTATCAGCCGATGAGATTGAAGCATAAACTTTATATAAAAAAAATAAACATAAAACGTCATAAATTGCATATTCTGCCTAGAGATATGCCTCAGGCTATATCTAAATATAAGTTTATATATATGTGACCACGTATGCTAGGCAATCTGCCAATTGTTCCAGACATGCGACCATTGTTTTATCACTTCATATATTGCTAAATGTTAAGCTAACCACACGTACATCCTGTTCAAGTACATAGCTCACAAATAATCTTTGCACTTCTAATTTTCTGCATAAGAAAGCAAAATACATTTCTTCTATCTAATATATCTTAAAGCAGCACTCTAACATCCTTACAATCCCTCCTTTAATCATAACAGACGAAAAGTCTGTATTGATCACCAATATTATTCATTATACCATCTCAGTTTTGTGTAAAGCATAGAAACAAAAGAACATATTATACATGTCATTGAAAAAGCTGATTGGCAGATTTCAAGTTTCTGGCAAGTCACTTCACCCAATAGGGGGAGAACCAGAGTCGGTAGGGGGTTCCTGTTATTGAGAGAATTAGAGTTCCATTGTTTCATCTGTGGACATGTAAATTTTTCGATGATCAGGGGGCTTTCTTTATCCTTGATGCGTGGATCCATTGTGGGCTCTGGCCAGTCAGGACTGCTGTTCTTGCAACTTTCAAGACTTCAAAATGTCCTTGGAAGATCGGGCCCGTGTGTCTTCTTGCTGCTGGTTGCTTGACCAAAACTCTGTCTCTGGATATAAAAGGATGTGTTGGTTCTGTGGAGAGAGGAGGAAAGGTGACAGCTACCTTGTCATAATTCTCTGTAAGGCTACTTACCAGGTTTTTCACATACTCTTCCTGTAAAGATTATAGGTTAGGTTCCTCTCCTATTTCTGTCTATTTCCTCTGTGCTGGTCTTCCCATTAATATCTCATAAGGGGATAAGCCGTTTCTGGAATAGGGTGTGGTACGGATTTGGAAAAGTATTGCGGGAGCATGACAACTGAGTAACTAGTCTTGTATGTGTGATCGTCAGGACGTGTACAGCTACCGTCTACAAACACATGTAGGTAATCAGGGTTGGGGGTGTCTTTTAAATCAGAACGTGGTGAAGTAGATTCTAAAAGCTGTTGATTACAGTCATGTTGAGGAATAGTATCAGTTTCTGAAAGATGCAAGAGAGTGTAGAAACCTGACTTGTGGTGTGGTCTCTGAACATGATTTGATTTAAAGGTTCTGTGTGTTGAAAAGTATGAATTCATAACCACTTGTACGTTGTGCTGTCATGTGTTGTGTACTCATGTTTTGCATAAGGTGTACCACCGAATGTGTTGTGTACAATGTTGTATGTCCTCCCAATGTGATTTTGGATGCCTCCTTTACAGCTATTGCACAAGCTGCGAGAGCTTGGAGACTAGAGGGCATCCCCTGAACCTGCACGGGTAATTTCTTTGACAGATATGCAACTGGTCTCAAAACCCCACCATGTTGTTGTGCTAGAATTCCTGCAAACACTGAACCTGAGACTATACAATATAAACAGAATGGTTTATTATGGTCAGGTAGACCCAATGTAGGTGCCCTTGAGAAGGACGCAGTGAGGGTGGCAAATGCTTGTAGCATTTCCTCAGTCCAATTAATTATTTTTGGGGAGCCCAACAACGTAGCTGCTCTAAGGATCGAATCCCAGTGTGAGCAATCAAGTATCCATTGTCTGCAGTAGACAATCGAGCCGAGGAAGGAGAGAAGCGTGGCTTTCTCCTTCGGGGGACTGAGGCATGTAAGTGCTTTGACCCGAGCCGGTGATACCAATCGTTCCCCTTGTTTGATTATACACCCCAAATACTCAACCTGTGACCTGCACCACTGGATCTTTTTGCAAGATTCTGAGGCGAGGTGATGTAAAAGGTGCTCAGAGTCGGACTCACATCATCCCTGGCTCTCACTATACAGCAGTAGGTTATCTACATATTGAAGCAGTATGGAACCCTGAGGAGGTGTCCAGTCATCAAGGGATCATTTCAATACCATAGAGAAGGCTGCTGGGCTGTCAACAAATTCTTGTGGGAGCCGTGTCCAGGTCAATTGACCCGGCCCCAAACAAAACCAAAGATCCGTTGTGCATCCTCCCCAACTGGTACACAAAAAAAATGTGTTCCATGAACTAACTATTTCCTTTAGTATGCCTTCCTTTTTGTATTCTTCAATCAATGGTGAAATGCCCTGCAGTTTTTCTTCTGTAAGGGGATATTGTTATTGTTATAAGAGGCAGGTTTTTGGAAGTGAAGGTATTGTGTTGGGTTTGAAAGTAGGAGAGTAAGGTGTACAATTAAGATGTCCTACAGAGGTTTTGTCCTTAGCCCAAATTGGGTGATTTTCTAGCGGTCCAGGTAGAAGCATGTAATGTCCCCTGAAGTCTTGATATTTAGGATTAGTCAAGTCACATAGTGGAGACTTTGCTGTCAATCCACCTTCCTGGTCAAATCTTATATTGATTCTTAAAGCAGATATTAAGTCTCTTCCCATTAAGGAAAGGGGGCAGTCAGTCAAAACAGCAAAACACAGTTGTAAGAGGCTCGTCCTGTAATGTACTAACTTGGAGGAGTCACTTTATGTTGGCCATCAGTTCCATTAATACCCATTGAGCAAGCCTCTGTACATTCTGGAGTGATAAACCTACGATCAGTGAATGATATATTTTATGTAGACAAAACAAAAATGAGTAAAAATCTTCCCTGGGATTTTGTTTGCAAGACAACATAGTGTATACACTTGTGTCCCCTTTGTATGCTTTCTGCCAAGCTAGTCCTAGTTGGTCCCAAAAAATATCCTACCCTTCAGGTTTGTCATAGGGATCTGCCATGATAAAAGCTGCCGCTACATCAAATTCATCCGTGGTTTCAGGGTATGCTGCTTAAATAATGATTTGGAGATCTTCTGCACTCATCCTAGCTCCCGTACAATACCTTTTTAGGAAAGCTGCAGCAGCTGTGGGATCTTTTCTAAGTTTAGGGCAGGTGTCCCTTATATCTTTAATCATGCCGACGGGGAGGGGGATCTGAACCTGAGTATTACCTATCGTGATCTATAGGAAGGGCCTTAGAGGGTTCCTTCTCTTTGTTTGCAGAACGAAGGATTATCTGACCCGCAGACTCTACTTCTTGTAATGCTATAGCTAGTTCTTCTGATTTTTTTTTTTCTAGCCTCTTTGCTCCCCTCACTTCTTTCTCCCTGTCTTTCCTTTCCTACATTTTACAACATTTCATCATATATTTACAATCCCGGTCACCCGGGGGGTAATTGTGTCAATTAATCTTCCAGGGAACACAGTACCAATGACCCCAAGCCTGAAAGATACAACTGATGTGCACGAGTTTGTACATTTTCCCAAAAAGGATCAACACAATTTGCCCCACAAGTGCCTTTAACAAAATCATAGGGGGAAGGTTGGTCCCACTCACCTTCGGGAACTTCCTTCCCTAACTTATTTCCCATAATTATTTCACAATATCCTTAATGTCACAATGATACTTATAATACTTATTACTCCTCTTACTGTTAAACCTTCTTCAAATACAAAATTATTATGTATATTGAATCTCAAAGTTTGAACCCTCGGGGTACCTTCTCTAAATAAAGGTCCCTTTCCCAGTTTAAGATGGTAATACACTCAGAACACCTTTGTGACATTTGTTTAACACACAACAAACACAATAGCACTGATGTAACTCTATAACTCTATGTATATCACTTATCAAGATCAAACCAAATAGTAAATCAACTCCCTTATGTCGAAGTATATATTCACATATGCATATGATCACAACAAAATACAGAGCAATATATTCATGAAGAAACAACGTTAAATTGTGTGCACACAATTTCCCCCTTTTTTTTTTTTTTTAGAGCTCCATACACCCGTCCTGTATTTAAAGGAGGCATTAAATGCTCTCTATAATCCTATAAGTCCGGCCAGCCTAGCGGGACATCATTTAACCATTAAAACTATGCGACTTCTTTATCCCAGGAGAGCCAACCTAGCAATCCTCGAGATTATAAAATGAAAAAAAAACAATAGGTGTCAATCGTGCTAGGATAAGTGAAAAGGCTTCGCAAAATAAATTTACAAAGTTTCCACTCACCTTGCAGTCGATCGCCACCACTTCTGGTACCATTTCTGTTAAGTCGCCCCTATTTCTCCTTTGAACCTGGGTTGGACCTATGGGTGTATGGAGAGAACTCTGTGATCGATCGGGTAACCAAGACACACACATGAGATGGTGAATCAAAATTACAATGGTTTACTGGGTTTTCATTTATCTTACGGAGAGAGAAAAACCACTTACGGAGAGAGCTCCCTCTTATTATCAGCCAATGAGATTGAAGCATAAACTTTATATAAAAAAATAAGTATAAAACGTCATAAATTGCATATTCTGCCTAGAGATATCCCTCATTAGTAAATGAGATGAAGCCTCACTTTGCAAAGAATGCCTAATCACAAGGGAAAAAAATGCATTTTTGCTTGCACATGGTTGGATTATGGAAGTCAGCAGAGCTCCTGTTCATTTACTAAGCTCTGGAGCAGATGCCCTTACAGTGTACAACTGCACTTTGCAAAGTACACAGCCTATTTGCCTTTAGTAAATCAATGCCTTAGTCTTTTGTCTAGAGTGCTTTTGCTTGACATTTCCGGTGCCAGTAGTTGAGACTGTTCTTCCAATGTCCATTTTAAATTTCCTTTGCAAGGCTTTTACGTGTTGCAATACCATTTCCACATTTCCAGGTGGGTCAGTGTTTCTAAGGTCCAGGTAGAGGACAGGCCATCACTAAATATGATTAGGAGGATCAAAACAAAACAGCGGCTTCTTAGGGGCTAAGCACTACAGCAGCTTAACATGTAGCTATGGTAAACTTTGCCTGTGCAAAATAAATAGAATGAGTTGCCTAATAGCGCAAAATTAAATTAAACAGAGAGACTGCAAGAGTGCAAATTGATCTCCTGCCTACTTACCACAAATTAAAGAAGCACAACAATTTTCACTGTTTGTTTGTTGGTCTTTATTATACAATGTATGTTGTTATTGTTAAGAAACCCATTTCCTTATTAATTTATTTAAATCACTATGCAAACTGCTAATCACACTAATGTACCATGAGTGATAGGTCTAAATACAGGTGATACTCGAAAAATTAGAATATCGCGCAAAAGTTCATTTATTTCACTAATGCAACTTAAAAGGTGAAACTAATATATGAGATAGACTCATTAGATGCAAAGCAAGATAGTTCAAGCTGTGATTTGTCATAATTGTGATGATTATGGCTTACAGCTCCTAAAAACCCCAAATCCACAATCTCAGAAATGTAGAATTTTGTGAAAAGGTGAAATATTCTAGGCTCAAAGTGTCCCACTCTAATCAGCTAATTAAGCCATAACACCTGCAAAGGCTTTGTGAGCCTTTAAATTGTCTCTCAGTCTGGTTCAGTAGAAATCACAGTCATGGGAAAGACTGCTGACCTGACAGTTGTGCAGAAAACCATCATTGACCCCCTACATAAGGAGGGAAAGCCTCAAAAGGTAATAGCAAAAGAAGTTTGATGTTCCCGAAGTGCTGTATCAAAGCACATTAATAGAAGGTTAAGGGGAAGGGAAAAGTGTGCACAAGCAACAGGGATGACGGCAGCCTGGAGAGGATGGTCAGGAACAGGCCATTCAAAAGTGTTGGAGACTTTTACAAGGAGTGGACTGAGGCTGGAGTCAGTGCATCAAGAGCCACCACACACGGACAGATCCTGGACATGGGCTTCAAATGTCGTATTCCTCTTGTCAAGCCACTCCTGAACAACTAACAATGTCAGAAGCGTCTTACCTGGGCTAAAGAAAAACAGACCTGGTCTGTTGCTCAGAGGTCCAAAGTCCTCTTTTCTGATGAGAGCAAATTTTGCATCTCATTTGGAAACCAAGGACCCAGAGTATGGAGGAAGAATGGAAAGGCACACACTGCAAAATGCTTGAAGTCCAGGTGAAGTTTCCACAGTCTGTGTTGATTTGGGTAGCCATGTCATCTGCTGGTGTTGGTCCAATGTGCTTTATTAAGTTCAGGGTCAATGCAGCCATCTACCAGGAGATTTTGACTTCATGCTACCTTCCACAGACAAGCTTTATAGGGATGCTGACTTCATTTTCCAGCAGGACTTGGCACTTGCCCACACTGGCAAAAGCACCAAAACCTGGTTCAATGACCGTGGGATTAGTGTGCTTGATTGGCCAACAAACTCGCCTGACCTGAACCCCCATAGAGAATCTATGGGGCATTGCCAAGAGAAAGATGAGAGACACGAGCCCAAACAATGCAGAAGAGCTGAAGGCCGCTATTGAAGCATCCTGGTCTTCCATAACACCTTAGTAGTGCCACAGGCTGATAGCTTCCATGCCACGCCGCATTGAGGCAGTAATTGCTGCACAAGGGGCCAAAAACAAGTACTGAGTACATATGTTTATACTTTTCAGAGGTCCGATATCGTTCTATGTACAATCCTTGTTTTATTGATTGCATGTAATATTCTAATTTTCTGAGATTGTGGATTTGGGGTTTTCATGAACTGTAAGCCATAATAATCACAATTATGACAAATCATGGCTTGAACTATCTTGCTTTGCACGTAATGAGTCTATCTCATATATTAGTTTCACCTTTTAAGTTGCATTAGTGAAATAAATTAATTTTTGCACAATATTCAAATTTTTTGAGTATCACCTGTATTTTATTGGGGATCCCCTCAGGCCTAAAAGCAATTTCAAGGGTTGCTCCGAGGAAATGAGGTTGAGAAATTTGAAGTTTCTTTTCAGATTTCAATTTTAGCATAGGCAATGCTCCTCCTATATTTCTCAAAGTCTTTGCAAACGAAAGAACAAATATATAATATATTGCAATGTCTATGTCTATAGATTAGGCAGCTGCATTTTTCTTAGCTTACACTTGGTGATCCTGCCTATAACACACTTCTTTTCCTAGGGTAACAATGCTCACTCACTGTACTGCGGAGGAGCAGTATTGTCACCCTAAGACAGGAAAAGTGTTAGAACTACAAAACACCCTCATCATCTCCATTACATAAGTAGATGTTTTGAGGTCCACAGAAGAAACTGGGCAGAGCTGATAACATTGTTTGACATTAGATCAGCAAAAGCAGAAGTTAGGTGGTCACTGGATTTCTGACCAAATCAACTGGTACTCCTATACTTGCAGCATACTGGAAACAAAAGACAGGATAATTTGCATGCATATAATGTATACATGTATTATTATTATTCCCATACAAAATGCTTTAATCCTAAATAAACAACAATTTATAAGTAGCTGTGATTCAGTGTACACAAAAAAATAAAGAATAGGGAAGAATGTTCTTAATTTAGGGGATGTTTTATTAACAATGTGGGATGGATAGACAAATATATAGCCTAATCAGCGGGTTTTGGTATAAGCTGGTAGTCACACATTATTTTTTTTACCACCACTGAACCTTTGTAGCTCTCCATTGGCTGTCATACATTTGATGGCACACTACATATCCCAAACTTCTGCTCTGTCTATGCACCCATGCACTTCATTACTGGCCAACAATGCAAACCATAGTTCATACCAACAAATTTTGTAGTCATTTGCACCAGGTTTGTATGCTATAAACCTTTAGCGTTCAAAGGGAAAATCTTTGTGGTAGAAATTAAAGCCTATTTGAGATAATTCTCCCAACACTTTAATAAATGAGTCCAATATGCTTTTTTTGTATACCTGCAGACAGTAAAAACTGCATGAAATGTCCTGATGATGAATGGCCAAATGAGAACACAGATCAATGTATTCCCAAATCGGTGGAATTTCTCTCCTACACTGATGATATAATTGTTGCACTTTTTTCAGCTGTCTCCATCTTCTGTTGCCTTCTGACTGGTTTAATATTGGGGATATTTATACATTACCAGGACACCCCCATTGTTAAAGCTAATAACCGGAACTTGAGCTATCTTCTCCTGGTCTTCATCATGCTGAGTTTCCTCTGTGTCTTCTTGTTCCTCGGCCGTCCAGTAGATATAACCTGCATGCTGCGTGTGACCTCTTTTGGTGTCATCTTCTCAGTTGCTGTCTCTTCTCTACTTGCCAAAAGTATCATGGTGTGTATTGCTTTTAAAGCCACCAAACCTGGGAGTCCTTGGAAAAAATGGATGGGAGGTACATTGCCCAATTCTATAATGTCAACATGTTCATTGGTTCAAGTAATAATCTGTATCACTTGGTTGTCTATTTCTCCACCTTTCCAGGATCGAGACACTCACTCTTATCAGGGAAAGATCATCATTCAATGTAATGAGGGTTCTGTTATCGGCTTCTACTCTGTCCTGGCATATATGGGGCTTCTGGCAGCTGTGAGTTTCATTATAGCTTTTTTAGGCAGGACATTACCGGACAGTTTTAATGAGGCCAAGTACATCACCTTTAGCATGCTGGTGTTCTGCAGTGTCTGGATTGCCATGATCCCGGCCTATCTGAGCACTAAAGGGAAAGACATGGTGGCTGTGGAGATTTTTGCCATAATGGCATCAAGTATTGGACTTATTGGCTTTATGTTTTTCCCAAAATGTTATATTATTCTGTTTAGACCTGACCTGAATACAAAAGTAGGGTTGTTTGGGAATAGAACAAAATAATTTTTATACCATATTGTAAACATAATCTAATCTCCTCAATTTGACAGTATATTACATAGGGATATTAAAAATGAATGCAATATAATTCCACAAATGTTTCTTTGAAACGTTAGTGTTTTATTTAGCTTTTTGTTACATTAAATATGTTGTATGACTGAATGTTTGATTTGGTATCTTTAAGATTATGTACCTTTCATTTTCCTCATATTCATGTATTGGAATAGTTTGTGAGATACGTTTTATCACAATGCACTGCATTGTCTTAAAAGTCTTCGCAATATTCAAAATGCACAAAAAAAATACTTTCCATTCCTTGCATCCCCTATTCCCATACCCCCGATTCTTCAAAATATATTTCAGTCATAGCTCAGGTAAGGTTCAATAGAAGTTGGCTAGTGGCAGGACAGCAAATATAATAGACCCAAAAAGGGAGAGAAGAGGCTGATTTTATCCTGCAATAAAAAAATTGATTCAGTGGCAGAAAAGTATTTTAGCAGCTTTGATAGGCCTCACTTTCAGAGACACAGGACAAGAGATTTCCTGCAATAAAACATATAGCTTTGCATATAGACATATAGACAAAAAAAACTCCAGTGACAGGATAAAACACTTTTAGCTATTGGAGACCTTAAATTTGGAGACATAAGGCAAAAGGAAGGAAGAGAGGTAGTAATGCTGGCAGCAATTACAATTTAATTTATGCAGCTTTAAATGAAACATTTATTTTGTGGAAGCTGCAATAGGTATACAGAGATTGTCTCTAATCCAGGCATGCTTAGTTTATCCTGCTGTGCTGAATGTCCTAATGTCAGAAATTACACTTGTAGCAGGGCAAGCCAATATCAGTTTTGGAACCAATATTGTAGGCAATCATAAGGTTTAGTAGTTAAATTAAAACATATTTTGCTGTGTGCCACTGCAAATCAATGGATCCAAATGTAAATAAATAAACAAATAATGAATAAAGTAAATGAGTATGAGTATCTGTATCAATGTACACAGTAAGTAGTAAACAGATCAATGCACACAATTAGTGATAACTGGTAAACAAATCAGTGCCTGTATACAATGTGACCACAACTATCAGTGCCAATAGTATACTTATAAGTGACTGGTGTGAATAAAACACGCATAAAAGTCCAGGTGCAAGCAATGCTTAATGTGATGTGATATATTCAACTAGGTTTTCCATACCTTTCTAATTCCTGGCAGTGATTTTTAGTGACTGGTGTCTACTCTTGCCGTGACACCTCGGTGCTCTCAAGCCTCTCAGCTTACTACTGTAATTGTAAACAGCATTGAATAGATGGCTTTCTATGGGGGTCCATGTGTTTCCACCTGCCTCTAGGGGTCCTTGTTTGGGTAACCTGGGTAACTTAGGGAACTCTAAGGTGGGTAATGCTTCCTCTACAGTGATCCTGTGGTTCCTTTCCGATATACTCTGTGGTGGTAGTGTGTAAGGAATAAGTTTCCAATAGTGTGATATCATTTTTCCAAGATTTATTAATAAAAACAGCTAGTTTTACTCACCTTTTACAATGTAAAAACAAACAAATACTCCATGAGTAGCGAGCTCCTACTTCTGCATCACTTCCAGTTTGCCTGTTGCTCAATCCCGACGCATAGCGTCATGCCCACATAACTTCATCAGGGGTCCCCTGATAAAAAAACTACTTTGATGTCTGTCCACCTTCCTACACTTCTCCTTCATCTCTCAGGCCTCCTCCACTACTGATACTCCCTTGGTCTTGTGTTTCCTCTGTGTCCCAGGGATGAAAGAAATAGACAGAGGTTCCTGATCGTCCTGAGTAGCATCCTTTCGATCTTCTGTCTGCTGTGCCTAGGAAAGAGGACAAGCATGCAGTACTCCCTTCTAAACCATAACAGGTTAAATGCCCTTAAAAGAGAAGCATGGGTTTAAAAAAAAACAAAAAAAAACCTTATACAACACCTAAGTAGATGTAGCATTGATCAATCTGTCCCCCGTTGCCTCTGTAGCAATCAAACATTGCTGATCGCTCAGTTCTCCCCTCTGCTCTGAGCAGAGAGCCATGACTTTCAGTCAATGGCTTTCTGCTCTGCCCCTCCTGCTCTCACTTTAGTGCTGGGCTGGGTAGGAGAGGGATCAGCTGACACATGGGTGGGTCCCAACTGTAAAGTCAGGATCCTTCCCCAGCCTGGACTGGCTTTAAATGGGTTATATGAGTGCAGAATGAACTACTTTGGCCATACTTCTATTATTACATGGGGGGGACCCTCTTGAAAATACACAGCATCCCTACTCATTCACAAAAATGTACATACTGTAGTATATAAAAACACCACACTTTTCGACAAGTCCTGTATTAAAAAAAAAAAAAAGATTCCAGCAATGTAAATTCATTGTCAATCGCATCATCCAGTGATTCAGATCATGATGAATGATGTCCATCGACTTTGTTCGAGAAAAATAAAAAAACACCTACCAGCTGAAATGTATGATCCTCGTTTTCTATTTAATCGGTTTTTATTGGTACATTTTCATAAACATACATGGGTAACATCAAATAAAATGGGAAATAGTCAAACATAAAAGATTGGTACCTCCCCCCCAGGGCTCATGAAATAATAATGATGCTAAGTAGAACAGCCTAAGCAGCCACTATAAAAATAAATAAATTATCTCAAAATATGCTACAGTAAATACTCTAGAATTTTAAAATTCAAAGCAGGCATATAAAGGCATATAGAACCTCAATAGCTCCCGTCACTATCGCTTGTCAAACTCTCACCTCTCAGCTGACCTCTCGTTGAGCGGTGTTTTCGAGTCTACAGATGATCGGACAGCGTAGGATGCTGTGTGGTCAAATTGTAAGTGCGCATTTGTAAGGAGGGGTATTTTTATCAACAATAAATTTTATTGGATTACACTATGTGCACATTTCTTTTGCTTGCCATGTGCAACACTTAGATGGAGAGACGCGGTGCCTGCTGCCAGCAATTGTTTAAAACCCAAACTTAATACCCATGTTTATCTGGTAAGTTCATAACCTTAGGGGAGTTTTCACACGTGGTGTGGTGACGGAATTCAGCTGGATTTAACCCCACATGAACTTATTTTGGACTTGCTATTGTTATATACATCAAAAGAAATGCATTTAATCATTGCAGTCCTTGTTTGTGATTGTTTACTCTAATGTTAGAGTATTTACTGTAGCATATTTTGAGATCATACATAGGTAACAATGTGAACACTGTTCGTCACAAAGTGAGTTGGTGTACATACAGGAATAACATTGGAAACAAAATTGTGAACTGTTGTCGAACCATACAACCTTATTATCGTCACAATAATAACTATCAAGGTTGTGGTGTTCCTCTCAGACACCCCTATTAGGAGCACTTTTGTGTCACGTGAGGAGAGCAGAACCACTTTGTATTTACTTAGTATGAGCTTTAACTCTCATAACATGTGTATTGTATAACTTCTTCTTATACGTATGATAAACTTGAGTGGACAATTCATATTACTCGGTCAAGAAGAAATAAGGATGAGATGTAAGTGTTATATGAACCTCGCTGCTCTAGACCATTGTGACCAGGGTTTCCATACTTCTCGAGTTTTGGTAGGTTGACTGTTGCTGACGGCCATTATAGTCTCAAAGCTGTAGTGAAGATTCACTAGGTCGATAGTGTTTGCAATGGTTGGAATCTGGTCAGTTTTCCAAAGTCTTGTTAGATTTAGTCTGGTGGCCAAAAGTATATAAGTTGTAACATGCCTGAAGGATTTTGGGATTTTTTCGATATTTAAGTTTAGTACTGCAAGCTCGGGTGAGGGGTGTACTGAGCTGTTGGTTACGTCTGATATGATTTTAAAATGGATTTCCAGAATATATGAATCATGTCACCTTTGGCTGCTTTACATCTACAACAGGTGCCAGGAGTTTGGGGGCTAAAATATGACATTTTAGCAGGTGTCTTATACCATCTAAGCAATAGTTTTTGGGTTAGTTCCCATAGAGCGCAGCCTTTCGTAGCTTTATAGATGGTTTAAGGCTTGTTGCCATTGTTTGTCAGAGTAGCAATGTGCTAGGTCTGCCTCCCATTGGATGTGTGGGAGTGTTTTAGTGAATATGTTCTTTTGGTGAAGGAGATTATAAAAGTGGGAAATGCCTTTTATTTTGGAGGTAGGATTTGTTAAGAATTCCCATGTTGTTGGGGGTATGACATAAAGGGGAAGTGGTATTGCTTGTAGGCATTGGCGTATTCTTATGTATGCAAACATTCTGATACGGGAAGATTGAATTCCTTTTGCAGGAGGGAAAAAGATTTTGGTTGTGTCACTTGTATCAGGTTTTGTAAAAAGTTAACTCATTTATGGGTCCAGTGTGTCAGTAATATGTCTGGCGAAAAGTGGTGAAGAGACTCTATTGGTATTTGGTTGGGAGGGGTAGTGGGGGAGTAGTCAGAGTGTTGTATCATTTTTTTTACATGCTTGGACCGATGTTTTCATGGTGGGAGAGATGGCGGAAAGGATGATGGTTCCTAGAGGAGTGCTTAATAACCAAGTCTTAAGATTTGGATGGTGGAGGGAGATGTTTTCTATTTGACCCCCTTAGAGTGTTTGGTTGGGTTTGGAACCAATCTGGTAGTTGGGCAAGAATAGCTGCTAGATAGTAGTCTTCAAAATTGATGGACCCTGTTCTACTCGCTAATTTTTGTTTTATGAGTTTTGAGTGTGCACATCTGGGTCTTTTACCTTTCCCGAGATACTTGTTAAAAACAGTTTGGAGGGATCTAAAGGATGAGATGGGAGTGGGGAGAGTTCTGAATAGGTACAGTATTTGTGGAAGGCATGTCATTTTAAATGCTGCAAGTCTCCCTGACCATTAAAGTTCTTGTTTTGCTATTTGTTGGAATTCTGTTTGTATTCTGTTGAGGAGGGGTTTAAAGTTGGTGGAGTAGAAGCTTTTAACCGATTTTGTTAGTTGGACCCCTAGGTAGGAGATGTCCTTATCTGCCCATATAAAGGGTGTTGTAGTTGGAGCAAGTTTTTGGTCGTGGCATCTAGTTTTAGATCAAGAATAAATGATTTGGTCATATTCACTTTATCATAGGAAACCTTACTGAACCAGTTCAGTGGTTTTTGTACTTCTGCCAGGGAAGAAGCCAGGTTTGTTAGGATTAAGATCACATCATCCGCAAAAAGGCTGATTTTGTGGAAAGTTTTACCTATTTTACCTATTGTTAGACCTGAGATTGAGGGGTTTGCTCTGATGTGTTCCGCCAGAGGTTTCATGAGTAGGTTGAATATAAGTGGGGATAGTGGGCAACCTTGGCGGGTGCCGTTTGTTATGGGAAACGGTTGAGATACCGCAAACATTTGAGCAGATAGGGTGAAATATAGTGCCATGATAGCTCCAAGGATAAATCCCTTGAACCTGAATTTTTGGATAACCTATTTGAGGTAGGACCAGTGTACCCTATTGAACGCCTTCTCTGCATCCAGAGATAGAAGCAGAGAAGACGTTCGGCTGCATTCAGTTTGGTGAATCAGATTAATCATTCTTCTAGTGGCATCCGGTGCCTGCCTGCCTTTAGTAAAACCTGTCTGATCTCTGTGTATGAGGGTGTGCATAATGTCTAGAAATTGTGCTGTGATAGTTTTGGCGTAAATTTTTAGGTCTAGATTGAGTAGTGATATTGGGCAGAAATTTTGGGGTGTATTCAGCTCCTTCCCTGGTTTTGGTAGTGTTATTATTAATGCATTCAGAGATTCGTTTGAGAATGTAGAAGAGGAGGCTGCGCTACTGAATACATTTTTTAAGTGTGGGGTTAATTGCTCGGAGAACTGTTTATAGTATTCCCCTGTCAGTCTGTCTGGTCCTGGTGCTTTCCCTGTAGGAAGGGATGAGCTTCATGTTCGAGTCGAACGCATGTTCGACTCAAACATCGGGTGTTCGATCGTTTGTCGAATTGCGAACGATATGTGCCGTTTGCGCCAAATTCGTGTGGCGCGTCACGGCCCATAATTCACTGCGGCATCGCAGTGCATTGCTGGCTGATGATTGGCCAAGCATGCACTATGAGGGTCATAGTGCATGCTTGGCCAATCACAGCGCCGTTGGTAGAGAGAACTGTAATTTGCCAAAGCCAGGGTGGCTTTGGCTAATTATGGCTCAGGGGGTTTAGAACATGCCCCACACTATATAAGGCCGCCTACACGGCGGCCCTGTGTAGTGTGTTCCGGTGTGCTTAGAGAGAAAGAGAGACAGTGTCATTTCATTTGAGTTAGCTAGATTAGGCAGGGCAGTCAGTGAGTTAGCTACACTTACAGTGTATTGTGTATATATATGCATCCCAGGTGTTGCATATATATATATATATATATACACTGTATTCGGTTTAGCTAGATCGTTCCTGTTATATTCCTTTTGACAGGCAGGCTTGTCTTGTTACAGTATTTACAGCTACCTGAAGAAAATTGCTGGTGTTCTTTTGATCCTATTAGTACCACAGTCAGGCAGCTAGACTATTTACAGTTAGTGTAGTGCATCCTCCTCACAGTGTTCAGTTAAAGCTACAAGTTGGTTTAGTGTGACCTCTGCACAGTGTTCAGCTAAAACTACAAGTTAGTGTAGTGCACAGTGTTCAGCTAAAGCTACAAGTTAGGGTAGTGCGTTCTCCTCACAGTATTCAGCTAAAACTACAAGTTAGTGTAGAGCGACCTCTGCACAGTGTTCAGCTAAAGCTACAAGTTAGTGTAGTGCGTCCTCCTCACAGTGTTCAGCTAAAACTACAAGTTAGTGTAGTGAGACCTCTGCACAGTGTTCAGCTAAAGCTACAAGTTATTGTAGTGCGTCCTCCTCACAGTGTTCAGCTAAAACTACAAGTTAGTGTAGTGCGACCTCTTCACGGTGTTTAGCTAAAGCTACAAGTTAGTGTAGTGCGTCCCCCTTACAGTGTTCAGCTAAAACTACAAGTTAGTGTAGTGAGACCTCTGCACAGTGTTCAGCGAAAGCTACAAGTTAGTGTAGTGCGTCCTCCTCACAGTGTTCAGCTAAAGCTACAAGTTAGTTTAGTGTGACCTCTGCACAATGTTTAGCTAAAGCTACAAGTTAGGGTAGTGCGTCCTCCTCACAGTGTTCAGCTAAAGCCACAAGTTGGTGTGGTGTGTCCTCCTCACAGTGTTCAGCGAAAACTACATGTTAGTGTAGTGCGACCTCTGCACAGTGTTCAGCTAAAGCTACAAGTTAGTGTAGTGGGTCCTCCTCACAGTGTTCAGCTAAAACTACAAGTTAGTTTAGTGTGACCTTTGCACAGTGTTCAGCTAAAGCTACAAGTTAGGGTAGTGCGTCCTCCACACAGTGTTCAGCTAAAGCTACAAGTTGGTGTAGTGTGTCCTCCTCACAGTGTAGTGCGACCTCTGCACAGTGTTCAGCTAAAGCTACAAGTTAGTGTAGTGGGTCCTCCTCACAGTGTTAAGCTAAAACTACAAGTTAGTGTAGTGAGACCTCTGCACAGTGTTCAGCTAAAGCTACAAGTTAGTGTAGTGCGTCCTCCTCACAGTGTTCAGCTAAAACTACAAGTTAGTGTAGTGCGACCTCTGCACAGTGTTCAGCTAAAGCTACAAGTTAGTGTAGTGCATCCTCCTCACAGTGTTCACTAAACCTACAAGTTATTTTTTTGCGAGCTCTGCACAGTGTTCAGCTAAAGCTACCTGTAGAAGGTTGGTGGTGTTTTCCTGATCCTATCACTACCGCAGGCAGCTAAATAAGCTACAAGTTAGTGTAGTGCGAGCTCTGCACAGTGTTCAGCAAAAGCTACCTGTAGAAGGTTGGTGGTGTTTTCCTGATCCTATCACTACCGCAGGCAGCTACAGTGCCTTGCAAAAGTATTCGGCCCCCTTGAACTTTTCAACCTTTTGCCACATTTCAGGCTTCAAACATAAAGATATAAAATTTTAATTTTTTGTGAAGAATCACCAACAAGTGGGACACAATTGTGAAGTGGAACGAAATCTATTGGATATTTTAAACTTTTTTAGCAAATAAAAAACTGAAAAGTGGTGCGTGCAAAATTATTCGGCCCCTTTACTTTCAGCGCAGCAAACTCACTCCAGAAGTTGAGCGAGGATCTCTGAATGATCCAATGTTGTCCTAAATGACTGATGGTGATAAATAGAATCCACCTGTGTGTAATCAAGTCTCTGTATAAATGCACCTGCTCTGTGATAGTCTCAGGGTTCTGTTGAAAGCGCAGAGAGCATCATGAAGACCAAGGAACACACCAGGCAGGTCCGTAATACTGTTGTGGAGAAGTTTAAAGCCGGATTTGGATACAAAAGGATTTCCCAAGCTTTAAACATCCCAAGGAGCACTGTGCAAGCGATCATTTTGAAATGGAAGGAGTATCAGACCACTGCAAATCTACCAAGACCTGGCTGTCCCTCTAAACTTTCAGCTCAGACAAGGAGAAGACTGATCAGAGATGCAGCCAAGAGGCCCATGATCACTCTGGACGAACTGCAGAGAACTACAGCTGAGGTGGGAGAGTCTGTCCATAGGACAACAATCAGTCGTACACTGCACAAATCTGGCCTTTATGGAAGAGTGGCAAGAAGAAAGCCATTTCTCAAAGATATCCATAAAAAGTCTCGTCTAAAGTTTGCCACAAGCCACCTGGGAGACACACCAAACATGTGGAAGAAGGTGCTCTGGTCTGATGAAACCAAAATCGAACATTTTGGCCACAATGCCAAACGATATGTTTGGCATAAAAGCAACACAGCTCATCACACTCAACACACCATCCCCACCGTGAAACATGGTGGTGGCAGCATCATGGTTTGGGCCTGCTTTTCTTCAGCAGGGACAGGGAAGATGGTTAAAATTGAGGGGAAGATGGATGCAGCCAAATACAGGACCATTCTGGATGAAAACCTGTTGGAGTCTGCAAAAGACCTGAAACTGGGACGGAGATTTATCTTCCAACAAGACAATGATCCCAAACATACAGCAAAATCTACAAAGGAATGGTTCACAAATAAACGTATCCAGGTGTTAGAATGGCCAAGTCATATCCAGACCTGAATCCAATCGAGAATCTGTGGAAAGAGCTGAAAACTGCTGTTCACAAACGCTCTCCATCCAACCTCACTGAGCTCGAGCTGTTTTGCAAGGAAGAATGGGCAAGAATTTCAGTCTCTCGATGTGCAAAACTGATAGAGACATACCCCAAGCGACTTGCAGCTGTAATCGCAGCAAAAGGTGGCTCTACAAAGTATTAACGCAAAGGGGCCGAATAATTTTGCACTCCCCACTTTTCATTTTTTTATTAGTTAAAAAAGTTTCAACAATCCAATAGATTTCCTTCCACTTCACAATTGTGTCCCACTTGTTGGTGATTCTTCACAAAAAATAAAAATTTTATATCTTTATGTTTGAAGCCTGAAATGTAGCAAAAGGTTGAAAAGTTCAAGGGGGCCGAATACTTTCGCAAGGCACTGTAAATAAGCTACAAGTTATTTTTTGGCGAGCTCTGCACAGTGTTCACCTAAAGCTACCTGTAGAAGGTTGGTGGTGTTTTCCTGATCCTATCACTACCGCAGGTAGCTAAATAAGCTACAAGTTATTTTTTGGCGAGCTCTGCACAGTGTTCACCTAAAGCTACCTGTAGAAGGTTGGTGGTGTTTTCCTGATCCTATCACTACCGCAGGCAGCTAAATAAGCTACAAGTTAGTGTAGTGCGAGCTCTGCACAGTGTTCACCTAAAGCTACCTGTAGAAGGTTGGTGGTGTTTTCCTGATCCCATCACTACCGCAGGCAGCTAAATAAGCTACAAGTTAGTGTAGTGCGAGCTCTGCACAGTGTTCACCTAAAGCTACCTGTAGAAGGTTGGTGGTGTTTTCCTGATCCTATTACTACCGCAGGCAGCTAAATAAGCTACAAGTTAGTGTAGTGCGAGCTCTGCACAGTGTTCACCTAAAGCTACCTGTAGAAGGTTGGTGGTGTTTTCCTGATCCTATTACTACCACAGGCAGCTAAATAAGCTACAAGTTAGTGTAGTGCGAGCTCTGCACAGTGTTCAGCTAAAGCTACCTGTAGAAGGTTGGTGGTGTTTTCCTGATCCCATCACTACCGCAGGCAGCTAAATAAGCTACAAGTTATTTTTTTGCGAGCTCTGCACAGTGTTCATCTAAAGCTACCTGTAAAAGGTTGGTGGTGTTCTCATACTACAGGCAGGCAGTTGATTTTGCTAGCTGCAGTATCAGTACATATATATATATATATATATATATATCCCAGCTTAATGCAGCTACAGACCATTAGTATGTCTGGAAGGCCAACAAGTAGAGGCAGACAGTCACAAGCCAATAAAAGAGGGCAAGCAGGCTCTGTGTCTAGAGGCCACAGTGCTGGTCGTGGAGACGGTGCATCCTCATCAGCACGTGGCCGTGGGACACGCTTTGCCTTTTTTTCGTCAGCTGGCCGTGTTGAGCCGCAACATGCGGAAGACTTGGTCGAGTGGATGACCAAGCCGTCCTCATCCTCCTCATCCACTCTGACCCATGCTCAGGGTACTTTGTCTGGCAAAGCAGCGGCCTCTTCCCTCGGCTCAATGTCATCAGTGACTCCTTCCCTAGCCCCACCATGTCCTCCTGAGGAGTCCCTCGAACTGTTTGACCACAGTGTTGGGTACATGCTGCAGGAGGATGCCCAGTGTTTGGAAGGCTCTGATGATGATACTGAGGTAGATGAAGGCAGTAACGTGAGAACGGACAGAGGGGTGCCCAAGAAGGACAGCAATCTGGCAGTCATGCTCCCCCTGCTGCAGCATACTGCCAGGTTTGCTCCAGTAATGAGGAGGGAGGGGATGATGAGGTCACTGACTCAACGTGGGTGCCTGATAGGAGAGAGGAGGAGGAGGAGGCACATCACCAACGAGGCAGGATGCCCTCCAGGGGCCAGCCTAAGGGCAGCACACTGACTGCATCACACCCCAAAGCTCCGCATGTACAGGGCGCTGCAGTCTCTACGCGTTATTCAAAAAGTTCTTTGGTGTAGGCCTTTTTTGAGACGAGTGCATCAGATCGCACCGCTGCTATTTGCAACATATGTCTCAAGCGTATCTCGCGTGGCCAAAACATCTCCCGCTTGGGCACCACATGCTTAACCAGACATATGTTGACCTGCCATGCAGTTTGTTGGCAAGCGTATCTAAAAGACCCACACCAAAGAACAAAGAGGACCTCTCCTTGCTCCTCATCAGCTGAGATCTCCAACCCCACTATACCTTCAGTCCCCTCTGAGACCTGCACTGAGAGGAATGAAGGTGTAGATTTAGGTGTGTCACAGCCAAGTACTTGTGGGCAATCTGCTTTCGGTACACCGACATCAGATTGTACTAGGCAAATTTCCCTGCTCCAGCTGCTGCACCGCCTAAAGAAGTTCGCTCCCAGCCATCCACATGCCCAGCGGTTGAATGCTAGCTTGGCAAAATTGCTAGCACTTTAACTGCTGCCTTTTCAGTTGGTAGACTCTGCCCCCTTACGTGAGTTTGTCGAATGTGCGGTTCCTCAGTGGCAGGTACCCAAACGCCACTTTTTCTCACGGAAGGCGATTCCAGCTCTCTACCGGCATGTGGAAGGCAATGTCCATGCCTCGCTGGACAGGGCGGTCAGCGGTAAGGTGCATATTACCGCTGACTCATGGTCCAGCAGGCATGGACAGGGATGTTACCTAAGTTTCACCGCTCATTGGGTGACTCTGCTGGCAGCTGGGAAGGATGCAGGACAAGGTGCAGTAGTGTTGGAGGATGTTCCACCACCACGCCTCCAAAATGCCACTACTAATGATTGTGACACACCTCTCTCTACTCCCCCCTCCTCTTCTTCTTCCTCCATGGCCTCTTCCTGTGATTTGTCCTCGGAACCAGTGGTGCTCCGTAGGCGTTCAAGGGGCTACGCAAGTACGCAGGCCAAAAGATGCCATGCGGTGCTTGAGCTGGTGTGCTTGGGGGACAGGAGCCACACTGGGGCAGAGGTTCTGTCAGCTCTGCAGGGGCAGGTTCAGAGGTGGTTGACGCCACGCCAACTTAAGGCAGGAATGGTGGTTTGCGACAATGGCACCAACCTCCTCTCTGCCCTCCAACAGGGACAAATGACCCATGTGCCCTGTTTGGCTCACGTCCTTAACTTGGTGGTGCAGCGGTTCTTGGGCAGGTACCCGGGCTTACAGGATGTCCTGAGGCAGGCCAGGAAAGTCTGTGTGCTTTTCCGCAGGTCATATAATGCCAGTGCTCAGCTGGCGGACCTCCAAAAGGAGTTTAACCTGCCCAAGAACCGCCTAATCTGTGACATGCCCACCAGGTGGAACTCAACGTTGGCCATGCTGCAGCAGCTGCACACGCAGCAGAGGGCCATCAATGAGTACCTGTGCGACTATGGCACCAGGACAGGGTCAGGGGAGATTGTTTTTTTTTCCCCACGCCAGTGGGCCATGATCAGGGATTCATGCACTGTCCTGTCACCATTTGAGGAGGCCACGAGGATGGTGAGCAGTGACAGTGCATGCATCAGTGACACTGTCCCCCTTGTTCACCTGTTGGAGCACAAGCTGTGTGGAAGGATGGACAGGGCACTTGAGGCAGAACAGAGGCAGGAAGAGGAGGACTTCCTTAGCTCTCAAGGCCCCCTTTATCCAGACAGTGTTCCTGCGTGCCCGCCGATCACACAGGAAGAGGACGAGGAGGAGGAGGAGGAGGAGGATTGTGTCAGTATGGAGGTGGAGCCTGGCACTCAGCATCAGCAGCAGTCTTTAAGGGATCAGTCCCAAGAAACACATGGACTTGTACGTGGCTGGGAGGAGGTGGCTGCGGACCATGTCATCCTTAGTGACCCAGAGGACTCCGGACCGAATGCCTCAGCAATCCTATGCTGCATGGCCTCCCTGATCCTGCAAAGCCTGCGTAAGGATCCTCGTATTTGTGGTATCAAGGAGAAGGACCAATACTAGCTGGCAACCCTCCTTGATCCACGTTACTAATTTCTGCACGTACGCTGATGGGTTTATACATGTGTGAGTTACTTTTTGGTACTTATAGGGATACTACTTATGGTATATTTCTACACATGATGAGTGCATCATTTTTGGTTTATCCACACATATTATTACTACCACCAGTACAATAACCACACATCTTGTGAGGAGATTATACATGTAATAGTACACCTGGTTATACACATAACCTGCAATTAGGTGGGGCACCCCCGCTGTGGAGCCAGCACATTGGCCTTTTATTACTACTTATTCAGTTTTTACTCTTACACTCACTTACGCTCATTATAACCAATTCTAGGGAGCGCCATTACCCCATTCTATCTATCCGTTCACCTCTGAAGTACCCCTAGGGGAGCTTCTTTAGGGGGGGCAGCATACCTACATATTGTCTTAAGCGCAGTTATCACACTATATATAACTATCTAGTCAACACCTTAGGGTGAGACATTAGACTGCAGCTATGGACATTTTCGGCTATATGGGCAATAGAAACATTGATTTCTGAGATATTTTTAGTCAAGACATAGTCAACAATGCACAAGACATGCACAGCCTGATGAAAAAACTGAGACACACAATGGAAAAACAACTTAGGGTCTGGTGGGACAAAGCTATTATGGAAACCTATATCAAAGCTAAAATGACACCTAGGAGATTTAGGTGGGAACTAGATCCTAATGATGGTATCACTGACCCAGAATTAATGGAGGAGGAGTGGTACTCCTTTTTTAATGGCTGTGAAAATGAATTGCTGCATAAAATCACTAAAAGGAGAAGATTCAAATTAAAGGGGATTGAAGCTAGTATTGTTAAAATAAAAAATCAGCTGTTACCGTTTGCTAATCAGACGGAATATAAAAATAAAGAAAAGGAACTCCAGGAGATCATTAAAAAATATGACAACCAAATACAGGCAAAAAAGCAGAAGAAAAATAAAAGGGATACATTGGATTATCAGGGTATGAATGTATAAAAAATGGCAAACAGCTATTGTAGTCATACCAGAAGATGATATGGGGGCGGATGATAGCCCTGATACTTCCATGGAGATGGAACTGGAGGGACTGATCAATAACACACCCCAACAAGCAACCAGAACGAATATTGGATTCCCATACAGACGGCAACAAGACACACCATATAGACACACGGCAAGACCCGGAAACAGGAGCGTCAACTATCAGGATCAGCCCGGGTATAGAACTCCCCAGACGCCCAGATATAATGTACCTACCAGAAATAGGTTCTCACCATTAAGGGATAATAGGTGGGCTCGATACGGGAGCAACCATGAAGACCCCCCCTATTCACAGTATCGTAGCGATCCGAGACCCTCCAGGGATTTTCCCAAGCGTTGGGCCAGAGACAGACCACCAGGGAGATGGAAGGCATGGCCTGCTTACAGGAACTCCGGCTGGAGAGGAATGAACACGGACAGAAGCGGAACCCGAGGAGAACAATACAGGACCATGGAAGAAGCTTACCAGCCATACATGGAACAGGGACACCCCAGGGAAGACCAGGACAGGAGTCATGGGAGAGAGATGGTATACACACAAAGACCCGAAGAAAGAAGAAGACAACTAGAGGAAACAGAGGAGGGAAGAAGAAAACGAAGAAGAGAACATTAGGAAAGGGTATTTTCAACCTCAGTGATGTTTTATTCACAGAGGATGAAATGAGAATTCTGGACTTAGGACTCAAGTTTGCACCCGAGAAATCCCTGGATAAGTTTGAAAAGTATATTGATTTAAAAAAATTTATGAGGAAATTGAACCTCAAGAAACATTTCTTTACAAATAAAGATACAAGAATTAAAAAGGAACCACTGTACGTGCATACCAAGTTGAAAAATAATTCTACCTTCAATCCCACAACATCAGGGAATCAATGTATGGGAGCCTTCCAAAAAATGGTTGAGGACGACCTGAGGAAATTGGAAAAACGCAGGAATCATAAAACCAAAAATGTCTGGAAAACTATAAAGGCCTTGGGTGAAAGAAAAGATGTGGTCATTCTACCCGCAGATAAGGGGGGAGGACTGGTGATATTGAATAAGAGGGATTATGAGGAAGAAATGGAGAATCTGCTCCGGGTAGAGAATACCCACAATAAACTCAATAAGAATCCTAAACGGACCTACGAGAAGAAATTGAAAGCTTATGTCAAAAAAGGGAAAGATATGGGTATTCTCAATAACAAAGAAGCGGAGTATCTGGTCTCTAGTTTCACCAAAACCCCGGTTATTAGGGATGAGCTTCGAGTTCGAGTCGAACTCATGTTCGACTCGAACATTGGCTGTTCGCAAGTTCGCCGATCAGCGAACAATTTGGGGTGTTCGCGGCAAATTCGAATGCCGCGGAACACCCTTTAAAAGTCTATGGGAGAAATCAAAAGTGCTAACTTTAAAGGCTAATATGCAAGTTATTGTCATAAAAAGTGTTTGGGGACCTGGGTCCTGCCCCAGGGGACATGGATCAATGCAAAAAAAAAGTTTTTAAAACAGCCGTTTTTTCAGGAGCAGTGATTTTAATAATGCTTAAAGTCAAACAATAAAAGTGTACTATCCCTTTAAATTTAGTACCTGGGGGGTGTCTATAGTATGCCTGTAAAGGGGCGCATGTTTCCTGTGTTTAGAACAGTCTGACAGCAAAATGACATTTTGAAGGAAAAAACCCATTTAAAACTACCCGCGGCTATTGCATTGCCGACAATACACATAGAAGTTCATTGATAAAAACGGCATGGGAATTCCCCAAAGGGGAACCCCGAACCAAAATTAAAAAAAAAATGACGTGGGAGTCCCCCTAAATTCAATACCAGGCCCTTCAGGTCTGGTATGGATATTAAGGGGAACCCCAGGCAAAATTTAAAAAAAAATTACGTGGGGTTCCCCCTAAATTCCATACCAGACCCTTCAGGTCTGGTATGGATTTTAAGGGGAACCCCGTGCCAAAAAAAAAAAAAAAAGGCGTGGGGTCCCCCCAAAAATCCATACCAGACCCTTATCCCAGTACGCAACCTGGCAGGCCGCAGGAAAAGAGGGGGGGACGAGAGTGCGCCCCCCCTCCTGAACCGTACCAGGCCACATGCCCTCAACATTGGGAGGGTGCTTTGGGGTAGCCCCCCAAAACACCTTGTCCCCATGTTGATGAGGACAAGGGCCTCATCCCCACAACCCTGGCCGGTGGTTGTGGGGGTCTGCGGGCGGGGGGCTTATCGGAATCTGGAAGCCCCCTTTAACAAGGGGACACCCAGATCCCGCTCCCCCCCTGTGTGAAATGCTAAGGGGGTACTTACCCTTACCATTTCACTAAAAAACTGTCAAAAATGTTAAAAATAACAAGAGACAGTTTTTGACAATTCCTTTATTTAAATGCGTCTTCTTTCTTCTATCTTCCTTCATCTTCTGGTTCTTCTGGTCCTTCTGGTTCTTCCTCCGGCGTTCTCGTCCAGCATCTCCTCCGCGGAGTCTTCTATCTTCTTCTCCTCGGGCCGCTCCGCACCCATGGCATGGGGGGAGGCTCCCGCTCTTCTCTTCTCTTCTTCTTTTCTTCTCTTCTTCTCTTCTTCATTTTCTTCTCCGGGCCGCTCCGCACCCATGCTGGCATGGAGGGAGGCTCCCGCTGTGTGACGGCGCTCCTCGTCTGACAGTTCTTAAATAACGGGGGATGGGGCCACCCGGCGACCCCCCCCTCTGACGCACGGGACATGACGGGACTTCCCTGTGGCATTCCCCGTGACATCACAGGGAAGTCCCGTCAAGTCACCGTGCGTCAGAGGGGGGCGGGGTCACCGGGTGGCCCCGCCCCCGTTATTTAAGAACTGTCAGATGAGGAGCGCCGTCACACAGCGGGAGCCTCCCTCCATGCCAGCATGGGTGCAGAGCGGCCCAGAGAAGAAAATGAAGAAGAGAAGAAGAGAAGAAAAGAAGAAGAGAAGAGCGGGAGCCTCCCCCCATGCAATGGGTGCGGAGCGGCCCGAGGAGAAGAAGATAGAAAACGCCGTGGAGGAGATGCTGGACAAGAACGCCGGAGGAAGAACCAGAAGAGCCAGAAGAACCAGAAGAACCAGAAGATGAAGGAAGATAGAAGAAAGAAGAAGCATTTAAATAAAGGAATTGTCAAAAACTGTCTCTTGTCATTTTTTAACATTTTTGACAGTTTTTTAGTGAAATGGTAGGGGTAAGTACCCCCTTACCATTTCACACAGGGGGGGGGCCCGGATCTGGGGGTCCTCTTGTTAAAGGCGGCTTCCAGATTCCGATAAGCCCCCCGCCTGCAGACCCCCACAACCACCGGCCAGGGTTGTGGGGATGAGGCCCTTGTCCTCATCATCATGGGGACAAGGTGTTTTGGGGGGCTACCCCAAAGCACCCTCCCAATGTTGAGGGCATGTGGCCTGGTACGGTTCAGGAGGGGGGGGCGCACTCTTGTCCCCCCCTCTTTTCCTGCGGCCTGCCAGGTTGCGTGCTCGGATAAGGGTCTGGTATGGATTTTTGGGGGGACCCCACGCCGTTTTTTTTTTTTTTTGGTGTGCGGTTCCCCTTAAAATCCATACCAGTCCTTAAGGGCCTGGTATGGAATTTAGGGGGACTCCCACGTCATTTTTTTTTTTAATTTTGGTTCGGGGTTCCCCTTTGGGGAATTCCCAAGCCATTTTTATCAATGAACTTCTATGTGTATTGTCGGCAATGCAATAGCCGCGGGTAGTTTTAAATGAGTTTTTTCCTTCAAAATGTAATTTTGCTGTCAGACTGTTCTAAACACAGGAAACATGCGCCCCTTTACAGGCATACTATAGACACCCCCCAGGTACGAAATTTAAAGGGATATTACACATTTATTGTTTGACTTTAAGCATTATTAAAATCACTGTTCCTGAAAATATGGCCGTTTTTAAAACTTTTTTTTGCATTGATCCATGTCCCCTGGGGCAGGACCCAGGTCCCCAAACACTTTTTATGACAATAACTTGCATATTAGCCTTTAAAATTAGCACTTTTGATTATTCATGTTCGTGTCCCATAGACTTTAACGGTGTTCGCGTGTTCGAACAAACTTTTTTCCTGTTCGCATGTTCTGGTGCGAACCGAACAGGGGGATGTTCGGCTCATCCCTACCGGTTATCTACTACACACCCAAAATCCACAAGAGACTACACAAGCCACCTGGGAGACCCATTATTAGTGGCATCAACTCAGTGTTTTCCAGTTTGGGTGAATATCTAGATAAATTTCTGAAACCATTGGTTAGGATGGGAAAATCCTATTTACGAGACAGTGCCCAACTCCTAGAGGAACTACAACATATAAATGGGGCAAAGGATTGGATATTAGCCACTATCGATGTGAACTCTTTGTACACAAGTATTGTACAACAAGACGGACTCTTGGGTGTAGAAAAAGCTCTTCACGAGCTAACCCCCATGAAACAAGAACAGATCGACTTTATACTTGAAGGCCTACAGCTGGCTATGTCATGCAACTATTTCTGGTACAATCAAGATTACTACATCCAAACCAAAGGTGTCGCTATGGGCGCACGCTATGCCCCGAGCGTAGCGAATCTCCTTATGAACATGTGGGAGAAGAATACATCTATGCTAAGAAAATTCCCCAGCTGAAGATGTACCGCTGGTACATAGATGACTTGATCATATTCTGGGAAGGAACAGCTTCCTGCAGGATTTAAATACCAATAGGTATGGTCTAACCTTTACTGGAAAATGGGACAATCATAAGATCGAGTATCTTGACCTTGAAATCTTCAAGAGGGGTGATGGCTTATATAACAAAACCTTTTTTAAGGCAACGTATAGAAACGGGTATATCCCGATTACCAGTTGCCATCACCCTCAGTGGAAAGGGAATATCCCTAAAGGCCAGCTTATAAGGCTGAGGAGAAACTGTGCCACAATTGAAGATTATTTACAACAAGCAAACATCTTGATTGAGCGATTCCATGAGAAAGGATACAAGTTAAAAATGTTATCTAAGATGAAGATCGACATAGCAAACCTGGATCTGAATAGTCTGTTCATAAAATCTAAAAAAGGGAAAAAGAACACAGACCTGGTGTTCATTACAGGTTTCAATATCCAATACAAAGAGTTTGAACACATCCTAACCAAATACTGGCCAATCCTAAAAGAGGACAGAGTCCTAGCAAACATACTACCTGATAAACCTAGGGTGGTGTACAGAAGGGCCCCCACCCTTAGAGATTATTTAGTGCATAACGTTATCAACCCTCCCAAGTCGACCCAAATATTTCCAGATATGAGGGGCTTCTATAAATGCCAAAAATGTCTACCATGCAGGGTCAGTAAAAAACAACCTCAAAAAAGGGAAACCTTTAAATCAAAGACGGATTACAAAGAATACCGCATTAGGAAACTCATAACTTGTCAGAGCACCCATGTGACTTATGTCATTGAGTGCCCATGCCAATTACAATACGTGGATAGAACTACTCGACCCTTATATGTGCGTATACATGAACACATTAAAAACATTAGAAAGGGATTCCTTAAACACCATCTTTCCCGCCATTTTGATGCAGTACATAACCGTGACCCTACGGGGTTGATTTTTTACAGGATTGACTGCATCAAGGACCACTGGCGAGGTGGCAATAAAACCACACTCGTTTCACAAAATGAAACTGCCTCAACCCAGATATTGATCTAAACTGTTTCATAGCTAACCCCTGAGGATGATCTGGGGAGGCTCCTGGACGAAGCAGTTGGGTAGTCTGAGTCATGCCTTTACTGGAGGTCTGTAAACCTGGCTTCCTACCAACTCATCTCTTTAGGGCTTGTATGCAAGGTATGGTTATGGGAGGTATATATAATGGGTATGGCTGCATGTATGCAGGTGTGTTTCTGGTTTTTGGAACCTATGCACTTACTCCTTACGTAACTTGGTTAGTTTCATACTGGAGTTGTGTTATGGCTGAACCACGGGTATGCACCTATATACATTACCGATTACATCCATTATATGCCGGCTTATGAGCCATTATTAGTACTTGTACTATATACAGGGGATGCTGAGGTGCCTACTCTAAAAATCTGCCCACAGCATATCACATACTCTGGTCCCCAGCGTGGGACTGCGGTTAATCCTCTTGCCCTTTTTCTCCTTATTTACACAAGACAATATGGTTTATGCAGTACATATGGGATCTCTATGTATCATCTTAATATTCCCCAAACCGTAGATATATCTAGGACTTAATAACCCTGGATAGTAAGGGCTTACATTGTGTATTTAGAATCCTGTATGACTCCCAACCTGGTGTGATTAAGTTGGTACATCATAACAGGGAGAACAGGAATGGCCTATAGGGGGATCCCCATACGAGCTGCAGATTAGTAGTACCATATGAGCTGTGTACACTTGGTTTTTTATATATAGGGGGTATGGATGAATAGCAATGTTGAATATTGGGATCATTATTGTCAATGCTCATGTTAGTGCTTGCCATAATGCACATATATATAATTGGTTTAAACCTATTAGGAAATCAGCCATGATGTCGGACGCAGCACACTAATTTAATTTAATTCACTATTTCAACCATTGCGGACACTCCGGGAGGTACCAGGCGTGGTTCTCCGCCTTCAGCTCACCTTGATAGGTGCCTTTGTCTACGAGAGGCGGGACCGATATGGCTGCTTCCCTATTAAATGACGTGGTGCGTGGCGTGCGGGCACCGTCGCTGAGGACGTCTATGATGAAACGCGTACGACAGCGCCACGCACGCTACTTCATTTCCGGAATCCGGGCCAGTGGAGCGCAGGTGGAGTGCAAACACTCAGTTTTACTTCCACCTAGCGTCAGAGGCTGCCGGTTTTTACATTCCTTTGGGGTAGCATTGTGCCAGCTACACCTAGCTTGGAGTACATTATCTTTTTGGTACTTTGTTGCTGGATTACTATAGCTAGTTGCTGCTGGACCATAGTAGTTTTTTACTGGAAGATTTTTTATGTCGCAATAAATTTTAATTTTATTTACTACACTATGGGAGCCCACTATTCCTTCTTTTCCATATGATTGACCAAGTTTCACTCTCTTTTTTTTTTTTTTTTTAATTGTTTGTTTATTGAAAGTTTACCATGTTATACAATGATATAACAATATACACACATATTAAATGGAATAACATAAGAAAGAAGTCCATCTCAAGGAAAACACTTCATCACATTCTATGAATAAACAAGGGTAGAAATAGTATAACTAGTGATTGACATATAAGATATACACATCTAGTGTAGGAGAGAAAAAAAAAAAAAAAAAAAGACCAGCATTAAATTATTCTAGGTATTGGTTAGCTACATGAACATCATGTCTGATTGGGTTTCTCCAAATTATATTCAGAAGCATCCCACGGTTCCCATGTTTTATCGAAACTAGGAAGGGTTTCTTCAATAATAGCCGTAAGATGTTCCATCCTACGAATATCACCTGTGTTATTTAGAAATTGAGCAAAAGTAGGGGGAGCTTTGGTCAACCAGCATTGGGGAATGGCCCGTTTAGCTGCTAGTAAGACGAAAGCCATCAACTTCCTATGGTGTTTGGACATTTTTGGGATCGGAAGGCCTAGCAGAAGGTGTATTGGGTGAAAGGGGATAGAGATGTTCAAGATCTTCTCTAATGATATGTGGATCTGTGTCCAAAAAGGCAATAGAACGGGGCAATCCCAAAATATATGATAATGTGTGCCTATGGACACACCACATCTCCAACATAAGCCTGATGTTGTCAGTTTGTGCTTCAACAAGAAATCTGGAGTCCTATACCAAAACATACAGACTTTGTAGGCTGTTTCTTTGTGGGACACACATCTGGATACTTTTGAAGTAGCTTCCCAAATCTCCCTCCATTCTTGTAGAGCAATAGGCCGATCTAAGATGTGGGACCATTTACGCATGTATGCGTGGGTGTGTTCTGTAAGGGGGGGAGTTTCTTGCAGTATTTTGTATATAGTGGAGATCAGGCCGGGTTCATGAGGACCTCTGGAGCACGTCAATTCAAATTGTGTGGGTATAGAAAGTGTCAGTTGTGGTAGTTTTTTGGAGAGGAAATGTTGAATTTGAAGAAATGAGTAAAAGAGATTCCGCGGAATTCCATGTTTAGATTGTAGTTCTGAAAAGGTAAGTATTTTGCGTGTTATCGGATGAACTATATGGCGTAGCTGGAATATACCTGCTTTTGTCCAGGGCAACATGGCTTCATAAGATAGGCTATCCGGAATGTCTGGATTAAAGGTGATGTTTATTAAAGGGGAACAATGGGATGTGAGTGAAAATTTGCCCGAACATTTTTTCCAAACCGAGAGGGTAAAGAGCATTGGATTTAGGCATATCTTACGTAGTTGGGCGAAGGATTTATCCGTGGATGGCCATAATAAACTGCATGGATGAGCTGGGATTGTAATGCTCATCTCAATTTCGGACCAGCGGTTAGGAGCAAACCTAGATGTCCAAGAGGCTATAGCCCTCAAATGTGTAGCATAATAATATTTGATTATATCTGGTGCTCCTAGGCCTCCTCTATTTTGGGAAGTTAGAAGTACTGAGCTGGCCACTCTATGTGATTTATTATCCCATATAAAATTTAGAAAACTTCTCTGTAGGATTTTGAGCTGAGACAATGGAATCATCACTGGCAAGGTTTCGAAAAGGTATAAAAGTTTCGGGAGGATCGACATTTTAAGGACATTTATCCTTCCTAAGAGGGAGAGAGGGAATTTCGTCCAGGTTTTCAATAAGTTGTTGATTTCAGTGAACATAGATGGAAAATTAGCTTGGAAAAGGGTAGAATACGAAGGGGTCAAATAGACTCCAAGGTATTTTAGTGACTTAGGACACCATCGGTAGTTAAAATTACCTTGTAGAGTCGAGAGTGCATCTTCTGAGATATTAATAGGGAGTGCTTCTGTTTTGGTTGAATTGATTTTATAACCGGAAATATCCCCAAATAAGGCTAAAGTTGTGTGGAGTGAGGGAAGTGATATGTGAGGATGGGTTAAAGTTAAGAGGATATCGTCTGCGAAGAGTGATAATTTGTATTCCCTTTGTCTCAACCGGACTCCACTTATGTCTGGATGGGATCTAATGGCCTCTGCCAGGGGCTCTAAGCTAAGGATAAAAAGAAGGGGAGATAGGGGGCAGCCTTGGCGAGTACCATTAGTTAGAGTAAATGAAGGAGATATATGGGAAGCCATCTGCACTTGGGACGAAGGAGAAGAATAAAGTGCTTTTAACGCTTGTACAAAGGGACCGGAGAGGCCATATTTATGTAAGATAGCAAACATGAATGACCAATTCAAGCGGTCAAACGCTTTCTGAGCGTCTAGGCTAAGAATCAAGGCAGGTTTCTTAGTTTTCGTCAGGAGATCGATAAGATCGATCGTTCTCCTAGTGTTGTCTCCTGCCTGTCTAGAGGGGACAAACCCGACCTGGTCCCCATGTACAAGCGACGGGAGGAGCAAAGAGAGTCTCTTGGCCAAAATTTTAGTGAAGATTTTATAGTCAGAATTAAGAAGGGCAATGGGTCTATAGTTATCAGGTAAAGAGGGGTCTTTCCCTGGCTTTGGAATGACTGTAATGAAGGCGTGGAGGAATTGGGAGTGGGGTATTGTACCTGACATTAGCGAGGAGAATAAATTAGCCATGTGGGGTAATAGAACTGGCAGAAAACCTTTAAAGTAGGGGTAGGAGAGTCCATCAGGGCCAGGCGCTTTATGATTAGGGAGTTGTTTCACTACTTCAGTGATTTCTTCCACAGAAATGGGGGCATTTAGGCCTATGCGATCTTCAGTGGAGATCGTGGGGAGTCTCAGGGATTCTACGAAGGAGTCAAATTTATCCTGGGTGAATTGAAAATTCGGGTCTGTTGATAAACAATTGTATAAGCCTTGGTAAAATTCACCAAAGACCCTTGACATATTACGAGGGCAGTATGTGGGAACACCGTTAGACTGTATTAAATGGTCAGGAGTGGAAGTGTATGCTCTAGGTCTTATGCCGCGTACACACGGTCGTACTTTTCGTCTACAAAAGTCGGACAGCCTTTCCGACAGACTTCCGGCAGACTTTCGGTGGACTTGCGGCGGACTTGCGGCCTACTTTCTAACGAACGGACTTGCCTACACACGACCACACAAAAGTCGGTCGGATTCGTACGTGATGACGTACACCGGACTAAAATAAGGAAGTTCATAGCCAGTAGCCAATAGGTGCCCTAGCGTGGCTTTTTGTCCGTCGGACTAGCACACAGACGAGCGGATTTCGGGGTCCGTCGTAGTTACGAAGTAAAGTTTTGAAGCATGTTTCAAATCTAAAGTACGTCGGATTTGAGGCTAAAAAAGTCAGTTGAAAGTCCGGAGAAGCCCACACACGATCGGATTACCAGCCAGCTTTAGTCCATCAGCGTCTGTTGGACTTTTGTAGACGAAAAGTACGACCGTGTGTACGCGGCATAAGTTTGTTAACCAACATTCTATGAGGCTTGTTGGCAAACTCATAAAACTTTTGCTTGGACCATAAATTGGATTTAGTAAACTTAGTCAGATCCAAGGATTTGATGCGGTTGCGCAGAGAGACCACTGCTCTGAGGCGGGTCACCGTAGGGAGGCTGAGTAGGCGTTTCTCTGCTTCAGACAGATTGTCTAAGAGGGACGTTCTCTGAAGTTCACGGTCACGTTTGTAACGAGAGCCTGCAGAGATGCATTCTCCTCTGAAAAAGGCCTTATGGGCCTCCCATAGGGTGGACGCCCCAGAGACTGAACCCTCATTAAGTTCAAAGAATTCCTTCAACTTTCCCTGTAAGTGGAGATGTATTTCAGGTACCTTGAGAAGAGACTCATTAAGGCGCCAATGGCATGTTCTAGGTGTAGGTTTTGACAGAAGGATATCTAGAGCGATGGGTGCATGATCAGACCATGTTATAGGGTGTATTTCGGAATTCACCACATAGGGTAAAAGGGGGGCTGAGACAAAGAAATGATCTAGTCTGGTATATAATTTATGAGGTGGAGAATAAAAGGTAAATTGTTTGGCTAGTGGATGTTTTATCCTCCACGTGTCAAACAGATTGTGGGATCTTATCAATTTCCGGAATGCCGTGGAAAGCCGCTGAACCTGAGGGGATGGAGCATGTGAAAAAAGGGCGAGTCTATCTTTAGTAGGTGACATACACATATTAAAGTCTCCTCCAATAATTAAATATGGTTGACAATAAGACTGGAGTTGATCAAAGAAAATATCCATGAACCCAATCTGACCTGTATTGGGTGCATAAACGTTGGCCAGGGTGAAGGAGACGTTATTGTGATCACAATTCAGGAGGATAAATCTGCCCTGGGGGTCAGCGTAAGAGGATTTTACCTGAATAGATGAGGAGCGTTTTAACAAAATAGCTACCCCAGCCTTCCCAGAAGGGTCAGAGGCTATAAAGGCGGTAGGAAATTGTTTGGAAGCAAATTTAAATGTACCATTTGTCTTAAAATGCGTCTCCTGAACCATGATCACATCAGCCTTTGAAGATTTGAACTCCCTCAGCGCCAGCCAACGCTTGCGTATAGAGCCTAAACCCTTAACGTTACAGGAAAAAACACTTACAGCCATTTTTTAAATATGAGCACAAAGCAGTGGGAGCAATCACAATAGGGCGAAGATGTGTATACTATGATGAGTGGGAAGTTGAAACATAGACAATATATGCATTCAGATGGACATGTATAAAAAATGGCAAAGGAGCCTCTGTATACCAATATTGGATCAAAAAAAAGATCCCTTACAAAAGTTTTTGGAAAAAGAAAGCCAGAGAGAAAAAAAAATGAAAAAAAAATAGAAAAAAATGTAAAAATAAAAAATAAAACTAGAACCTGAATAGGATCAAAAAGGATCTGTAGTAAAAAGAAAAAAAAAACTGAAAAAATATTTTTTTCCCCAAGGGGGTCACCTTTTTGGGTCGTGACCATGATGGAAAAAATGGAAAAAATGGAAAAAAGGGGGGGCATGTCAACCTACGAAACCAGATACGTAGGCTCGGCCCCAACCGAACATCAATTAACAGAACAATCCACCTGTAACATATAGATGGCTATAGAGTCGAGGATTATATGAATTGTAAGGCAACCAAGGTAAAACTGTGGACTTTGAACAGGGAGTCCGAGGCCGTGCAAGATAAAAGAGGAACGTGGCCCAGCATGGCAAAGGTAAAACCAGATTTGAGTCAAATAGGAACCTCAGGTGGGACCCTTTGATGATGTTGCTCCTAGAGGAGTGACAGGTGTTTTCCGCGATCTTTGACGAACTGGGGTCCAGATCTTTGCAGGTGTGGACAGAATCCGGGAAGGTGGGAGTTGGGGCTGAAAATCTTCATCCGGGATCGGGGGTAGACCTAGGTTCCTGACAAAGGACTCACATTCCTGCAAGTCCCTCATTGAATGTTGAGTCCCATCTTTGTTGACTGACAAGCGGAAGGGGAAACCCCATCTATAGGGGATTTGGTGTTGTTGTAGGTGAGATGTAACTGGTCTTAGAGCTCGACGTTTTCCCAGGGTAATAGGAGACAAGTCGTTAAAAATTTGAATCTTCGCACCTTTAAACTCCACTCGGGATCTATTACGGGTAGCTACGCTCAGAGCCTCCTTGCTCTCATAGAAATGAAAGCGAGCAATGATGTCCCTGGGATTGGCACCTGGAGGGGGCTTAGGAGCCAGTGATCTGTGGGCCCTGTCGAGTCGCCAGTCTATGTCAGGGATGTGGGGAGCAAGCGTTACAAAGAGGTCCAAGAGATAGGGACGAATTTCCTTGTCAGGGACATTTTCGGGAACCCCTCGAATCCGTAGATTTTGACGTCTCTCCCTGTTTTCGAGATCCTCTTGTTGCGTCTGTAGTTGTGTAACTGAATTTTTTAAAGTGACGTTTTCTTCTTCTAGTGCATGTATATAGTGGACCATGTCGTCAAACTTGGACTCCAGCGTATCTGTGCGCTCCCCCAATTGGTCTATCTCACCCCTAAGTTCATGAGCAAGTTTGCTGACTTCTTTGGTGATGGTCTGGGTGATGCTGTGGAGCAAAGCTTGCAGCTTGGTGTCCAACACGTCTACTGTCACAGGTTGAGACATATTGGTGGGGGGGACGGGTAGGTGGGTAGATCCTGAATGATGGGGCTGGTCTGTGGTGGGCGAAGGGGAACTAGCCAATGTGATCGTATTAGTCGCGATCGTATCAGTTAGGACCGCAGCGTATGATGGGATATTTGGAGCTGGGGATTGCGGCTTACGGAGAAAGCGATCCATAGACTGGTTGGGCTTGGTTGCGTCCTGTGAGTTGTGACCTCGATATACGTGCCTCTGATCACCGATCTTCCCCATAGACCGGTCGGGATGTAGCTAAGTGAATCCCCGAACAGTGGATATAACTCCCGGGTCTGTGGTTGCTAAAGTAGCATAGCGGGATGTTTTGATGTACGGATGGGGGCCAGAGCCTAGGTCTTAGGTGTCCGCCATCTTAATAGGCTATGGTTGCAACTGTCCACCCATCCAATAGAGGTGGCTTTTGTGAAGGTTGCTTTAGCAGATCCGCTGAAGGGAGAGGTGGCTGGGTGAGATTGTGCTATGCCCACGTTCACACACCGTTCTGGAAGAGTGATGAAAGAGAAAATGATGAGGTGTAGAAGGAGTCCCAATATGGCCGCCGGCTTCCGGGTGTAGGCCGAAGCCGCGGTCTTTCCTACAAGGCTGCCGCCTGAGTGGGTGCCGCTCCTATCGGGGCTTTGTGTGATCTACTGGGCACAGGGGATGAATCAGCAAGTGGACGCTGTCAGGGGCTTCTGCTATACAGGGAGGTGGTAGGAAGATTGTTGTTACTCACTGTGGCCACTGATGAGCCCGGGAGCTGGAACGACAGGCCACAGGCTTCGGCGCGGTGTTAGGCCGTATGGCGAGCGGAGCTCAGATACCCTCCGGTGGATCCCAGATAGCCGATTGCCGCTGCGGAGACAGCCGATGCCCGCCGAGGGTGAGGCGGGTATGTTCTTTGGGATGGCTATTGAATTCCCTGCAGGATGTAGAGTGCCAGGGAGAAGGGACCGCAGGCCTCAAGATGGCGGTGGGCCTCGAGGCCGGATAGCAAAGGACAGTCACAGGGTAAGCTCGTCCGAGCCAGATATGCTCCCAATAGGCAGTTGTAATTGTTGCCTTCAATGTCCTGGAGGATATGCCAGAGCAAGTGGTGTAAGCCGGGATGTAGCAGTGGCAGGATGGCGGTGGATTGTCCGGATGACAGCTTTTCTATATATTGCTGCACCTGGGTGAGGAGGATGCGGTTGGCCCTGTAGGCCTCAAGATGGCGGCGTCCGCGGAGATGTGGAGCAGGCCGCCAGGGATCCCCAGATGGGCTCCCAGCCGACCCGTCCCCTCCAGAGACGGGGCCACAGGTGGACGAGGACGGGCGGCCCCCCGCCCCGCGGATCGTGGCACTCTAGGCCGGAGGATGCTGGAGGCTCTGTAGGCCTCAAGATGGCGGCAGGCCGCGGCTGTGTGAAGCAGGTCGTGGGCCGGGTGGAGGCCTAATCAGCTTGCCAGGCTCCTCGATACAGGCTGGAGCTAAGGTAAGGGATGCCCAGGGGCAGATGGGTGGATATTGGAGGTTCTGTGGGCTTAGGATGGCGACGGGCCGTGGCTTTTGCAGATCGGGCCGGGTGGAGATCCCACCGTCCGGCCGAGCTCCTCAATACAGGCTGGGGATGAGAGAGGGGATGCCCAGGGACAGGTAGGGTAGATTTGGCAGCTCACCAAGGTTTCCTGTGGCAAGGATGGCGATGGATTGTGGCAGGATTTGCGGAGCTCTACACCAGCACGTCCTCCTCTGTTCACATCGGGACACGCCCCCCAAGTTTCACTCTCTTATAAACGCTGAGGATCACCTTTGGAACCCCATCGACTACGCTGATAAGGAGATCACAGAGGCCATATCTATATGCGCATTGCCCCTTTGGGGTGACTGGATCTGGTGAGTGGGGACCCTTGAGGGGGAGAACTAAGTCACCAAGGATACTGAGAGCACTCAAGTCACATTTTTGAAAATTATTTTTCACCGTTTTGAAGACATCTTTATGTATTAATTATGGACTGTTATATAAACACTTTAAAATAATAATAATTTTCTAAAAGCTCTGTTCACCTTTTATGCTTATGGACTTCATAACTTGGTAGCTATATATCATTTACCTAATTGGTCAACTATATGGTGATTTATGGGCATACCACTATCTTCATTATCTATGATGCTATCACTGTTTGAGTTATAGCCACAGAGGTTTATTATTAATTTATCACTAATTTCTGCACGTACGCTGATGGGTTTATACATGTGTGAGTTACTTTTTGGTACTTATAGGGATACTACTTATGGTATATTTCTACACATGATGAGTGCATAATTTTTGGTTTATCCACACATATTATTACTACCACCAGTACAATAACCACACATCTTGTAAGGAGATTATACATGTAATAGTACACCTGGTTATACACATAACCTGCAATTAGGTGGGGCACCCCCCACTGTGGAGCCAGCACATTGGCCTTTTATTACTACTTATTCAGTTTTACTCTTACTCTCACTTACGCTCATTATAACCAATTCTAGGGAGCGCCATTACCCCATTCTATCTATCCGTTCAGCTCTGAAGTACCCCTAGGGGAGCTTCTTTAGGGGGGCAGCATATCTACATATTGTCTTAAGCGCAGTCATCACACTATATATAAGCGTTTTAGGTATGGGTTGAGTGTGGAGGTCAGGCGATCAGTTAAAACCACTGTGTGGGGGGGGGCGTGGCCTGCAGCGGAGCCGGATGGTCGCATAATCCCGCAGCTCTGTCTACCCAGGGACACAGTGGCATCAAGCAACCTGATCCTAGCATCATTTCACCCCGTTTTCACGGCGGTTCAGACCGGGATACATCCCGGACGATGCCTAATAAACGGCGGAACGATAGCCGACCCCAGCGCCTGACAGACTTTTATTCTATCACAGAAGCTGGAGGTAAGCAAGATGGCGCCGAGGCCTATACACCGCGGACGGCCCCAAACACTAAAAGTACATCAAAACAGGGCAATCGCCACTCCAAAGCAGCATCCCCTAACAATCAACACTCCTGTCCCTCTACCCCATCATCAAATAGCCCAGCTAAGTCCAAGCCCAGGCTGGATGGCACTAGATGGGGTTCGCCGGTGAGCCCTGCAACAGAATCAGGGGAGGACACAAGGGAGATGCCTGACTCTATTGAAACCTTCCCCACACAGAATCTGCCAGTGATGGACACAGTCCTAAAAGACATGCTAATGTCCCTGAGAAGCACTATCCTGACAGATATGGCTTCATGTATGAGCAGATTCAACAAGGATATCCAAGCAATAGGGGACAGAGTAGATCATGTGGAGGTTAAAATGGGAGAGTATGCTCACACCATAAACGATCTGGTTGATGCATATGAAGTAAAAGAAGGGGAAAATGAATGGATTAAAGCAAAATTGGCTGATTTGGAGGACAGGTCGAGAAGGAATAACTTGAAAATCAGAGGAATACCAGAGGCAGTACTTCCTTCCGACCTGCGTTCCTATGCTGCGACTTTATTCAAAGTTCTTCTCCCAGGCCTTACTGAATTAGATGTCACAATAGACAGAATTCATCGTTTACCCAAACCATCCAACTTATCTGAGCATATACCGAGGGATGTGCTATTACGCTTACACTTCTTTCATGTTAAAGAAAATTTAATGCAACATATGAGAAAGCAGGAGCAATTACCACCAACCTATCAGAATCTGCAATTCTTTGCTGATCTATCACAGCACACGCTTCTGAAAAGGAAAAATCTGAACACAGTAACCAAAGTTTTGAGGAACCATAAAATTCCTTACAGATGGGGATACCCAACCAAAATTACTGTGACCAGAGAAAATCGCACTTATGTTATAACGTCCTTAGATAAGGGCCTTGCCTTATTGAGAGAATGGGGCATTCTACTGGAACCAGATGAAACTACCCCAACCACCAGCACACCACGCCAAATTGAAGGCGAATGGAAAGCAGTCACTGCTAAAAATGCGAAATCCCATGCTTAAACACCAGCGGAAACCTTTCTCAGCTCCCTATTCCCTGGGGGGGGCGAAACACGGGATTTATAGGCTGAACTAAAACCCCCTAATACCAATTAGCAGCAACAGCTGCCTAAAAGTGCATTGCACCAGTTATCTACGTTGCACCATGTTAAGTGCACTACAGTTATCTTATCCGTTTCACTTTCTTCTTTGTATTCTTTTTATATTTTTCTTATTTGTTTTTTGGGATATCGATGGCTTCAACTCAAAAAAAGGAACACTACAACAACCCTCAACCTCAACTGCGTTCTCTCATACGAAAACATCTCTTCAACAGCCACATGCAGGTATAGTTAATTTCTATTTCGCACATTACAACTACACCACAAAGATGACACGTGTTGCCAGCAAGGAAATTAATTGGTTTAAGACCCCTCCAAGATCCTGAAGCGCTTTAAAACCCGCCAAAATGACAATTAATTTTTTATCCATTAACGCAAAGGGACTCAATCACCCGGCAAAACGCAAATCCCTATGGACTGAGGCACTTCTACATGACAGTGATATAGTCTGTGTACAAGAGACCCACTTCAGTGCAACAGCGCCACCTAAATGCACACACAAGAAATATCCTTTTATCACCACTGCCAACGCGATTTCCAAAACTAAAGGAGTGTTGATAGCTATCAGAGACTCAATAGCATTTAAAATACATGAAGAAATTAAAGATCCGAACGGCAGATTCTTAATTCTCACGTCCGATCTAAATTCAACTACTTATACGATAGTCACAGTGTACTCACCTAACAAGCGACAAGTCCATTTCTTCAACAAATTAATGAAAAAAATTATTACCCATCTCCGAGGCCTGCTTATAATTTGTGGTGACTTCAATACTATCCCTGATCCAGAAATAGACTCAACATCACACCCAAAACGTAAAGTCCCAAAGCTACTCCCAGCAATCCACAACCACAATCTTTATGACGCCTGGAGATGCTTCCACGCCAGTGAAAGGGACTTTACCTACTTCTCTCCACCACATCATACTTATACAAGGATCGACATGTTCCTAATAGACCAACGGGTCCTATTCCAAATCACATCCACTACTATCAACACAATATCATGGTCCGACCACGTCTCTATTGTCCTTTCTATAACCGACCAGACATCCTCCAAGCAGAAACCAATGTGGCGGCTGAACCCTTTTTTACTACAACAGGAGGAATACAAGATGACTATCCAAACCCGTTTAAAATAATTTTTCACCATTAACGAAGGATCAGTCCAGGACCCTTTTATATTATGGAACGCCCATAAGGCGTATATGAGGGGTATACTGATACAGTTGGGGGCTAGGGCAAAGAGGCAGAGACAAAAACGGCTAGCAGAAATAACTGAAAATATATCAATTCTAGAGACCCAAAATAAAACCAAATAAAGCCCAAAATAAAGCCCTAACCAAACAAATATCGCAACTTAGACAGGATCTTAGACTATTGCTACTAGATAATTTTGAAAAATGCTCCCGTAGATTAAAAATGAACTACTATGTTCAAGGAAACAAAGCAGGGAAACTACTAGCACAAAACTTAAAAGGACTTAGATACAGAACTAAAATACCCTCCATAATACACCCAGAAACTAAACAAAAAGTATTTCACCCACAAGAAAAAGCTGATGCTTTTAGTTTCTACTATGGAACACTATATAATTTAAAATATGACCCCAACACAATACAACCCAAAACTGAAGATATTAATGACTTTCTTTCCAAAATAAAAATACCGAAATTGACCGAAACACAAACTCAATCCTTAAATCAACCATTTACACTGCAGGAACTACATAATACGATAAGATCCCTCCCATCGAACAAATCTCCAGGTCCTGATGGTTTTAGTGGAGAATATTATAGAGAATTCATAAACTACCTATCCCCATTTTTACTCCAGGTTTGTGACTCTGCCGCTGTCTCTGCCTCTTTTCCTCCCGAAATGTTAGAAGCTCTTGTTGTCACGTTGCCAAAGCCGGGGAAGGATCCTAATTCACCGACAAACTTTAGACCGATTTCACTTTTAAACATCGATTTAAAGATATATGCTAAGCTTATAGCAATGCGTCTAATAGCCATATTGCCTAAACTCATTCATCCTGACCAAACAGGTTTTACTCAAAACAGACAAACCTCTGATGCTACCCGTAGATTAGTGAATATCATTCACATGGCAGAACTACAGAAGAGGCCTTCTCTGCTTCTTACCCTGGATGCAGAGAAGGCCTTCGATCGCATACATTGGCAATATCTAGCTGAAGTTTTAAGATCATTTGGGTTCGATGGAAAGATATTCACGGCTACACTGGCCTTTTTTAATCTAAACCATCAGCTAGAGTATATATTAGGGATGAGCTTCGAGTTCGAGTCGAACTCATGTTCTACTCGAACATTGGCTGTTCGCAAGTTCGCCGAACAGCGAACAATTTGGGGTGTTCGCGGCAAATTCGAATGCCGCGGAACACCCTTTAAAAGTCTATGGGAGAAATCAAAAGTGCTAATTTTAAAGGCTTATATGCAAGTTATTGTCATAAAAAGTGTTTGGGGACCCGGGTCCTGCCCCAGGGGACATGGATCAATGCAAAAAAAAGTTTTAAAAACGGACGTTTTTTCAGGAGCAGTGATTTTATTAATGCTTAAAGTCAAACAATAAAAGTGTAATATCCCTTTAAATTTCGTACCTGGGGGGTGTGTATAGTATGCCTGTAAAGGGGCGCATGTTTCCTGTGTTTAGAACAGTCTGACAGCAAAATGACATTTGGAAGGAAAAAACTCATTTAAAACTACCCGCGGCTATTGCATTGCCGACAATACACACAGAAGTTCATTGATAAAAACGGCATGGGAATTCCCCACAGGGGAACCCCGAACCAAAAAAAAAAAAAAAAAAAAATGATGTGGGGGTCCCCCTAAATTCCATACAAGGCCCTTCAGGTCTGGTATGGATATTAAGGGGAACCCCAGCCAAAATTAAAAAAAAAATTGACGTGGGGTTCCCCCTAAATTCCATACCAGACCCTTCAGGTCTGGTATGGATTTTAAGGGGAACCCCGCGCCAAAAAAAAAAAGAAAAAACGGTGTGGGGTCCCCCTAGAAATCCATACCAGACCCTTATCCGAGCACGCAACCTGGCAGGCCGCAGGAAAAGAGGGGGGGACGAGAGTGCGGCCCCCCCTCCTGAACCGTACCAGGCCACATGCCCTCAACATTGGGAGGGTGCTTTGGGGTAGCCCCCCAAAACACCTTGTCCCCATGTTGATGAGGACAAGGGCCTCATCCTCACAACCGTGGCCGGTGGTTGTGGGGGTCTGCGGGCGGGGGGCTTATCGGAATCTGGAAGCCCCCTTTAACAAGGGGACCCCCAGATCCCGCCCCCCCCCCCTGTGTGAAATGGTAAGGGGGTACTTACCCCTACCATTTCACTAAAAAACTGTCAAAAATGTTAAAAATGACAAGAGACAGTTTTTGACAATTCCTTTATTTAAATGCTTCTTCTTTCTTCCTTCATCTTCTTCTTCTTCTGGTTCTTCTGGCTCTTCTGGTTCTTCCTCCGGCGTTCTCGTCCAGCATCTTCTCCGCGGCGTCTTCTATCTTCTTCTCCTCGGGCCGCTCCGCACCCATGGCATGAGGGGAGGCTCCCGCTCTTCTCTTCATCTTCTTCTCTTCTTCATCTTCTTCTTCATCTTCTTCTTCATTTCTTCTTCCTTCTTCTCTTCTTCATGTCTTCTGCGGGCCGCTCCGCAGCCATGCTGGCATGGAGGGAGGCTCCCGCTGTGTGACGGCGTCTCTTCGTCTGACGGTTCTTAAATAACGGGGGGCGGGGCCACCCGGTGACCCCGCCCCCCTCTGACGCACGGTGACATGACGGGACGGGACTTCCCTGTGACGTCACGGGGAATGCCACAGGGAAGTCCCGTCATGTCACCGTGCGTCAGAGGGGGGCGGGGTCACCGGGTGGCCCTGCCCCCCGTTATTTAAGAACCGTCAGACGAAGAGACGCCGTCACACAGCGGGAGCCTCCCTCCATGCCAGCATGGCTGCGGAGCGGCCCGCAGAAGACATGAAGAAGAGAAGAAGGAAGAAGAGATGAAGAAGAAGATGAAGAAGAGAAGAAGATGAAGAGAAGAGCGGGAGCCTCCCCTCATGCCATGGGTGCGGAGCGGCCCGAGGAGAAGAAGATAGAAGACGCCGCGGAGAAGATGCTGGATGAGAACGCCGGAGGAAGAACCAGAAGAACCAGAAGAAGAAGAAGATGAAGGAAGAAAGAAGAAGCATTTAAATAAAGGAATTGTCAAAAACTGTCTCTTGTCATTTTTAACATTTTTGACAGTTTTTTAGTGAAATGGTATAGGGGTAAGTACCCCCTTACCATTTCACACAGGGGGGGGGCCGGGATCTGGGGGTCCCCTTGTTAAAGGGGGCTTCCAGATTCCGATAAGCCCCCCGCCCGCAGACCCCCACAACCACCGGCCACGGTTGTGAGGATGAGGCCCTTGTCCTCATCAACATGGGGACAAGGTGTTTTGGGGGGCTACCCCAAAGCACCCTCCCAATGTTGAGGGCATGTGGCCTGGTACGGTTCAGGAGGGGGGGGGGCGCACTCTCGTCCCCCCCTCTTTTCCTGCGGCCTGCCAGGTTGCGTGCTCGGATAAGGGTCTGGTATGGATTTTTAGGGGGACCCCACGCCGTTTTTTTTTTTTTTTTGGCGCGGGGTTCCCCTTAAAATCCATACCAGACCTGAAGGGTCTGGTATGGAATTTAGGGGGAACCCCACGTCAATTTTTTTTTTAAATTTTGGCTGGGGTTCCCCTTAATATCCATACCAGACCTGAAGGGCCTTGTATGGAATTTAGGGGGACCCCCACATCATTTTTTTTTTTTTTTTTTTTGGTTCGGGGTTCCCCTGTGGGGAATTCCCATGCCGTTTTTATCAATGAACTTCTATGTGTATTGTCGGCAATGCAATAGCCGCGGTAGTTTTAAATGTGTTTTTTCCTTCAAAATGTCATTTTGCTGTCAGACTGTTCTAAACACGGGAAACATGCGCCCCTTTACAGGCATACTATAGACACCCCCCAGGTATGAAATTTAAAGGGATATTACACTTTTATTGTTTGACTTTAAGCATTATTAAAATCACTGCTCCTGAAAAAACGGCCGTTTTTAAAACTTTTTTTTGCATTGATTCATGTCCCCTGGCGCAGGACCCAGGTCCCCAAACACTTTTATTGACAATAACTTGCATATTAGCCTTTAAAATTAGCACTTTTGATTATTCATGTTCGTGTCCCATAGACTTTAACGGTGTTCGCGTGTTCGAACAAATTTTTTTCCTGTTCGCATGTTCTGGTGCGAACCGAACAGGGGGGTGTTCGGCTCATCCCTAGTATATATGTCTGGTGTCCTGTCTACCCCCTTCACCATATCAAACGGCACCAGGCAGGGGTGCCCACTGTCCCCTTTAATCTTTAATCTTTTGATGGAACCCCTGGCCTTATACATTAGAAACCACCCTCATATTAAAGGCTTCCCAACTAATGGAGGAGACCATACTATCAGCTTATTTGCTGACGATATAATTCTGATATTAACTGAAGCGGGTCCTTCACTGGCAGCGGCATACAAAACATTGACTATGTTTAATAGAATATCTTACTATAAGATTAACAAAAGCAAATCCCACATACTGGGTCTAGGAATAGACAAACACACAGAAAACAGTCTTAAGGCTCAATATCCATTTTCTTGGAATGCAGAAGGTATACAGTACCTTGGCATCACTTTGACTGCAAGGACTGAACAATTGTTTGAAGCAAACTACACCTCTTTTTTGAACCAACTCCCCACCAAGTTAGACGCCATCTCCAAAACCGAATTGACTTGGTCGGGAAGGTTGGCAGCATTCAAAATGAATATACTACCACAATTTCTCTATTTGTTCCGCACCCTCCCCATCCCGGCCCCAAACTCTTTTTTCTGCAAGGCACAATCACTAGTCAACAAATATCTATGGCAAGGGAAAAGATCTAGATGTGCCTTTCAGAAATTGATCAAAGCTAGAAATGTGGGAGGAGTGGGTCATGTCCTTATAAAAGATTATCATCAAGCAGCCATTCTAGCACAGATTCGCCAATGGTTCTCACAAAACCACATACCCAGATGGTATGAATTAGAAAACCATCAAAGTCCAAACAGTAAAATATCAGACCTACTCATGGCAAGCTCCTTTATGACACAAACAATCAGAGACATCTCACCCACCATTATAGCAGCTCTAGGTGCCTGGAAATCTCTTTTAAATACCCCAATATATGATACCCCCCATAAATCATTACCTTTTCCCATATCATCCCTGCAACTCTTAATACCCAACTTAAAGGTCAAACATTGGAGATCTAAAGGCATTATTAACATCACAGATCTCCAGGTAGGCCCATCTATCAAAACTTTTAGATCACGAGGGGCGGAGCTTGCAGCAGAAGGAGATGGACGCTCACTAGCTGAGCTCCTCTGCACTCAGGGGAAAAACGGCACACACCACCTGTTAAACTAAACAGAAAAGGCACAACAAATACCAGCGGACCCACAGCACATCCCGGGGACCCGACCGAACATGCCGCGGAGAAACAAGGAGCTCCGTAAGCCGCAGAAACTGACAGAATATTACCCGCTCGGGCCTAAACAAGATGGCGGCGGACCGAAGGAACGAGGTATGTCTAGTACACCTCAGTACAACCAAGTAAAAGGCAATCCGCACAAAAGGATTGCCCCACAAAGGAGCACACAGTCTCCGATTCACACTCCCACCTCGGGGAGCCCAGAAAAGGTGAGGGTGAGGCTGGATGCCTCGGATGCAAGCCATGACATAACACAAGGCCTAGATTCAGGGGAGGATACCAGAGACCTCCCTGACTCCATTGATTTATTCCCCACTAACAATCAGCCTGTCCTGGACACCACCCTCAAGGACATGTTAGTGTCTCTTAGAAGCTCCCTGCATGCTGACATGTTATCATGTGTACACAAATTTGGAGTGGAACTCAGAGAGACTAATGCTAGCGTGGATCACATAGAACATAAAATGGGAGAGTTTGCAACCACCATTAATGATCTTGTGGATGCCCATGACAGTAATACTGATGAGCTCGACGCTATCAAAGCTAAAATGGCGGACATAGAAGACCGCTCTAGGAGAAACAATATGAAAATAAGGGGGGTCCCCGAGTCAATCCAGCAAGCGGAACTACGTACCTATACAGCACAATTATTCCAGGCAATAATCCCCGAATTATCAGACCTGGACATAACAGTGGATAGGATCCACCGCCTACCCAAGCCAACACACCTACCAGACAACATACCCAGAGATGTTTTACTCAGACTACATTTTTTTCAAACGAAAGAGCGCCTGATGTCGGCCGCACGCAACAAAGACCTCTTCCCACCACAGTACAAAGATCTACAATTCTTTGCAGACCTGTCCCAATTCACCCTACAGAAAAGGAGAAACCTCAATACAATTTCTAAGACATTGAGAAACCATAAAATCACCTACAAATGGGGGTTCCCTACGAAACTGATCATTTCCCGGGATGGTAAAGATCATGTGGTGGATAACCTTGCCAAAGGTTTGCTCTTGCTCCAACACTGGCATATTATCCCAGATGACATGCATAAAGAACGCAACGCAAAAAGCCCTGATCACATTGCTGAAAATGGGAACCTGGTAACTTCCAAGAATGCCCGTAAACACACCTAAACTATTCTATACCAATACAGGTTATACATAACTGTCCCCTGACACAGAGGAAATATCTGTTAAGCTGGACTGAAATTTGATATAACCCCTGATGACCAGATGAGTGACTTATTGTCACACCCAGGTCGCAAAGACCTACTCGCTGTTTTATGTTCTATTTTACCATCTTTTTTCTTTTTAGTTATTTACAAGTTATTCCAGCAGCCGCAGAACTTTGCTACAGTTCTCAAGATTGGCCAAGCCGTACAGCAGGACAACTTTCACCTGACCCTCCCAGACTTAACTTCCATCAAGATCTACTCTGACAAGCTAACTACCAACTGTAAGTGTTATGTACACATGCTTCACAATGCATTCAATTCGAAACACAAAAGATGCCTATAACGTTTCTAACAGTCAATGCTAGAGGCCTCAATCACCCGGCCAAACGCAGATCTATGTGGAAGGAAGCACTTCAACATAAAGGAGACATATTCTGTGTACAAGAGACGCATTTTAAAAAGCATGCCCAACCTACATGCTCTCATCCTAAATTCCCGCACATATTTTTTGCAAATTCTAATACCAAAAGAAGAGGAGTCCTCACAGCAATAAAAGACACAGTAGCCTTTCACCTCCACAATGAGATAAGTGACACACAAGGTAGATACCTCGTCTTAATATGTGACATCAACAATACCACTTATACAGTGGTGAACGTTTATGCTCCTAATACTCATCAATCCCGCTTTCTTCAGAAACTACTGAAAAAAGTATTGCGAATACAGAAGGGGCACCTAATTCTCTGCGGGGACTTTAACCTGCCTCCGGACCCCATCATGGACTCTAGTTCAATAACTAAAAGAAGACCCCAATCACTCCAACATCTTTTGAGGACTTATGATGTATACGATGCGTGGAGATGTCTTCATGCCTCAGAAAGGGACTACTCCTTTTTTTCAGCTTGCCACAAAATGTATTCTAGACTGGATCTTTTTTTAATAGATAGATGGTTACTAACCAAAATTAAAGCATCTCAGATCAATAGCATTACCTGGTCGGATCACGCGTCGGTCTCACTGCTGGTGGAGGACCAATCCACTAGCAGTGCCACCTTTATATGGAGATCTAACCCACACCTATTCCAGGCTGATCCTTCCAGGTCTGCTTTACAAAGAGAGCTGGAGGAATTTTTTGAATACAATGCAGGTTCAGTTAATGATCCTTTTATTACATGGAACACGCATAAAGCGTTTATGAGAGGCCTTCTAATTAAACTAGGGGCCAGGGCTAAGAGGAGGAGGGGGCAGCGCATAATGGATATTTCCAAACAAATTCAGACATTAGAGGATCAAAACAAAGCCAATTTAACCCAAGCACAAACGGAAGAAATAACCAAGCTGAGGCATGAATTACGTCTCATACTGCTGGAGGATTTTGAAAAGTCTTCCAGGAGGTTGAAAATGACATATTATGCCACTGGAAATAAGGCAGGGAAATTATTAGCCACTCGTTTACGAGGTCTTAGACATAAATCTAAAATTCCCTGCATTATTCACCCAGTAACTCAGACTAAATTATACCACCCCCAGGCAATAGCAGATGCCTTCAGCACTTACTACGGGTCTTTATATAATCTAAAAAAAGACCCTCAAGTAATTCAACCATCAACCGACACAATCTCTGAATTTCTCAGCAAAATAAATCTACCTCATCTTACAGATAACCAAATTGAAGCGCTGAACTCCCCTTTCACGACACAAGAGGTATCTCAAGGGATAGACTCACTACCCAAAAATAAATCCCCGGGTCCTGACGGATTTACAGGCGAATATTTCCAAACATTTAAGGAAATATTATCACCTAAACTTACAGAAATATTTAACCGAGCGGCCTCCTCCTCCTCCTCATTTCCCTCTGAAATGTTAAAAGCGATGATTGTGGCACTACCGAAGCCAGGGAAGGACCCAAACACCCCACAAAACTTCCGCCCGATATCATTACTCAATAATGACCTAAAATTATACGCTAAATTGATAGCCGGAAGACTAGTTAACCTCCTCCCTTCTTTAATTCACCCAGACCAATCTGGTTTTACTAAAGGACGCCAAACAGCGGATGCAACCAGACGTTTGGTTAATCTTATCTATACAGCCAACAGGACTGGAACGCCTTCTCTGCTCCTTGCTTTGGATGCAGAGAAGGCGTTCGATAGGATCCATTGGACATATTTAGAGCAAGTTTTAACTAAGTTTGGCTTTGGGGGCCAAATATATCAAGCTATTATGGCACTCTACACATCCCCGTCAGCACAGGTTTACATATCTGGAATGCTCTCCACCCCATTTGACATTACAAATGGGACACGTCAAGGGTGTCCATTATCTCCATTAATTTTTAACCTTCTAATGGAACCATTAGCAGCATATATTCGCCAACACCCCAAAATCAAGGGATTAACAATAGGGAACAATATGCATACCATAAGTCTATTTGCGGATGATATAATTTTAATTCTTACAGACGTCACATCTTCCCTGGCTTCGGTTCATGATGCTTTACATTTGTTTAATGCTATATCTTACTATAAAGTAAATGATACCAAATCCTACCTACTGGGTCTGGGTCTTACAAAAAAGGTGAAACATGACATTACTTCTAAATTCCCATACAGATGGAAAGAAAAAGGCATCGCATACTTAGGGATTACTCTTACACCCAAAACCTCAGACTTGGTTAGAGAAAACTACACCCCTTTCTTGGATTCCTTGAAATGTAAACTAGATAGAATGCAAAAGTTTGAACTGTCCTGGTCAGGCAGACTTGCAGCATTTAAAATGCAAATTCTACCACAATTCCTTTATTTATTTAGGACCTTACCAATACCGGTTCCACAGTCCTTCTTTCAACAAGCACAACTCACAGTCGACAGGTATTTATGGGCAGGCAAAAAAGCACGTTGTGCTTTCAACAAACTTATAAAAATTAAACAGATGGGAGGGATAGGACATGTCTCTATAAAAGACTACTATGCAGCTACCATACTTACCCAAGTTAAGGCTTGGTTTCCTCAGAGTACTACCACATTATGGTCGGGACTAGAAAGCGCACAAATTAAAGGGGGGAACCTATATAACTACCTGATTTCCAGTCCGCACCATCATACCAAACCATCATCGTATGCACCTACTATACAGGCTTCTATTGAATCCTGGAAATACCTACTTGCAAATATAATCCAAGAAGACCCACAAATTCTTCTAAAATTCCCGATCACAACCTTGGAACATGTTATCCCTGACTTATCACTAACAAACTGGTGCAATAGCAAAATACTCCTCCTAGAGGACCTTTTTGTAGGACCTACAATGAAATCATTCAGATCATTGCAGATCGAATATTCCATACCAGAATCTGAGACTTACAAATATATCCAATTATCCCACCTAATAGACAAAAAGTGTAGCAATCTACTTACACAAATACCTTGGAAATTAGCCCTTTTCTACACAAACACCAAATCGACTCAAAAAGGTATATCCTTAATATATAAATTCCTACAAGACAAACACTCCTTCTGCAAAACTAACAATATTATAGCGTGGGAAAGGGACTTTGAGAGGACCTACACAGAGGAACAGTGGACAAAAGCATTCAGGTTTACATATAACTCCACAAGAAGTGCTAACCTTTGGGAATTGTACTATAAAATACTATTGCGATGATATCTTACTCCACACCGGATTTCTAAATTTGCTACTGCAGCATCCCCTGACTGTTGGAGGAACTGTGGTCACAGGGGTACATTGCTACATATATTGTGGTCATGCCCACACCTTAAAAGGTATTGGTCCCTCGTTTTCAATACCATAGAACAAATCTCAGGTACCAAGATTACATATTCTCCAGGTATGGCACTTCTGTCATTAGGAATAGAATTGATACCTGCTCCAATAAGAACTGTGGTATCACACCTACTTATAGCAGCTAGACTCAACATAGTCAGACATTGGAAGGAAACAAATCCACCATTAATAGCGGAAACCCTACGCATAATGACCACACACAGTGCATATGAGATACAATTTGCCCATAGCCAGGGGAACTACAACCAGGCTTCCAAAATATGGAACTCCTGGTTAACATGGTATCCAAAAAACTCAGGTCTGAATTTTTATGGGAACATTAAATAATTAAATAATTAATAAATTCACATTTAATTAAGATAGGATAAAATGATATATACAACAAGTCAATGCACCACGGATGGTCAAAAGCAAAAGTTCTTACTGCGGATATATGTTAAAAGTTCTGTTAATAGTTCTTTAGCGGTACTATTCATGTGTTGTCCAATAAGAGTAATACTGTGCTAGTTTGATATAAACCTATGTCATGAAGGAACACCAGACACAACAGGATATATCGGAACTGTAAAAAAACTCCCTCTATAGGACACAGTCAGATCCCAAAAAAAAAGGGGTGTCTTGGGGAGTTGAGTAACACTCCTGGTATATCTATTTCCTCAAATGGTAATGAGTGACATACGAATGTAGATACTTGTCTTAACATGAACCTTTGAAAGGTAAAAAATTGTGACAACTCTTAATGATTGTACTGTACTTTACTTTCTGTTCATTATTATTTCATGAAAAAGCAATAAAAACTTATTGAAATTAAAACTTTTAGATCACTCCAAATAGAGTATAATTTAAATGATAAGGATCTATATACCTACCTCCAAATTTCACACTTATTAGCAAAAATCCCTACACCATCAATTAAGCTACCTTGGAAAATAGCTTTATATCTATTGAACCCCACCACTGCTATCAAAGGCATCTCATTATTTTACAACACTTTGAATCACAAAGCAATCTTTGTTAAATCAACTTCCATGAAAATATGGGAGATGGACATGTCAACCATATATTCGACTGAACAGTGGAACAAGGCGTTGACATCTACCTATAAGTCCACCAAGAGTGCTAACTTTTGGGAACTTTATCAAAAAATATTACTGAGATGGTACTTAACACCCTCGAGAATAGCAAGGTTCGACCCACAATTGTCACCATTATGCTGGAGACAATGTGGTCATAGAGGTTCACTGATCCACATATTCTGGAAATGCCCAATAATACAGCCCACTTGGTCATCTATTTTTAACATAATAGATCAAATCACAGAGACCAAAACCACTAGGAAACCAGAATTAGCCATTTTATCCCTAGGAATTGAAATGATCTCCCCCCCATTGAGGAAAATAGTAACACACATATTATTAGCTATGAGATTAGAAATCACTAGACATTGGAAACAAATAGCTGTACCAACTTATACTGAAATAATAAGAACCACTAATCTACACATCTCGTACGAAATATTGTTTGCCACATCTCAAAATAATACTAAGCCTTTGCACTCATTCTGGAAGCCATGGTTAGACTGGTATAAACTAAATAAAGTCTAAAACACAACACCCAATACCTACTCAAATGGTAACCTATGTTCCTCTTTGTTAAACATATTCCAATGTTAACTCACACCCCATGTTGACTACTAGTTCAAAGTTATGTGAATGAGACACTAGAATCTCTTTATACAGTAGTTACTGAATATAAACCACAATACCCGAAATGGAGAGGTGAGGGGCACCGGCCTCGTGGGCGTGCGGGACGTTTGTCTGTCCTTCTCCAACACCGCAGTTTGTCCCCAGATGGGGCGGTGAGGGAGAGGGGGAGATGGGGCGCGTGCCGCGAGGTATGGAGCACCACAATGGTATTAGTGGAAACCATGACCGCATTTCAGGTTGCGGTTAGGGGCCCACACTTAGTTATACAACGTTGTATTTTTTCCCTTCTCTTCGTGGTAGAATGGCATACATATTACAAGTATGGTTATTTCGAAGGGTTATATTTGAATCTACATAAGATCTGTCTATTCAAGATGCATAACTGTATTCACCTTATTTCCCTATTTGTTATTTATTTTCTTTTATGCTTTGTATTGTTTCAAGAAAATATTAATAAAAACCTATTGAAATGAAAACCACTGTGTGGGAAGGTGATTCGACTATAGTGTAGAGAATAAAAAAACAAACTGTCAACATGGGACGAGGTCCGCGGACATGTGGGATAGAGATAACAAAAGGGCATGGACTGAGGACGATGCATGTGTGGTAAGGAGGTTATGAGAGTACAGCATACATTGCCCGTGAACATTCTAGGTGGGTACTGAAAGGATCACAAATCAGTTTGTGAAAAGCAGATGAAGAACCTGGTGTCTATTAAACAACATAAGTTTAAATTTATTAAATGCGTTCTGAAGGCAGTAACAGGTATAACCTTGAGTGACAGTTAAATCTGTCAGCCGGGGGATGTCTGATTCCTGAAGCACCTATTTCCAGATATTGGAACAATTAAACAATTATCAAGGAAAATGAACAATATGAAAGATAGAAAATTCAGCACAAGTAGAAAGCGATACCTCTTAAGCAAGTCAAACAAGGAAGAAGTAACTAATTAACTAACTACCCCTGGTGGCAATTAAGAAGCTTGTTATAAATACATTTGAACTGAACATATGTGTGTATCATTAAAATAGTAGGGAGCATGTCACAGTGGATATGAGGATGTTATTTAAGGGTATTGGGAGACATTGTTGATCATCTCTTATTGTACTTTTGTATGGAGAACTTTCCATTTCCGTTTTGGCATTAGGTCAGCATTCCATTCAGTGTAAGGTAACCGTGAGGGGTAGGAACATTTAGGCAAAAGAGATGTCAAATATCCTAACTATTTTATTTTTCCTTAGAGAGTGTATTATCAGAACATCTGAGATCTATAGTCATGTACCTAGCAGTATAGGGGTGAAAGTTCTTATAAATCTTCATCTGTGGAATGCGAGTGTGTTAGTTAGGGATGAGCTGAACACCCCCCTCTTCGGTTCGCACCAGAACATGCGAACAGGAAAAAAGTTCATTCGAACACGCGAACACCGTTAAAGTCTATGGGACACGAACATGAATAATCAAAAGTGCTAATTTTAAAGGCTTATAGGCAAGTTTTTGTCATAAAAAGTGTTTGGGGACCTGGGTCCTGCCCCAGGGGACATGGATCAATGCAAAAAAAAGTTTTAAAAACGGCCGTTTTTTCAGGAGCAGTGATTTTAATAATACTTAAAGTCAAACAATAAAAGTGTAATATCTCTTTAAATTTTGTGGGGTGTCTATAGTATGCCTGTAAAGGGGCGCATGTTTCCCGTGTTTAGAACAGTCTGACAGCAAAATGACATTTCGAAGGAAAAAACCCATTTAAAACTACCCGCGGCTATTCTGAAGAAGATAGAAGATGCCGTGGAGGAGATGCTGGACAAGAACGCCGGAGGGAGAACCAGAAGAGCCAGAAGAACCAGAAGAAGAAGATGAAGGAAGATAGAAGAAAGAAGAAGCATTTAAATAAAGGAATTGTGAAAAACTGTCTCTTGTCATTTTTAACATTTTTGACAGTTTTTTAGTGAAATGGTAGGGGTAAGTACCCCCTTACCATTTCACACAGGGGGGGCGGGATCTGGGGGTCCCCTTGTTAAAGGGGGCTTCCAGATTCCGATAAGCCCCCCGCCCGCAGACCCCCACAACCATCGGCCAGGGTTGTGGGGATGAGGCCCTTGTCCTCATCAACATGGGGACAAGGTGTTTTGGGGGGCTACCCCAAAGCACCCTCCCAATGTTGAGGGCATGTGGCCTGGTACGGTTCAGGAGGGGGGGGGCCACACTCTCATCCCCCCCTCTTTTCCTGCGGCCTGCCAGGTTGCGTGCTCGGATAAGGGTCTGGTATGGATTTTTGGGGGGACCCCACGCCGTTTTTTTTTTTTTTTTTTGGCGCGGGGTTCCCCTTAAAATCCATACCAGACCTGAAGGGTCTGGTATGGAATTTAGGGGGAACCCCACGTCTTTTTTTTTTTAAATTTTGGCTGGGGTTCCCCTTAATATCCATACCAGACCTGAAGGGCCTGGTATGGGATTTAGGAGGACTCCCACATAATTTTTTTTTTTTAATTTTGGTTCGGGGTTTCCCTGTGGGGAATTCCCATGCCGTTTTTATCAATGAACTTCTATGTGTATTGACGGCAATGCAATAGCCGCGGGTAGTTTTAAATGTGTTTTTTTCTTCAAAATGTCATTTTGCTGTCAGACTGTTCTAAACACAGGAAACATGCGCCCCTTTACAGGCATACTATAGACACCCCCAGGTACGAAATTTAAAGGGATATTACACTTTTATTGTTTGACTTTAAGCATTATTAAAATCACTGCTCCTGAAAAAACGGCCGTTTTTAAAACTTTTTTTTGCATTGATCCATGTCCCCTGGGCCAGGACCCAGGTCCCCAAACACTTTTTATGACAATAACTTGCATATAAGCCTTTAAAATTTGCACTTTTGATTTCTCCCATAGACTTTTAAAGGGTGTTCCGCGGCATTCGAATTTGCCGCGAACACCCCAAATTGTTCGCTGTTCGGCGAACTTGCGAACAGCCAATGTTCGAGTAGAACATGAGTTCGACTCGAACTCGAAGCTCATCCCTATTAGTCACTGACTGTGCTTGATCCGCTGCACACCCAGCTTTTCAGTTCAGATTTTGACAGCATGGAAATGTTTACAGCTCAGTGTTGGAGATCAGGGAATGAATGTTTGCTGAGATCCTTCAGTTCTCTCTCCTGACATCAGTTATTGTGGTCTGGGGTCCCGGAGACCACTGAGTGAAGAGATCTGTTGGGGGGCATCGTGGCCACTGGGCACGCGCATCAGCTCCTGAGTGACGCTGTGGGCGCATGCCCACTAGATGGCCGGAAAGCAGAGGACATCCTATGATGGCCACCCAGGATGAGAGAGCCACCTTGTGGCCGTCATATTACTATACGCGGGATGGGAAGTGGTTAAAAAAATGGAAAAAAAAAACAGCATGAGGTCCCCCCTAAAATCCATATCAGACCCTTATCCGGGCATGCAGCCTAGTAGGTCAGGGGGAACAAGCGAGTGCCCCCCCCTACTGAACCATACCAGGCCATATGCCCTTAACATGGGGGTTGGGTGCTTTGAGGCTGTGCCCCCCCACTCCAAAGTACCTTGACCTCATGTTGATGGGGACTAGGGCCTCATCCCCACAACTGTGGCCAATGGTTGTGGGAGCCGATGGGCGGGGTGCTAAAGGAATCTGAAACCCCACTTTAAGAAGGGGACCCCCAGATTCTAGCTCCTCCTGTGTTAATGAGTATCGGGTACATCGTACCCCTACCCATTCACCAAAAAAGTGTCACAAGGTAATGAAAACACAGACACAGTTTTAGACAATTCTTTTATTAAAGAATAAAAAGTCAAGAAATAGTGCCCCCCCCCATTTAAATCCACAGTCAATCATGCCGCTCACCACCAGAAAAAGAAAAAAAAAAGACGCTCCCGTTGTTGGGGGAAGGCTGGCTGCAGGCTCTGCCATCTGAAATTTCTTATATAGGTAAGGGGCGGACCACCTGGCTATGTCCCCTGGTGCCCCCCGCATTGTGACATTATGGAACTGTGCATGATGATTTGGGGATATCACAAGGGGCATGGTATGGACTGGGGGGGACCCCATACAGTTTTTTTTCAACATTTTTTATTGTCAGCTTTTTATTTTAAATTCAGCTTTTAGCGGGCTTCCCACCTTAGAAACCAGCTCAATCCGGTAACATACTTAACAACATAACTAATGCGGTAATTACCACTAATCTGAACAAGTACCACAACTGAATTGAACATTTGCACAATTGTTACCGCATGCAGTATTTTACCGCATAATATTGACCATTATTTAACTCTTAGTGAATTGAAACTAAAGAGTCTTTCAATGGGGTACCTGATAAAATGTTAAAAGGCATGCGGCCTTGTCTGGTACAGTAAGGAGAAGGGGAACATTGACCTCCATTTTCAGGGAAACCCCATATTGTTTTTTTTTTCTGTTGCTTTTTTCTTTGTGTACTATCAATTTAAAGAACTACATTGTACTGTTCCATAACACCATGTGGAGTTTAAAGGCTTTCTCCAAGCATGATATGTAAATGATTTGTCCATGTTCAATGCTGCCCCTAAGCCACTCTTTCCCTTCTGAGCATTACATTTTTAACATTTTTTTTGGTATATGTCCCCCATGGCAGTGCCCAGCTCTCCTTGTCCTCTTTTCGACAATTGTTTGCTTGCTTATTAGCCTTGAAAAAAAAAAAAAACAATTAAGCTCCTATAGACTTCAGTTAAGTATGGCACTAAGTTCGGGGTTCATAGGCTTCCCTTTGGGTTCACCAAGCCATGCTTGAACCACACCCAGCCAGGTTCAGTCATGCCCACTCTCAGGTCCTAAATACTTTAGGGGGGTGATGACATTATGGATGATCGGGTGTGGAAACAGAATGCAGAACTGGATCACTGATGTCCACTTATGAAAGAGGAGCTGTGGTGGGTCATGTGATGAGGGCTTGGGTAATAAAAAAATGCTTTACAGGGCTTTGAAAAATAATCTTTCTCACAAATGGGTTTTAACCACTGCTGTAAGAAACTCATTTATGAGATCTCTATCGCATCACCAATCAGATATGAACTTCCCAATAGGGTTTGAATCCTAGTGGTGGCTGTAAGGAGCTTCTTTTGAATATTCATTTTGTAAGCCACGCAGGGCATATTTGGTCTAAAAGACATCTACTTCTCAGGGACTTAATCATTGCACAAATTCCTTTAAATTGTATATGTTGGAAAAATGTTTTTCTGGTGTGCGAATTCTTACAAGAATGTTCAATCAATTTGATTTAAATGTTCAATAAATCTTATTTTAAATGGTATGTATGGATTTTTTGTGAAATCTTCCCCATGGTCAGCCTTGGTAATAAAACTTTGTCACAGTGTTCTCTTTTTAGGAGAGGGGAAGCAATGTATCTGCAGTGGGTGTGTTTGGGTATCTCTCTACTGCATTACAAATAGGCCAGCAAAAGGGGTTCCTGTATCGCCAGATCCCTGAGAATAAGGGGTAGGGAGGACAGAGATGCACTACAGCCTAGCCTGAATAAAAAAGTAAAGTACTGATCAGATAAGCAATGCTCCATGTGTGCACTTCAAAGTTTTGCTTTTTTTTTCTGGAGTATACATTTAATATTCTTTGGATTTTAAGCATACAGTGTATAAAAACATTTAAAGCACAATAACAATACATTCAAATGGATGTTGAATTTCTGATTCACGACCATTACATTTACACTGATAGGTCATTGTTTGTACTTCGGATTCATGTATAATTTTAACATCTCTTTCATTTGCTGTTTGTAAAGTAAAAGTTTCTTTCATCAGAAGTTCATGTACGTCCCTGAGGGAGAAAGTCAGCTTTGTCCTACACCACCTGCTCTGAACGAAGGTCTCTTGTGATTTCAGTTCAAAGCAGTGTAATTTGTTTTATTGTTAGTCTGTAACTATCCCTATTCAAATTTCCCTTTGGTAACGCCCGCCATACACGTAATTGTAATGTAGAGACAATATAATTTTAGTAATAGTTGTTTGTAAAGTAAAAGTTTATTTCGTCCCTGAGGGAAGGTACTGAACTTTGTACTAAACCGTCTGCTCTGAAGGAAACTTCTACCTAGTAATGTGTTATACAATACAATATGTTCTGCAATGTATATACTATATAATATACGGTATATACGGTATATATATATATATATATATATATATATATATATATATATATATATATATATATATATATATATATATATATATACTGTATATTACACAAATATTATTTTACTTTATAAAGGGTATTTTTTCTTTTTACTTACAAAGTCAGATGATAATAATAATAATAATAATAATAATAATAATTACAGCAGAATTATGACTACTACTACTATTACTGTTATTATTCATATTTTTATTATTAGTATAATTATTTTCTATTCTGTAAGAACATACGCGCAAATAAAAGTAAGAATTAATACATACGGTTTGTTTTGTTTCGTACTAATGGTGACATGAGTGATACGAATTAGTAGAATTAAGGTGACATACTACAGTATATGTAATAAGAATTAGTACTAAACAATGTATTTTTGTAGTTATTAAAGTACGACTCAACAATTTATCTAGTTTTTAGTACAAATAGTATTAAGCATTTGTTTTCTGTATCCTCACTGGGGATAGTTCCCCTTGCTTCCTGTCCTAAAGACACATCAGGAAGTGATAGGAAATATCCTTAAAATTATGAAAGATTTGACCATTTTCATAGAATAAGAGTCCCTCTTACTAAATGTTTCCTGTGACAATTGTTAGATTTCAGGTCTCTTTTCACACTCCTTCTGTGTGACAATAGTAACCGGGACAAAGACTGAAAGTGAATTTCCAAAATAGAAACACAGAAAGCAGCAAAACCCAACACTCTGACACAGTGGCAGCTGGTGCTCAAAATGTATTTATTTATTTATTTATTTTTTGGGGGGGGGGGGCGCAAACAAACTGAAAAATTCTGAAAAATACTTAAAAAACAAAAAAAACAAAACATCAATTGCAGCCTCACTGTGCTGATCATATGCAGCCACTGTGCCCATCATATGCAGCCACTGTGCCCATCAAATGCAGCCATTGTGCCCATCATATGCAGCCAATATGCCCATCAAATGCAGCCACTGTGCCCACCAAATACAGCCACTGTGCCCATCTGCCCATCATATGCAGCCACTGTGCCCACCAAATACAGTCACTGTGCCCATCATGTGCAGCCACTGTGCCCACCAAATACAGTCATTGTGTCCATCATATGCAGCCACTGTGCTCACCGATTCCCCCACTCGCGGCTCTGACAGCACACTTGCCCCCCGTCTCTGGGCTATGACAGCGGCACCCCCCTTGGAGCTCGCGGCTCTAACAGCACCCCATCGTGGGGCTACCAAGTGTCCTACCTATTTAAAACTGTAGCACCACCCCAGAGGGTTTGCAGATGATTGGGTTCCCCACTGCTGCACAGCCAGGCACACAACATCTTCAGCTGTCATCCAAACATAGTGAACAGTCCTTGAGCTTTGTTTTGTGTTTTTATAAAGGGGTAATAACTTAGATGGGGATGGGAATTATGGGATGCCCAAATTGACAGGAACATATACAGCTCCAATTGATTCTTCTCCTTTACTCTGTACAACTCCAATTGATTGCTCTTGATTGATTTACAACTCTGATTGATTCCTCTGATTGAGTGGCTAACACTCTCTGTTAGATCAGCAACAGCTCCTTACAAGCTAGGAACTCTCAGTCCCTTAGAAAGTAGCACCATGTGGTGTGAACTGCATCGCAGTTGGAGTACCTCCAACTCCCCTGTAGACACTGGTCCAAGCTCTACTACTGCAGGAAATGCTAGCCCATCTAGCTGCCTCTTCACCAGCACACCTGGCTGCTTCTTCACCAGTCTACCAGACTGAATCTCTTCACCAGTCTACCCGACTGACTCTCTGGAGATCTCCCAGGGCAAGGTTAGGGAAGATTTAAGTGCACTGCTATCTTCCAGAGAGACCTGCTACGTGTGGCAATCTCTCCCCTTGTAAGTCCATGCACCATGCTGTAGTACTCACACTGCTTTCCTTGCTCCTGCTGCCTCTCATGGAAGACTCTTTCCAAACCATTCCTGTTGTCAGGATCCTCCCAGGGCAGCTTCTAAAGCCCTAGGCCTGAGGCAGAGCACCCCTCTCAGACAGTCAATCTCCCTCTTCCACCGGACTCAAGTGCTGGCATGACTTGCCCATATTTAAGGGCTCACTTAGTCCTCTGCTAGGCCCACAACCTTGGGATTAGCTAAGTTCCCCTAAATATGCAGAACAACCCTTCTAGCCTCCGCCCTCCAGCTTCCAGAATGTTCTGCAACATTCTGGAACCAGGGGAGGCACCAGAGACCTGCATGAGTCATCCAGTATAAAAGAAAAAGAACCGCTGCTCCAGGTGTATGATGAGAGACTGAAATGGAGTATCTTATAGAGTGCCAGCCCTGGCCCGCCTCCGTGGGAAACTTGTAAGAGAAGAAAGAAATGGCTGCATATCCAGAAATCCTGATTGCATTTTATTGTTCACAATGATAACACCTAAGACACCAACATGTGGTCACGTAGACTCGTTTCACACATACATCTTGTGCTTAACCGCATGCTGACCGCCGGCTGTCAATTGACGGCCAGGCGGCGCAGCTCTCGTGGCGGGCGTCATATGACGGCCTCGCATTCCTAGGCCGCCAGGGGGCGCGCGCCGCCGCTGGCGATCGCGCGCACCCGCCGTGTCACTAGCCACCCGGTGCGCGTGGCCGGCGGCCGCGATGTCCGCTGGGCACCCGCAATTACCGGTGACACAGCAGGACCGTGGATCTGTGTGTGTAAACACACAGATCCACGGTCCTGTCAGAGGAGAGGAGACCAATGGTGTGTTCCCAGCACTGAGGAACACCGATCGGTCTCCTCCCCTAGTGAGTCCCCTCCCCCTACAGTTAGAATCACTCCCTAGCAACACAGTTAACCCCTCGATCACCACCTAGTGTTAACCCCTCCCCTGCCTGTCACATTTATACAGTAATCAATGCATTTTTATAGCACGGATCGCTGTATAAATGTGAATGGTCCCAAATATGTGTCAAAAGTGTCCGATGTGTCCGCCGCAATATCGCAGTCACAATAAAAAAATCGCAGATCGCCGCCATTACTAGTAAAAAAATTTAAAAAAATAAAAATGTTATAAATCTATCCCCTATTTTGTAGACGCTATAACTTTTGTGCAAACCAATCTATATACGCTTATTGCGATTTTTTTTACCAAAAATATGTACAAGAATACATATCGGCCTAAACTGAGAAAAAATTTGTTTTAAAGAAAAAAAAATTGGATATTTATTATCGCAAAAGATAAAAATTATTGTGTTTTTTTTAAAACTTCTCACTCTTCTTTTGTTTATAGCGCAAAAAATAAAAACCGCAGAGGTGATCAAATACCACTAAAAAAAAGCTCTATTTGTGGGGAAAAAATGATAACAATTTCATTTGGGTACAGTGTTGTATGACCGCGCAATTGTCATTCAAAGTGCGACAGCGCTGAAAGCTGAAAAATGGCTTGGGCAGGAAGGGGGCGAAAATGCACTGTATTGAGGTGGTTAATCATGATTAAGCACAAGATGTATGTGTGAAACGTGTCTACGTGACCATATGTGGATGTCTTTGGTGTTATCATTGTGAACAATAAAAGGCAATTGGGATTTCTGGATGTGTAGCCATTTCTTTCTTCTCTTACATAAGTCATCAAGCTCTGAACTTTAATAACCCTGACCCATATTAAGACTCACAGGTTTTAAAAATGAGTCAGCATGTACTGATACATTTTCTTGCATTCACACTAGTAGCACACTAGAGGGTGCTACACAACTAAACAGGGAAGAGAAGAAACTTGGACCCACTTTATGCAGTTCAATAGTTCATGAGAAATTATGTAATACACAATTCTCATGGGGAAAGGACAACACACGTATAAGCCAAAGTATAACAGTGTTTAGGGAGGAGGGGGTATGTGAGATGACCCACTAACTTGCAGCCATTATATGTGATGATCTAGCAGCACCTGATCTATAGTGGAAATTGAGCCTCCACTAAGTGAGAGCTTTACCATCTGCTGCTCTGTAGTTTTTTTTGTTGCCTCTACCTAGAATATCATTAGCTTTATCATTATCATTACTAATTAGAAATGAGTGAACCAGGAAATGTCTGGTTCACAGGAGGTCCACCAAGCTCAAACATAACCCCAAATCCCACAAAAGTAATTTTTACTTTTCTCTGTCCCTTTTCATGGCCAGTTTGCAAGCTATTCTTAAAAAGGCCTAGTAAGCCGGTGTCGGTCATATAGTACCAATGCAAATATATATATATATATATATATATATATATATATATATATATATATATATATATATATATATTCATACATGTATATATACACTACCGTTCAAAAGTTTGGGGTCACCCAAACAATTTTGTGTTTTCCATGAAAAGTCACACTTATTCACCACCATACGTTGTGAAATGAATAGAAAATAGAGTCAAGACATTGACAAGGTTAGAAATAATGATTTTGTATTTGAAATAACATTGTTTTTACATCAAACTTTGCTTTCATCAAAGAATCCTCCTTTTGCAGCAATTACAGCATTGCACACCTTTGGCATTCTAGCTGTTAATTTATTGAGGTAAGCTGGAGAAATTGCACCCCACGATTCTAGAAGCAGCTCCCATAAGTTGGATTGGTTGAATGGGCACTTCTGGCGTACCATACGGTCAAGCTGCTCACACAACAGCTCAATGGGGTTCAGATCTGGTGACTGTGCTGGCCACTCCATTACCGATAGAATACCAGCTGCCTGCTTCTGCTGTAAATAGTTCTTGCACAATTTGGAGGTGTGTTTAGGGTCATTGTCCTGTTGTAGGATGAAATTGGCTCCAAACAAGCGCTGTCCACTGGGTATGGCATGGCGTTGCAAAATGGAGTGATAGCCTTCCTTATTCAGAATCCCTTTTACCCAGTACAAAGCTCCCACCTTACCAGCACCAAAGCAACCCCAGACCATCACATTACCTCCACCATGCTTAACAGATGGCGTCAGGCATTCTTCCAGCATCTTTTCATTTGTTCTGCGTCTCACAAACGTTCTTCTTTGTGATCCAAACACCTCAAACTTGGATTCATCCGTCCACAACACTTTTTTCCAGTCTTCCTCTGTCCAATGTCTGTGTTCTTTTGCCCATCTTAATCTTTTTCTTTTATTGGCCAGTCTCAGATATGGCTTTTTCTTTGCCACTCTGCCCTGAAGCCCAAAATCCCACAGCCGCCTCTTCACTGTAGATGTTGACACTGGTGTTTTGCGGGTACTATTTAATGAAGATGCCAGTTGGGGACCTGTGAGGCGTCTGTTTCTCAAACTAGAGACTCTAATGTGCTTATCTTCTTGCTTAGTTGTGCAACGCGGCCTCCCACTTCTTTTTCTACTCTGGTTAGAGCCTGTTTGTGCTGTCCTCTGAAGGGAGTAGTACACACCGTTGTAGGAAATCTTCAATTTCTTTGCAATTTCTCGCATGGAATAGCCTTCATTTCTAAGAACAAGAATAGACTGTCGAGTTTCAGATGAAAGTTCTCTTTTTCTGGCCATTTTGAGCGTTTAATTGACCCCACAAATATGATGCTCCAGAAACTCAATCTGCTCACAGGAAGGTCAGTTTTGTAGCTTCTGGAAGGAGCTAGACTGTTTTTAGATGTGTGAACATGATTGCACAAGGGTTTGCTAATCATCAATTAGCCTTCTGAGCCAATGAGCAAACACATTGTACCATTAGAACACTGGAGTGATAGTTGCTGGAAATGGGCCTCTATACACCTATGTAGATATTGCAAGAAAAACTAGACATTTGCAGTTAGAATAGTCATTTACCACATTAGCAATGTATAGAGTATATTTGTTTAAAGTTAGGACTAGTTTAAAGTTAGCTTCATTTAAAAGTACAGTGCTTTTCCTTCAAAAATAAGGACATTTCAATGTGACCCCAAACTTTTGAACGGTAGTGTATATATATATATATACACACACACACAGTATCTCACTACAGAGAGTACACCCCTCACATTTTTGTAAATATTTTGTTATATATTTTCATGTGACAACACTGAAGAAAGGACACATTGCTACAATGCAAAGTAGTGAGTGTATAGCTTGTATAACAGTGTAAATACCCACCCTCAAGGCCATACTTGTGAAGGAGAATCCAGAGATGTTCATGATTGACACGATCAAAAGCCATCGCCTGATCCAATGCCAGCAAATACTTTCCCCAGCCTTCAGCCCTGCAAGGTTCCAGAGCCTCCCAGACAGCTAATACCGCTGACAAAGCGATCCTGCCCTGGACAGAACAGTGCTGTTGACGAGAAAGCAATCTGTCTGCTATTGACGAGAAGCGCCAGAAAATTATCTTCGCAAGAAACTTTGTATCGACATTAAGAAGGCTAATGGGGCGCCAGTTCTTTTTTTTTCAATAAATTTTTATTGGTATTTCAGTACAATAACAACAAAGATAAAAGGCAAAAATTAGATAAACATAGTTACACAAGTTACACAAGTTATGTAACCGAGTGACCCTGCCCCCTCTGACGCTACGGGAAAGCCATAGGGATGTCCCCGTGCGTCAGAAGGGGGCGGGGTCACCCAGCAATGTCATCGTGGGGCCCTGCCCTCAGTTATAAAAGAGCTGTCACCTGAGAGGCCGGTCATTACGGTGGGTGCCTCCCATGGAGGCAGATCGTAGGCAGCGTGCGACTTTTTTTTTCTTTTTCGGTCTGTCGGAGCGAGAGAAGAAGAAGAAGAAGACTTTTGTGGGACAGTTTAATTTTTTTTAATGAAGGACTTGTCCCAAGCCATGTCTTGTGTTTTTTTTACCATTTTCACACATTTTTTGTGAAATGGTAGGGGTACATTTGTACCCCGTTACTATTTCACACAGGGGGGGCGGGATCTCGGGGTCCCCTTGTTAAAGGGGGCTTCCAGATTCTGATAAGCCCCCGCCCGCAGACCCCCACAACCACCAGGCAAGGGTTGCGGGGATGAGGCCCTTCTCCCCATCAACATGGGGACAAGGTGCTTTGGGGGAGTTACCCCAAAGCACCCTCCCCAGGTTGAGGGCATGTGGCCTGGTACGGTTAAAGAGGGGGGGTGCTCTCTCATCTCCCCCTCTTTTCCTGCAGCCTGCCAGGTTGCATGCTCGGATAAGGGTCTGGTATGGATTTTTGGGGGGAACCCACGCCATTTTTTTTTAAATTTTGGTGCGGGGTTCCCCTTAATATCCATACCAGACCTGAAGGGCCTGGTCTGGAATTTGGGGGGACCCCCACACATTTTTATTTTTAATTTTGGTTCAGGGTTCCCCTGTGGGGGAATCCCATGATGTTTTTATCAATACAATTTTATGTGTATTGCCGGGACTGACAATTCATTATAGCCGCGAGTACTTTTAAATGACTTTTTTTCCTTTAGAAATGTAATTTTGCTCTCGGACTGTTCTAAACACAGGAAACATGCGCCACTTTACAGGCATACTATATACACACCCCAGGTACGAAATTTAAAGGAATTTCATTTTTATTGTTTCACTTTAAGCATTATTAAAATCACTGCTCCCGAAAAAATGGCCGTTTTTAAAACTTTTTTTTGCATTGATACATGTCCCCTGGGGTAGGACCCAGGTCCCCAAACACTTTTTATTCTTTTCTATTCTTTTATATTCCTATTCTAAAGATAGAAGCAGAGAAGGTGTTCCCGTTGAATTGGAGTGGTGGATAATGTTAATCAGTCTTCTGGTTGCTTATGAGGTCTGACGACCTTTGGTGAATCCCGTTTGGTCTTTGTGTATTAGAAATGGGAGGATATCTATGAGTCTATTTGCTAGCAGTTTGGCATATCATTTGAGGTCTTGGTTCAATAGTGATATGGGGCGGAAAGTTCTGAGGAGTGTTAGGTTCTTTACTGGGCTTAGGTAAGGTAATCATAAGTGCAGATAACATTTCACTAGGAAAGGAGGAAGATGCAGCATGGTTGAACAGTTTGCATAGGTGTAGGGTTAGTGTAGTATGGAACACTTTGAAGTATTCCCCAGTAAATCCGTCAGGGCCAGAGGATTTGGAATTAGGTAGGTTTTCAATGGCTGAATGTATTTCAGTTTCCGTGAAGGGAGTATTTAAACTCGATAATTGGTCGGTCGTTAGTGAAGGTAGATTGATATGTTTAAGGAATGATTGTATCTCTGCCTGCTTGGGTTGATGTGTATGGCTGTCTGTCTTAAGGTTGTACAGGTCGCTATAATAGGAGCGGAAAGCATCAGCTATGGCTTGAGGATTTATGATTTTGTTTTGGGTAGTAGGGTAGAGTAAATGTGCTATTCTGGTTTTTAATCTTTGCCCCTTGATACGGCAGGCCATAGCCTTCCCTGCTTTATTGTTTGTTACATAAGATTTGGCCTTTAATTTTCTAAGATTTAGTTCATATCCCTCAAGTAGCATTGAGCGAAGCTCGTGGCGCAACTTGAAAATTTGGGATTATAGTGAAGGTGAGGGGTTCAATTTGTTTTGGGAATCCACTGCAGCTATTTTTGCAGTTAATTCTTTCAACATCTGCATCCTCCTTCTTTTCATTTTGGATCCAAGTTGTAGAAAGAATCCTCTCATGAAAGATTTGTGAGCATTCCACAGGACCGCCGGGTCAGCCATTGAACCTGTGTTGTCAAGGAAAAATTCTTCCAATTTGTGGGACAGATAATTGACATTGGATGTTTGTTGAAGAAGGGAGTTATTCACCCGCCAGATATAAGAGTTGGGCTTGGCTGTTTTGTTGGTAATTTTTATACTGACATGTGCGTGGTCTGACCAGGTGATGGTGTGGATTCGGGAATCATGAATATTTTGCAATAACCACTTATCTGAGACAAACAGGTCGATGTGAGAATATGTGTTGTGAGGCGGAGAAAGGTATGTATAGTCCCTCTCGGCCCCATGGCAACACCTCCAGACATCATACAAGTCAGCTGCGAGAAAAGTGTTTAGTGGAGATGTAAATCTTTTAGGTCCCGAGGAGGAGTCCATTTCATTGTCTGGAACTAAGTTAAAGTCTCCGCAAATTAGCAGGTGTCCCTGTTGTACTTCTTTGATAGCCTTTAGGGTATTTTTGAGGACTTGCATTTGTCTGTAGTTCGGGGGGTATATAGTAACTATAGTATATGCTACATTGTCTATGGTACAGATTAGTATTATATATCGACCTTCTGCATCTGGTAAACATTTCTGTAGCTGGACTGACTAGCACTCCTCGCTGTTTCCGTGAGTAACATGACTTATATATGTGTGGAAAATCTTTATGTTGGCAGTAGGGGGTAGCATCTAGGGTGAAGTGCGTTTCTTGAACGCATAAGATATCGCTACCATGCGTCAGTGCCGTTTTCCATAGGGATGCTCTCTTGGCAGGATAGTTCAGGCCTTTCACATTGATAGACAATGCGTCGATAGTCATTGTAATATTGGGGGTGTCGATGAGATTGTGGTGAAGAAAAAACTCACTTTTGGTGGGACTGGGTTGTGCTTCTCAGGAGGTTACCGGATGGTGGAGTCCCTGGAGTTTTAGGAAGCTAGAAGCAATAAGTGACTGTGCTTAGTGTAGTCTGTGTTGGTGAGAAGAAAAAGTGACAAGTTAAGGCACAAATATTACGTGGTGAGGTGTAGTTAGGCTTTTACTATTTCCTGTGTAGCAGATGGGCATCTCTGCTGGTGGCCTAGTAGTCACTGTGTCCCACAATAGTGGGGAAATCACTTATAATGAAAAATTTAACTTGTTAACTGTAACTCAAAAGTCAGTAAGCTAAACGGGTAATACTGACCAAATGTGGGGGTAAAGTTCAGTAAAGATATCTTTTCAATTAGACGTAGGAGGTAGAGTAAATAGTTGCGGGCATGTCACTTTCCTCTGGAGTGGCAAAAGTCCTTATGCTGGTGTCCCTGCTTCGGAGGTTCAATAGGAGCCTTCATCTCAGAGTTAGGGAGCTCGAGGATTATTCCCCAGGATTGCAGGAGCTGTAAGCCATCGTTAGGGTTGGAATCAGTGTACGCCGTCCCATTCTTAGTAATCACTACAGTGGCCGGGTGCCACCATTTGTATGGGATCTTATTGTTGTTAAGGGCTTTAGTGATTGTTTTCATCTGCCGCCTCTTACTGAGGGTATATTGGGAGAGATCAGCATACAAATGTATCCCATTTTATGGAGCAGGGAGTTTAGGAGCTGATCTTGCTTTTGCCAGTAATTTCTCTTTTGTGGGCTAGAAATTGATTTTTATTAAGACATTTCTGGGTATTGATGCCTCCAGATGTTTTGGTTTTGGTATGCAGTGTATACGATCAATGGTGCGTTCGATACCTCAGGCAGTAGTTTAGCAATCATGTCCCCTGCATATTTCTGTGGGTCGATCGGGGAAATAGACTCGGGTACTCCCGAGTTTATAGTTATTTCTCCTCGAGCGGTCCTCGAGGTCCGTGATCTTTGCTTTTATCTTTGTGTCATCCGTATGGTCTTTATATGCATCTATGGGGTCGTTTACAGTTGTGGTACAGGCATCCATTTTGTGCTCTATGTGCTGCACTCTTTCACCTAGCCCCTGCATTTCAGATGTGAAATTGCCAATCATGGTGGATATATTTAACATGAGGGACGTTTGTAGGGAGAGGAGCATGTCCTGTATCTACCCACATAGGTTGGCCTGATGTGGGGTAGTTTGCTATGGAGGACGGCATAGTGAGGCCTACCTGGTCCGGATGATAAGCGGTGCTCATCGCGCCTGAGACCTGTGCTGTGGGATCCAGATGCATCCACGCCTTTGCCGGGCTGTTAGGTGATGGGCTGTGAGGAGGCGATCTTTGTGTGGATTGCTGATTATTCCCTACCTCCCATGTTCCAGGGTTGACGTCTGGGAGATCTGTATAGGAGGATGAGGCCTGTGACTGATCTCCGCCGGCGCCATCTTGCCAATGCTCCCCGGCCATCTTGCCAATGCTCCCCAGCCATCGCTGGCATGGTGAATAAGTCATTGAGTTTTGGGATATCTTTCCTCCTTTAATTTGTGGGACTGCATTAAGCGGGCTCCTGCAGTGCTGTGGAGCTTTGTGATTGCTCCCGATGTGCAGTATATCGCTGGTATGGTAGCTCTGTCCCCGGTCTTCAGTCAGAGCTGTCGGCTTAAGTGGCCATCTTGATCGCGAGCAAGCCACGCCCCTTGGGGCACCAATTCTTAATCATCGAGGGATCCTTGCCTTTTGACAACAGAATCACAGCAGATTGTCTCATGGAGGGAGGAAGTGAACTCTCTTGCAGACAGCCGTTAAATACCTCCACAAGATAAGGTACCAAGCTGGATTTGAAAGTCTTATAAAATTCAGCCGTCAATCCGTCTGGCCCAGGTGTTTTCTTAATAGCCAGACCGTCTATAGCTTTGACTACCTCTTCTGCTATGATTTTCCCCTGTCAAACTTGCCAACGTAATGTTATTTCCCAGACCTGGTATAGAATCCAGAAAACTCAACATCTTTGCCCGATCGAGGTACTTCTCCCCCAGAAGATCCACATAAAAAGACCTCCAGACCGCCATGATCCCCGAAATGGATTTTGTCAAAGAGCCTGTACTATACCTTAGCCCAAATACCATCTTAACTGCTGCTCTTTGTTTGCAGTTCTGATAAGGGTCGGGGGAGTGACATTTTCCGTAGTTCCCAGAACCAAAGAAGTGTGTCGGTCATACTGATACTTCCTAAGCAGAAGTTACACCTTAGAGCTTGCCCCTGAATCTCCACCACTCGAGACAAGGCGATCAAGTTTTCTCCGCAGCTCCTGGTAGGCAATGTACTTACCAAGCTGTTTCCTTTTTCCTATAAAAAGTCCACTAATCCAATTTTGGGAAGCTCCCACCACTCCAACTTACTGCTGCAGAAATCAAGGATGGTTACCTGAGCCTGAAAAAAAATCCTCAAAAGATTGTCTTACCTCCTCATCATCCAGCAGAGATGAAATCATCCTCCAAATACCCTTTCCTTTAGGTGGCATATCTGAAGCATTGAGAAAAACAGACAGCATAAGGTGATCAGAGAACTCCACCATACGATACTCAGTAACCAAAAAGGCAGAGTCCACCTTTAAAAAATATCTATCCTGCTCTCACAACTGCCTCGCTTAAATGTGTTAAATGTGTACTCCGTGCTGTCTGGGCAAAGCTTAATATGCGCATCTTCCAGACCTGCTTCCCTGGCTATCATATTAAGAAAGACGCAGGGGCGGACTGACCATTGAGCCACTCGGGCACTGCCCGAGGGCCCTGGGCCACTAGGGGGCCCCATCAGGGTTGCCAGCCTCAGTAAAACCAGGGACAGTATGTATAAATCCTGTGTTTTTTTTACATCTGTGTGTACTGTGTGTACATGTATGTGTATACTGTGTGATTGTATACTGTGTGTGTGTGTGTGTATACTGTGTGGCCCCATAATCTCTGATTGCCTGGGGGCCCCATATTCTCCTATTGCCCGGGGGCCCCATGAGTTATCAGTCCTCCCTTGGAAAGACGTATTAGGAAAGTGGACCCTTTCCTGTCTTTGGGCCAAGTGACGGTGTTAAAATCACCTCCAAAAAACAAAAAGGAAAGGGTTAATCTTTGTAAAGAGGCATTTCCTCTCCCATCTATGTTGTGGTCCATAAATATTTATTAAACGTAGATCATGCCCCTTCACAAAGACGTCCAGGACCATACACCTTACAATCTCTACCTCGATGACCCGCCTACATGTTACCATGCCAATAAAAAGTACTGCAACTCCACTGTAAGGCTCAGCCGCAAGAGACCAGAAGGAGGGCCCATGTCTCCACTCTTTGCCAGGTGGACATCGGCAAGGCTACAGTATTTAGCCGGGTCTCTTGCAAAAATAAAATATCAGCATTCATCTCGCTAAGCAAAAATAAGGCCATATTACGCGCCCTTACAGATTTTATGCTGGCAACATTAATCGTTGCCACCTTTATCAGAGTGGGAACTGCCATCAGATGATTGAGGTCAACGTTTCTTAGCCTGAGCTCCCTCCCCCTTCACTGGAGACCTTGACCTCTTTAGGGAACACTCTACCTCATCCTCCTCCATCTGAGACACAGATTTAGAAGACTCCTGCTCTCCCTCAGATAAGGACCCAAACTTGTTTCCCAGAGGTAGATCATCTACCTCTAAAGATGAAACTGAGGAGGCAGAGGTCAGGATTACCTTATTCCTCCTTCTCCCCACCTTGGTCCACTCTCCCTACTCCTCTGAAACATTACCCTGAAAGACCTCATCTACATCATTAGCAGTGGCAACTTCCCCCTTCTTCACCTTAGAACATCCACTCTTACGTTGCTTCAGGGAAGGCCCCGGATTAAGCTGTCACCTCAGATCTGCATGAATCTGCCCCATTTGGCAGCCTCAGCCAATCTGGATGACTTAGTTACATTTGGAACACTGGGCAAGAACACACAACAGAAGTAGACATGGACACAGTAGGGAGCAAAGACTGGGGAGCAGACACAAGAGGGGTCACACCTTCAGATAGGGAAATTGACACCTGGGGGGCCCTCAGGACTAGCTGAAATAGCTCCACCAACCCCTTGCTGCCCCCCACGTTCCTCCTCCTCCATCCTCAGCAGTTCTTCTATTACCTCCAGCTGATTATGGAGGGCTTCACAGCAAAGGCTATTAGGGGTGACCTAACTTGTTACAGAGATTACAACAAATAGTATTGCAGTCCTTTGTATTGTATAGGCAAGTCATGAACAAAAACAGCTTTTTCTGTCACCTGATGTTTTAAATGTTTTGGGGGGACATCATTATCCTCTTGTTCATCCTCAGATGATCCAGACACGGCAAACTTGCGACCATGCAAAGGCTATTAGATTTCTGTAATTACCTTTAGCATACCTGCTCCCATCACAGGCTCAGATGGATCATCTTGCTCCATAGCCTCCTGCTGTGGTGACAAGGGCACAGAACTTCCTTGGCCCGATGACATACTGCCAGTCAAAACACCTGACTGCTGATCACCCGCAGCCTATCTGCCAGAGCTATCTCCACTTTCTGCAGGCATACTGATACTTGGCACGGGATGAAAAGATTTTCCAGCGTGCTGACCAGAAACACAGTCCAAGCCCACAGAAACTTTTTTTCATTGCACTGGCTTCTCACATTCTGGTGATGCCTGCCCTCCACTGGCCTCTATGGCCCCTCTGCGCATTGCATGGAATCGATCATCGCCATACTTTTCCTTGAAAGCTCTGCTGGTTTCTTTCAATGTGGCCACCAGCAGATTCTACTTTTCCACTTTGGCCTCCAAAGCCATTAACTCAGGCTGCATCTGTTTTCTCTTGGAACTGTGAAGCCGGTCACTTGCATTATTTTTATGCTTGAAGTCAAACTTTAACTTTGCCAGTACTTCTTCCTCCTTGGCGATTCTCGAAATCCTCGCACAAACCTTCTTTCTGTAGGTTGCCAGTCTTTCACCTTTAGCTGGGCCATTTCCCAGGTCCTCAAACACTGCTATGGGAGGACTGGTACTCTGGCCATCTGGGGATCCTCCCCTGGGTCCACCCCAGATTCCTGCATTCACTCCTGGGTATAGGAAGTAATCAAGCTCCTTGGATCAGTAGGCCTCACTGGAGCTCAGGAGAGCAGCAGTAGTGCAGCCACACCCTTTGCAGCTATAACAGCTTCAACTCTTCTGGGAAGGCTGTCCACAAGGTTTAGGAGTGTGTCTATGGGAATGTTTGACCATTCTTCTAGACGTGCATTTGTGAGGTCAGGCACTGATGATGGACGAGAAGGCATGGCTCGCAGTTTCCGCTCAAATTCATCCCAAAGGTGTTCTATCGGGTTGAGGTCAGGACTCTGTGCAGGCCAGTCAAGTTCCTCCACCCCAAATTCACTCATCCATGTCTTTATGGAACTTGCTTTGTGCACTGGTCCAAATCATTTGGTGGAGGGGGGATTATGGTGTGGGGTTGTTCTTCAGGGGTTGGGCCCCTTAGTTCCAGTGACGGGAACTTATAAGGCGTCAGCATATCAAGACATTTTGTACAATTTCATGCTCCCAACTTTGTGGGAACAGTTTGGGGATGGCCCCCTCTTGTTCCAACATGACTGCGCAGTGCACAGCAAGCAAGGCCCACAAAGACATGAACTTATCAGGGATGGTGGAAATTTAACTTCAAGTACAATAATTCACACTATAATAGTAACGAAAACATATAGAATTAAGTGTAACAATCTAAAAAATAAAAATTCTAAAGTGCTATAATAATGTGAACCTCCCAACTAAAAAGTTGTTGCACTTGAAGTTAATTTGTATTGCAATTATCTGTAGAGGGATTTTCACCATCCCTGCTAAGTTTCATTTGTTATATCTTGTTTTCAGTTTGATGTGTATTAAATGTGAAGCTGCTTATCACAGAGACCGGTGTTGTGGTAATATTGTAGTTTGTTGAGATTTCCATACATTAGAGAGTTTCACCATTATTGTTAAGTTATTTATTAGTAAGATTGCCATGTGGCATTAATAAACATCAACAGATTTCAGTTGTGCCCCACCAGGCCACCACCCCCTCCCCCATGGACATTGTGCCGGGCTGCTGAGTTCATCTTCCCATCCCTGCACTCAGGGCACTGATGGGCACTGATTAGCGGCACTGATTAGCAGCACTGATGGGCACTAATTTTTAGCACTGATAGGGGGCACTGATTGGCAGCACTAATTGGCACTGATAGGTGGCACCCATTGGCAGCAATGGTGGGCACTAATACCTGCCCCTGATTGACACTGATAGGTGGCACTGATTAGTAGCACTGATGGGCACTGATTGGCATTGATAGGCAGCACAGAATGTTATCACTGATTGGCACTGATTGGCACTGATGGGCATTAATTGGTGGCACTGTTAGGCAACAATGATTGCCACTGATTGGCAGCACTGATGGGCACTGATTGGCAACACTGACAGGCCACACAGTTGGGCACTGGTGGGCCCTGATTGGCACTGATTGGCAGCACTGATAGGCAGCACTGGTGGGCACTGATTTGCACTGATAGGCAACACTGATGGGCACTAATAGGCTACACTGACTGGCAGCACTGATTGGCAGCATTGATGTGCACTAAATGGTAGCACTGATGGGCACTGATCAGTAGCACTGATTGGCACTGATAGGTGGCATTGACTGGAAGCACTGATGGGCAGCATCGATGGACACTGATAGGCAGCACTGATTGTCAGCACTGATAGGCAGCACTGATGGGCTCTGACAGCACTTATGGGCACTGATTGGCACTGATAGGCAGCACTGATGGGTTCTAAATTGCAGCACTTATGGACACTGATTGACAGCACTGATGGACACTGGCACTGATGGGCAGCACTGATGGTCACTGATAGGCAGCTCTGATTGGCACATTGATTGGTACTGATAAGCAGCATTGTTTGGCACTGATAGGCAGCATTGTTTGGCACTGATTGGCAGCATTGATTGGCACTGATAGGCAGCATTGTTTGGCACTGATTGGCAGCAATGATTGGCACTAATAGGCAGCATTGATTGGCACTGATAGGCAGCGTTGATCGCATTGATTGGCAGCATTGATTAGCACTGATAGGCAGTGTTGATTGCATTGATTGGCAGCATTGATTGGCACTGATAGGGGATAAAGGAGAGGGTGAGTTTCACATTCAGCAGATCGTGAAGCTTGCCAGAGCACTCAGTGTATGAAACTGTCATATAATGTCACTGCTTGCAGGGAGAGAGACGAGCTGTCCAAACTCACCTGCGATGTTGGGGATGGGCTGGACCAAGCAGCTGTCAAACACCAGCCAATGATTGGCCTGCTTAAGAAAGGGGGTGGCGCCACATACATGTAGTGGATCGCCCAGACCCCATCCCATTGGCTGGTGTTTAATAGCTGTTTGGTCTCACCCACCAACCAACATCATTGCTGAATTTTGACAGCTGGTCTTTCTCTCTGCAAGCAATTACATTAACTGACAGTTTCACACACTGAGCGGCTCTGCCAAGCTTCACAATCTGCTGCCTGTGAAACTGTTTCACAGGCAGCGTGGGCTACACACTCTCTTGGATGCAGGATTTTGGGGCAGATCTCCAGAGACAGCATGGGGTGATTAGGGTGTGCCCAAGCACACCCAGCACACCTCATGCGCACAACTATGGGTTTGCAATGTGGAGTAGCAGGAAGTTTAGAAGGGCCCTGACTGTAGTGGAGCAACTAGAAGATGGCACATGTGGCAAAGAATGCACTGTGCAGCACAGAGTGCATTGCAGGGTCTTCAGCGGGGCAAACACCCACCGCACACCTTGCAAATTCACCTGACTTCCCTGCTGGCATGGCTCCACCATATTTAAGGGCTGACTTAGTCACCCTGCCAGGACATTCTTCCCTAAAGTATGTGGATCAGGACCTCCTGGTCTATGCCCACTAACTTCCAGAAGCTTCTAGATCCAGGTGGAGGTACCAGAGACCTGCATCTGTAAAGTCATCCAGCCTGACCTGCAGTAACTCGACCAAATTTCAGACTCACATAACTTATCATGAGTCATAAGCTTACATTTACCTACACTTAAGCCTCGTACACATGATCGGATTTTCCAAGGGGAAATGTGTGATGACAGGCTGTTGGCGGAAAATCCGACCATGTGTATGCTCCATCGGACAATTGTTGATGGATTTTCCGTGGACAAATGTTGGATAGCAGGTTTAAAATTTTCTGCGGACAAATGTCTGTTGTCAAATTTCTGAACATCAGTACACTAGTCCGTCAGACAAAAGTCCAAAGTACAAACACGCATGCTCAGAAGCAAGGACGAGTCGGTCTTGTAAAACTAGCGTTCGTAATGGATAGGGAGCACAAGAAGGTCATATAAAAATCAAGAGGAAGGCAGCGATGGAGAAACTGTTTGGATTGGTGAAGCCTTTGTACCTCAGGGCAGACATCAATTATGTGAAGCACAAAATTGTGAACCTGAGGAGTCCATTTAATAGGGAGCACAATACAGTCCTGGACTCCGAGAGATTGGGAGCAGCAGCAGATGACATATATGTCCCCAGGCTCTGGTCTTACAACAACCTGCGTTTTTTGCCAGACAAGACCGAACCCAGGCCATCGCTCTCAACACTTCCTTCCACATTGGCTGAGGCCATTTTTTTCTTGTGCATTCTTTAACAAGTAAAATAAAATAAATTATACATGTAATCTGCCCTACAAATCAAAATAAACTAATTTAAATAAAAACTGCATTCTCTGCACAAAAAAAAGTACAACAACTCAAATTATCATTTAAAAAATAAACAAAAAGAAAATTAGAAATTGTATGGGTGAAAATCCCCAGGCCAGCGGGCTTGTTGGGGTTGTTGGGGCTGCATTTGCCATGGTCCGCCATGCTGCTGTGGTGGGTGGGGTTGCTATGGTGTCTGTGGAGGTGTGTCATCCAAATCACAGATGTGTGTTTTAGGTGTAATTTGGCCCCTACTCCCCTTGTTGATGAGCTTCAGGATCATCTCCTCACACATACTCCATTGCTCCTCCTCCATATCTCTCAGCTTATTTCCTGTCGTATAGCCAAATTCCTCCTGTGTATCCAGGGCCGTACTAATGGCGGTTGTTGCATGGCTGAGGAAGGCAGCCGTGGCCTCATCCAGGTTCCTGGTCTTTCTGGCCCTTTTAGTAGGAGGGCATAGGGGAGGAATCTGCGACTCTGTCTGGCTGCTGGGCATGGGCTCGTTCTGACTGAGACGTTCCTGTGTATGAAAATGGGACATATTTAATCCCTGACCTGTTCCTGTTAAATAACGGATTTAGTCCGGAATACTTAATTTCATCTCATTTATTTATAAATTATCGTGTAAAGTACACTAAGATCCACATACTGGATTCTCTTATGTTTATAGTAAGAACCAAGAAACGTATTCTGTATCTACAAACTGCTAAACTATACTGTATTGTTCTACTGTTGTTAAAGTGGAAATCTTAATAAAAAACAATGAAAAGAAAATGGGACATATTTGTGGTTTTTTGGTCATCAATCACACATAATTTTGAGCTCATGACTGTTGCAAATTGAATTTTGACAAATAGAAAAGACTATCATTCTGTCCCCAGCATTTTCATTCTTGTTCCAATCATTTTTGGCCACTACTGTCTATTGATATGTAAACCACTTTGTTAAGGCAGAAATTTGTGATCAAGAACGTCTAATTAACATCATTCTATTTTTGTCTACAAATATGTTCAACAATGCTATACCTGGGTCAAGCTGGGCTCCTCCACACCTTCTTCCTGTGTAGAAGGACCAGGGTGGACCTCAGGAGCTGTGGCCTCAGCCAATGTGGAAGGAAGCGTTGAGAGTGATGGGCGTGGTTTGGTTTGGTCGAAAAACGTAGGCTGCTGTAGTACCACAGCCTGGGGACATATTTGTCATCTGCTGATGCTCCCGTTCTCTGGGGTTCCAGGACCTTCTTCCGCTCCCTATTAAATGTACTATGCAGGCTACCAATTTTGGCCTTCAAATAATTGATGTCTGGCGTGGGGTACACAGGCTTCACCAATTCCAAGAGTTTCTCCATCGCTGCCTTCCTCTTGATTTTATTTGAGTAATCCCTATTTTTCACTTTCCATAGATACAGCAGCTCTCAGTACTGCTCTATAAATTCTGGCAAAAATTCTGGCGCTGTGAATTTATCCACCATTGTGAATTACGTAATAAATTAGCAGATGCCTGCAAGTCAGAACACAAGAAAAACCATAATGTCAGGCTTAACTCATAAATAATCTGGTCCCAATATAGGCCTCAATCTAAGTATTATAGGCCACTAACCACTGATGCCCCAATTTACAATTGTACCTTCATTTTATGTTTCTTTTTGGCGATGTCAATCGTTCACCCTCCACTCCCAGATCGTTCCTACGGCTGTTACATTGACCGCGGGTTATGGCTTTAAATACACTGTGCATGCGTGGAGCTCCGCTCTTAGTGTGTCATGACGCTGGGGTGTGTCCATCTCTCTTCTGCATGCGACACACACGGCAGAAGATTTGGGAGTGTGACAGCATGGTGGATTCCACCAATTCGAGGCAGGTCCGCGGTGGTGGAGCTTATAGGAGGCACAAAGCCACCCCCATGAGCAAGGCTGAGATGGTGGAGATGGTGCGCAACCTTGAAAAGCACAATTACGATTGCAAGCTGCGCAACTACGAAAGGCCCAACAGCCGAAAGAACCTCAGTTTGGAGAAGGTCCCCGCCATTTTGGAGATTGAATTTTCGGTCAAATGAACGAAGGACCAAATCCGAAAGAGATGGTCTGATTTAAAGAGCAGATGGAGTCCATCCATCACATAATCAAAAAAAGTAAGCAATATTTGTATCTAAACAATATGTATATATATGTGTAAATTAGCTGTCTGTATATGCAGGGCCGGTGCTACCACTAGGCAAACGGCCGCTGGTTTCCCTCCGCATCTGCATGCTTTGCAGGCTGCAGCATGTAACTAACTCAGTCTGACCGGTAGTGTAATTAGAGGTGCAGCGCAGCACTGGAGCCAGCGCTAAAGGAAGCAGAGCCGATGCTTCCTGTATAGTGGCGCCTCCTGTCACATGGGCAGGGCAAAGGGGGTGGAGTCAGGGGTGGAGCCAATGGGGCGGCAAAATTAGGTTTCGCCTAGGGTGTCAAAAATCCTTGCACCGGTCCTGTGTATATGTGCTTTCTCCAAGTAGGTTTTTAAAATTCTAGATAATGTTTTCTCTAATATTCGTCAGATTTTGTTTTTTTAACATGAATTTAATTATAAAGCAGATATGAACATTTTATTTTTTATTTTTTTGCCATTTTTTGTTTAAAAAATATGTTTTACTCTTCTTTCAACAGGGAAGCGCAAAGAAAGGAGGCTACAGACAAGCCACCAGAGGGGACAAAAGGAGGCTACCCTCGCCCGGGCCTCAACAGGGGAGACAACAAGGCCATCTTCCCCCCAAAATGGTAAGTGACAACTTCAAACACACTCATTTAGCCACTGACAGGGGTGATTCTAGGTGGGCCAAAGATCCTGGGCTTAGGGCAGAACTTAAGGGGTAAAGAACACTTTCTAGTTGCTGCCTGGCTCCTCAGTGCCCATTAATGCAGCCTTTTCAGGGTAGACATGGGTAGAGCAGAGGCCCCAGGGATCACAGTCTCACAGAGTCACGCCTGCTAGAATGAGCCTCATATATCCCCTATCCAATAGGAGACAAGAGGGGTGGGGGGCAACTGCATGAGTTTTTCAATGTTGGTACTTGTTCAGTGTTTCCCCTCTGTAAAATGACATCACCTTCCCTTTTTGATTCATTTTTAACCACTTGCTTACTGGGCACTTAAACCCCTCTCCTGCCCAGACCAATTTTCAGCTTTCAGCGCTGACGCACTTTGAATGACAATTGCGCAGTCATACAACACTGTACCCAAATAAAATTTTTATCATTTTTTTCCCACAAATAGAGCTTTTTTTTGGTGGTATTTAATCACAGCTGGGGTTTTTATTTTTTGCTAAACAAACAAAAAAAGATGGAAATTTTTGAAAAAAAAAATCATGTTTAATAGTTTGTTATAAAATTTTGCAAACAGGTAATTTTTCTCCTTCATTGATATGCGCTGATGAGGTGGCACTGGTGGGCACTGATAAGCTGCACTGATGGGCATGGATAGGCACAGATAAGGCAGCACTGATAGGCACATTTAAGGCGGCACTGATAGGCACAGTTAAGGTGGCACTGATAGGCACAGTTAAGGCAGCACTGATGGGGACAGATAAGGCGGTACTGATGGGCACAGATAAGGCGGCACTGATGGCCACTGATGGGCGCTGATGGGTGGCACAGGGTGGCACTGATGGGTGGCACGGATGGGTGGCACAGATAGGTGGGACTGATGGGCACTGATAGGTACCACTGATGGGGGGCACTGATGGGCGGCACTGATGGGGTGCACTGATGGGGGGCACTGATGGGCAGTGATGGGCGGCACTGATGGGCACTTATGGGCACTGGTAGGTGACACTGATGGGCACTGATAGGTGGCACTGATGTGCAGTACTGTTGTTCCACTGATGTGGGCGCTGATGGGTGGCACTGATGGGTGGCACTGTGGGCACTGATGGGTGGCACTGTGGACACTGATGGATGGCACTGATTGATGGCACTGTGGGCACTGATGGATGGCACTGATTTATGGCACTGTGGGCACTGATGGGTGACACTGGTGGGCACTGGTAGGCGGCACTTCTGCCTATTGCTGTGTCACAGATGATCGCCGTGATCGGGACTGATGTCCCGATCACGGCCGCCTGTGATCGGGTTTTTTTTCCTCTTCACGCTGTCAGCGCGAGGAGGAAAAATAGCCGATTACCGGCTCTGTTTACATCACATGATCAGCTGTCAATGGCTGACAGCTGATCTTGTGGAAAGGGGTCGGGACCGACCCCTTACTCTGATCTGTGATCAGGCGAGTCTCATAGACTCGCTGATCACCGAGCGCGCCCTGCAGGGGGCACACAGGCCGCTCGTGCACGGGACGACGTCAATAGACGTCGTCCCGGTAATGTAGATCCGCGCTGTTGCCGTCATTTGGCAATGGCCCGGATCTGAAGTGGTTAAGGGGAAAAAAAAACATGGTGCAGCATGGTGTATTCCACTAGTCATGAGCAAACATTGTCCCCAGGGCAAGGTTGGTCAACTAACGCAGCAAAATGGTTGCTAGAAATATATGGGACTTGGGGGGGGGGATTAATTAATGGTGTATTATTTCTTTTTAGAGGAAAGTGAGTGCATTCAGCTGAACCTGCATGTTGGTTTGGAGGTGTGGGATATGACACCTAGACCCAGCACAGACCTTCCTATTGTGAATGTAACATCCCCTGACACAAGTCAAACAGAGGGCCAAAGAGACCCAGAACTTCCAGAAGTGGAAGAAACTAGTTGTGAGCCTCTTGTTTGCGCAAGTAAGTATTCTTTGAATGTTGCTTCAAATGTGTATACATGTCAAATGTTTAGAAAAGAAACACCCACTCCACATATTAGCAAAGTATGTAGTGCCTTAACATTAGCATGAAGAAGGAAGAGGTGAAATGAGCTGGCAGTGTTGCTAGGTACCCGAGTTTTGTAGACCCAGGCACCAGGGCCAAGATTACAGAGTAGTTGCAGTGTGTACATTCCTAGTAGCGTAGGTGTCTGAAGGGCAAGAAGGTTGCAAGCAACAATAGACTGGGTAAGTATTTCCCCAATTTGACTAGTAACTTGACCATAATTCACTATGTAGGGCCTCAGCCACTTGACCATTGTTCCCTTAATACTTTTTACTCTTCTTACAAGGACACAAACTTCGAAGATGCACAATTGGCCATATGAGTGCAGATATGATGCAGGCTTTGACTGATCTAGAGCAAATAAAGGAGTCTGCCACTGTTTTACAGAGAAGAATTTGTGATTATGTCGACATGCTTGCCAAATTTTAAGTTCATATTGCCTGAAGTTTTCTTCCACTTGTTGGCTCATGTTTGCAGTTTTAAGATTTCCCATGTTTTTATTACTTTTAAGCCCTGGTTCACATTGATGCTACTTTGAAATCGCACTACTGTGCTTGAAGTAGTGCTATTTCTAAGTAGCAAGTTCAGTGCAATTTCAGATGCTACTTGATAGACATTTGTGTGGCTTCATGCGCAGATGTCTATTGAAGTTGCACCTGAAATTGTAAAAAGTAGTGCAGGAACTACTTTTGCAAATTGTTGCGGTGCCGCTAAATCAGTGTCGCACTGATTGGAACAGTGCCATTGCCTCAAATAGGCTGTGTCATGTGATTTTATCTATCAAATAGCATGACAAATTGCTTCAATGTGAACCTAGGTTTTATAGTGTCTGAGGTCAGTGTTTAGCCACTCCACTTCTCTAGGTGCACCACCAGGTCCTGTTTTCTTTATTTTCCGCAGGATAAAAACGACTATGTGAATTACTAACCTCGAAAATGACATCATCACCTGTACCAAAAGCAAAAAATATAGAAAACATGACCTGGAAATGCATCTGGAGAAGGAGAGTTGTGAAACACTGCCCTAAGTAATGTTTTAATTGTAATCTTCATGTGTTTTTAAGAATCGCAAAGCCAAAAATTGAAGATGCACACAAATTGGAACACAAAATTCTGATTTCCTTCATGATCCCTTGCCTAAAATGTGTGTCTTCCCCTACATCTAGTTTGCTAGAGCCACAAAACACACAGTGGGGGTTATTTCTGAAAGGACAATCCACTTTGCACTGCAAGTGCACTTGAAAGTACACGTGCAAAGTGGATTTGCCCTTCATAAATAACCCCCAGTGTCTCAACATGTGCTAGCTCCCATCATGGGGTATCAATGGACGTGTTTCGGGGGTGCAACCCCTTCCTCTCACCTACTTTAGTTTTGAGGAAGAGGTTGCACCCCCAAAACGCGTACATTGATATCCCATGATGGGAGATAGCACATGTTGACACACTGTGTGTTTTGGGGCTTTAGAAACTAACCTGTTTGTACCTACACACATTTTAGGTAGGGGATCGTAAGGGACATTTAACAGTTATGCCTCTATGTGTATGTGGCTTCAAATTTTGGCTTTTAGAGGGGTGAGATCACTCCATCTGAGGAAGGCAACATCATCACTGTCTTGGAATACTAATGTCTATACGGCCTTCACTTTAGCAAAGTCGAACTTTGTAATTTACTGAGTTGGGGATGTGTATCTTATGTTTTTAAACATGCCTGTTTATCCCCAAAAAAGGCAAAATAATGGCAAACATACATGTTGGTTTGTTCAAAAACCTTTTAAAATGCACATGTGAATGTGCTTGGAGTAAAATGTTTTATACTAAACAATGCGTGGCTTCTTATTTCATTGCTCAAAACCAGTGTATTTGTTAAGTTGGTGTAGTTACAGTGAAAATGTGCTCTAAAATGTGGCAAACTCAGGCAAATTTAGGGCCTCAAAGAAATGAAATAAAGGAGTTGAAAAGGACGAATATTTTTAACATTAATGCATTAGATACATTATTATTATTATTATAAACAGTAACTGTTATTATTAACAGTTTACGTAGCGCTTTACAACTTGAGAGTAGACAGTACAAACACAATACACTTTATGTAATGAAGATCCTGCCAGTAATCGGCATTCCAGGCTCACTAGAGCACAGCCGCGGGCGCTACTGCGCATGTTCACACGGGCACGCGCGCGTGCACTCCCGTTGGCGCTAGGCGGGCTATTTAAACCTGCCTGTCACACTCAGTCCCCGCTTTCTGCTCTACAGCGTTCCCTGTGCCAAAACCTGATCTGATCTGAAACCTTCTGTTATCTGACACCGGCTTCCTGTTTGACTATCCAGCTATCCACCTGCATCTGACCCTTTGGCTTGCTTTGACCATTCTCCTGTCTGATCCCTGGTACCTCTGCTGTCCGCCTGATACCAAGCACCGGCCTGTTTGACCATCCCTCTGCCTGATACCAAGTTACCAGTCTGTTACCTACTGTTTGTTGCTGGTTCCAGTTCAGCACTCCAGTATCCAGTCTGCTACCTGCTGTTTGTTCCTGGTTCCAGTTCAGCACTCCAGCATCCAGTCTGCTACCTGCTGTTGTTCCTGGTTCCAGTTCAGCACTCCAGTATCCAGTCTGCTACCTGCTGTTTGTTCCTGGTTCCAGTTCAGCACTCCAGTATCCAGTCTGCTACCTGCTGTTGTTCCTGGTTCCGGTCCAGCATTCCAGTATCCAGTCTGCTACCTGCTGTTTGTTCCTGGTTCCAGTTCAGCACTCCAGTATCCAGTCTGCTGCCTACTGTTTGTTCCTGGTTCCAGTTCAGCACTCCAGTATCCAGCCTACTACCTGCTGTTGTTCCTGGTTCCGGTCCGGCGTTCCAGTATCCAGCCTGCTACCTACTGTTGTTCCTGGTTCCAGTCTAATGCTCCAGTTTCCTGCCTACTTACCTGCTGTGGTTCCTGGCTCAGTCTGCATTCCAGTCTCCAGTCTTCTCTTCAGTTCCTGGTTCCGGAGGTTCCCACCACTCCTGGACTTCTGGGTGACTGTTCATCCTGCCAGGCACCCATACCACTCCTTTCTCCTGTGTCCTCTGTCTCCATTCCAGAGGGCCGAGAGTGGGAGCCATAGGGGAGGTCTCTCTCTGCACTTCGGGCTCAAAACCTACCAGGTACGTGACAGTAGCAGACAGCCATGTCCGAGCCTGAGCAGGGAACCTCTCCCATGGAAGAACTATGTGCACACCTGGCAGGATTGACTGAAGCAATCAAGAATCTGCAGCAAGGATACACCCGGCTGGAAGAACGGGTATTAACTTTGTCTAACCCTACCGGGGTCCAGGGAGTCCCTCCTGCTTCTGCTTCTTCAGCTGGGCCTTCCCCAACGGTAGTGATGCTCCCTCCAGAACCCAGAGTTCCGACTCCTGAATGATTCTCCGGAGATCGACATAAATTCAGGGTCTTTCTCAATTCCTGTGAACTATTTTTTGCTCTTCAGCCACGTACCTTTTCCCTGGAGGCCACCTAGGTGGGCTTTGTGATTTCCTTACTTACGGGCGACCCCCAGACCTGGGCCCATCACCTCTTGGAACAAAAGGATGTATCCCTGACCAATTTCACCACCTTCTTCGACGCATTGGCCCAGTTGTATAAAGACCCCCAGCTTTCTGTAACTGCAGAAACTGCACTGCACACCCTTCAGCAGGGGCGCAGGGCAGCAGAGGATTATGTGGCTAAATTCAGAAGATGGAGCACAGACACAAACTGGAATGATGCGGCCCTCCGCTATCAATTCCGAATGGGACTTTCTGATTCTTTGAAGGATGAGTTAGCCAGCGTTGGTATACCACAGACTCTGAATGCGTTGATCGATCTAGCCATTCAGATCGATCGATGATTAGGGGAACATAGGGCAGAAAGAACTATGGGACCTTCTGGCAGGACTTGGATGCTTCCAAAGGTTCCCAATGATACTTCACCGACACCATCTACCTCTAAGTTTAACCCACCTGAGCCTATGCAGTTGGGGGTCCTTCGGCCTTCCCTCACCCAGGAGGAGCCTCAACATCGTCGGATGAATAATTTGTGTCTGTACTTCGGGGAGCCTGGACACTATAATAAATAAATATATGTGTATGCGCTAAAGGCTATAAATACGTGAACAAAAAATATAATAAATCTATACAATATTAAAAATTATTATAAATTATAAACAGTGTCACACACCTGTGAAGAAAGTGACTATAATCCACAATTGAATATATGAAAAATGGTAACATGCACCATGCAAAAAATGTGAGAAAAAAAAAAATCCTTTAAATGATTTAAAAAAAAAAAAATATATATATATAAGTGCTACTTGATAAATAAAGTGTCCAAAACCAATTCATACAAATGAATATATCTCAGTCCAAGCCATTCATAAGAGTATATAAATCAAAGTGCACAATAGTGTCCAAACAAATAGCAGGCAATCCTCATGCTGGTTTTTTTGAAAAAGTGCTAAATATTCCTCATGCTCTTCTTATGAGATGTGCACATTAAGGCATGCTGCAGTGCTCTCCAGTGACCCCCAATGGATAATGCGCTCACCTTAGAGCGTGTGACACAGTAGCTAAACAGTGTCAAAACACGCATTAGAGCCACTCCAGGGCTCACACAGGGTATGCTGGTGATGATCTGTATCTCGCTCAAATGGTGACATATATGAAAGAAAGGAGACTCATAGCATAATACCGCCAGGAATTTATTTGAAAAGCCCTAAAAACAATCCCTCCAGGAGGGTACATACAATGCTTGGGTGCGTCAGTGCACCATCATATCCAAAACATGCAATACAGATGAATCCTGTGGCGTGCGGTGCGGTGTTCAATCCTCTGCCTGTCAGTGTGTAGTAAGCTCCGTCCTGCCCCTCCCCTACGCGTCTTCGGCACAGGGTATACGTGCCTTCATCTGGGGCATCTCATAAGAAGAGCATGAGGAATATTTAGCACTTTTTCAAAAAAACCAGCATGAGGATTGCCTGCTATTTGTTTGGACACTATTGTGCACTTTGATTTATATACTCTTATGAATGGCTTGGACTGAGATATATTCATTTGTATGAATTGGTTTTGGACACTTTATTTATCAAGTAGCACTTATATATATATATTTTTTTTTTTTTAAATCATTTAAAGGATTTTTTTTTTTCTCACATTTTTTGCATGGTGCATGTTACCATTTTTCATATATTCAATTGTGGATTATAGTCACTTTCTTCACAGGTGTGTGACACTGTTTATAATTTATAATAATTTTTAATATTGTATAGATTTATTATATTTTTTGTTCACGTATTTATAGCCTTTAGCGCATACACATATATTTATTTATTTTTGGCATATACACGGTATGGAACGTGGTTAGTGTGTGCAGCTGAATTAGGTTCATTTATTCACACTGAAGGCATTAACCCATTTGTGGCTCACAAGATTTTAGCACTATTTTTAGCCTGGACACTATGTCAGGAACTGCCCTCTTAAGCTCCGTAAGTGCCTCTCCCTGTCTACTGACTATGTTGTGCCTCTTGCCAAGAGCACTTCTCACCTTGCTCTCTCTATCTTATTACAGCTCCCAGGAAGGACTCTGCAAATAACCGCCATTATTGACTCCGGAGCTTGCAGCTGTTTCATGGATTCCTCTTTTGCTGCAAAACATCAGATTCCCCTGTTGTCTAAGGCCCATGGACTCTCCATTCATCTGGCTGATGGGACCGCCATCAAATCCGGACCTGTCACTCAAGAGACTGTTCCTATACCTGTTTCTATACTTAACTCACATCAAGAATTGCTACGCTTGGATGTCATTGCTTCACCCTTGTTTCCCATAATCCTCGGCATGCCTTGGTTGCAAGCACACAATCCTGACATCAACTGGGCCACAGGAGAGGTTACCTTTTCTTCTTCCTATTGTCAGCAGTTCTGCAGATTTCAAGATGCTCATAAGGCCACTACCTTGCTCTGCCTAGACACAGATTCCAGCCTACATCAGTCCATTCCCGAAGCTTACCATGACTTCCTAGATGTATTTAGTAAACAGGGGGCAGAGGCCTTGCCTCCCCACCGGGCCTATGACTGTCCTATCGAGTTTCTTCCTGGAGCAGAGATTCCGTTCGGAAGGATTTTCCCTCCGACAGAAGTAGAACAAGGGGCTTTAAAGGAGCATATCGATGAAAACTTAAAGAAAGGTTTCATTCGCCCGTCCACGTCTCCAGCAGGTGCGGGCATCTTCTTTGTGCAGAAGAAGGATAATACTCTTAGACCATGCATAGACTACCGTGAACTAAATAAAATTACAGTAAAAAATCGCTATCCTCTTCCTCTGGTACCGGAATTGTTCCAAAGACTTGGAACTGCAACTGTATTCACTAAGCTTGACCTCCGCGGAGCCTACAATTTGGTCCGTATTAGGAGCGGAGACCAGTGGAAGACTGCTTTCCGTACCTGCTATGGGCATTTAGAATATTTGGTGATGCCCTTCAGATTGTGTAATGCCCCTGCTACGTTCCAATACTTCATCAATGATGTTTTACAAGACTTTCTAGATCTGTTTGTCATCATCTACCTAGACGATATACTAATCTTCTCTTCTTCCCTTGAATCTCACCGCAGGCATGTCAGAAGTGTGTTGGCTCAGCTTCGACAGCATGGCTTATATGCAAAGGCAGAGAAGTGTGAATTTGAACAGGAAAGTATTCCGTTTTTGGGGTTAATCATCTCTAGTAAGGGCATTAAGATGGATCCTCAAAAGATCGCTGCAATATTAGATTGGCCAGTTCCAACAGACAAAAAGGGAATACAACGATTTGTTGGGTTTGCCAATTTTTACCGAAAATTTATTAAGGGGTTTTCAGCCATTAGTACGCCCATTACTCAGTTAACTAAACAAGGAACACATTTTCACTGGTCTGCTGAAGCCCAAAAAGCTTTTGAGACCCTCAAGGCCCTCTTTACTTCTGCTTCCGTACTAAAACATCCAGATTCCTCTCTGCTATTTGTACTTGAAATAGACGCATCTGAAATTGCGGTAGGAGCAGTGTTGTCCCAAAGACAGGGAACCAAGACTCTGCTGTACCTGGTGGCCTTCTTCTCTCGTAAATTGTGCACGGCAGAGAGAAATTATGATGTAAGAGACAGAGAGCTGTTGGCAATTAAATCAGCATTAGAGGAGTGGCGCTATCTTCTGGAAGGAGCCGCTCATCCAGTCTTAATTTTTACAGATCATAAGAACCTGGAGTATTTGAGATCTGCAAAGAGGCTGAAGCCACGACAGGCCAGGTGGGCTCTCTTTTTCTCCAGGTTCTCTTTTCATGTCCCCGGCTCCAAGAATACTAAACCCGATACCCTATCCAGGATGTTCCACAAACCCCAAGAAGTTTCCCTTCCGGACACCATCCTGTCCCCAGGGAATTTTCTAATGCTTCAGGGAAACCTGCTTTCCCAGATTAAGCAGGCTTCCGTGGGACTGGGATGTTCCGTTGGGCCAGAACTTCAGGTTAAGGATGGGCTACTTTGGCACGAGAGTAAGATTTATATACCCGAAGATCTACGAGTACCTATATTGAAACTTTGTCATGATCATGCACTGGCTGGGCATTTTGGTGTAGCTAAGACCACCGATCTGGTACAGCGTACCTTTTGGTGGCCTCAGTTACGTGAAGATTGCAAAAGATTTGTGGAATCCTGTACAACCTGTATTAGGAACAAGGGTTACAAGACCAAGGCATGGGGACTACTAAAACCTTTGCCTGTCCCAGACAGGCCATGGAAGATGTTATTCATAGACTTTATTGTTGAACTACCTCCAACGGGGGGCTACACCACGATCTTTGTAATAGTAGATCGGCTATCAAAAATGGCCTATTTTGTTCCAATGAAGGGTACCCCCTCAGCCTCAGAAACAGCACAAATGTTCATTAAAGAAGTCATCAGACTCCACGGGGTGCCGGCCAATATTATTTCAGATCTGGGGGTACAGTTTACCTCCTGATTCTGGAAGTCTCTGTTTAAGACGCTGAACATTGAGCTATCATTCTCCTCTGCCTACCATCCCCAGACTAATGGGCAAACAGAAAGAACAAACCAAACTCTTGAACAATACTTACGCTGTTTCTCTTCTTTTGCCCAAGATGATTGGATTTCCGTACTTCCATTGACTGAATTTGCCTACAACAACTCCATTCATTCTGCAATCAAACAGACTCCATTTTTTGCAAATTATGGCTTCCACCCTTCATTTCTACTTAATTCCCTTCCAGAATGTACAGTACCCACAGTTCAGGAGAAATTGAATTTCTTTACCTCATATAATCAAGTTTTGCAGGAGACCATGACCAGGACCCAGGAATACAACAAGACAACTTTCGATAAAAAGAGGCGAGGTGAACGGTTACTTGCACTCGGTGACCAGGTATGGTTGTCTACGATGAACCTCAGGTTGGCCTGCCCTTCAAAGAAATTGGGTCCCAAGTTCTTAGGACCATTTCCTGTCAGACGGAGAATTAATGAGGTGGCATATGAACTAGAACTCCCTGATTCGTTAAAAATTCACCCGGTGTTCCATGTGTCTTTACTTAAACCTTCCATTTTCAATCCATTTCCAGGTCGAAGTACAGATCCTCCTGATCCAATTTTGGTAGATGGCGAGGAGGAATTTGAGGTGGAATCTATCTTGGACCACAGGAGGAGAGGTAATCAGAATCAATTCCTGATAAAATGGAGGGGGTTTGGACCCGAAGAGAATTCTTGGGAGCCTGAGGATAATATTCATGCTGAAGGTCTGTTGCAATCTTTTAAAAGGCCCCATCCAGAGAAATTTGCCCAAAAGGGCATCCGGAGGCTGCCCCTTGGGGGGGGCAATGTCATGAAGATCCTGCCAGTAATCGGCATTCCAGGCTCACTAGAGCACGGCCGTGGGCACTACCGCGCATGCGCACGCGCACACGGGCGCTACTGCGCACGGGCACGCGCGCACGCACTCCCATTGGCGCCAGGCTATTTAAACCTGCCTGTCACACTCAGTCCCCGCTGTCTGCTCTACAGCGTTCCGTGTGCCAAAACCAGATCTGATCTGAAACCTTCTGTTATCTGACACCGGCTTCCTGTTTGACTATCCAGCTATCTGCCTGCATCTGACCCTTTGGCTTGCTTTGACCATTCTCCTGTCTGATCCCTGGTACCTCTGCTGTCCGCCTGATACCGAGCACCGGCCTGTTTGACCATCCCTCTGCCTGATACCAAGTTACCAGTCTGTTACCTGCTGTTTGTTCCTGGTTCCAGTTCAGCACTCCAGTATCCAGTCTGCTACCTGCTGTGTGTTCCTGGTTCCAGTTCAGCACTCCAGTATCCAGTCTGCTACCTGCTGTTGTTCCTGGTTCCGGTCCAGCGTTCCAGTATCCAGTCTGCTACCTGCTGTTGTTCCTGGTTCCAGTTCAGCACTCCAGTATCCAGTCTGCTACCTGCTGTTGTTCCTGGTTCCGGTCCAGCGTTCCAGTATCCAGTCTGCTACCTGCTGTTTGTATCTGGTTCCAGTTCAGCATTCCAGTATCCAGTCTGCTACCTACTGTTTGTTCCTGGTTCCAGTTCAGCACTCCAGTATCCAGCCTACTACCTGCTGTTGTTCCTGGTTCTGGTCCAGCGTTCCAGTATCCAGCCTGCTACCTGCTGTTATTCCTGGTTCCAGTCTAACGCTCCAGTTTCCTGCCTACTTACCTGCTGTGGTTCCTGGCTCAGTCTGCATTCCAGTCTCCAGTCTTCTCTTCAGTTCCTGGTTCCGGAGGTTCCCACCACTCCTGGACTTCTGGGTGACTGTTGATCCTGCCAGGCACCCATACCACTCCTTACTCCTGTGTCCTCTGTCTCCATTCCAGAGGGCCGAGAGTGGGAGCCATAGGGGAGGTCTCTCTCTGCACTTCGGGCTCAAAACCTACCAGGTATGTGACTCTTTAATACAGTAGGAATCAGAGGGCCCTGCTCCTTAGAGCTTACAATCTAAAAAGGAAGGTCAAGAGATACAAGAGGTAATAACTGTTGGTGATGTGCTGATTGAGAAGATAAATGTACAGTTGTTAGGTGGGGGCCAGATAGGCTTCTCTGAAGAGATGAGTTTTCAGGGATCGTCTGAAAGTGGATAAAGTAGGAGAAAATCGGACGGATTGGGGTAGAGCATTCCAGAGGATGGGAGAGGCTCTGGAGAAGTCCTGAAGGCGAGCATGGGATGAGGTGACAAGGGAGTTTGAGAGCAGGAGGTCTTGGGAGGAGCGAAGAGAATGATTAGGTTGGTATTTTGAGACTAGGTTAGAGATGTAGCTGGGGGCCAGGTTGCGGATGGCTTTGTAAGTTATAGTTAGTATCTTGAATTTAATTTGGTGACTGAGTGGCAGCCAATAGAGGGATTGGCAGAGGGGTATAGCAGACGCTGAGTGGTTTGTGAGGTGGATGAGCCTGGCAGCAGAATTCATGATGGGCTGAAGTGGGGATAGCCTATTTAGAGGTAAGCCAATGATGAACGAGTTGCAGTAGTCGAGGCAGGAGATGACCAGGGAGTGGATTAGAAGCTTTGTGGTGACATTGGTAAGGAAGGGGCGTATCTTGGAGATGTTGCGGAGGTTGAGACAGCAAATTTTGGATAGTGATAGAATGTGGGGCCGAAAGGTTAGTTCAGAGTCCAGGATTACACCTAGGCCTTTGGCGGGGGGAGATGGGTTGATAATTGAGCCGTTGATATTGACAGAGAAATCAGGGGAAGTGGCACCTGAGGGTGGAAATATCATGAGCTCGGTTTTGGATAGGTTGAGTTTGAGAAAGTGATGTGACATCCAGGCTGATATGCCTGCTAGTAAGTTGGTAATGTGTGAGGAGACAGATAGAGAGAGCTGGGGATGGAGAGATAGATTTGGGTGTCATCAGCGTAGAGATGATATTTAAAGCCGTGGGAGGCAATCAACTGACCCGGGGAGGTGGTGTAGATTGAGAAAAGGAGAGGTCCAAGAACAGAACCTTGGGGGACCCCAATGGAGAAAGGAAGAGGAGAGGAGGAAGTAGAGTTGTAAGTGACACTGAAGGAAGAGTGGGATAGGTAGGATGAGAACTAGGGATGAGCTTCGAGTTCGAGTCAAACCCATGTTCGACTCAAACATTGCATGTTTGACCGTTCGTCGAATTGCGAACGATATGGGCCGTTCGCACCAAATTCGAGTGGCGTGTCACGGCCCATAATTCACTGTGGCATCGCAGTGCATTGCTGGTTGATGATTGGCCAAGCATGCACTATGACCCCGCATGCTTGGCCAACCACAGTGCTGTGTTAACAGCTACCTGAAGAAAATTGATGGTGTTCTTCTGATCCTATTAGTCCTATTAGCTACAGTATTTACAGTTAATCTAGTCCAGTGGTTCTCAACTCCAGTCCTCAGGACCCACCAACAGGCCAGGTTTTATGTATTACCTTGGGGAGTTGCTGACTAGAATACTGCAATCACTGAGCAGCAAGTGATATCACCTGTCATGTATTTCAGTTATCTTGCAAACCTGGCCTGTTGGTGGGTCCTGAGGACTGGAGTTGAGAACCACTGATCTAGTCCATCCTCTGCACAGTGTGCACCTAAAGCTACCTGAAGAAAATTGGTGGTGTTCTTTTGATCCTATTAGTACAACAGGCAGGCAGCTGCAGAATTTACAGTTAGTGTACTGCGTCCTCTGCACAGTGTGCACCTAAAGCTACCTGAAGATAATTGCTGTTGTTCTGCTCCTATTAATACCACAGGCAGGCAGCTGTAGTATTTACAAGTTAGTGTAGTGCGTCCTCTGCACAGTGTGAACCTAAAGCTACCTGAAGAAAATTGCTGGTGTTCTTCTGATCCTATTAGTACCACAGGCAGCTGCAGTATTTACAAGTTAGTGTAGTGTGTCCTCTGCACATGTGTGCACCTAAAGCTACCTGAAGAAAATTGGTGGTGTTCTTCTGATCCTATTAGTACCTCAGGCAGCTGTAGTATTTACAAGTTAGTGTAGTGCGTCCTCTGCACAGTGTGCACCTAAAGCTACCTGAAGAAAATTGTTTGTGTTCTTCTGATCCTATTAGTACTGCAGGCAGCTGTATTATTTACAAGTTAGTGTAGTGCGTCCTCTGCACAGTGTGCACCTAAAGCTACCTGAAGAAAATTGGTGATGTTCTTCTGATCCTATTAGTACCGCAGGCAGCTGCAGTATTTACAAGTTAGTGTACTGCGTCCTCTGCACAGTGTGCACCTAAAGCTACCTGAAGACAATTTCTGTTGTTCTGATCCTATTAATACCACAGGCAGGCAGCTACAGTATTTACAGTTAGTGTACTGCGTCCTCTGCACAGTATGCACCTAAAGCTAGTGGAGACAATTGCTGTTGTTCTGCTCCTATTAATACCACAGGCAGGCAGCTACAGTATTTACAGTTAGTGTACTGTGTCCTCTTCACAGTGTGCACCTAAAGCTACCTGAAGAAAATTGGTGGTGTTCTTCTGATCCTATTAGTACCACAGGCAGGCAGTTGATTCTGCTAGCTGCAGTATCAGTATATATATACATCCCAGCTTTGTGCAGCTACATCTCACTGCAGGCCATTAGTATGTCTGGAAGGCCAACAAGGAGAGGCAGACAGTCACAAGCCAATAAAAGAGAGCAAGCAGGCTCTGTGTCTAGAGGCAACAGTGCTGGTCGTGGAGACGGTGCATCCTCATCAGCACGTAGCCGTGGGACACGCTTGTCCTTTTTTTCTGCAGCTGGCCGTGTTGAGCCGCAACATGTGGAAGACTTGGTAGAGTGGATGACCAAACTGTCTTCATCCTCCTCATCCTCTCTCACCCAGGCTCAGGGTACTTTGTCTGGCAAAGCAGCTGCCAATGCGGCCTCTTCCCTTTGCTCAATGGCATCAGTCACTCCCTCCCTAGCCCCACCATGTCCTCCTGAGGAGTCCCCAAACTGTTTGACCACAGTGTTGGGTGCATGCTCCAGGAGGATGCCCAGCGTTTTGAAGGCTTCGATGATGGTACCCAGCTAAAGGAAGGCAGTAACTTGAGCCCAGAGAGAGGAGGTCCCAAGAAGGACAGCAATCTGGCAGTCATGTTCCCCCCAGCTGCAGCATACTGCCAGCTTTGCTCCAGTGATGAGGAGGGAGGGGACGATGAGGTCACTGACTCCACGTGGGTGCCTGATAGGAGAGAGGAGGAGGAGGAGGTACATCTCCAAGGAGGCAGGATGCGCTCCAGGGGCCAGCTTAAGGGCAGCACACCGACTGCATCACACCGCAGAGCTCCGCATGTGCAGGGTGTTGCTGTCTCTGTGCGTTATTCCAAAAGTTCTTTGGTGTGGGCCTTTTTGAGATGAGTGCATCAGATCCTACCGCTGCTATTTGCAACATATATCTCAAGCATATCTCGTGTGGCCAAAACATTGGCCACATGGGCACCACATGCTTGACCAGACATATGTCGACCATCCACATGCCCAGCGGTTGAATGCTTGCTTGGCTAAATTGCTAGCACTTCAACTGTTGCCTTTTCAGTTGGTAGACTCTGTCCCCTTCCGTGAATTTTTGGAATGTGCGGTTCCTCAGTGGCAGGTTCCCAAATGCCATTTTTTATCACGGAAGGCGATTTCGGCTCTCTACCGGCATGTAGAAGGCAATGTCTTGGGCTCGCTGGACAGGGCGGTCAGTGGTAAGGTGCATATTACCGCTGACTAATGGTCCAGCAGGCATGGACAGAGACGTTACTGTAACGACACCCCGAGTATGAAAGGGGTTAAAGTCGTTTAGGACATTTCATAACCAAACACAAAGGCAGCTAATGAACACTCCAATCAGCCGAACAAGGAACCAAATAATATACCTCAAAAACGAGACACGGCTCTGTCTTCAGGTTTCAAGCAGGAATGAATCTTTATTCAAACACATGTTATACAGATCCCATTTCAAAACATTTCCCCCCCACCCTTGGAAAACAGGGCGGGTTAAACTGTCCAATAACAATGGACACACAGGTCAGGTGTGCTTAACTTCTCATCAGTAAACAGTCTTAACAGGGGGGCTGCTGGAGGAATCCCCCCTCCCTCTTGCCTCACAGCAAGACACATCCTGTGATCCAAGGCAGACAAACACAATAGAACATTGGAACACAGCCCCACCCCAAACTAGCACAGCAAACAGTACACAACACAATGAGACAGCACACATTATATATACACATATATACAGCATTGAGTCTCTGACTAGCACAGATCATAGTGGGGTTCTCATTCACCCTGTGCCCCTATTAGTGACTCCCATCACATGGCTCCCTCCTTGTGGAACACTCCGGGAGACCCGGCTTGATCCTTCTCGGGTCAACTTGGGGATGTCCGGAACTAGGAGGCCGGAGTGACGTCAGTTTGCCAGGACAACCCATCAGCATTGCCATTTGGCTTACCGGGTCGGTAGCTGATGGTGAAATTGTAAGGTTGCAGGGCTAAGCTCCACCGCAGCAACCTGCCATTGTCTCCTGAGACCCGGTTAAGCCAGATCAATGGGTTGTGATCAGTGACTAATGAAAATTTCTGTCCGTACAAATAAGGGTTCAACTTTTTAAGGGCCCAAACCAGGGCCAAGCACTCTTTCTCCACTGCTGCATAGCTCACTTCCCGGGGTAATAGTTTTCTGCTCAGGTATGCGACAGGGTGTTCTCTTCCATCCTCCCCGATTTGGCTCAGCACAGCCCCCAGTCCAAACATGGAAGCATCTGTGTGGACAAGGAAACGTTTGTTAGGTACTGGGGCAGCCAAGACAGGGGCATTTACAAGTGCTTGCTTGAGGACTAGAAATGCGGCTTCACAAGCTGGAGACCACAGGCCCTGCCTAGGTAAATTCTTTTTCATCAGGTCAGTCAGGGGCTTGGCGATAGCACTGTAATCAGGGACAAAACGGCGGTAGTACCCGGCAGTCCCCAAGAAGGCTAATACCTAGGTCTTAGCACGGGGTGTGGGCCAGTTAGCTACTGCCTCTACCTTGACTGTCTCTGGTCTCTGGTTCCCACACTCTACTCGGTATCCCAGGTACTGCACCTCCGCCATACCTAGATGGCACTTGTCTGGTTTCAAGGTCAGGCCTGCGGCCCAAATCTTGTCCAGAACCACCCCTATGTGAACCAGGTGCTCCTCCCAAGACCCACTGTAGATCACAATGTCATCCAGGTATGCACATGAAAAATCCTGAAAGCCATCAAGGAGCCAATCCACCATGCGTTGGAAGGTAGCCGGGGCATTTTTCAATCCCCGAATGGCATGACCTTAGATTGGTACAGGCCGAACGGGGTAACAAATGCCGACTTGGGGATAGCATCCTCGACCAGGGGAATCTGCCAATAGCCCTTACACAGGTCTATTGTAGTTAAATAACGTCCCCTGGCTATACGATTTAGCAGTTCGTCTACCTTGGGCATTGGGTAGGCATCAGTGGTGGTCTTCTCATTGAGTCACCTGTAGTCCACGCAGAACCGGGTAGTTCAGTCTTTCTTAGGCACCAGGACTACAGGCGAGGCCCAAGGGCTGTCAGAGGGCTCAATGACTCCTAACTGAATCATCTCCTGTATCTCCTTCCGCATTCCTTCTCGGACTGCTTCAGGGATACGGTAGGGGGCTGACGAAGGGGTGCTTGTCCAGGGGTCTCTACCTTATGCACAGCCAGGGTCGTGTAGCCCGGTTTTTGGGAGAAAGTCGCCTGTTTCTCCCACAGAAGCCACTTAGCCTGTTCCTTCTTTGTGGGGCTTAACTGGTCCCCTAGCTCTACGAGGCTAATGAGGTCAGTCTGGGGGTCTCTCTCTAGTAAGTCAGGGAGGGGTAAACTTTCGGAGTCGTCCGCAGCAGGGGCACATACTGCAGCAACATCCTCTTGCCGTTCCTGATACTCCTTCAGCATGGTTACATGAAAGGTTCGCTGGATTCTTTCATCTGCACAGCTGGCAATAACATAGTTAGTATCACATACCTGGGCTACTACTTTATATGGGCCCTGCCAAGATGCCTGCATCTTGTCGGTCTTCACAGGCTTGAGCACTAAGACCTTCTGCCCAACCTGGAAGATACGCTGTCAGGCCCCCCTATCGTACCATCTCTTCTGTCTCCCCTGGGCCGCCTGGAGATTCTCCCTTACCATCAGAGACAGTTGCGGCATGCGGTCCCTGAGTTCCAGAACATAGGGCACTGTGGGGGTCCCCTCTCGCTCTGTCCCTCCCTCCCAGTGTCCTCTAATGAGATTGAAGGGTCTGCAGACCCTTCTCCCATAGAGTGACTCGAAGGGAGAGAACCCAGTAGATTCCTGGGGTACCTCTCTGTACGCAAATAACAGGTGAGGCAGGAATTTCTCCCAGTCTCTGCAAGCGTTGGAAAGGTCCTCAGCATTTGCTTGAGGGTCCCGTAAAAGCGCTCACAGAGACCATTAGTCTGGGGGTGGTAAGGTGAGCTCAGCAAGGGCTTAATATTGCACACCATCCACAACTGCTGGGTAAGCACGGTGGTAAACTGGGTTCCCTGGTCAGAAAGAATCTCCTTAGGGAACCCCACTCTAGTAAATATTTTAACCAGGGCATCAGCTACTGTCTCTGCTTTAATGTTGGACATAGCTACTGCCTCTTGGTAACGGGTGGTGTAGTCCACCATGGTTAGAATATACTTGTTCCTGGATGGACTAGGCCTGGCCAAGGGACCCACAATATCAACGGCTATGCGGTAAAAGGGCTCCCCAATAATTGGCATGGACATAAGTCTGGCCTTAGGGTGGTCCCCCCCGCTTACCTACCCGTTGACATGTGTCACACGTTTTGCAGTACTGTCGCACATCCTGGCTAAAATTGGGCTAGAAGAAATTCTGTGTAATTCTATGGACTGTGCGGTGGGACCCTAGATGTCCTGCTAGTGGTACATCATGCCCAACTCACAGAATCTCCAGCTTGGTATTTCTTAGGTACCACCAGCTTTTGTTTCTGCGAAGGGACTTTATTTCCCAGGGATGGCTTAGGGACCCTATACAGTCTATCCTCCACCCATTCATAAAGCTCCCCATCTATTCCCTTTTCCTGAGTATCTGCCTTAGCCCTATACTTGTGTAAGGTCGGGTCCTCCCGGGTTTCCCTCCCGAATGCTTCTGGGGTATCCCAACCTAGGGGAGCCTGATCTAAGGTACATGTCGGGGAAGATAGTCTTACCTGGGTCTCAGCAGCAAGCGGGCCAGTTCCAACAGCACGGGTATGGGCACGGGTAGTCACTGGGTTGGCTTCAGCGGGGCCCATCGGGGCGTAAGCAGAAATGAGGGGGGCCATATCATTCTCCAGTAATACATCCGCTGGCAAATCCTTCATCACCCCCACATTCACGTGTCCCGAACCAACCCCCCAGTCCAGGTGAACATGGGCAATGGGTAGCCGGAAAATAGTGTCTCCTGCTACCCTTACGGCTACAGTGTGCCCGGTGTGTTGGCTCTCTGGAATAAAGTTCTTCCGTAGTAGGGTCATGGTGGTGCCAGTATCACGTAGGCCATTAGCTACCTTTCCATTAACCCGGACGGTCTGCCTGTGTTGCTGCCTGTTGTCTTGGTTAGCTGCTGGTACTGGATCAGCCTCGTGCAGGATGCCCCAATGTTCTTCCTCCTCAACACAGTGAGCCGCAGGCATGGATGTGCGGGGATTCCCCCCTGCTGGCTTTCTCCACGACTCGTTAATCTACCCGAGCTGTTGTCTTGACCACAGGGTTATCCAGTTTGCGGCCGTCTGTGTATTCGTCCACCAGGCGAGCTGCTTCAGACAAGGTGAAAGGTTTTCTGTCCCGGACCCATTATCTGACTTCTGGGGACAGCTTGTCAAAAAAGTGCTCCAGCAGGAACAGCTGCAGCACCTCTTCCCCGTATACTGCTTGGCATCCAGCGACCCAGTGGGATGCCGTGCGGTGTAGGCGGCATGCCCACTTGGTATATGAGTCTCCAGTCTGCTTGCTCGTCTCTTGGAACCGCCTCCGGTATGCTTCTGGTGTGACGGCATACCTGGCCATACCAGCCCATAGTTCATAATATCCTCGTCTGGGATGGCCCTGAATGCTTCATTGGCCCGGCCGGACAATTTCCCAGACAAAATGGTAACCCATTCCTCTGTGGGCACCCGGTGTAGGGCACATTGCCGTTCAAAATCTGCAAGGTACCTATCAATCTCTCCTTCTGCTTCATTGAAATTTTTAAAAGCAGCAAAATGTACCTTTCTCCTTCCAGTTGGTGCTATTGTGACTCCCGCTGCTGCAGCATCTCTTTGCTGTAGCCTATTTGCCTCCACAGCCGCTATAACTCGGTCTATGATCTCCGCTGTAGGGTTAGGGCCATATTGTGCCAGTCTTATGTTAACAGCCCGATCAAAACGTCAAAACTTGCCTCTTCGGGTGTCCTGTCTGTTACGCTGGGTCTTTCGGCTATGTTGGGTCTTTCGGCTCTATCCATTTCGACTAGTTCTGCGATAATGTCCCTCTTCTAACGGTTGTTGGCTGGTCGGCCCCGGTTCTCCAGTAAATCCTTGAGGGTAGAGTGCTTTAACCGTTCATATTGTGCTTCCATTGGCCTGTGTCCTCTTGTAGCTGTCCTTCTGGGCTGAGGGAATCATCCCGCTGCTTGCCACCAGTGTAACGACACCCCGAGTATGAAAGGGGTTAAAGTCGTTTAGAACATTTCATACCCAAACACAAAGGCAGCTAACGAACACTTCAATCACCTGAACAAGGAACCCATACAAAAAATCCACCCCAAAAATGAGACACGGCTCTGTCTTCAGGTTTCAAGCAGGAATGAATCTTTATTCAAACACATGTTATACAGATCCCACTTCAAAACATTTCCCCCCCACCCTTGGAAAACAGGGCGGGTTAAACTGTCCAATAACAATGGACACACAGGTCAGGTGTGCTTAAATTCTCATCAGTAAACAGTCTTAACAGGGGGGCTGCAGCAGGAATCCCCCCTCCCTCTTTCCTCACAGCAAGAAACATCCTGTGATCCAAGGCAGACAAACACAATAGAACATTGGAATACAGCCCCACCCCAAACTAGCACAGCAAACAGTACACAACACAATGAGACAGCACACATTATATATACACATATATACAGCATTGAGTCTCTGACTAGCACAGATCATAGTGGGGTTCTCATTCACCCTGTGCCCATATTAGTGACCCCCGTCACAGTTACCTATCTTTCACCGTGCACTGGGTGACTCTTCTGGCAGCTGGGAAGGATGCAGGACAGGGTGCAGTAGTGCTGGAGGTTGTTCTGCCACCACGCCTCCAAAATTCTACTAGTGGTGATTCTGCCACACCTCTCTCCTCCACCCCCCCCTCTTCTTCTTCCTCCATGGCCTCTTCCTGTGCTGATTTGTCCTCTGAACCAGCAGTGCTCCGTAGGCGTTCAAGGGGCTACGCAAGCACGCAGGCAAAAAGATGCCATGCGGTGCTTGAGCTGATGTGCTTGGGGGACAGAAGTCACTCTGGGGCAAAAATTCTGTCAGCTGTGCAGGGGCAGGTTCAGAGGTGGTTGACACCACGCCAGCTTAAGCCAGGTATGGTGGTTTGCGACAATGGCACCAACCTCCTCTCCGCCCTCCGACAGGGACAACTGACCCATGTGCCCTGTTTGGCTCACGTCCTTAACTTGGTGGTGCAGCGGTTCTTGGGCAGGTACCCGGGCTTACAGGATGTCCTGAGGCAGGCCAGGAAAGTGTGCATTTCTGCAGGTCATATAATGACAGTGCTCGGCTGGCTGACCTCCAAAAGGAATTTAACCTGCCCAAGTACCGCCTAATCTGTGCCATGTCCACAAGGTGGAACTCAACATTGGCCATGCTGCAGCGGCTGCACATTCAGCAGAGGGCCATCAATGAGTACCTATACGACTATGGCACCAGGACAGGGTCAGGGGACCTTGTTTTTTTTTCCCCACACCAGTGGACTATGATCAGGGATGCATGCACTGTCCTGTCACCATTTGAGGAGGCCATGAGAATGGTGAGCAGTGACAGTGCATGCATCAGTGACACTGTCCCTTTTGTCCACCTGTTGGAGCACACGCTGCATGGAATAATGGACAGGGCACCTGAGGCAGAACAGAGGGAGGAAGAGGAGGACTTCCTTACCTCTCAAGGCCCCCTTTATCCAGACAGTGTTTCTGCGTGCCTGCTGATCACACAGGAAGAGGATAAGGAGGAGGAGGAGGATTGTGTCAGCATGGAGGTGGAGCCTGGAAACCCATGGACTTGTACGTGGCTGGGAGGAGGTGGCTGTGGATCATGTCGTCCTTAGTGACCCAGAGGACTCTGGACCGAATGCCTCAGCAAACCTACGCTGCATGGCCTCCCTGATCCTGCAAAGCCTGTGGAAGGATCCTCGTATTCGTGGTATCAAGGGGAGGGATCAATACTGGCTGGCAACACTCCTTGATCCACGCTACAAGGGTAAGGTTGCGGACCTTATCTTGCCATCGCAGAAGTAAGCAGAGGATGAGACATCTTCAGGAGGCCTTGCAGAAAGGTTTGTGCAATGCTTTTCCAGAGCCTGGGAGGTTACAATTTACTGGTCCTCCTGGACAACGTGTTGCTGAGGCAATTTTTTAGTCCGCAACCCCAAGGTCTGATCGGTTCCAGCAGCCATCTCCAGCGTCTGATTCACATGGTGCAGGCTTACCTAGGGGCAAGATCAGACTTGGACACCTTTTCCACCGAAAATCCTCTGGGTTACTGGGTCTTGAGGATGGATCTCTGGCCAGAGCTTGCACAGTATGCAATTGAGCTACTGGCCTGCCTGCATCCAGAGTTCTTTCGGAATGCACATTCAGTGCTGCTGGAGGCTTTGTAACCGAACACAGGATGCGCCTGTCCGCCGAATCGGTCGATTAACTGACCTTCATAAAAATGAATCAGTCTTGGATCACCAGCTACCAAGCACCTGATGCTGATGTAACCTATTGATTTTTTTTTAATGTGAGATCCCTTCAAGACTGCCTATGCTGATGCTGAGTGACTATCCTGTTATGCTGAGTCACAATCCTCTTCCTCCTCAATTTTTATGCTGATGGCTTGTAAGAACATTTTTGGTTCTAGACACCGCCACCAGTGGCCAAGGCACTATTTTTCTGCCCCTGTTTAACAGGGGCGTGTAATTACATTTTTTGATGCAATACTTTGCAGCAGGGCTCATTCCTGCGCTCCAACTATAGCATCTGTGAGGGATTGCAGTGTTGTGGCACTAGTGCCTAAGGCCCAATTTTTCTGCCCCTGTTCAACAGGGACATGTAATTACAATTCTTGATCTAATATTTCACAGCAGGGCCCATTCCTGTACCCACCAAGAGTAACTGTGAGGGCTTACAGTGTTGTGGCAACACCACCACCAAAGGCCCAATTTTTCTGCCCCTGTTCAACAGGTGCATGTAATTACAATTCTTGATATAATATTTCACACCAGGGCCCGTTTCAGCGCCCACCAAGAGTAACTGTGAGGACTTACAGTTTTGTGGCATCAGTACCACCACCACCAAAGGCCCAATTTTTCTACCACTGTTCAACAATGACATGTAATTACAATTCTTGATGCAATATTTTACAGCAGGGCCCGTTCCTGCGCCCACCAAGAGTAACTGTGAGGGAGGGTTTACAGTGTTTTTATCACCACCCTCTGAACTCGCCCTTGTAGCCAGTTTTCAATCCATGTACTCACCCTATGGTCCATGCCAATGGACCTTATTTTGTACAGTAAACGTTTATGGGGAACTGTGTCAAATGCTTTTGCAAAATCCAGATACACCACGTCTACAGGCCTTCCTTTATCTAGATGGCAACTCACCTCCTCATAGAAGGTTAATAGATTGGTTTGGCAAGAACGATTCTTCATGAATCCATGCTGATTATTGCTAATGATATCGTTCGTATTACTAAAATCCTGTATATAGTCCCTTATCATCCCCTCCAAGAGTTTACATACTATCGATGTTAGGCTAACTGGTCTGTAATTCCCAGGTAAGTATTTTGGGCCCTTTTTAAATATAGGTGCTACATTGGCTTTTCTCCAATCAGCTGGTACCATTCCAGTCAGTAGACTATCTGTAAAAATTAGGAACAACGGTCTGGCAATCACTTGACTGAGTTCCCTAAGTACCCTCGGATACAAGCCATCTGGTCCCGGTGATTTATTAATGTTAAGTTTCTCAAGTCTAATTTTAATTCTGTCCCCTGTTAACCATGGAGGTGCTTCCTGTGTTGTGTCATGAGGATAAACACTGCAGTTTTGGTTACTGAAGCCCCCCGATTCACTCGTGAAGACTGAGGAGAAGAATAAATTCAACACCTTCGCCATCTCCCCATCCTTTGTAACCAGATGTCCTTCCTCATTCTTTATGGGGCCAATATGGTCTGTCCTCACTTTTTTACTGTTTACATACTTAAATAATTTCATGGGATTTCTTTTGCTCTCCTCCGCTATGTGTCTTTCATGTTCTATCTTAGCTGTCCTAATTGCACCCTTACATTTCCTGTTGCATTCTTTATAAAGTCTGAATGCTGAGGATGATCCCCCAACCTTGTATTTTTTGAAGGCCTTCTCCTTTGCTTTTATATGCATGCAAGTCTGAATGCTGAGGATGATCCCTCAACCTTGTATTTTTTGAAGGCCTTCTCCTTTGCTTTTATATGCTAGTGATAGGGCGAAGAGTGGTCAGCTGTTATTTGGCATTCCAAATCTCAGTCTGAGCATCCAATGAGAAGGTGGCATACAAAACTTGACCAATGGCCTAGCCCCTCACTAAAAACGTGTGGCAATAAGCCATATTGTGTGGCAAACACCGCATGGAAAAGGGGTCCCAACCTCAGTAGGTTTAAAACAACTCTGCGAGCTTAGACATTTGATCATACGTCCCACTGATAAAGGGGGAGCCATAGTAGTATTAGATAAGGAGAACTATGTCCGAGAGATGCATAGAATTCTTGAGGATTCTGATACTTATAGCCGTATTTATATGGATCCCACTGCCATTTACAAAAGAGCCCTATCACAACTTGTCAAAGAGGGCTCTCTTGGAATTTTAGACAAAAAAGAGAGTAGCTATCTCATACCTTTAGCACCACGTATCCCGGCCATTTATTATTTGCCCAAATTACATAAGGACCCAGTCAATCCCCCCGGCAGACCCATAGTCAGCGGGATTGACTCGGTAACATCTAGGATAGGCAAATACATTGATTATCACCTTCAACCACTCGTCTGTCGAGTGCCTTCATACATCAAAGACACTGGAGATAAAATTAGATTATTGGAATCTGCCCAGTACCAAGAAGGTATGATCTTGGTGATGGCTGATGTTTCGGCCTTGTACACTTGTATCCCTCACGATTTAGGATTTGCCGCTGTAGAATACTATCTGTCCTAGAATGTTTCTCTTCCTTTGATACAGCGCAATTTTATTATGGACCTTATTAGACTTGCCACGACACATAACTATTTTTGGTTTCAGGATCATTTTTATTTACAGACCAGGGGTGTGGCCATGGGGGCTAAATTTGCCCCTAGTTTGGCCAACCTTTTCATGGCCAAGTGGGAGGAGAATGTCGTCTATGCCCTCAGGCGACCAGAAGTGGTCCTTTGGGCTCGCTACATAGACGACATCCTCCTCCTGTGGAAGGGCAACTTTACATCGATGGAAAAGTTTATGGTTTTTCTTAACTCCAATGATCGTGGCATACTTCTGACCTAGGTATGTCTTCACAACAACAGTGGTAGACCTAAAAGCAAGACTTTTCGATCTACTGTCACACAACGGGTATACTCCATGAAGCACTTTACCACCTGTGCCACTCAGTTTATAGTTTACCTTTTGACATGTCAGTGCAAAAAACAATACGTAGGACGTACCAAAAGAACTTTTTCTATCCGAGTCAATGAGCATCTTACCAATATTAAAGCGGGCAAGATTAATGATAGTGTCCCTCGACACTATCTCACACATCATAATTGAGACACTATGGGCACTCTGTTTTTAATTATCGATAAGTTTGTTCCAAACTGGAGAGGCAAATCTCTTATACATGGAGTCTCGAGACTCGAGACTTATTGGATACATAAGTTGCAGTCCTACTCACCCTATGGGATGAATGTTGAGTGGGACATCAACTCTTTTATCAATCAAGCTTAATGTTCGTATTGGATACATTATCTGCTCTATTGCAGGTTAGATATTTTCCACGGCCGGAGATCATACCTTGATCATTATTTGTGACCATTCATGTGTGTTGACCGATAACAGTTATAATTATTTTATTTTATATTTCATATTCCCTATTTATATGTAAAAGACACTGTGTGCATCTAGCTCAATTGGCTGTATGACCCACTGCTACCCCGCTCCACTTTTGTAATATGGGGCATTACAATACATTGTATCATTTTGATTTTTCATTATTATATTATTGTATACCGTGTGTTGTGCAGTCATATGTGACTTATTTACATTGGTTGGGATCACACGTATCTTTGCCGTTATGTGCTGTTTATTCGCCGGTCGGATTGCGTGGCATATTCAGTCATTTCGGACTTGGTCTGATTTATGACTTTGTGCTGCACTCTCCTGGCGGAGTATACACAGTTGTACTGATAGGTCTCGCTTGGGTGACACCTGTGTGCTGGTGCTAGGACGTGACATAAGGTTGTCTTCCGTGTCACCCAAACGGAACCTCCAGCGCGGTCACGTATCCTCGGGATGGATGAGCTGGGATACGTCACCGGCACTGTCTAGGTCACATGATCAGAGCCTGACGGCGCGGTTATGTGCCCCTTGTTGTGGTTTGTGCATGGCGCGGCATTACGCCATGCACGTACAGGATTCAGAGACCCCTGATTGGCGGGAATGGTCAGCCACAAGAGGAAGCATTTTGTTTTTGCGGGCTTTTCCATGCGGTGTTTGCTGCACTGGATATGGCTCATTGCCACACATTTTTAGTGAGGGGCTAGGCCATTGGTCACGTTTTGTATGCCACCTTCTCATTGGATGCTCAGACTGAGATTTGGAATGCCAAATAACAGCTGACCACTCTTTGCCCTATCACTAGCCAGGCCACTCCCTGTTTCCATTGATCGATCCTGATTGGTTGTACAATTTTTAGATTATTTATATATTTATGCAGTGTAGGAGAAGTTTGATGCCCCTGTAGAAGTCCAATTAGGAGGAAACGCGTCGGGCAAGGCTCACCGTTCCCTAGATTTTATTCTATGTGATCACGTTTTTATTATCTGTATATTGATTTGTTCCAATAAACCTACCTTTTTGATCTGCACCATTGGAGCACTCCATTTTTTTTTTTCGTCCTTATATTCTTTTGGTTGGATATGAGATCTGGATGCCCCTTACTGGATGTATTGTTTCCTCTGGTTGGTGAATACTACTGAAGCGGTTCCAGCCAAGGGGAGATGTCCTTTGAGATCTGGGACCCCCACCTTCTCCTGGGAGAGCCATCCATCTGGATCTCTAAGCCTGTTTGATTCGGTGTCACCGGCATCCAAATCCACCTGCTCTGGTAAGAGTGTTTAACCTCTTTTTCACTTCAAGATTTCCATACAGATGAATTATACATCGGAAGATCTTTTCACTTGTATTGGATTCCAAATTTATTGCACTGTGGGACTTTATCACTTATGTTGTTCACATTCACAACATAGTGAGTCATCACCCACAAGCTATTGAACTATACTTGCCTTTACACATGTTTTTTGGTTATATTTCGTTTTAGCACTACATTTTTTACATTATCCTATTTGAATATTTGTCACATTTTTGTGTAGAAGCTTTGTTTCTTTTCACTGGGTTAGCGCAGTTATATCACTATTTTCACAACATATTAGTTAGCTGAAGAAGAGATTGTCACCCCATGGAGCAAGTAAGGTACGTTTGCACTATTCTAGAAAATGTCCAAAATTAAGGGCATTTGAGAACCTAGGAGACAGATAAGAAACACAATCAGTAGTTCAAGTGAAATAGGAGTTTAGTATCAAATCAAAGATTTATTCTTGATCAGCAACAGTTTGCTGCAGTGCCACTGCCCCTCTACCCACAAAGTAGTCCATATATTGTTACCGGACATCTCGGGCAGTTTGGGAGGGCAACCCAGCATGGCCACTTTCCAGAGCCGTCATCACACCAGGATCAGCTGGGCCTGACACTGAAAAGTCAACCTCACTTTGAAGTGAGGCAAGGTAGCTGCTTGCATTCCTCCATAAGTAATTGTGCAGTATGCAGCAGCACATTACCACATGGTTGATCTTGTATTCAGCCGGGTTCATTTATGTTAGAAACAGCCTGAAACAACTGGACAGTATGCCAAAGGCATTTTCCACAACCCTTCTGACATGAGAGAGGCTGCAATTGTAGATCCTCTGCTCTGGGGTGAGGTTCCTCATAGGAAAGGGCTTCATAAGATGTTCCCCCAGAGCAAAGGCCTCATCTGCCACAAAGACAAAATTGAGGCCCTCAACATTGTCCTCAGGAGGTGGCAAATGTAAGGTGCCATTCTGGAACTGATGGTAGAATTCGGTCTGTGTAACCACTCCTCCTTCAGAGTTATGGCTGTTCCTCCCAACATCCAGGTACAGGAACTCGTAGTTGGCAGACACTACCGCTAGCATGACTATGCTGCAAAAGCCCTTATAGTTATAATAATAGGAGCCCAAGTTGGGTGGTGGGAGATTATGTACATTCCCATCAATCGCCGCACCACAGTTGGGAAAATCCCACTGATGATGGAACTGGGCTGCAACAGCCTGCCAATGCTGTGGGTTGGAAGGAAACTGTGGAGATAAACAATAAAAAAAAATTACTACTTAACATTGAAAGCAGATTTGACACAAACATTCTTGGCCAACATAAGTATAACATTCATTTAAATGAGTATTTAAAGACAAAAGTATAAGGTCAACTTATCAGATTCCTCACCCCCTCTGGTGGCCCATTTTAAAAATGTTATGGTGGGGGGATGGGTAGATGTTTGGACAGGTAACCCTCTCCACTTCCATGAGAGCTGAATGCATAAATAATGTGTGATGCTTTGGCCAGCCCCTCCTTACTTACACTATTGCCAGGCCACTGAACAAGTAAGAAGTGTCATAATTCAAAAATATGGAGACAATCTGTCCAAATTGAAGCACATTTTTACATTTATAAATTACCTATCAAGATAATAGGAGACAAAAACCTTTAACGGTACCATTTGAAGGTATTCAGGCAAGCCCTTGCACTACATGCTTTGGTGAATTCATCCAGAAATATGACCACAAAAGAGGTAGGTAGAGTGCATATGGGTTTTGCAAAGTCAGCAGATAGAGTATTGGTATCAGTTGACTTAATATTTGGGATTTGGGGGGCTTTGGGGGGTTCCAAATGAGTTTGTGCCCCCCAAAAATGGCCTCTTGCACTCTGCCTGAATTTGAGGACAACAATAATATTTGTTATTGACAAAATACATTGTTAAGTTACTAGGCTAGGTTTGTATGGCCCCAGGATAGCATGCTGGGGAGGTTAGTGAAGGAAAATATGCATGAAGGTCAAAAAAGGAGCATTAAAAGCTTACAGCATGCATGAAGACAAAGAGGACATTCACAGCATATTACAATATTGGGAATTATGGAATGAAGAAATTAATACAATACATTGGCAAACATTAAATACATAGAATGTGATGTTAAAGGCTAAAACTTACCTGAATATAGTCCTTCTACAGGACTTGGATAATGGCAGAACAGGTCTCTGGAATAATGAGTCCCAGAGCCTGAGGGGAGATCCCAGTTGGGAACTTCAGGTCCTAGAGACTTCTCCCCGTCACCAAGTACCACAAGGTGGCGACGAGCCTTTGCTTGGGAGTAATGGCAAGCCGCATGAATGTGTCCTGCTTACTAAAATAGGGGGTCAGTAATGCCAACAAACGGTGAAAGCAGGGGTCTGTCATCTGGAGACAATTCCTGAAATCATCTGGATTATTCTCCTGGAGCTCCCGCGGCAAAGGCATATGACAGAATTGGTCATGATTAAGCAACCAATTCTTGGTCCAAGAACTCCTCCTCCTTCTGTTCCTGGACTGGACTTGGGTCAAAGCAATAACTCCAAGCCCAATGATAGTGTCATGGATGTACTGCGCATGGTTCTGCAAATGGCAGCAGGCACACGGGTCCATTGGGACATGTTCCAGTCCATAGGCATTCAGCAGTGAATAGACGTGCGCCAATGCGCATGCGCAGAATGCAGAAAGCGGACGCGCACACACTAATACAGCTTTGGTGCCCAGTGTTCCTTAAAAGGGGCCTCTTCAGAATGCATCCTTGCTGTCTGATCTGCAGCTCATCCTGAACCCGATCCTGAACCCACATCTGCTCCAGTGTTACCCGGCTTCAACTGACCTCGCTGCTGTCTCCAGTTCTGATCCCTTGGCTTGCCCTTGACCTGCTCTGTGTTCCTGTTTGTTTGATCTCCTGTTGCCGATTCTGCCTGGACTTTACCATTCTCTGCCTGTTCCTTCTGTCTGATTGATCCGCTGCTGTGACCTGGCTGGTCTGACCCTGCTTCTGTCTACTGTCCTGCGCCAGTGCCCGCTTGCCTACCAGTCCTGAGTCAGTGTGCATCTGCCTACAAGTCCTGCATCCGTGTGCATCTGCCTACAAGTCCTGCATGTGTGCACATCTGCCTACAGTCCTGCATCTGTGCGCACCTGCCTGCTACTTCTCAGCGTTCCTGCATCCGCAGCAATCAAGCCTGTTCCTGTCTCTGCCAAGCTGACTTGATCTTCAGTCAAGCGGACCCTGCAGGCTCTCCTACTCCGCTTTGCTCCGAGGGTCACTGTTGCCACTCCAGTGATCCCGGAACCAGAGCCGTACGAGAGGTCTCCCTCTGCACGTCAGGCTCACCTCCAAGGTACGTGTCAGATAGCATGATCTCTCCGACGAGAACGCCACATGGCTAGTAGACGAACGGCCGTTCAGAAATAAACTGACAAGCACGCACTGAAAATCAGAAACGACCCGACAAGCACGACCTGAAAAACAGAAATGAACTGACAAGCATGAACTGAAAAGCGCGAATCGACACTCACCAAACTTCTACTAACACAAGATTAGCAGAAGGAGCCCAAAGGGTGGAGCATGACTATTGAACTTCCTTTTTATCAGCTAGTAGTAAGTCTAGTACATCACTACGTTCATAATTGTTGGCCAACAATTGTGTGCCATGTGTATGCAAGCAGGGCCGGATTAAGAACATCATGGGCCTGGTGCTGAGGATTTTGGTGGGGCTTTTTATGAAATAAATAAATATGCAAACAATTTTTTGATATTACAAATTAAATTAATTAGAGAGAGGGAGGATGAGAGAGAGAGGGGGATGAGAGAGAGGATGCGCATGAGCATGCGTGGGAGTGACATCAACGTAGCCTGGCCAAGGAAAGTGACTGAAGACACAGAACCGGGAAAGAGGACGGGTGAATATGGAAATATCTGGGACCCGCCGGATTGATCACAGTGAAGCGCTGGAGGGCTCAGTCTGACAGGTAAGTGTACCATAATGTGCTAATATACTGTTCATACTAGTACATTATGGCATAACCTACTTCAGGGCCTCTAAAATGTAGTAATGTTAGCAAAGTTTACTACTGCTTTAATATCACAGGATCCCAGGAGCCTCTAATGGGCCCCCCTACTGACCCGGTGGCCTTTGGGCAGTGCCCAAGTGCATAGTTGCCAACATTTCAAAAATATTTTCAGGGACACTTTTTTTACCAGTGGTATATTTGGAGTAGCTGACATCCCCTATGTTACTCTATACATCACAGTATTAATCACAAAATTAAATGAGTACTAATAATGGGCAGAACAAATATGAGGACTGAGAACATTTCCTTTAGCTGAACTAACAAAAGTGTGCCAGTTCTAGAGCTGGTAACATTGAGGATATTCAATATTATTTTAAAGAACAGTTTTTGTGGGTAAGAGGCATAGGGGAGGAGTATGGATGGTATCAAAGTGGGAAGTATGTACAGGTGAGGGAGAGGAATGTGGAGGGTATGGCAGTGGGCACTATGTACAGGAGAGGAGTGTGGAGGTATGACAGTGGGCAGTATGTACAGGAGAGAAGTGTGGAGGGTATGACAGTGGGCAGTATGTACAGGAGAGGAGTGTGGGGGTATGACAGTGGGTTGTATGTACAGGAGAGGAGTGTGGAGGGTATGCTAGTGGGCAGTATGTACAGGAGAGGAGTGTGGAGGGTATTATGGGGGCAGTATGTACAGGAGAGGAATGTGGAGAGAAAGACAGTGGGCAGTATGTACAGGAGAGGAGTGTGGAGGGTATGACAGTTGGCAGTATATACAACAACAAAAAACACATCCCAACTTTTTTTTTTTTACAAAAAAAAATTAAATATTTATGTAGCATAATATATTGTATACACGACTAAACTTAACAATAATAAAGGTTTACTTCAACCTATAATATATGAAATTCTACACATTACTCAACTTGATTAACATTGAGACCAAGACTAAAAATGGGAAAGTTGGGACTTTAAAATGAGGTTATGGACACCGTGGAAATGACTGGATAAAAAACATATTTATTGATCGTAATGAAATGCACAATCATATCGATATCATAAACCACATATATAAAAGACATTGCAATAAATATCATTTCATAAAGTATTTACAAGCACATATGTATGTGCAAACGTAATACAGACATCAAGAGTACATCAAATATATACCCACTTGGTGCCATGTAGTGGTCACCATTAATACATTGTACAGACAAAACAGAAAATTACATATGTGTACATATGGTGTTACAGCAGCACTTTCACCGGGAATAAGGTGTAACAATGAAATCATGGTACAGATAGGATGGTTCTGGAGTAGAGGTATACTAAGGACATATATATGCATCCCACAATGTCCAACGCGTTTCGTGTGAAGGACACTCATCAGGGGCGATAGCACAGGGACGTCTAGAAAAGATCGTAAAGTGCAATTAGTCTGAGTATGTCTGGTCATACTAGGGGAGGGCAGGAGAGCCCATCCTGAGTACTTACATATGATCAGTACAGAAGGGTATAGCGGGTGTGGTACCAGGGTCCAGAAAAATGTCCGACCCGGGAGCTGAGGTATTCTGGGGTAGCGTGCAGGCGGGACTCACATAGGCCACCCCTGGACACAGGGCCCAGGCTGTTGGTATTGAGACCAAGAAACATAAATTATCATGTGTACGAAGCCTTTTTTCAAAATGATGTTTATCTTTGAAAATCTAAGGGAGTGTCCAGAGAGAACACAGGGAAAGAACCCAACACCCAGAGATCAACAAACAGCAGCTACAGGCCTGATATTCCTCAAGGCCTTTATCCAGACCCTTTGCTGCATCTGTCTTTCTCGAGACCCTAAATTTTCCTACACACCACCACCAGAACAGGAAGGACTTTCTGCCGAAGGGATACCTGACACCGTGCATTCCTGGTGTAATATCGGACTACTAAGCTGACTAGGAAAAGAGTGTCCAAATCAAATCCCTTGCGATTCTGCAATGCTCCATACACCCACTCAGCATAAGACATGCTAGGCAAGAAAGGAATATTCAGAGTCCTCCCTACCTTTTTATAGACTTCTATATTGAAAGGGCACTGAAGCAAGAAGTGGTCCATGGTTTCCACTTCACCCTGACACTCTGCTCTTGGACAACCATGATTGTCCAAAGAGCGGCACTTCATGTTCCCCCTCACATAGAGCCTACTGTTGAAAATGAGCCAGGCCTGGTCCCTAAATTTCAAGGAAATCCGCTCAGAATTTTTTAAATGTAAACCCTCCCTCATAATATGACCTGGGCAATCCCTTAAGGCCAGTGGCGCATGAAAGACTGTACCCATGATCTTCTTACGCAGAGTCTCCTAGGGAGGGACCTGATATTCTCCGCTGTCACATGCCACCGTCTAAGAATTTTCAGGCACAGGGCAACATAAGCCGGGAGATTACCTTGCTCAATCCATAGGCTTTTCACTGGCCCGCCACTCTCCCAACAGCCCAGAAAAGGTCTAAACCAGATCTGGAAAATACCTACCCATCCAGGCAGTCTCTCTGCTACCATGTTACCAAATTATGTTTAAAAAACATCAGAGAGAAGAACACAACCGGGTTGACCATCCCTGGGCCACCCTTCCACCTAGATAGGTAAGTCACATTCCGCTTCACAAGATTCAGCCTGTTCCCCCCCATAATAATTGGAAGAAACAACTATAAATCCTGTTATAGTAGGACTCTGGCAAGATGCAAACAAAGCTGACATACAGAAAGGTAGGAATCAGGTAGGTCTTAATCAAGTCCACCCTCTTCCTCAAGGAGAGCCGCCACCCTTTCCAGCATTTCACCTTAACATCAGCATCATTCAGCCTGGCTTCCCAATTTGACTTACTGTAGTTATCAGGGCCAAACTCGATGCCTACTACTTTGACTTTCTGCTGAGGCCTCGGGAAGGTGTCTGGAAGTGCAAAGCTCTCACCTTCCTCGCTCATCCAACAAACTTCACTTTTATTATTGTTGACCTTGGAGCCTGATGCCTCGGAATACTGCTCTATAACTGAGACCAACTGGTGGGGTTTAGAATCCAGAAAACTTTGCCCGATCGAGGTACTTCTCCCCCTAGAAGATCCACATAAAAAGACCTTGAGACCTCTATGATCCCTGACCTGGATTTCATCAAAGAGCCCGTACTATCCCTTAGCCCAACAACCATCTTAACTGCTGCGCTTTGTTTGCAGTTCTGATAAGGGTCGGGCAAGTGATATTTCCCATAGTCCCTTTCCAGAACCAAAGAAGCATGCCGGTCATACTGATACTTCCTAAGGAGAAGTTTCACCTTAGAGATTGCCCCTGAATCTCCACCACTCGAGACAAGGCGATCAAGTTTTCTCCGCAGCTGTTGGTAGACAATGTACTTACCAAGCCGTTTCCTTTTTCCTATGGCCTTAAAAAACCCACTAATATGACTTTCACCAAGCTCCCGCCACTCCAACTTACTGCTGCAGAAATCCAGGATGGTTACCTGAGTCTAAAAAAAATCCTCAAAAGATTGTCTTACCTCCTCGTCATCCAGCAGAGCCGAATTCATCCTCCAAATACCATTTCCTTTAGGTGGCATATCTGAAGCATTGAGAATGACAGAAAGCATAAGGTGATCAGAGAACTCCACCACACGACAGGAGCCGAAAAGGCAGAGTCCTCCTAAAAAAACAAACTATCTATCCTGCTCTCTCTAAATGTGTACCCCGTGCTGTCTGAGCAATGCTTAATATGCGCATCTACAAAAAGAAACAAAAAGAAGAGAGGGCGCACCGACCTAGCGCATTACCACTGATAGCATTTATTAAAACAGTAAAATAGCAAGTATATACTCACAAACGAGCTTGAAATACAGGCATGGACATAGACTGCAGGTGTGCAGTAACAGACATCAGGATAAAAATGGGACCGGACATCAGGTGGATGTGGCAATGGCTAACGCGTTTCGGGGGCGAGCCCCTTTCCTCAGAGTCTAAGCGGGTGGTAACTGCTCACAAGTGGGAGCTCCTCTATATATGTGTGCATGCATGTGACCAAGCCCCAGTAATCACCAGCACCAGCCCACCATGGCCACTCCCCCTTACTGAACTCTCCCAGCTGGAAAAACCCTCTCTGATGTCACCAAGTCTTTATAGTAGCAACATGGTAGTAGTACTCACATCCATGAGAGGAACGTGCATGTTAATCAATCATTATTTTTGGTGTAATACAAAAGAAAGGCCCCTACCTGCGGGCTAATAAAGACCATCTAGGGCTAGTGATCCGGCCACATCACAAGTGTAGATGTAAGTGTAGATGTAAACAAGTGAACGTGACAATACCATCAGTGCCACCTCTACAAATCAATCAATCATAGTGCACAAGAGGGGACTTTACCTGCGGGCTGTTAGGGACTATCTAGGGCTATGATCCGGCCACATCACCAGTGTGGATGTAAGTGTAGATGTCTACAGGCAGACAGGCAGGCACTGGTGGAACGCACGCCGCTATGAGAACCCGGAAGTTCGGGTGCGATTGCGTTCCACAAGTGATTTCCGGCTGCCTTCAACGACATTTCCGCCCGCGCATGCGCAGTGGACACAGGCCGGAAGAGCGGGTGGATATGCGTTCCCCCCGCGACCTCCGACCACTTCAGCCCATACACTCGCTGAGAGCGAATATGTATGGGTGCGCACTCATCCTCTCAGCGCTTGCTCGTAGAAGTGGGAAGATATGTGAGGCTGGTCATCATCTGGATTGACTCAGTCCGATGGTGTAAATACACTGGTATTGGAGCCACACCATCGGGGGGAGGGGAAGGGAGGAGGGAGGGGAGGGCCAGAGGGGGGAGGCTGATGCTGATGCCGGGAATGCCTCAAGAGACACAAGCAATGTAACCACAACACACAGAGGAGATCAACTCAATGGGCAGTCGCTAGAGAGTCCCCTAGTAAAAATACACTTGAATAGAATTATATAGTTATATTATTAAAAAAGAAAAACCTAATCGTTATGGTCAGTGTGAAAAAATAGCAGATATAAAATATATCCGCAACAATATATTTTGGAAAAACAAACCTACATAAAAATTATTATATGCTATTAAAAACATATATCATAATTTATATTATAAAAGTCGCCTCCGCATCTATACACTGCATTGCAACACATAATGAATCGCAAAGCAGACCTCAACTAAAAACTCTCCATGTATGTGTATGTATACACACATGCCCTCTCAAAGAATAGGTGTTGGTGTACATGAGGAAGTAATTAACCTTACTTGATCCAAAATTGGGACATAAAAAAAATAAATAAGGTTAAAAGTACAAACAAACAAAATATATAAATTCACAGTACAACCGAGACACAATGATTGCTGTTGGTAATAAAATCATGGGATATCTTCAATAGGGAGGTGAGCACAGCATATGTGCACAAATAGATGCGCTCCTGTCAACCCATTCTCTACATGTATCATATATAGCTAGAGCTATAGCAAAAAATAGAGCACCAAAAATGGGTGATAGCTTCTTACCCTAGGACTCTCTAGCGCCATGTCCCCGCTGATTTCTGGTGGGTCACAAATGATGTGAACTATACCCAATATAAAGGACACATATACTGTTGCAAATGCACATACGATATACCGTATTTATCAGCGTATAAAACGCACTTTTTTCCCCTTAAAATCAGGGGAAAGTCGCAGGTGCGTGTTATACGCCGATCCCCTGCAATCCCGAGCTGTCAAAAGCCTTGTCAGTGCAGCCTTCCCCAGTGCAGCCTTGCCCCAGTGCAGCCTTCGATCCCCTGTCCCTGCCATTCTGGGCTTCAAAATCGCTGACCGCGATTTGAAAATGGCGCCGCCGGCGCCGAAATACACAGAGCCGGTCCTCGGCTCTTTCCGGCGGCTCTCGTTTCCTTCCGGCTCCACTCGTAGTCCCAAACGGAGCTATCCGAACCTACTCGGATAGCTCCGCTCGGGACTACGAGTGGAGCCGAAAGTGAACGAGAGCCGCCGGAAAGAGCCGAGGACCGGCTCTGTGTATTTCGGCGCGGGCGGCGCCAAAATACAAATCGCGGTCAGCGATTTTGAAGCCCAGGATGGCAGGGACAGGGGATCGAAGGCTGTACTGGGGCAAGGCTGCACTGGGGAAGGCTGCACTGACAAGGCTGCACTGGGGAAGGCTGTACTGGGGAAGGCTGCACTGGGGAAGGCTGCACTGACAAGGCTGCACTGACAAGGCTGCACTGACATGGCTGCACTGACAAGGCTGCACTGACATGGCTGCACTGAGAAGGCTGCACTGACATAGCTGCACTGACAAGGCTGCACTGACATGGCTGCATTGACAAGGCTGCACTGACATGGCTGCACTGACATGGCTGCACTGACAAGGCTGCACTGGGGAAGGCTGCACTGGGGAAGGCTGCACTGACATGGCTGCACTGGGGCAAGGCTGCACTGAGAAGGCTGCAATGATGGGCATTTAAATGTAAGTTTTTTTCCCTTCAACTTCCCTCCTAAAAGTTTTTTTTTTCCTTAAAATTCCCTCCTAAATTGGGGTGTGTGTTATACGCCGGTGCGTGTTATACGCCGATAAATACGGTATATAATATGATAAAATAAAATAAATTAAATAAAACCCCTCATAAAATCACATAAATCAATCATGCAAAAAGAACCCTATACTAAATGTAATGGACGTCTAGCTAGGTCTTAGCAGAGAATGAGGCCCCAGCAAATCGGATGGGGACCCTCCCAGTCTAAGGATGGGTTTTCAAAAGCTCCCATGGCCATGGGAGATGTATAGTTTTTCTCTTTTTGTAATATGCGCATCTTCCAGACCTGCTTCCCTGGCTATTGTATTAAGAAAGACGCTATCATATCTCAGGCTGTCTTTCCTGTCTGTGGGCCTAGTGACGGTGTTAAAATCACCTCCAAAGACAACTTGCTGAGATGTAAAAAGGAAAGGCTTAATCTTTGTAAAGAGGCATTTCCTCTCCCATTTGTGGTCCATAAATATTTATTAAACGTAGATCATGCCCCTTCACAAAGACGTCCAGGACCCATATACCTTCCAATCTCTACCTCGATGACCCACCGACACTTTATCATGTCAGTAAAAAGTACTGCAACTCTGCTGTAAGGCTCAGCCGCAAGAGACCAGAAGGAGGGCCCACGCCTCCACTCATTCTTTGCCAGGTGGACATCGGCATGGCTATTTAGCTGGGTCTCTTGCAAAAATAAAATATCAGCATCCATCTCGCTAAGCAAAAATAAGGCCATATTACGAGCCCTTACAGATTTTATGCTGGCAACAATAATCATTGCCACCTTATTGGAGTGGGAACTGCTGTCAGGATGATTGAGGTATGCGTTTCGTAGCCTGAGCTCCCTCCCCCCTTACTGGAGACCTTGACCTCTTTAGGGAACACTCTACCTCATCCTCCTCTATCTGAGACATGGATTTAGAAGACTCCTCTTCCCCTTCAGATAAGGACCCAAACTTGTTTCCCAGAGGTAGATCATCTACCTCTAAAGATGAAACCGAGGAGGCAGAGGTCAGGACTACCTTATTCCTCCTTCTCCCCACCTTGGTCCACTATCCCTCCTCCCCTGAAACATTACCCTGAAAGACCTTATCTACATAATTAGCAGTGGCAACTTCCCCCTTCTTCATCTTAGAACCTTCACTAGAGGTCTTATGTTGCCTCAGGGAAGGCCCCGATGAAGCTGCCACCTCAGATCTGCACGAATCTGCCCCTTTGGCAACCTCAGTCAACCTGGATGACTTAGTTGTATTTGGAACACTGGGCATCTGAAACACTAGGGAAGAACACACAACAGAAGTAGACACAGACACAGTAGGGAGCACAGACTGGGGAGCAGACACAAGAGGGGTCACACCTTCAGATTGGGAAATTGACACCTGGGGGGCCCCTCAGGACTAGCTGAAACAGCTCCAGCAACCCCTTGCTGCCCCCCACATTTCTTCTCCTCCATCCTTAGCAGTTATTCCACCACCTCCGGTTGAATATGGAGGGCTTAAGGGCAAAGGCTATCGGGGTGACCTAACTTGTTACAGAGACTACAACGAATACCATTGCAGTCCTTTGCAACATGCCCTGAGCCCTAACAGAGGGAACATATCTGCACAGAACATGAGCTTGAAAATTGTCCCTTTTTACCACAGCGATGACACAGCTTTGGTTGCCCTGCATAAAAAGAAATAATCCTGACACGACCTATAAAGGCAGACGAAGGGATGTGCTTAACAACATTACCTGTGACATGCAGTTAACACTGTCCATCCTTCTGTCCATATCCCCCTGTCATCTACAACTTTCCTCAGGGGGGCTGATTGACCTGACCTCCACTCACATCACTCCTAGTGACCACAGAATAACTGTCCCTACTTACCCTCGGGACAGGTGCAGCCACCGCTTCAGCATAGGAAATAACCACACTCCTTGCAACATCCTGCACATCACTTTTAGTTACAGACCCTTCTTTAGATAAGGTAGAAACAACATTATTGTCAGAAACAGATGGAGCAGAGACTTCTGACACAGAAATATCAATTACATCACCCTTGCTAATTCTTATTTCATTACCAGTAACTAAAGGGTTACCAACAGTGGAGATGTCCTTATCAGCACTCTTCACAGCAGTCTGCACACCCTTCACTGATGTTCTGTACACAGGTGGGAGTCTCAGCCAGGAGATGAGCTTGCTCTCTGCCGCCCTCTACTGCACCATCCATAGGAACTACACCTCCATTATGTTGTATAGGCAAGTCATGAACAAAAACAGCTTTTTCTGTCACCTGATGTTTCAATGGTTTTGGGGGGGACATCATTATCCTCTTCTTCATCCTCAGATGATCCAGACATGGCAAACTTGCGACCATGCAAAGGCGATTCCATTTATGTAATTAACTTTAGCATACCTGCTCCCATCACAGGCTCAGATGGATCATCTTGCTTTATAGCCTCCTGCTGCAGTGACAAGGGCACAGAATTTCCTTGGCCCGATGACATACTGCCAGTCAAAACACCTGGCTGCTGATCACCTGCAGCCTGTCTGCCAGAGCTTTCTCCACTTTCTGCAGGCATACTGATACTTAGCATGGGATGCAAAGATTTTCAAGCGTGCTGACCGGAAACACAGTCCAAGCCCACAGAAACTTTTTTGCATTGCACTGACCTTGGCTTCTCACACTCTGGTGCTGCCTGCCCTCCACTGGCCTCTATAGTAGAGTTGCCACCTCATCCCTTTAAACCCAAACACATATTGATTACACAGGTTCTGTGGCTGATTAAGGTGGTAATTAAACTCACTTGGTGCCTTATCTGCACTAAATTAGTCTCAGAACCTGTGTAATTCATATGTGTTCGGGTTTAAAGGGATGAGGTGGCAACCCTACTCTATGGCCCCTCTGCGAAGCGATCACCGCTGCCATACTTTTCCTTGAAATCTCCGCTGGTTTCTTTCAATGTGGTCACCAGCAGACTCAGCTTTTCCACTTTGGCCACCAAAGCCATTAACTCAGGCTGCATCTGTCTTCTCTTGGAACTGTGAACCCGGTAATTTGCAATTTTATTTATGCTTGAAGTCGAACCTTAACTTTGCCAGTACTTCTTCCTCCTTGGCAATTCTTGCAGTCCTCGCACAAACCTTCTTTCTGTAGGTTGCCAGGCTTTCCCCTTTAGCTGGGCCATTTTCCAGGTCCTCAAACACTGGTATGGGAGGACCGGTACTCTGACCATCCGGGGGATCCTCCGTTGGGTCCACTCCAGATTCCTGCATCCACTTCTGGGTACAGCAAGTAATCAAGCTCCTTGGATCAGTAGGCCTCACTGGAGCTCAGGAGCGCAGCAGTAGTGCAGCCACACCCTATAACAGCGTCAACTCTTCTGGGAAGGCTGTCCGCAAGGTTTAGGAGTGTGTCTATGGAAATGTTTGACCATTCTTCCAGAAACGCATTTGTGAGGTCAGGCACTGATGTTGGATGAGAAGGCCTGGCTCGCAGTCTCCGCTCTAATTCATCCCAAAGGTATTCTATCAGGTTGAGGTCAGGACTCTTTGCAGCCAGTCAAGTTCCTCCACCCCAAACTCACTCATCCATGTCTTTATGGAACTTGCTTTGTGCACTGGTCCAAATCATTTGGTGGAGGGGAAATTATGGTGTGGGGTTATTTTTCAGGGGTTGGGCTTGGCCCCTTAGTTCCAGTGAAAGGAACTCTTAAGGCTTCAGCATATCAAGACATTTTGTCAGGAAAGGTCTCCTCCGCTGGTAATATCGATCATTTGGCATGCAGTACTGAGGTCCACAAGCAGGTGTCTCCTGGCAGTTTGGAGCTGTCAGAGCTTTTTCCTGCTGGTATTCTGTCACCTTTGGGCTGCAGTACTGGTGTCCACCAGCGGAGGAATCCTGGCAGTATGGAGCAGGTATTCCCCTCTGCAGACAGGTGTCACCTGACCTTAATTAGCAGCTGCAGTATAAATACCCGGCAAGTGCACACTCATCTTGCCCTGGTATTGTCCTTGAGCCCTGACCTGCAGCCTGCATCCTGTTACTCTGATCCTGAAACCTGATTCCTGAACCTGAAGCCTGATTCCTGGAACCTGTTGATCCCCTTTCCTGTCTGTTACCTGGACCCTGAGCCTTGTACCTGACCCGTCCCTCCTGTGATCCATCCATCCTCTCTTGTCCTGTTTGTTTCCCTTCCCAGCTTCTGATCTCCTGTTTACGACCTGGGCCTGGCTTGACTACGATCCTGGTACTGCCTTTTGCTACATATGCTGGTTGTGTATTATCACTGTTTGGTTGTTTGGTTTGTTCACTCTGTATTGGTGGTGTGTTCACATGTATATGCATTTATCTTAATAAAATTACTTTCACCTATTTATGTCTGGTTCACTCTGTTGCAGTCCACACAGTTCTGGTCTTATCTGGTATATGACACATTTTGTACGATTTCATGCTCCCAACTTTGTAGGAACAGTTTGGGGACGGCCCCTTCCTGTTCCAACATGACTTCACACCAGTACACAAAGCAAGGTCCATAAAGACATGAACTTAGCAGGGATGGTGGAAATTTAACTTCAAGTACAATAATTCACATTATAATAGTAAATAAAACATATAAAATTAAGTGTAACAATCTAAAAAATAAAAATTCCAAAGTGCTATAATAATGTGAACCTCCCAACTAAAAAGTTGTTGAACTTGAAGTTAATTTGTATTGCAATTATCTGTAGAGGGATTTCCACCATTCCTGCTAAGTTTCATTTGTTATGTCTTGTTTTCAGTTTCATGTGCATTATATGTGAAGTTGCTTATAACAGAGACCGGTATTGTGGTAATATTGAAGTTTATTGAGATTTCCATACATTAGAGGGTTTCACCATTATTTTTAGGTTATTGATTAGTAAGTTAGCGCTGCACTTTTTTTTGTGGTGTGGGAGCATGAAACAGTAATTAGTGGCAAGCCTTTTAATGACACTTTTTTATTTTACCTCCAGTAGTTAATTGTAAATAGTAGTGTGGTGATTACCTATTAGACTAAAGATTGCCATGTGGCATTAATAATCATCAATGGATTTCAGTTGTGCCCAAACAGGCCACCACCCCCCTCCCCCCTCCCCCCATGGGCAATGTGCCTGGCTGCTGAGTTCATCTCCCCATCCCTGCACTCAGGGAACTGATGGGAACTGATTAGGAGCACTGACGGGGGGCACTAATTGGTAGCACTGATAGGTGGCACTGATTGACAGCACTTATGGGCACTGATTGGCACTGATAGGCAGCACTGATGGACATTAGCACAGATAGGCATCACTAATAGGCACTGATTGGCAGCACTGATTGGCACTGATAGGCAGCACTGATGGACACTAGCACAGATAGGCATCACTAATAGGCACTGATTGGCAGCACTGATTGGCACTGATAGGCAGCACCGATTTGCACTGATAGGAAGCATTGGTTGGCACTGACAGGAAGCATTGATTGACACTGATAGGCAGCACTGATTGGCAGCATTGTTTGATACTGATTGGCAGCAATGATTGGCACTGATTGGCAGCAATGATTGGAAATGATTGGCAGCGATAAATGGCACTGATAGGCAGCATTGATTGGCACTGATAGGCAGCGTTGATTGCATTGATTGGCAGCATTGATTGGCACTGATAGGGGAGAGGGGGAGTTTCACATTCAGCAGATCCTGAAGCTTGCCAGAGCCACTCAGTGTATGAAACTGTCAAATAATGTCACTGCTTGCAGGAAGAGAGACCAGCTGTCCCAACTCACCCTCGATGTTGGGGATGGGAGGGACCAAGCAGCTATCAAACACCAGCCAATGATTGGACTACTTAAGAAAGGGGGTGAAGCCGCATACATGTAGTGGCCTGTCCAGACCCCATCCCATTGGTTGGTGTTTGATAGCTGTTTGGTCTCGCCCACCCCCAACATCACCGCTGAATTTTGACAGCTGGTTTTTCTCTCTGCAAGCAGTTACATTACCTGACAGTTTCACACACTGAGCGACTCTGGCAAGCTTCTCAATCTGCTGCCTGTGAAACTGTTTCACAGGCAGTGTGGGATACACACTCTCTTGGATGTAGCATTTTGGGGCAGATCTCTGGAGACAGCACAGGGTGATTAGGGTGTGCCCAGGAACACCCAGCACACCCCGTGCACACACCTATAGGTGTGCAATGTGGAGTAGCAGGAAGGTTAGCAGGGCCCAGACTGGAGCGGAGCAACTAGAAGACGGCACATGTGGTGTGCAACATAGGAATGCTATAGCAGATGGTGAGCAGGGACCAGAGAGAAATGACTGAATGGCAATAGATCAGCAGAGCCGAGAGACTGGAACAGGAGTAACTAGCAGATGTCACACGTGGTGAGCAGCGTGGGAGCAATATAGCGGGAGGTGAGCAAAGAGAGAGGAGGATCAGCAAGCCAGAGGATCAGCAGAGCTGGAGGTTACTACTGAGTGGGGGTTCAGCAGAGCTGGAGGTTACCACTAAGTGGGGGATTAGCAAAGCTGGGGGTACTACTGAGTGGGTACTACTGAGAGGGGCATCTGCAGAGTTGGAGGTATTACTGATCTGGGGATCTGCTGAATGAGGGTACTAATTAGCTAGAGATCTGCTGAACAGGGGTATTAGGCTGGGGATCTGCTGAACAGAGGTACTAGTGAGCTGGAGATCTGCTGAGTGGGGGTACTACAGACTCTACTACAAATAGAAAATAAACCAGTGGACAAGTTTCATTAACCACCTCACATCCGCGAATGACGGCCACAGCGCGGACCTGAATTCCCGGGAGGCCGTCATATGACAGCCTCCCCCATGCACGCTCCCTGCGCGCGTCCTGCAGGGCGTGCGCCGAGCCCGCTGTGATCACCGAGTCACTGACACTCGGGTGATCACCGATCTAAGTAAGGGGCTGGTCCCGGCCCCTTACCATGTGATCAGCTGTCAGCCAATGACAGCTGATCACATGATGTAAACAAAAGATCGGTAATCGTTTTTATTTTCTACTCACGCTGACAGCGTGAGTAGAAAAAAAAGCCGATCACCGGCTCAGATGTCAGGGACATCGGTCCCCAAGTGGAAGAGGCACATCCGCCTCATCAGTACCACATAATAGTGCCACCTAACAGTGCCCACAATGCCACCTAACAATGCCCACAGTGCCACCTAACAGTGCCCACAAGTGCCACCTATCAATGCCCATAAGTGTGACCTATCAATGCCCACCTGTAGTGCCAATCAGTGCCACCTAGCAGTGCTGCCCATCACTGCCACCCATCAGTGCCCATCACTGCCGCCTATCAGTGCCCATCACTGCCACCCATCAGTGCCCATCACTGCCGCCTATCAGTGCCCATCACTGCCGCCTCATCAGCGTACATCAATGAAGGAGAAAAATTACCTGTTTTAAATTTTTTATAACAAAATATAAAAAAATAATTTTTTTTTTTTTTTAATTCAGTTTTTTACTTTTTTTTTAACAAAAAGTAAAAACTGCAGAGGTGATCAAATACCCCCAAAAGAAAGCTCTATTTGTGGTGAAAAAATGATAAAAATTTCATTTGGGTACAGTGTTGTATGACCGCACAATTGTCATTCAAATTGCGTCAGCACTGAAAGCTCAAAATTGGTCTGGATAGGAGGGGGGTTTAAGTGCCCTGTAAGCAAGTGGTTAAAGCTTCACAAAAGTGTTACAGAAGCATCAAAAACACATCAAAAAAGCATGTTGAAGCATTAGGAACTTTAATGTGTGTTAAAGTTGAAGCAAGGGCAAATGAGCCCTTAAAAAAGGGACCTACAGTTTCCTAAAAAAAAAATTCAATAAATACTGTACATGCTCAGTATTGTCAGTTAGTACTTTAACTAATAAGGAAATCCTTTTATATCAAAATGAAATCTTTACTTGCCAAATAAGTAGTAAAATACCTCCTATGCAAACTCTGGTGGCGGCCATTTCAGCTGTGGGCACCTGAAGTCGGCATCTGTTCACTTCGCCCACCTTGAAGGCAAACTCCCAAATGGCTGTCTTGTCGTTTGGCAGTTCTTATAAAGGTAAGGGGGGGGCCAAATGGCAATGTCACCAGGTGGCACCGCCCCTTGTGTTATCACTGACTCAGCATACCCATTTGGTGGCTTCACAAGGGGGGCGGTGCCACCAGGTGACATCGTCAAGTGGCTGGGATCTGGGGGCCCCCTTGTTAAAGGGAGCTTCCTGATTCCGATAAGCATCCTGCCCGCACACCCTCAAAACCACATCTCAGGGTTGTGCGGAAGAGACCCTTGCCACCATCAACATAGGGACAATGTGCTTTGAGGTGGGCAGAGCCCCCTGCCCCAAAGCACCCCCCCCCTTGTTGAGGTTATGTGGCCTGGTATGGTTCAGGAGGGAGGTGCTCACTCATCCCCCCCTTTCCTGGCCTGCCAGGCTGCATGCTCGGATAAGGGTCTGGTAAGGATTTTGGAAGGGACCCCCACAGCGTTTTTTCTTTACTATTTTTAGTTTAGTTTTTTAAATGTTTTATTTTTATTCAATACCATAGACACATTGTTACCTGTGTTTAATGAAGTGCAGGAGATGGACAGGGAACTATTGCTCCAGGACAAACCGCGGATGAGTAACTCAGGTCATGATTTTGGAGTACCCTTCATTACTACATATTCACTCCAGCATAAAAAAAGTGAAGCAGTTAGTTTCTAAACATTGGCATTTTGTCAACAAGGATAACTGTTTGAGTAAAGTTTTGCCACCTAAACCAAAAATAGTATTTAGAGGGGCTCCCTCACTCAGAAATAGAGTGGCCCCTAATATATTGGACCCCCCAGTGAATAAGATTACTTTTTTGATCAGTTGACAGGTTTTTACCAATGTAAGAAATGTCGGGTCTGTTCTTTAAACAGTTGTACATATAGGAGAACCCAGACTTTTGTTTCTACAAGTACTGGTAAAATGCACACTATCACCCTATTTATTACTTGTTCCACCTTTGGTGGGGTATATTTGTTGCAATGCCCGTGTGGCTTGCAATTTATTGGGCGGATCAAATGCCCCCTTCAAGTGAGGCTCAATGAGCATATTACCAATATCTTATCTTGGTTCAGGAACCATTCGGTTTAAACACCGTCTAGTGCACAATAGAGACCCCTCCAATACCCTTTTTTTAGGGATTGATAGATTTAAACCTCACTGGTGTGGCAGCTCTATGGTGCGTGAAATTTCCAAACTTGAGATGTCTTGGATCCATAGGATCAAAACTTATATGCCTTATGGATTGAATGTCGATGTAGATGTTAATGCCTTTATTGATAATTCTTAACATCCAGGTCGCTGTGAGTCCCAACAGAGGTTTCTATTGGCCCCTTTTTGCTTATTTAATATCTTATTATATCCATTCGAGAATAGATAAATTTTCTCTCCATTTCATGGAGATACCGTATTTATCGGTGTATAACATGCACCCCAAGTTTAGGAGGGAATTTTAAGGAAAAAAACTTTTAGGAGGGAAGTTTAAAGAAAAAAACCTTACATTTAAATGCACATCAATGCAGCCTTATCGTGTCCATCTGCAGCCTTGTCAGTGTCATTGCAGCCTTTTCAGTGTCAGTGCAGCCTTGTCAGTGCAGCTTTGCCCCAGTGCAGCCTTGTCAGTGCAGCTTTGTCAGTGCAGCCTTGTCAGTGCAGCCTTGTCAGTGCAGCTTTGTCAGTGCAGCTTTGCCCCAGTGCAGCCTTGTCAGTGCAGCTTTGCCCCAGTGCAGAATTGTCAGTGCAGCTTTGCCCCAGTGCAGCCTTGTCAGTGCAGCTTTGCCCCAGTGCAGCCTTGCCCCAGTGGTCAGTGCAGCCCTGCCCCCAGTGTCCATTACATGCTTGGACAGATCGCAGCTGACATACACATAGCGTGTAGTTTTAAATATGGCGCCGCAGAGTTCAGAGGGACTCGGCGGAGCTGAACGAGCGCCGCCGAGATCACAGTGACTGGGTGGAGCCGAGATACACATAGCCGAGTGTACTTGGCTCTTCTCGTTGCTGCTCACAGTCACACCCAGTCCCGCCCTATGATCGACACAACACAGGTCCAATGGCGGGACTGGGCGTGACTGTGAGCGGCGCCGAGAAGAGCCGAGAACACTCGGCTATGTGTATCTCGGCTCCGCCCAGTCACTGTGATCTCGGCGGCGCTCGTTCAGCTCCGCCGAGTCCCTCCGAACTCCGCTGCGGCATATTTAAAACTACACGCAATGTGAATGTCGGCGGCGACCGCGGCGATCGCTCCGATAGATCACAATTAGCGGGGATCGGCGTATAACACGCACCCACGATTTTCCCCTGATTTTAAGGGGAAAAAAGTGCGTGTTATACGTCGATAAATACGGTATATACAATAAAATTAATACATTTTGAATTTTTATAGAGATATGTATTAGATATTTTTATTTATATTTTTATTTTATTTATTTTATTTTATTTATTTTTTTGCACTGGTTTAACATTTAGTGCTAACAGCCATGCATTATCTTGTGTGACTGGTTTAATTAAGTTTTCATTATTTTATTTTAAATTTGTATTAATCTTTGAATAAGGGAATTTGTTTTTCTTATATTTATGGCCTGTTATATATTTATTAATTTTATAATACTAGAATGGAGAAGTAGTTCCTCTATTCCCCTTTTTTTAATGATAGTCATTGGCTGCGCCCACACCTAAGATGGCGCTTTGAAATTCTCTTTGCGGAACTCAAAGCAAGGCTTGGTGTACACATATAAGGTGGTTGTTCAGCACGCTGCCCGTTCCCCATTGAAAACGTCATCTTATGATGAAACGCGTCTGGGAGGTACATGCTGACGTCACCACATCGCCCTATTGAGGAGGATGGGAGTTTGTTTGTTGCCGGCCGGCATCGTTTTTATCTTTTCGCTCTCTAATTAAGATTGTTTGTAAGTGCTATTCCTTTTTTAATAAACTAATATATATGGTATCACACTATTTTGCCATTATTCCATCTTTTCTGGGATTCCCCAATTACACCATGTGAATCGTGGAGCCTTTGTTATGATTGCGGGGATGGATCATCCACAACGCTTTTTCTACTTAGTTGGCCATTCATCCAGTTGATAAGATATCTGCCTACTGAAGTCTGGCATCTGGTAAGCAGGCTTTTCATGCGGTGTCGGTGCACTTATTAACCCCTTCACTGGTAGATATTCGGTTGATATTTCACACGATTACAGGATTCACTATTTGTCATTTACCATCTGGTAAGCAGGCTCCCCCTGTGGTGTTGGTGTACTTATTGTTTTCTTCACTGGTAGAGGATTCACATACCCGCATAATTTGCACTAAATATTTGATATCTGGTAAGGAGGCCTTTTGTGCGGCATCTGCTGCTATCAAAGATATATATTTTTCAAACACTGGGTGTTTAATACATGAAATTTATATCTCTCTCACTATGTGAGTGTCACTCTTTTTATTTTTATCCATTAATTTATATGTCAGTATTACGCTATCTTGTCACTTTATTTTTTGGGTTAATTTTCCGTGGATTCAACGCTAATTCAACTTGAGTGAAAATTGCTATACCCCACTCTGACCGGTTCTAAAAGGCCCAGGCTGGGTTTCAGCCACCTGCTCGATTTGGCTTGCTATCCGGTAAGCATGCCATTCATCAGTTGGGAATACCTTTTGCTTCATCCAATCATAGAGTGTTATTAATTGGACAGTTGAATTGTTCTGGATTTTTCTTCTTTTTTGGACTTTAATTAGTTTCACATCACCAAGAGTTTATTTCTCTCACAGAATCTATTTATTTATCATATTTTAAGCGCAGCATTTGTATTTTGTATTTTTTATTTTTATTCAGCTGTCAGCAGGGAAGACTATTGACAGCTGATGACTCATCGGTTGTTAAGGAGGCCGCAGGCAGCTTTCCGGCCCCAATCAGGGCAAAGAATGCATTGTGCAGCACAGAGTGCATTGCAGGGCGTTCGGTAGGGCAAGCACCCGCTGCACACCTTGCAAATTTGGGTGTTTCCTGAACGGGGCTAACAACCAATGTTCGGCCCGAATTCATGCTTGGGCGGAACCATTCACCCAACACTATTGGGGGGTATTTGAAATGTCCTGACATTTTAGGGCCTCAAGAAATTATATAGGCGATCAGTACATCAGGACTGATCAATTTTCAAATATATATGTAGCACTACCCCCCACAAGGGCTGCTGGTAACTAGGTCTTCTATTCCTGCACAGCAAGGCAACACTCATTTTCCACTTGCATTCGGACACAATAAAACAGGCCCTGGGCTTAGGGATAACAACTTGGATGGGGTAGAGGGGTGTCCAACTTGACTGAAAAAACAGAAGTGGACAACTTCCTTCCTATGTACAGAGAAAAGATCCTGGACTTTTCTCCTTCCTGAACACAATCAGTCATTAAGGATCAGTAGCAAAGGTTCCTTATGGACCAGGAGCTCTTTGTCCACTTTGGAAAACAGCACAAAATGTTGCAAAACTGCATGCAGGAGTATCTCCTCTCCTCTGTGGAACTGCTTTCAGCTCCACTGCCTGCAGGTACTACCGGCCCTCCTGGCTGCTTCTCTACCAACCCACTTGGCTGCTCTGAAGGTCTCCCAGGACAAGGGATTAAAAGGGTTAAGCACAGCGCTGTCTTTTAAAAAGGTTGCTACATGTGGCAGTCTCTCCCCTTATGAATCCCTGGGTGTGCTGATGTACTCATGCTGTTCTCATTGCTCCCTAATGTTTATAGGCAAGATCCCTTCTGAAACCAGATGCTAAAAGGATTCTTCCCAGCTAGCCCGAGCCGAGCCTGGAGGCATAGCCCCCTTGGACCTAAAGGACCCCTCCTAGGCCACTGACAGCCTCCTCAGAACTCCATCTTCCACCTGACTTCCCTGCCGGCATGGTTCCAGCATATTTAAGGGCTGACTTAGCCACCCTGCCAGGACATTCTGCCCTCAAGTATGCAGATCAGGACCTCCTGGCCTATGCCCACTAACTTCCAGAAGCTTCTATAAGCTTCTAGATCCAGATGGAGGTACCAGAAACCTGCATCTGTGAAGTCATCCATCTTATTTGTGTTATGTTATTTTTTACCATAGAAATGTAGCAGAATACATTTTAGCCTAAAGTTATGAGGAAGGATTATTTGTTTTTCAAATTTATATAACAGAAAATAAGAAAAGTGTTTTTTTTCCCCAAAAAATTAGGTAAATACCGCCAAAAGTATTTAGCTAAAAAAAAATGATAAAAATGTAATTTTGGTACAGTGTTGCATGGCTGCGTAACCTTCACATAACTTTGTCATTCATAGTGTGAGAACCATGAAATCTGAAAACTGGCCTGGGCAGGAATATGGTGATAGTGTCTGGTATTGAGGCGCCTAAACGCAATTTTTTTTAACAGGGAGTCTCTTTTTATTTAAAGTTTCACTATCAATTTCTTTAAAATCTGTCAAGCCATCTCATTAAAGTACAGACCTATTTTAAAGAAAGTTTAGTTGATTTATTATTTTTTCATTTTTTTTTTAGTAAAGTTAAAGTTATTTCTTTCAGGATTTTTTTAAAGTAAAGTTCAGTTTCTTTCTTTCTTTTTTTTTTTTTTTTTTTTTTTAAATAGAAAAGTTATTTTTAAGCACGGCTGAAAGTAAATTCATGATGGTGACATGGCTATCTATATTCAGAACAAAGAGAAATCTATCACACTGAACAGTATAAAATGAGTAAGCAGAGAAGAGAAATTGACACCATCACATACTGTGGAGATGTCACTGACCTGTATGTGTCATCATAGCACAGAACCCTGTAGACACTATGGTATATTCTCCTTAACAGAGTATGTATTATTGTCTATAGTTATGAAGATTAAAGCTATAGCTGTATGTACCGTGCAGACATTCCGGATCTCTTGGATTGTTCTGTGGATGGTTCTTTGTATATACAGCACTCAGAGTTCATCATCACCCTGTAATCTCAAGATAAAGGATATAGATGAGGAATTTGGATTTTACCAAGAGGGTGACTTCATCATCGGAGGAGTGTTCACTATACGTGCCGGGACTACAAATTTTAAGGGAGCAAAATCATATATGAAGGAATTTTTCTCTGTGGAGTAAGTAACATTTTATTACACTATCACACCACACAATGTCATTTTCCTATGTAAGTGCATTGTTCAATGTTTGGGAACTGCATCATTGTCAGAGATTAGGGTTGAAAGGAAATCTGTCAGAAACATGCCTCACATTCCGTGCACAAACATGTATACATGATTTCATACGAGCAGGTAAGTACGAATTACAACACTGGCAGCCACAAGAAGAAAAATTTGAAATCTGCATTCCTGCGCACACATACAATGCATTAAAAAAGTATTCATACCTCTTGGAATTTTCCACATTTTGTCATGTTACAACCAAAAATGTAAATGTATTTTATTGGGATTTTATGTGATAGAACAACACAAAGTTGCAGACAATTCTGGAGTGGAAGGAAAATGATAAATGGTTTTCAAATTTTTTTACAAATAAATCTGTGAAAAGTTTGTCGTGCATTTGTATTCAGCCCCCCTGAGTCAATACTTTGTAGAACCACCTTTCACTGCAATTACAGCTGCAAGTCTATTTGGTGATGTCTCTACCAGCTTTGCACATCTAGAGTGACATTTTTGCCCATTTTTCTTTGCAAAATAGCTCAATCTCCGTCAGATTGGATGGAGAGCATCTGTGAACAGAAATTTTCAAGTCTTGCCACAGATTCTTAATTGGATTTAGGTCTGGACTTTGACTGGGCCATTCTAACACATGAATATGCTTTGATCTAAACCATTCCATTGTAGCTCTGGCTGTATGTTTAGGGTCATTGTCCTGCTAAATTGTGAACTTCTGCCCCAGTCTCAAGTCTTTTGCAGACTCTAACAGGTTTTCTTCTAAGATTGCCCTGTATTTGGCTCCATTCATCTTCCCATCCACTCTTACCAACTTCCCTGTCCCTGCTGAGGAAAAGCATCCCCACAACATGATGCTATCACCACCATGTTTTACGGTGGGGATGGTGTGTTCAGGGTGACGTGCAGTGTTTGTTTTCCGCCACGCATAGCATTTTGCTTTTAGGCCAAAAAGTTCAATTTTAGTCTCATCTGACCAGAGCACCTTCTTCTACATGTTTGCTGTGTCCCCAACATGACTTCTTACAAACTGCAAATGGGACTTCTTATGGCTTTCTATCAACACTGGCTTTCTTCTTGCCACTCTTCCATAAAGGTCAGATTTGTGGAGTGCACAACTAATAGTTGTCCTGTGGACAGATTCTCCCACCTGAGCTGTGGATCTCTGCAGCTCCTCCAGAGTTACCATGGGCCTCTTGGCTGCTTCTCTGATGAATGCTCTCCTTGCCCGGCCTGTCAGTTTAGGTGGACGGCCATGTCTTGGTAGGTTTGCAGTTGTGCCACACTCTTTTCATTTTCGGATTATGGATTGAACAGAGCTCCGTGAGATGTTCAAAGCTTGGGATATTTGTTTATAACCTAACCCTGCTTTAAACTTCTCCACAACTTTATCCCTGACCTGTCTAGTGTGTTCCTTGGCCTTCGTGGTGCTGTTTGTTCACTAAGGTTCTCTAACAAACCTCTGAGGGCTTCACAGAACAGTTGTATTTATACTGAGATTAAATTACACACAGGTGGACTCTATTTACTAATTAGGTGACTTTTGAAGGCAATTGGTTCCACTAGATTTTAGTTAGGGGTATCAGAGTAAAGGGGGCTGAATACAAATGCCCTCCACACTTTTCAGATATTTATTTGTAAACAAAATTGAAAACAATTTATAATTTTCCTTCCACTTCACAATTATATGCTACTTTTTGTTGGTCTATCGCATAAAATCCCAATATATATATATACATTTTTGGTTGTAACATGACAAAATGTGGACTTTTTCAAGGGGTATGAATACTTTTTCAAGGCACTGCGTACACAAGGTCTTACCGGAACATAACTTGTGTTTTTTAGGCTGTATGCACACAGCCGTAAGAGCTTTACTGATCATATAGGATGATTTTCTTACAGAAAAGTTCCTGTGTAAATGATAGAATTCACCTCCGTAGCATCTCTAAAATTCACCCCTTTTTAACAAATGAAACCACCAAGCTCCTCATTCACTCCCTCGTTATCTCTCGCCTTGACTATTGTAACTCCCTTCTCATTGGCCTGCCTCTCCATAGGCTATCCCCTCTTCAGTCTATCATGAATGGTGCTGCCAGACTTATCCACCTTACCAACCACTCAGTGCCTGCCAACCCTCTCCTCCAATCCCTACACTGGATCCCAATCACCCAGCGAATTAAATTCTAAATACTAACCACAACATACAAAGCCATTCACAACTCTGCCCCGAGCTACATCACCAACCTTGTCTCCAAATATCACCCAAACTGTCCTCTCCGCTCTTCTCAAGACCTCCTACTCTCAAGCTCTCTCGTCTCCTCCTCTCATGCTCGTCTCCAGGATTTCTCCAGAGACTCTCCCATCCTCTGGAACTCGCTACCTTCACCTGTCCGGCTATCCCCTACTCTTGCTACCTTCAGCCGATCCCTGAAAACTCATCTCTTCAGGAAAGCCTATCGCGTCTCTAACTAATCTTCTACCACTTCCAACAGCTCATTTCCCACAGTTACAACCTTTTGTACCACCTGCCCCACCCTATTAGATTGTAAGCTCTTCTGAGCAGGGCCCTCTTAATCCTCTTGTATCTTATTGTATTATAACTGTATTGTCTCCCTTTTATATTGTAAAGCACTGCATAAACTGTTGGAGCTATATAAATCCTGTATAATAATAATAATAAGTAAAATGCTTGCATTTAGATACATGTAAGGCTTCGTTCAGACTGGTGTTGCTGCCCGTTCTGAATGCAGGCTGTGTTTGTTATTGCGCATGCATCCACCCCGGGCAGGATATATAGAGGTGAATACAGCAGCTGCATGGACACAGCAGGACACAACCACATTTGGATATCTGCACTCGCTGCTGCACACATGTCAATTTCTGAGATGTAGCTGTGTCTGGCCACCACTATAGGCAGAGAAAGTAATTCATAACATGTGCAGGATCTGTGATCTTCAATATCTGACACAGGTACAGACATTATACTGACCGGTCAGATGAGTCAGACGTTACTGAAACACCAACCGGGGGTCATTGTTCTGCCCAAAAAGTACATGGGGCCATATCCTCTGACCTTCCCTCACCCCAATCTACCTCCCTCTCGCCTGTCTATCTATCTGTTCTACTGATTAGGGATGAGCTTTGAGTTCGAGTCGAACTCATGTTCGACTCGAACATTGGCTGTTCGCAAGTTCGCCGAACACCGAACAATTTGGGGTGTTTGCGGCAAATTCGAATGCCTCGGAACACCCTTTAAAAGTCTATGGGAGAAATCAAAAGTGCTAATTTTAAAGGCTAATATGCAAGTTATTGTCATAAAAAGTGTTTGGGGACCTGGGTCCTGCCCCAGGGGACATGGATCAATGCAAAAAAAAGTTTTAAAAACGGCCGTTTTTTCAGGAGCAGTGATTTTAATAATGCTTAAAATCAAACAATAAAAGTGTAATATCCCTTTAAATTTCGTACCTGGGGGGTGTCTATAGTATGCCTGTAAAGGGGCGCATGTTTCCCGTGTTTAGAACAGCCTGACAGCAAAATGACATTTGGAAGGAAAAAACTCATTTAAAACTACCCGCGGCTATTGCATTGCCGCCAATACACATAGAAGTTCATTGATAAAAACGGCATGGGAATTCCCCACAGGGAAACCCCGAACCAGAATTAAAAAAAAAAAAAATGAAGTGGGAGTCCCCCTAAATTCCATACCAGGCCCTTCAGGTCTCTGGTATGGATATTAAGGGGAACCCCGGCCAAAATTTAAAAAAAAAATGACGTGGGGTTCCCCCTAAATTCCATACCAGACCCTTCAGGTCTGGTATGGATTTTAAGGGGAACCCCGCACCAAAAAAAAAAAAAAAAACGGCGTGGGGTTCCCCCAAAAATCCATACCAGACCCTTATCCGAGCACGCAACCTGGCAGGCCGCAGGAAAAGAGGGGGGGACGAGAGTGCGCCCCCCCCCCCTCCTGAACCGTACCAGGCCACATGCCCTCAACATTGGGAGGGTGCTTTGGGGTAGCCCCCCAAAACACCTTGTCCCCATGTTGATGAGGACAAGGGCCTCATCCCCACAACCGTGGCCGGTGGTTGTGGGGGTCTGCTGGCGGGGGGCTTATCGGAATCTGGAAGCCCCCTTTAACAAGGGGACCCCCAGATCCCGGCCCCCCCTGTGTGAAATGGTAAGGGGGTACTTACCCCTACCATTTCACTAAAAAAGTGTCAAAATAGTTAAAAATGACAAGAGACAGTTTTTGACAATTCCTTTATTTAAATGCTTCTTCTTTCTTCCTTCATCTTCTTCTTCTTCTGGTTCTTCTGGCTCTTCTGGTTCTTCCTCCGGCGTTCTCGTACAGCATCTCCTCCGCGGCGTCTTCTATCTTCTTCTCCTCGGGCCGCTCCGCACCCATGGCATTGGGGGGGAGGCTCCCACTCTTCTCTTCATCTTCTTCTTCATCCTCTTCTCTTCTTCCTTCTTCTCTTCTTCTCTGTTTCTCTTCTTAATTTTCTTCTCCGGGCCGCTCCGCATCCATGCATGGAGGGAGGCTCCCGCTGTGTGACGGCGTCTCCTCATCTGACGGTTCTTAAATAACGGGGGGCGGGGCCACCCGGTGACCCCGCCCCCCTCTGACGCACGGTGACTTGACGGGACTTCCCTGTGACGTCACGGGGAATGCCACAGGGAAGTCCCGTCATGTCCCGTGCGTCAGAGGGGGCGGGGTCACCGGGTGGCCCCGCCCCCCGTTTTTTAAGAACCGTCAGATGAGGAGACGCCGTCACACAGCGGGAGCCTCCCTCCATGCATGGATGCGGAGCGGCCCGGAGAAGAAAATTAAGAAGAGAAACAGAGAAGAAGGAAGAAGAGAAGAGGATGAAGAAGAAGATGAAGAGAAGAGCGGGAGCCTCCCCCCCAATGCCATGGGTGCGGAGCGGCCCGAGGAGAAGAAGATAGAAGACGCCGCGGAGGAGATGCTGGACGAGAACGCCGGAGGAAGAACCAGAAGAGCCAGAAGAACCAGAAGAAGAAGAAGATGAAGGAAGAAGCATTTAAATAAAGGAATTGTCAAAAACTGTCTCTTGTCATTTTTAACTATTTTGACACTTTTTTAGTGAAATGGTAGGGGTAAGTACCCCCTTACCATTTCACACGGGGGGGGGCGGGATCTGGGGGTCCCCTTGTTAAAGGGGGCTTCCAGATTCCGATAAGCCCCCCGCCCGCAGACCCCCACAACCACCGGCCACGGTTGTGGGGATGAGGCCCTTGTCCTCATCAACATGGGGACAAGGTGTTTTGGGGGGCTACCCCAAAGCACCCTCCCAATGTTGAGGGCATGTGGCCTGGTACGGTTCAGGAGGGGGGGGGGCGCACTCTCGTCCCCCCTCTTTTCCTGCGGCCTGCCAGGTTGCGTGCTCGGATAAGGGTCTGGTATGGATTTTTGGGGGAACCCCACGCCGTTTTTTTTTTTTTTTTGGCGCGGGGTTCCCCTTAAAATCCATACCAGACCTGAAGGGTCTGGTATGGAATTTAGGGGGAACCCCACGTCATTTTTTTTTTTTACATTTTGGCCGGGGTTCCCCTTAATATCCATACCCGACCTGAAGGGCCTGGTATGGAATTTAGGGGGACTCCCACTTCATTTTTTTTTTTTTAATTTTGGTTCGGGGTTTCCCTGTGAGGAATTCCCATGCCGTTTTTATCAATGAACTTCTATGTGTATTGACGGCAATGCAATAGCCGCGGGTAGTTTTTAAATGAGTTTTTTCCTTCCAAATGTCATTTTGCTGTCAGGCTGTTCTAAACACGGGAAACATGCGCCCCTTTACAGGCATACTATAGACACCCCCCAGGTACGAAATTTAAAGGGATATTACACTTTTATTGTTTGACTTTAAGCATTATTAAAATCACTGCTCCTGAAAAAACGGCCATTTTTAAAACTTTTTTTGCATTGATCCATGTCCCCTGGGGCAGGACCCGGGTCCCCAAACACTTTTTATGACAATAACTTGCATATAAGCCTTTAAAATTAGCACTTTTGATTATTCATGTTCGTGTCCCATAGACTTTAACGGTGTTCGCGTGTTCGAGCAAACTTTTTTCCTGTTCTCATGTTCTGGTGCGAACCGAACAGGGGGGTGTTCGGCTCATCCCTACTACTGATATGTCTCTCTCTCTCTCTCTCTCTCTCTCTCTCATCTATCTATCTACACTATATTGTCAAAAGTATTGGGGCGCCTGCCTTTACACGCACATGAAATTTAATGGCATCCCAGTCTTAGTCTGTAGGGTTCAGTATTGAGTCGGCCCACCCTTTGCAGCTATAACAGCTTCAACTCTTCTGGGAAGGCTGTCCACAAGGTTTAGGAGTGTGTCTATGGGAATATTTGACCATTCTTCCAGAAGTGCATTTGTGAGGTCAGTTACTGATGTTGGATGAGAAGAGATGAGAAGGCCTGGTGTCTCAAAGGTGTTCTATCAGGTTGAGGTCAGGACTCTGTGCAGGCCAGTCAAGTTCCTCCACCCCAAACTCACTCATCCTTGTTTTTATAGACCTTGCTTTGTGCACTGGTCCAAATCATTTGGTGGAGGGGAGATTATGGTGTGGGGTTGTTTTTCAGGGGTTGGGGTTGGCCCCTTAGTTCTAGTGAAAGGAACTCACAAGGCGTCAGCATACCAAGACATTTCAGGCAATTTCATGCTCCCAACTTTGTGCGCAGCAGTGCACAAAGCAAGGTCCATAAAGACATGGATGAGCGAGTTTGGGTAGGAGGAACTTGACTGGCCTACGTAGAGTCTTGACCTCAACTTGATAGAACACCTTTGGGATGAATTAGAGTGAAGCCAGGCCTTCTTGTCCAACATCAGTGCCTGACCTCACAAATACACTTCTGGAAGAATGGTCAGACATTCCCATAGACACACTCCTAAACCTTGTGGACAGCCTTCCCAGAAGAGTTGAAGCTGTTATAGCTGCAAAGGGTGGGCCAGCTCAATATTGAATGCTACGGACTAAGACTGGGATGCCATTAAAGTTCATGTGTGTGTAAAGGCAGGCGTCTCAATACTTTTGACAATATAGTCAATCTATCTATCTGTTTCTCTCTCTCTCTCTCTCTCTCTTATCTATCTGTTCCCCTCTCTCGCATCTGTCTGCTTGTCTATCAGTCTGTTCTATCTATCTATCTATCTATCTATCTATCTATCTATCTATCTATCTATCTATCTATCTATCTATCTATCTATCTATCTATCTACAGTATTTCTCAGCAGTCTCACTGTTACATAGATAAACTTGTTTTCCCTTTTGAAAAATATAAGCCCCAGCATTCCCAGCCAGCCAGATTCTGCATGTATATGGGGAAGGGTTCCATCCTCAGCTGGTGACTCTTTGTAATATGATAAGTCCATCATGCTGTGCCTGACAGGATGGGATTTGTAGTTCCCCAACAACAGCCATTCCTAATTCCTGTGTATCTGTTGGCTGTGAAACTACAATCCAATTTGTCATCTCAGTCAAGTGCTTTATATGTAGATGGGGTGATGACTATTCTGATACTAAAGTTTCATTCACACCATGGGCATTGGGTTGTGCTGCTGAACAGCCTTACTCCTTGCAGTCCCAAAGAATAGACAAGGCAAACTGTCCCACTCATTTGTAGCCTGTGGCTTCAGAGTTACTTCAGGAGAGAAATCCCAAGCATTCGCTCTATGTGTATCACAGCGTGTCATGGCATGCTGGGACTTGTAGCTCCACTACATAAGCCTGCCTAAACCCATGGCTCTCAAGCACAATTTCATTGCATATCGAAGAATGCCCTGACAGCCAGGTGCTTTGGGGTGTATATTAAAAAAAAATTGTAAATAGTAAATGACCCAGTGAAAGTTCATTTACATTTGTTCTGTGCAAAATGGGCAAAAACTTAATGTGAATAGGCTATTTCCTGTCATGGATGAATGTTTTTCATTGATTTAAAACAGAAAATACCACATTTGGCCACTAGATGGTGCTAAACATTGTAAGGATTTCTTATGATATCTAGCATCATCTATTGGCCAAATTCAGTTTTTTTCCTTTTAAAATCAATGAAAAACATCAGAAAAAGGAAATAGCCTAATAAAAATGTTATTATTCTTTGTCTCATTGCTGAGCATTCTTTTTTAATAAATAGACCTCTTGTGTAGTTATACGAGGGGTATGCTGGGGTAACAATAGCAATGATAGCATAAACTAGCCCTGAGACATCTGAAGACCCCGGACCCAGAAGTAGACTGGGAGAAGATGGCAGACATCTCCGGCGCAAACATCCTGTGTATACATGCACATTATTGGCAGAGCTCTGGGACCCATATTACTATTACTTTTTGTTTTGAATAGGGTGAGGAAGGATTAGAACCTGCCAGGTTCCTATTGACAAAACTCTGATCCGGAGATTGAAGCACCACACCACAAGATTATAATCCAGAAAAAAGTTTCTTAATTGGGCATACAAATTTAGGTTATACCCTGATTGGCTGTTATAGTAATTAAACGATTGGAACACATTGATTAATTCCAGGTGGACATAAAACACTGGTTCTGTCAGTGACAATGCAATCTAGCACAAAGGTTCACACTCTACAATGTATCCTTTCCTCAATATAGGTAAATTTGGAAAAAAGCTTTGGGTCTCCACTTAGGCTTCCACAGCCCTGGTCAGTGGATCCTGCTTTGGGTGCAGGCTGGATAGGAGTCCTTTTTACTCCATACATAATGTGAGAGCATTGAAAATATATCGGACCATACACTGTGCAAAGCCATATGTCATAAGGATGATAGCAGCCTTAGCAGACTCCATCCAAGCCATACCTTCCATTGCATTTTGCCCCACCCGGGGGCTTAATCATGGAGCCTAGGAACATAAATCCACAGATTGTTTCTAAACTTACCATTTGCTGATCTGGATATTGACACACCACACCATTATCATGGATTTGGAATCAGCTTCCATTAGAAGGATAATGGATGACCAGAACTTGGTTGTTGCAGCTGGCAGACAGCAGAAAAAGCCAGAGTAGGCACAGGGAGTATGGGGTGTGTATCCTCATTGAATGATGGTGAGAGCCCTAAAAAGGGACAAGGTTCAGAGTTTAAGGTACCCCCTGGTCTTTACAGGAGCTCCTAGAGGTGGAGATGTTGTACTGCAAGAGAGACTTAAAAAAGGGGGACATGCCCCCGAAACACATTGTCATGGCAACCTAGTGACTCACAGTGCAGAGAAAAATATTTTTTTCTCCACATTTATCATACAGTGTTTTGTATATCTACAGTGATTGCACGCTGCTTTACACTGACCAATTTAGCACTGACACACACCTTTTTGATTTATAGTGACACACAGTGTTTCTCTTTGGTGGTCAGTGTGCCTCTTCTTTTAGCACACACAGGTCTTGTTTGATTGCTGTTGTGTTACACATAATGAAATTTTACCTTGGTGTTTATTATGTCTGCCACTGCTTTAGTTTTAGTTGGAGATGAGACTACATAACAGGCGCAGGAGTGCCGGGTGCTGTCACTCATCTACTGTCCGGTCTACTAGCATAGGAAGATCACTTACCAGCCTACAGAGGATCACCGCTTCATGTTGGATTGCAAAACACTGCTGTAGTGACTGCTTTGAGTTGACTTAAGTCAAACCAATGTCTGCATTTCGGCATCAATATTATATTGGCTGTAAGCAGAATTATTAAAATCTTGAAGATTCTCTCTAACACAAAATAAATATCTTTATTTCTACAGCGATGATTTTCGAGCAATACTAAATGTTTTGGTTTTTCGTTTTGCTATTCACAAAGTTAACCAGAACACAGAAATTTTACCCAATATTACACTGGGATATCATATGACTGATTCATCATTATATACGGGTGTGGCTGTAAGAAATGTTCTACAAATTTTATCTGGACCACAGAAGACAGTCCCTAATTATTTATGCTCTGGAGAAGGCAAACTAGTGGGTTTTATTGGAGACCATTACTCAGTGACAACAATTCCAATGGCACAAATACTGGGGCTCTATGGATATACACAGGTAGGTGTTTTGTACATGAATGTCTATAACATTTTTTACATTATTTTGGGATGCCTCAATAGACAGAAAATATGTTCCTATACAATGAAGAAAAAAGGGTTGTGTGACAGACTCCCCCAGGACAGAGGCTATTGGAGGGGATTGAATGTGAGCCTCTTGCCAACAGATTATGGGCCCTGGATTTTAAGGGAACAATACTCTGCAAGGTGAATTATAAACCCAGTCTGATCTGTACTAATCAGACTCAATCGTGTATATATGTATATATGTATGTTGTCTCATTCTGTTGTGGACTCTTTGCTGTGGTCATTTGGGATGTGTGTCCCTGTAGAGGGGGGGGATTCCTCCAGCAGCCCCCCTGCTGATAAGACTGATTCATAATGCTGGGACAAATACTGTTAGGAGATGCTGATGTCAATTCCAGCCACCTGTCTGTCTGTTGCCTGCTAGAATGTGTTTATTGTAAATAAGTCTAGTATGGGATCTAAGAGTCATTAGATCCCCATTGTTGTTTGTTTTAATTAACTCTGCTATTGTGTGAAGAAGAGTTCTGTGTTGATTTGTGATAATGTTGATTGTGTTTTATGAGCTACAAGAAGGCCAGTCTGGCCTAAAGGTCATGACTGAGTCATCCAGGCTGTCTAAAGGGATTATTTAATTAGCCCATGTTAATTAGGTTTCTGGTCACGGGTGTATGTTCAGAGTAATATGAGCAGGAGGTATGCACCTCCTCTTTTACTGTATAAAAGAGCCTGTATTCCTTTCAATAAAAGAGATTCCTGTTTGAAATTACATACAGCCTGCCTGGTGTTTGTTCTGAGCTATCACAACTGGATTCGATTGGCACATAGCATTAGTTCGAATCCCGGAGCATTGGATGGCCGAACCATCAGATGTTGCGATCTGCAATCTAAATCTATAGCCACAGAGGAGTGTCGGGAGAGTGGAACCGAGCAAGCAGGGGCTTGTTACAGGTTGTAATGCCACAACACAGATAATAGGACTTAAGGTCTAACTTAAAGTCTAACTTTGGAAAAGTTAAAAATTATTCCTTCTAGTGTGTTCAGTCTAGGGAAAAGGAGAAGCACTTTAAAGTAATTGTAAAGTCTCAATTATGTATTTTTTTTAATAAAAATAACAAACATGTTATACTTACCTGCTCTGTTGCAGTGGATTTGTACAGAGCAGCCCAGATCCTCCTCTTCTCAGGTCCCTCTTCTGTGATCCTGGCCCCTCCCTTCTGTCGAGTGTCCCCACAGCAAGCAGCTTGCTATTGGAGCACCTGAGCCAAGTCACAGCTCCGTGTATCCATTCAGACACAGAGCTGCAGCCCGGCCCCACCTCCTCTCTCTCCTGATTGGCTGACTGACTTTGAATAATAGAAGCGGGAGCCAATGGCACCACTGCTGTGTCTCAACCAATCAGGAGGGAGAGCTTCAGATGGCCGAGACAATCGTGGACATCACTAGACAGAGATGGGGTTCAGGTAAGTATTAGGGGGCTGCTGCACACAGAAGGCTTTTTATCCTAATGCATCAAATGCATTAAGATAAAAACCTTCTGACTTTACAACTTCTTTAACTTAACTGATCCTCCACTCCCTTGGCAGACTGTCCCTTGCCTTCATCATGACCAATGTAGGTCTATGGAACCTACATCAGCCTTGATTACATCAATGGCTGGAGCATGGAGGCAAAGAAGTTGTGGGGACCGGTCCAGTAGTATTGAGGAGAAGGGGATTGGGCAAGTAGGTCTTCCTTTTTCTGTCTCCTAGACTTGGATGAGTATTTATCTCTCGTAGTGCAGATGCAGCCCCACTGTAAGGAATACTTTTTACGTTTGTTTGTTTTAACTCTTTTCCCAGCTAGGCATTTTCAACTCTTAATGGGCCTTAAAGTGGAACTTTAGTCAGAAAATTAAGTCCTGCTATATCACTTCAGGCTGTCCCATTTTGCAGGTTAACCGCTTGCCGACCAGCCGCTGCAGTTTTACTGCGGCAGTATGGCACAGCTGGGCGAAAAGACGTTTCACCCAGCCTTTTGGCCACTAGGGGCACTGGCGTGCCCATGGCGTGTGCACCTGCGGTGTGTGCCCAGAGCTAATGCGAGTGTCTGGCGGGCGTTATGACTGCCGGGCCCCCGCGATCGCTTGTGACAGAGCGAGAACCGGGATCTGTGTGTGTTCTTTCAGGGGAGAGGAGACAGATCTTGTGTTCATACTAAGTATGAACACCGATCTCTCTCTCTCTCTCCTCCTAGACAGTCCCATCCCCCCACAGTAAGAAACACACATAGGGAACACAGTTAACCCCTTGATCGCCCCCTAGTGTTAACCCCTTCCCTGCCAGTGACATGTATACAGTAATCAGTGCATTTTATTGCACTGATCGCTGTGTAATTGTCAATGGTTTAAAAAATGTGTCAAAAGTCTCCGATGTGTCTGCCATAATGTCGCAGTCCCAATAAAAATCGCAGATCACCGCCATTACTAGTATAAAAAATAAATAATAATAAAAATGCCATAAATCTATCCCTTATTTTGTAGACGCTTTAACTTTAGCGCAAACCAATCAATATACGCTTATTGCGATTTTTTTTTTTTTTTTACCAAAAATATGTAAACGAATATAAAATTGGCCTAAACTGAGGAAATCATTAGTGTTTTTGATAAAAAAGGTGGGATATTTATTATAGCAAAAAGTAAAAGATATTGGGGTTATCTATGAAAGGCAAATCCACTTTGCACTACAAGTGCAAACTACAAGTGCAAAGTGCATTTGAAATTGCACTGAAAGTGCACTTGGAAGTGCAGTCGCTGTAGAGGGGGACATGGAAGGAAAATTTTAAAAAAGCATTTTAGCTTGCACATGATTGGATGATAAAATCAGCAGAGCTTCCCCTCATTTCAGATCTTCCCCTCAGATTTAAAGCACCTGCACTTCCAAGTGCACTTTCAGTGCAATTTCAAGTGCACTTTGCACTTGTAGTTTACACTTGTAGTGCAAAGTGGATTTGCCTTTCGTAAATAACCCCCTTTGTGTTTTTTTTTAAATTGTCGCTCTTCTTTTGTTTATAGAGCAAAAAAAAATGCAGAGGCGATCAAATACCACCAAAAGAGGGCTCTATTCGTGGGGAAAAAAGGATGTCAATTAAGTTTGGGTACAGCGTCGCATGGCCGCTCAATTGTCAGTTAAAGCGACGCAGTGCTGAATCGCAACAAAATGGCCTGGTCATTGAGCAGCCAAATCTTCCAGGGCTGAAGTGGTTAATACACATTATAAAGACTTTGATTATATGTTTCTTTTATTTTATTTTTCAATGTTTGTTTTATCAAGTCACAGATTCATTTAGTGTGATACATTGTATGCATAGTGGAGCGGATTGTATGAGAATAGCGCTGCACCATTTATATATGCAATTTTCTATTTGTTTGATTTAGTGAATCACTGATAGGTGTACAGCAGCTATTTCATATCTTTAGATTTCATATTTATTATAATTATTAATTATTCATTAATAATATTTAGATTCATGTATGTTTTATTATACAGATCACTGATTTAGTGTGTTTGTGTTTAAGGGTACCAGGTAGCGCTGATTGTTTCAATTTATTAAAAATAAGTGTCTGTACTTTAACCACTTGACAACTGGACACTTAAACCCCCTTCCTAACCAGACCAATTTTCAGCTTTCGGTGCTCTCACATTTTGAATGACAATTACTCAGTCATGCAACACTGTACCCATATGAAATTTTTGTCCTTTTTTTCACACAAATAGAGCTTTCCTTTAGTGGTATTTAATCACCGCTGTGTTTTTAATTTTTTGCGCAAAATCAAAAAAGACTGAAAATTCGGTAAAAAAAAAAATCGTTGTTACTGTTAAAATTTATTGCAGAGTATTGGCTTTTATTGGCAGAGTATTGGCGAGTATTGGCAGAGTATTGCAGGGTATTGCAGAGCATTGGCAGAGTATTGGCAGAGTATTGCAGAGTATTGGCAGAGTATTACACATTATTGCAGAGTATTGCACAGTATGGGCACAGAGCAGCACTGTAGGCACTACAGATCCAGTACACAGCACTGCTAAAAATGATCTCTCCCCCTCTCCCCCTCTCCCCTCGCACTGTACAGATCGGTACAGAGAGGGGAGGGAGGAACAGGCGTCATGACATGACTCCGGTTTGTTTACAAGTGATCACTCTGTCATTTGACGGAGCAATCACGTGGTAAACGGCTGCTACAAGCGGCCATTTACTGCGATCCATGATGCAATGGGTCTTCCGGACCCGCCAGTCACGGATGTCTGCGGGAGCATGCCCCAGGGCAACATTCTGGGAGGACGTTCATGGACGCCCACCCAGAATAAGCCGACCATAGTGTAGCCGTCTTTCGGCCATGGCCCGGTCGGCAAGTGGTTAAAAGGGTTGTAAACCCACTTTTTTATTTATTTTTAGATTTTTTTTAAACAACAAACATGTCATACTTACCTCCACCGTGCAGTTTGTTTTTGCACAGATCATCGCCTTCTAGGGGCCCTCGGTGGCGCTATCAGCTCCTCCCCTTATCGGTAAACCCTCTAGGAGAAGCGCCCTCCCGGGGGGGTTTACCTTGCGGGCGCGCTCCCGAGTCCTGCTTTTGAGTCCATAGACACAAGATGCCAGACTCGGCCCCACCCCCCAGAGCCTACGTCATTAGATTTGATTGACAGCAGCGGGAGCCAATGGCTGCGCTGCTATCAATCTATCCAATCAAGAGCCGAGACAACGGGCAGAGAGGTAGAGCGCATTTTAGCTGTGGGAACGAACGGGCTCAGGTGAGTAGAACAGGGGGGGGGGGGGGGGCTGGACAGTGTCAGAAGTTTTTTCACCTTAATGCATCCTAACAGGGTTTCAGTGCTGTTTCTTGGCCTAGGCCGACAAGGCCCAGGCCTAGGGCGGCACTTTCCGAGCCTCGGCTCCCGCGGCCGCGTCCCGCACAAATACAGCGGCTGGCTTGCTATAGCGGGGCACGTGTAAATATTATGGGCAGTAAGTATGCCGTGCTTGGCTGAGAGGTGGCGGGGGGTGCAACCTGACTGGCGGAGGCGGAGCCGGAGTCTTATGCTCCGCTCACCCTCCTCCGTGCAGCGTTCTACTCTGCATCGTCTCCCCGGTCCGAGGCGGGGTCTATCGAAGAGGAGGCAGAGAATATCATCACCTCCCTAATTATCATTGGAAGGGTCGGGATGGCCCAGAATCGAAGAGGAGATCCAGAGATGGCTCATCTCACTGAAGGTAGTACAATGCTGAGCTCTCAGGATACCCCTCTGATCGGGTAAATGTATATCCATCCTCCCCCATACATAGAAAGCTCTCCAAGTAGTCAGTGACTGTGTTCCCCTATACATTAACCACCTCCTCCCCCCACACACACACATATATATATTTGAAGCTCTCATATACACCCCCCCTCTATGCAGTCATACACTACCCCCACCCCCTTCCATGCAGTCATACACTACCCCCACCCCCTCCATGCAGTCATACATTACCCCCACCCCCTCCATGCAGTCATACATTACCCCCACCCCCCTCCATGCAGTCATACATTACCCCCACCCCCCTCCATGCAGTCATACATTACCCCCACCCGCTTCCATGCAGTCATACATTACCACCCCCCTCCATACAGTCATACATTACCACCCCCCTCCGTGCAGTCATACATTACCCCCCCCCCCTCCATGCAGTCATACATTACCCCCCCCCCCATGCAGTCATACATTACCCTCCCCTCCATGCAGTCATACATTACCCTCCCCTCCATGCAGTCATACATTACCCCCACCCCCCTCCATGCAGTCATACATTACCACCCCCCTCCATGTAGTAATACATTGCTCTCTGATTCCTCTCACTCCTTGTGGTCACAAATCCCCCACACGGCTCCTGACTGCAAAACTTTTGTAATGTGTGCCAAGCAGCCAATCACATATAAGTGCTTAATATGGAAATTAATATACAGATCTTGTTGCAATAAAGTGATCGGTGCTGAAAACTCAGTAAACAGTCCTCATTCAGTGAAAGTTCATGTACTGCAAAGTTTGCATTGATATAGCATGCATGGAGCACTTTGCACATGCTGAAATCAATGCAAACTTTGCAGTACATGAACTTTCACTGACTGAGTACTGTTAACTGAGTTTGCATTGATTTCAGCATTTGCAAAGTTCTCCATGCATGCTGAAATCAATGCATGCTCATTAAAGAGGAGGTCCAACCCCCCTCATGAAAAAATGAAAAGTCAGCAGCTACAAATACTGTAGTTGCTGACTTTCAATATTAGGACACTTATTGGTCCAGGGAGACTGTGATGTCGGCACCCCAGCTGATTTTTGGATCAGCTCTCGGGTGCTGCCGCCACCGTACATGTTAAGGGAAACCGGCAGTGAAACTTCACAGTTGATTCCATACTGCACATGTGCAAAGAAAGCTGCGCTTTCTGAGTGTTCTGGCGGCGGAGGAAGGAGGAGGAGGGCCGAACTTCCAAGGGATGGCACGGTCTCCTGGAAGTGGGAAAGGGTACCTGTCAAAAACAGGTACCCGGTCCCCCCCTCCCCCCTGAAAGGTGCCAAATGTGGCACCGGAGGGGGGAGGAAGCTTTAAACAGTCCACATTCCGTGAAAACTCATGTACTGCAAAGTGCTCCATGCGATAATCAATACATAATTCATATACACGAATAAGCTGTGATATTATTATCTGATGAGCCTGCACTGATAAGTCAGCACTGATATGCTACACTGATGGGCACTGATAGGCTGCACTGGTGGCCACTGAGAAGCTGCACCATTGGGCTGGGCACTGATGAGGCAGTGCTGCACTGATGGGCACTGACATCCACTAATGAGGCGGCATTCTTAAGCTGCACTGATAATAGGCACTGAAGCGGTTTGGTTTACAGATGACAGGGTGGGTCTTAAGCAGTAAGGGGTGTGGCCTTGACAGGAAGGGGTGTGTCTGATTTAAATTAGGGGGTGCCCGCATTTAGTCAGGCCTTGGGCAGCACAAAACCTAAATACACCACTGGAGGGTTTACAACCCCTTTAAAATCCAGTAATACACTGTTTCACCCTGCTCTGCACATGCTCATTTGCTCTCCATTTTAGGCATTTTTAGGCACTGCTGAGTTTGCAGAGGCCAATCTGCTGACAGCCTTAAAGCAGAATTAAACCCTCCTATCCTTTACAGCCAGGGGAACCTGCTTCTGTTCAAATTGCAACTGGCATGGTGCTGCAGATGTGATCATTTATGACACCAGCCATTTGATAGTTTGACAGTTTGGTTGAGGACACAAGCAGGGCCGATCCTGGCCAGGGTGCACGGGGTGCAGTGCACCCGGGCGCCACAGAGATGGGGGCGCTGAAGTGCCAGAGTGCTCCCCTCCCTCCTCCTCCTCCTCTCCTTGTCCATAGGGGGCTCTTTCCGCAGGTCACCGCCGCCGCCCCTGTGTTTCTTGCTGAAGCCCATCCCCCCTCCCTCCTCCTGTCAGAGGAGGAGAGTGGAAACAGCCAGAGATCGGAGCGGCTGTGTCTCTGTGTTCAGAGAGACCAGCCGCGCAGAGACATCACTGGGGGGGGGGGGTCCGTGCCCAACGTGTTCCAGTTCTCCTCCTCCTGTGTGTAACTCCCGTCTGCTGCCTAAGCCTGACATGCTCTGTTCTCCACCCAGGCGGCGTGGCTGCACACTGTCCTCTCCTCTCCAGCTGCCGCCCAGGTGTTTTTTAATTAGTTTAATGGAGGGGTGGGGGTGGTTTGTCTGGGGTCTATACTAATGGACGGGGGGTTTGTCCTGGGGGGTCTATACTAATGGAGGGGGGTTTGTCATGGGGGGGTCTGTGCTAATGGAGGGGGGTTTGTCCTGGGGGGTCTGTACTAATGGAGGGGGGTGGTTTGTCCTGGGGGTCTGTAATAATGGAGGGGGGTGGTTTTTCCTGGGGGAGTCTGTACTAATGGAGGGGGGTGGTTTGTCCGGGGGGTCTGTACTAATGGGGGGGTGGTTTGTTCTTGAGGGTCTGTACTAATGGAGGGGGGTGGTTTGTTCTGGGGGGGTCTGTACTAATGTAGGGGAGGTCTGTACCAATGAAGGGGGTGGTTTGTCTCGGGGGGGTCTGTACTAATGGAGGGGGGTGGTTTGTCCAGGGGGGTCTGTACTAATGGAGGAGGGTGGTTTGTTCTGATGGGTCTGTACTAATGGAGGGGGGTGGTTTTTCCCATGGGTCTGTACTAATGGAGGGGGGTGGTTTGTCTGGGGGGTCTGTACTAATGGAGGGGTGGTGGTTTGTTCTGGGGGTCTGTACTAATAGGGGGTGGTTTGTTTTGGGGGGGTCTGTACTAATGGAGGGGGGTGGTTTGTTTTGGGGGGTCTGTACTAATGGAGGGGGGTGGTTCTGTACTAATGGAGGGGGGTTGTTTGTCCTGAGGGGGGTCTGTACTAATGGAGGGGTGGGATTCTGTACTAATGGAGGGGGGTGGTTTGTCCTGAGGGGGGGTCTGTACTAATGGAGGGGGGTGATTTGTTCAGGGGGTCTGTACTAATGGAGGGAGGTGGTTCTGTACTAATGTAGGGGGGATGGTTTGTCCTGAGGGGGGTCTGTACTAATGGAGGGGGTTGTTTGTTCAGGGGGGTCTGTACTAATGGAGGGGGGTGGTTTGTCGTGAGGGGGGTCTGTACTAATGGAGGGGGGTGGTTTGTTCTTGGGGGTCTGTACTAATGGAGGGGGGTGTTTTTTCCTGGGGGAGTCTGTACTAATGGAGGGGGGTGGTTTGTCCGGGGGGTCTGTACTAATGGAGGGGGGGTGGTTTGTTCTTGGGGTCTGTACTAATGGAGGGGGGTGGTTTTTCCTGGGGGAGTCTGTACTAATTGAGGGGGTGGTTTGTCCGAGGGGTCTGTACTAATGGAGGGGGGGTGGTTTGTTCTTGGGGGTCTGTACTAATGGAGGGGGGTGGTTTGTTCTGGGGGGGTCTGTACTAATGTAGGGGAGGTCTGTACCAATGAAGGGGGGTGGTTTGTCTTGGGGGTCTGTACTAATGGAGGGGGGGTGGTTTGTCCAGGGGGGTCTGTACTAATGGAGGAGGGTGGTTTGTTCTGGTGGGTCTGTACTAATGGAGGGGGGTGATTTGTCCCGGGGGTCTGTACTAATGGAGGGGGGTGGTTTGTCTGGGGGGTCTGTACTAATGGAGGGGGGGTGGTTTGTTCTGGGAGGTCTGTACTAATAGGGGGGTGGTTTGTTTTGGGGGGTCTGTACTAATGGAGGGGGGTGGTTTGTTTTGGGGGGTCTGTACTAATGGAGGGGGGTGGTTCTGTACTAATGGAGGGGGGTTGTTTGTCCTGAGGGGGGTTTGTACTAATGGAGGGGTGTGGTTCTGTACTAATGGAGGGGGGGTGGTTTGTCCTGAGGGGGGTCTGTACTAATGGAGGGGGTGGTTTGTTCAGGGGGGTCTGTACTAATTGAGGGGGTGGTTCTGTACTAATGTAAGGGGGTGGTTTGTCCTGAGGGGGGGTCTGTACTAATGGAGGGGGTGGTTTGTTCAGGGGGGTCTGTACTAATGGAGGGGGGGTGGTTTGTCGTGAGCGGGGTCTGTACTAATGGAGGGGGGTGGTTTGTTCAGGGGGGTCTGTACTAATGGAGGGGGGGTGGTTCTGTACTAATGTAGGGTGTGGTTTGTTCTGGGGGGGTCTGTACTAATAGAGGGGGGTGGTTCTGTACTAATGGAGGGGGGGTGGTTTGTCCTGAGGGGGGTCTGTACTAATGGAGGGGGGTTGGTTTGTCCTTAGGGGGGTCTATACTGATAGAGGGGGGTGTTTTGTCCTGGGGGGTCTATACTGACGGGGGTCTGTACTGAGGGAGGGGTTTATACTTAGTGGGGGGTCTGCACTGACGGAGGGGGTCTATACTTGGTGGAGGTGGGTCTGTACTGAGGGGCAACTATAGTTGGTGGAGGGAAGTGATACCATGTTTTACTGCACCAGGTGACACCCCTCTCCCTCTCCTCTTTGCACACGCTGCTGTACTAGTGAGCTGCACACTATGTTTCTTCCCCAGCCTTCATATGGGCCAGGGAGGAAAAAAAAGAGCAAAGAAGAGGATTGTGGGACATGTAGTCCCGAGGACTGGCAGCCCCACTGTAACACGGAAACTGCATCCCACACAGCATTCTCAGCTGAATGGGAAAGAGAGAGAGCCAGGAGCCCGGGGAAGCTTTCAGGGAAATACACCCAGTACTCCAGAGGGAGAGGACAGTGCTGAGGGAACATCCTCAGAGAGAGAACCCCGCTGCCCTGCGCCACCAGAGGGAAAGCCACACAGCCTGGCACCATCCCCGGTGGAGAAAGGAATGGAGTCATTGCCAGAATCCAGATCTGGGTGCTACCCAGCGGAGTCGCCACGGGCAATTCAGAGTGAGCTGACTCCTGATCAGGGGAACCATTGTTGCTGTATTGCTGGGTCAGGTGAGAGGGTCGATCGGCCATTATTTAATAACGTCCATAGGAACTGCAGTCTCTGACCATCTCTTGTAACATGTCTGCAGTCTCTGACCATCTCTTATAACATGTCTGCAGTCTCTGACCATTTCTTGTATCATGTCTGCAGTCTTTGACCATCTCCTGTATTATGTCTGCAGTCTCTGACCATCTCTTGTATCATGACTGCAGTCTCTGACCGTCTCCTGTACTATGTCTGCAGTCTCTGACCATCTCCTATACTATGTCTGCAGTCTCTGACCATCTCTTGTATCATGTCTGCAGTCTCTGACCGTCTCCTGTACTATGTCTGCAGTCTCTGACCATCTCCTGTACTATGTCTGCAACCTCTGACCATCTCCTGTAATATGTCCGCATTCTCTGACCATGTCCTGTACTATGTCTGCTGTCTCTGACCAACTCTTGTATCATGTCTGCAGTCTCTGACCATCTCTTGTATAATGTCTGCAGTCTCTGACCATCTTCTGTATTATGTCTGCCGTCTCTGACCATCTCCTGTAGTATATCTGCAGTCTCTGACCATCTCTTGTATCATGTCTGCAGTCTCTGACCATCTCTTGTATCATATCTGCAGTCTCTGACCATCTCTTGTATCATGTCTGCAGTCTCTGACCATCTCTTGTACTATGTCTGAGGGCTCTTTCTAACAGACTCTCTAACAGAAGCCATTTCTGTGTGCATCAGAGAGACTCCCCTCCAGGTCTCATTAGTGTAAACTCTTCCTGTATTTTCTTTATTGTTAAAAGATCATGGGAGGATCCCAGGGTAACAAAGACTTCTTAGGGGAGCATCTCTGTGTTTGAGTCATTGCCATAGTAACATTTGTAAAGGGGAGGAGTTGGTAGGATGACCACGCCCACATGGAGGCGCCAGAAATATTTCTGCACCCAGGCGTCTGTGACCCTAGGATCGACCCTGGACACAAGCAAATTTGACAGTTAGCAATCCCAGCATTCAAGGAATGTAACTGTTTTTTAAAATGGTTAAATCGAGGGGTTTAGCTCCGCTTTATGATTTACTTCTGTTTGGGGGCTCTGGGCTTCACCAAAATGGCTGCCTCCAGCAAGAAGCAAGTTATTATGGGTAAAGTTCCCCTTTAAAGTGGTTGTAAAGGCAGAAGGTTTTTTTATCTTAATGCATTCTATACATTAAAATAAAAAAACCTTCTGTGTGCAGCAGCCCCCCTAATACTTACCTGAGCCCCATCATGATCCAGCGATGCCCACGAGTTCCTCGGCCATCTGGGACTCTCCCCCAGAATGGCCGAGACACAGAAGTGTTGCTATTGGCTCCCGCTGCTGTCAATCAAAATCAGTTAGCCAATCAGGAGAGAGTGGGGACGAGGCCGAACCAGGGCTCTGTGTCTCAATGGACACAGGGAGCTGTGACTCGGCTTGGGTGCCCCCATAGCAAGCTGCTTGCTGTGGGGGCACTGGACAGGAGGGAGAGGCCAGGAGAGCTGAAGAGGGACCTGAAAAGAGGAGGATCTGGACTGCTCTGTGCAAAACCACTACACAGGGCAGGTAAGTATACCATGTTTGTTATTTTTAGAGAAAAAAATGGACTTTACAATTCACGGATTCATTATTCACTTTGTATGCAAAGTTCTCCTTAAGTGATGACTACAATATTCGTAAACATCAGGATTGTTGTCCTTTGATGTGTGGAGTTCATGTTTGGCGCGTTCCTTCTTGGTCTCCCCTCTGTTCAGACAGACCCAAATGGCCTTGAGGTACATTTTCCCTCGACCCTTTTTTCTCGCCCCCCCTCCCCCCCCCCTTTTTTTCCTTCTTTCGTGTATTATGTACAGACCTATTTATGTATGCATACTTTTTTGTTTGTAAATAGATTTTGACTAAAGTATGAAGCAATTCAGCCTTGAAGAAGTGGATGTACCAATATAACTGCGAAACACGATGGCTTTGACTGCTTGTATATAGTGTACTTACTCTATATACGTTACTGTTTTTATAGGGACTACATTTGGTCCCTTGTTTATATATGTGTATGCCTTTGTAAACTATTTTTTTCAATAATAAATTATACCTGTATATTTATGTATTTTTCAATTTTGTGTTATATTATACTTGTCTGGAGATGACCGTTCAAAAACCTATATCCATTGCCTACTTTCCTTATAGACTTTACAATCACTTTAAGTATTTAAGTGATTTAATAAAGAAGAAGATGTGAAAGTATTACAAGGTGTCAGATTCTGATATCATCTTTTTTCATCATACACTAATGCCCCGTACACACGGTCGGATTTTCCGATGGAAAATGTGTGATAGGACCTTGTTGTCGGAAATTCCGACCGTGTGTAGGCTCCATCACACATTTTCCATCGGATTTTCCGACACACAAAGTTTGAGAGCAGGATATAAAATTTTCCAACAACAAAATCCGTTGTCGGAAATTCCGATCGTGTGTACACAAAGTGCCACACATGCTCATAATAAATAAAGAGATGAAAGCTATTGGCCACTGCTCTGTTTATAGTTCCGACGTAGGTGTTTTACGTCACCGTGTTCAGAGCGATCGGATTTTCCGACAACTTTGTGTGAAAGTGTGTATGCAAGACAAGTTTGAGCCAACATCCGTCGGAAAAAATCCTAGGATTTTGTTGTCGGAATGTCCGAACAAAGTCCGACCGTGTGTACGGGGCATTAAAATTATATGCAGTCCTCCCATATTCTCTACCTTGCCTGGAAAACATTTAACTGAAAGGGTTTGAAAGTATCTTAATAACAAAGTGAAGAATTTGAAACCATCATGGTGTATACAAGCTTCCCTAATGAGAGCAAAATGTATCACTCCTAAAGTGTGAGTAAAGATAACATTTTTTATTTAGTTTTGGGAGTAGGGAAAGGTAGAAGCCCTGTCAAGTTTGTACTGATGAGATGAGACTAAAAGTGCGGGGCACTGGACCTCGTATTACAGTATTTCCAATCGGGTGTCAATCAGTGTAGTGGGAATGATTACTCTTAAGCCTCGTACACACGGTGCCATTGTTGGCCTACCGAGCGTCTGATTTTTGTCAAAAGATAACACAAATTGTGTTGTCTAACTATACATAAATTGTCGTGCCACAAACACAAACGTAGTGAAGTACTACGAGGAATTTCGGCTCTTGAGCGACACCCTTTGGGCACCTTCTGCTAATTTCGTGTTTGTTGAACATTGATTCCGAGCATGCGTGTTTGTACTTTTGACTTTTGTGTGATGGATTTGTGTACAGACCACATGAAAATCTGACGTCAAACTGGCATGCGCCGAAAATTTACTAGCCTGTCATCCAACATTTGTTGGCGGAAAATTGGACAACAATTGTCAAATTGTAATGGTAAGATTTTAGGACAACAGTCTGTCAACAGACAATCCCCTGCCAACAATCGTACCGTGTGTACGAGGCTTTAGTCAGCCGTGTCTGAGGTGATGGCCGGCGGATGGCTCTTAAAGCAGTGTAAGACAAAAACAGAACATTCCATAGCTGAACTCACCAACCAGTCTGCCAACTGACCAAATTAATATAATAACAGGACTCAGGTGCGCTACTAGTGTCTATCCCACCCAAATATGAAAATGAACTAGTGGCCAAAAAATGAATACATGTGTAAAAACAATTAAACACAAATGAGTGATTAACGTGACAAAGTCCCCTTGAGGAACGGGTGGTGAAAAAACAATTCAAACAGTCCTATAATTTCAAATAGGTTCTTTTCATAGGAAAACTTTCTTTTAGAAGGTGCTATGATCCTAGGATGAAATAAAAAGGGCGGCCGCTTACCAGATGCATGGGACCCCTATTACGGGGGTCTAACAGGCTCAGATAAGGTAAATCTTGCAGGCGGGGACGGCTGAAGGGATTCCCACAAACTCAGATATCCATCTGCCTCTGAACTTCCACTGGCATAGGCGATATCCCGCTGACTGAAAACAGCTGATCTGTGCTGAAACAGCCGATCAGAGGAGCAGCTGATCTGTGTGTTCAAACCGCAATCTTTCTCCTGCACTGTGGAATCAGAGTAGCCGGCCGGCTTGGTTCCGCATGTATAAGAGGGGATTAGAAGAAAAAAGCCTCCATGGTGCAGTAAATTAAAACTTATTTTATTTAAAAACCACGGTCGGCATCAAAGTTTTTGACAGAAAATCAAAACCGAACGAATACTGGAGCAGTGTTTTCTATTGAGGCTAGACTGCTACTGTGTGGTGACGTCAGGCTTCATAGCTTTAGCAAAGCATAGCCTAGCAGTTTTAATTTACTGCACCATGGAGGCTTTTTTCTTCTAATCCCCTCTTATACATGCGGAACCAAGCCGGCCGGCTACTCTATCTCCACAGTGCAGGAGAAAGATTGCGGTTTGAACACACAGATCAGCTGCTCCTCCGATCAGCTGTTTCAGCACAGATCAGCTGTTTTCAGTCAGCCACAGTAATAGTCACAGTAATAGTAATTTATAGAAATTTATAGAAATTTTGTTTGGGTACATGACCTTGCAATTGCCAGTTAAAGTGGTCTCAGGTAAGTATTGAAGGGGGTTGGGGGGAACTGCACACAGAAGGATTTTTATCTTGTTTCATAGAATGCATGAAGGTAAATCACCTTCAGCCTTTAGAAACACTTTAATATAATGCTTATTATTTAATTGATGAATTAATGCCTAAAAGACATAAGATAATGATTCTCTTTCACAGATCAGTTACGGAGCTACAGACCCTTCTCTTACTGACAGACGTCTTTATCCTCATGTTTTCCGAACAGTTCAGAATGATCATGTCCACTATTTGGCTGTAATTGAGCTGTTGAAACACTTTGGCTGGACTTGGGTTGGAATATTCACAACAGATGATGATGCTGGAGATAAGGAAAGAGAAATTTTAACAAAGTACATGATCAGTCATGGGATTTGCGTTGAGTTTACATATAAACTTGGAATAGAAACATTAACTGATGATATGTCATTCAAAGCTCTTGAAGCCACTGCCACTATTTTGAAAAACTCCACTTCTAAGGTCATCGTAGTATGTGGATCTTATGTTTACATCAATGCAGTTTTCTCTATCTATAACAGTTTTGTCTTTGATAAAACATTTATTTTTCCCCCTATTTGGGTTTCCAGATCTTCAGTACATCTAATACCAATACCTGCAATTAATGGGAGTTTAGCGGTGGAACTCTACCCCTTATCCCTTCCAGATAAAGAACATTTCTTTGATGGCATTGACAAGATGAATAGTACAAACAATTCACCAGGTTCCCAATATTTTTTAACTATAGCAAAGTGCTTGTCTGCAAACAGAGGGAAGAGCAAAATAGTATGTGAAACAGCCACCAACCAAGCAGAAAAATATCCAAACATGGACGGTTTTGTGAATCAAGGTGTCACGCCACGAATATATTACGCAGTAGAAAACTTGGCTAAAGCTCTTCACAATATGCAACTACTCTGTAAAGGAAAATCTGATGATAAGCGAAATCATTATTATAAGCATCAGGTAAAAGTTACATCATATCTTTAATTTAAAGAAATATTTTACATAACAGTAATGTACGGAATGTTCACTTAGATAGCACTTTTAATAAATACACAGTATTTCCAGTTCAAAATTAAAAGTTCTTATTAAGGTGCCAGTCATCAATTTTATTTAACCACTTCAATACCGGGCACTTTCACCCCCTTCCTGCCCAGGCTAATTTTCAGCTTTCAGCGCTGTCGCACTTTAGTTTACAATTGCAGGGTCATGCACACTGTAACCATATTAATTTTCATTTTTTGAGACAGATAGAGCTTTCTTTTGGTGGTATTTAATCCCCCACTGTTTTTTTTTTTTTTTTACTTTTTGCTAAACAAACAAAAATAGACTGAAAATTATGAAAAAAAGTTTTTCTTGGTTTGTGTATAACATTTTGCAAATATAAAATATCAATATAAAACAGTTTTCCATTGGTGCCAAACCCCAGAAACCCTAAGCAAAACCTACTCAACAACCATGGATACATGCATTGCAAGAATGACTTCAGCCCCCTGCAACATATGGTACTGGCCACTAATTCAGCCATGTTGGGAAAACAATTGGGAATTACATATGAAGACCAGGATCAGGTTCTCCCAGCCCACATCTCCACAATGCTCTAGAAAACTACAACAGGCTTTTGGAACCATACCAGACCACATGCCCTTAACATGGGGGGTGCCCCCCACCCAAAAGCACCTTGTCCCATGTTGATGGAGACAAGGGCCTCTTCCCCAAAACCTTTGGCGGTGGTTGTGGTTGTCTATGGGTGGGGGGCTTATCGGAATCTGGAAACCACCTTTAACAAGGGGGGCCCCCAGATTCTGACCCCCCCCCTACTTGAATGAGTATGGGGTACCCTACCCAATCATCAAAAAAGTGTTAAAAGGGATTAAAGACACTACACAAGTTTTTGACAATTCTTTATTAAAAAATAAAAAAAATAAAAAACAATGTCCTATGGTGTAGATCCTTTGTCAATCATGCCGAACGCCGCAACACTGAACCCAAAAAAAGAAAAAACCTCTGGCGTCGAAGGCTCCCTGCCAACTGCCTGCTCCTCAATCTGACATTTCTTCAATAGCTAAGGGGAGGAGTCACCCAATGACATCAGTGGGTGACCCCACCCCCTTTTAAAGTCATCGACCCAGCATGCCCTGATCAGTGAGGGGTGGGGTCACAAAGGGGTGGGGTCTCCCGCTGATGTGAAATTCTATTTGCGTTTACTAACTTGTACCCTATGTCCCCTAATGGCAGAAAGCAAAAATTATCCAATATCTCATATCTAGGCACAAGTATTCTAGTTGCTTAGCATGAAACATATATTATAAATAAAAAAAGGAAAACATTTTTTTTTTTTTAAAGTGAAAGGTGAATTCTCTGATTTACAAGTGTATAGCTTTTGTGTTCTAATTTTATTTTCTGCATGTTTCTTATCCACTTTGGCTCTTACATCTGTTCACCCCTTATGGACCCGACCATATTTCACATTTCTGCTAGGAGCCTGTTTATTTAGCAATGATTTTGTCATTACAATGGGTGACATGGGTGCGCAAAATCCCGTATGGTTACGTTGACCCTTTAAAAGCCACCAGAGGGGACCTGATGCATGTGGCTGGTGGGCACGATCACCGCCAGCCACGTGCGATTGCGTGCATGAGCGCCAGCACAGGGATTTGTGTATGTAAACACACAAATCCCTGTGCTGTCAGAGGAGAGGAGACATGTCGTTTGTACCTAGTAAATAGGAACAACGATATGTCTCCTCTCTTACTCAGTCCTATGCCCATACAGTTAGAACACACTGGGGAAACACACATTTAACCCCTTGATCGCCCCCTAGTGTTAACCCCTCCCCTACCAGTGACAATTACAGAGTAATCAATGCATTTTTATAGCACTGACCATTGTATAAATGTCAATGGTCCCAAAAATGTGTCAAAAGTGTCAGATCTGTCTGCTGCATTGTTGCAATCAGGATAAAGATCGCAGATCGCCGCCATTACTAGTAAAAAAAAAAAAATGCCATAAAAATACCATAAATCTTTCCCATAGTTTGCAGACGCTATAACTTTTGTGCAAACCAATCAATATATAAAGAAGAATATATATTGGCCTAAACTGCTGAAGAATTAAAAAAAAAAAACATTTTTGGGGATATTTATGAGGATATTTATTATAGCAAAAAGTAAAAAATATTGTTTTTTTTTTCCAAAATTGTCGCTGTTTTTTGTTTATAGCACAAAAAATAAAAACCGCAGAGGTGATCAAATACCACCAAAAGAAAGCTCAATTTGTGAGAAAAAAAGGATGCAAATTTAGTTTGGGTACAGCAGTTTGGGTACAGCATCGCATGACCGCGCAATTACCAGTTATAGCAATGTGGTGCCAAATTGTAAAAAAGTGCTCTGGTCAAGGAAGGGGGTAAAATCTTCCGGGGCTGAAGTGGTTAAAACAACACTAAAATTATGATTGTAAGGCATTGCAAAGTTATTTACAAGTTATTTACAAATGTGGGTTTTTTCAATTTTGCACTTTTTTTGTGATACGCATAAATATATTTAAAAGGTGTAAAAATAATAATAAACAAAGCAAACAAAAAACTAAAAAAAAAGTTTAAATATTAGTTGATATAAAAAAAGATCACCAGGAAAATTATAATTGAGGAAAATAAGGAGTTAATTAGGGCAGATTAGAGTAAACGAAAGGAGGAGTTCAAAAGAAGAGCATTTCATAAAAAAAAGAAAACAAAACTTTTTATTACTTGTCATGTTTCTTTAACTGACTTCATCTGCAGATTGAAGTACATTCCTTTGATTTGTAGATGAATAAACAGAAAGATACAAAATTGAACATCACTGTAGCTTCCTGTATTTGTGGCTGAACAATGTTGTTGATAAACATTCCCTCTCTATATACTCGCAACGCAGCTGTGATTAATCAGAGCTGAATTGCTGTGTACTGGGACAGGGGGATCCCTGCAGCAGGGCAGAAGGACTGGAGGTACTAGGGATGCCCTGTGTACAATGATGACTTTTTTTGGGCGTGTCTAGTACGCCCAGAGTCTGCAACTGGTTATGATTCGGGTGACAGTAAAACAGAAGGGTGTATTTGACATAGCTTATATCCTGTGAGGGGAGTCAAAAAATGTCTGGATCCTCTGAAAATGATTTGTTCCTTCTCACAGATTCTATTATACCAGCATGCACTTTTTACCTTTCTATATTTATTTTCAAGCTGTATTGCCTCCTAAAAGAAATGAAATATTCCTTTGATTCGGCTGAGCCAGTGCCATTCTTTAATGAATATGGAGAATTTGTTTATCACTACAGAATAACTAACTGGATACTGGGAAAAGATGGTACTGCAGCTTATAAGGAGGTGGGAAACTTTACACCCTGGGCTCCAGAAGGTCAGAAGCTTCATGTCAACCATAAAGCCATAACATGGAAATTAACCAATAAGGTGGGACTATGTTATAAATTTGAGTATTAATAAAGATAAAGTCAATGGAAATTAAAAGAATGCAAAAAAAGGCAAAGCTTACCAGAGTATCCTTACTTTCTTAAGACTTTTCAGAGTTTATAACGGACATCAAAATCTTATTGTCAACAGGCTGTAAACTGCAAAGCTTAAAGTGGTTGTAAAGGCAAAAGGTTTTTTAATGCATTCTATTCATTAGGATAAAAAGCCTTCTGTGTGCAGCAGCCCCCCTCAACACCCCTCAGCCTCCGTACCCCCCAATATTTTCCTGAGCCCCATCTCAATCCAGCAATGTTGCACAAGAGACTACGCTGTCTGGGACTCTCCCTCCTCATTGGCTGAGACAGCAGTGAAGCGCCATTGGCTCCTACTACTGTCATTGAACAAAGTCAAAGTCATTGAACCAATGAGGAGAGCGAGGAGACGGGACCGGGCTGCAGCTCCGTGTCTGAATGGACACAGGGAACTTTGGCTCTGCTTGGGTGCCCCCATAGGAAGCTGCTTGCTATGGGGGCACTCAACAGGAGGGAGGGGCCAGGAGCACTGTCGAAGGACCTCATATGTAGGAGGATCTGGGCTGCTCTGTGCTAAACCAATGCACAGAGCATGTAAGTATAACATGTTTATGTTTATAATACCTCACATCTCACCCACTTGAGAATAAAATATAACTTTTCTTATAAGATTAATTTAAAATGTTTTTGTTTTAAATTTTTCAAAAGTTAAATAGAAAAGTGTCTCAATATCAACAGGGAGAGTTCACTTAGTTCACACAGATGCAGTCTCTGATAGAAGTATTTAATCCTACACTGAGCTCACTCTTACTTTCATAGGTTGTACCCCAATAAATGTAATGCTATAACTAAAGAATGACAACAAAGAAGTGCTCAAAACATTCCTCAACCCAAAAATCCACCATGTTTTACCTCAAAAACTGAGGCTTCATCAGGGCTGACATGTGAAACAAAATTACATAACATGTCATTTGTGAAAAATGCCACATGGCAAATAGCCACCATTTTCACATATCTGTCTTTCTCAGCTCAGTCACTGTGCTGTGAGTGTGTAGTGAGTGCGCTCTCTGCACAGAAGCCTTTATTGCCCATGGACATGGATATGTGTGGTGTATAGACTAAATAGGGTGATAGGCTTCCCTAGGCCCAAGGAGAGCAGTGCCACATCCAATAATTACATATATATGAGAAAAGACAATTCCCCTGAGTGGACTTTACCGGCACTTGCTAACAAATATTGGATAGTGAGTACGTATAACAGAGTATATAAAGTAAAAAGATTTTTATTTTAACATAGCATAGATTAAAAACATATTACAACATATATTCAACGGAACATAGTATAGAGACAATAGATGACAATATTGTTGCAAAACAATAAATTGTACGAGGGCTCTTGTTCACACCCAACGCGTTTCAGAGTAAGTACTATTTTTATCCTTCTTCAGGGATGTAGCAAAAAAGAGCACTTTGTCTAAAGCAGTTAAAATATAACATAGTGAGTGGATTGTCATAACATGTAAGTGTAGATATGTTTTAGTCAATCTATGTAAATCACTCACTTCAAATATGTTACGTTGAATTACTTAAAACTTTAGAATTAGGATAGCATTGGACGTTATTGCTGGTATAGTTGTTATCATAGGGACACAATGGTTATCATTAGTTGGTATTATTTGTTGAAAATTCCCTTGACTGGGACATAAAATCTCACCAACCCCCGTCCCTCCCGGGCGCGTGCAGACCAGAGCAATGTGCTGAGGCAAGATGAGAGGAAACCCCTAGAGGTAAAATAATGTACATAAAGTAAGTATTTGTAAGTATAATTTGAACAATAACTGAGAGTGAAAATATCATAAAATATTATTTTCACTCTCAGTTATTGTTCAAATTATACTCACCAGGTGAGGAGTACAAAGACAAGTGTGTCTTGCCTACAGTCAAGCATGGTGGTCACTTAGACAGCCGCCTTCTCCACCGCTCCTCTCCTGACCAACAGAAGCCTTAAGACTACATTTTCCATGACACTGTAACCTACCAGAGTCAGTTAAAGTCTTGCCGACCAGCCGCCGCAGTTTTACTGCAGCAGAATTGCACAGCTGGGCGAAAGGACGTTATTTTATGTCACTTCGGTCTGTGGCCACTAGGGGCGCGTGCACCCTCTGCTCACCCCCGAAGCCAATGCAAGTGCCCCCCAGTCGCTCGTGACACACCAAGAACCGGGATCTGTGTGTGTAAACACACAGATCCCGGTTCTCTGAGGGGAGAAAAGACTGATCGTGTTTCATACAAAGTATGAAGAGAGATCTGTCATCTCCCCTAGACAGTCCCATCCCCCCTTCAGTTAGAACACAGAGAGGGAACATAATTAACCCCTTGATCGCCCCCTAGTGTTAACCCCTTTCCTGCTAGTGACATTTTTACAGTAATCATTGCATTTTTATAGCTCTGATTGCTGTATGAATGCCAATGGTCCCAAAAATGTGTAAAAAGTGTCTGAAGTGTCCGCCATAATGTTTCAGTCCCGATAAAAATCACAGATCGTTGTTTTTTTTGTTTATAGCGCAAAAAATTAAAAACGCAGCGATGATCAAATACCACCAAAATAAATCTATATTTGTGGGGAGAAAAGGACATCAATTTTGTTTGGGTGCATGCCACACGACTGCGCACTAGTCATTCAGCAACCAAATCTTCCGGGGCTGAAGCGGTTAAGGTGTCCATAAGAGATCTCATCTTCTGCACCCCTTGTGGGGATGGGATGAGTTCTGAGATTTTCCCCTTGTAACGGTGGTCAAGGAGGGTTGCCAACAATCCTTCTCCTTTATGTCACATATTCTTGGGTCCTATTGCAGGCTTTTAAGCATGAGGGAGCCAATGCACCGCAAGTTTGTGGAGGCATGAGAAGCAGACTCCTTGGGGTCACTAAGGATTACAGTATCTGGAACTGCCTCCTCCCAGTCATGTACTACTCCCAAGGGTTCTGAGGATGGAAAACCATCTCTTAATATTTGACATAAGATTTCCTCTGCTTCAATGCCTCCAAAACTGCTGACATCCTATTAATCCTCCCTCTACTTGTGTGTTCTATGGTGTAGGAAGAATGGTGTCACTGTCTACATAAAGTGAGCCTTAAGAGGAAAGGAAGTCCTCCTCTTCCTCCCACTGCTCTGCCTCGAGTGCCCTGTCCATAATGCCACGCAGAGTCTGCTCCAGCAGGAACACAACAAGGATTGTGTCACTGATGCATGCATTGTCACGGATCATCATCCTTGTGGCCTCCTCAAATGGTGACAGTACAGTGCATGCATCCTTTATGAGCAGCCATTGGCGTGGGGAAAAAAAGCTGAGCCCGCCAGAGCCTGCCATTGTGCCATACTCACACAGATACTCATTGACGACTAGGGATGAGCCGAACACCCCCAGGTTCGGTTCGCACCAGAACATGCGAACAGGCAAAAAATTTGTTCGAACGCGTGAACACCATTAAAGTCTATGGGACACGAACATGAATAATCAAAAGTGCTAATTTTAAAAGCTTATATGGAAGTTATTGTAAAAAAAAGTGTTTGGGGACCTTGGTCCTGCCCCAGGGGACATGGATCAATGCAAAAAAAAGTTTAAAAAACGGTCGTTTTTTCGGGAGCAGTGATTTTAATAATGTTTAAAGAGAAACAATAAAAGTGTAATATCCCTTTAAATTTCATACCTGGGTGGTGTCTATAGTATGCCTGTAAAGGGGCGCATGTTTCCCCTGTTTAGAACAGTCTGACAGCAAAATGACATTTCAAAGGAAAAAAGTCATTTAAAACTACTCGCGGCTTTTAATGCATTGCCGGTCCGACAATACACATAGAAGTTCATTGATAAAAATGGCATGGGAATTCCCCACAGAGGAACCCTGAACCAAAATTTAAAAAAAAATGATGTGGGGGTCCCCCTAAATTCCATACCAGGCCCTTCAGGTCTGGTATGGATATTAGGGGGAACCCCGGCCAATTTTTTTTTTAAAAAATGGCATGGGGTCCCCCTCAAAATCTATACCAGACCCTTCAGGTCTGGTATGGATTTTAAGGGGAACCCTGCGCCAAAATTAAAAAAAAAAACGGCATGGGGTCCCACCAAAATCTATACCAGACCCTTATCCAAGCACGCAACCTGGCAGGCCGCAGTAAAAGAGGGGGGACGAGAGAGCTCCCCCCTCCTGAACCATACCAGGCCACATGCCCTCAACATTGGGAGGGTGCTTTGGGGTAGCCCCCCAAAACACCTTGTCCCCATGTTGATGAGGACAAGGGCCTCATCCCCACAACCCTGGCTGGTGGTTGTGGGGGTCTGCGGGTGGGGGGCTTATCGGAATCTGGAAGCCCCCCTTAACAAGGGGACCCCCAGATCCCGGCCCTCCCCCCTGTGTGAAATGGTAAGGGGGTACTTATCGCTACCATTTCACTAAAAAACTGTCAAAAATGTTAGAAATGACAAGAGACAGTTTTATTTAAATGCTTCTTCTTTCTTCTATCCTCTATCTTCCTTTGGTTTCTTCCTCCATCTTCTTCTTGTTCTGGTTCTTCTTGTTCTTCCTCCAGTGTTCTCGTCCGGCATCTCCCCTGCGGCGTCGGCGTCTTCTTTCCTTCTTCCCCTCGGGCCGCTCCGCATCCATCCACTCACCAAGATAGAAGAAAGAAGAAAGAAGAAGCATTTAAATAAAGGAATTGTCAAAAACTGTCTCTTGTCATTTTTAACATTTTTGACAGTTTTTTAGTGAAATGGTAGGAAAGTACCCCCTTACTATTTCACACAGGGGGGAGGGCCGGGATCTGGGGGTCCCCTTGTTAAAGGGGGCTTCCAGATTCCGATAAGCCCCCCACCCGCAGACCCCCACAACCACCGACCAGGGTGGTGGGGATGAGGCCCTTGTCCTCATCAACATGGGGACAAGGTGTTTTGGGGGGCTACCCCAAAGCACCCTCCCAATGTTGAGGGCATGTGGCCTGGTACGGTTCAGGAGGGGGGGCGCTCTTTCGTCCCCCCCCTTTTCCTGGGGCCTGCCAGGTTGCATGCTCGAATAAGGGTCTGGTATAGATTTTGAGGGGGGATTCCTTTGAAATGTCATTTTTCTGTCAGACTGTTCTAAACACGAGAAACATGCGCCCCTTTACAGGCATACTATAGACACCCCCCAGGTACGAAATTTAAAGGAATATTACACTTTTATTGTTTCACTTTAAGCATTATTAAAATCACTGCTCCCGAAAAAACGGCCATTTTAAAAACTTTTTTTTGCATTGATCCTTGTCTCTGGGGCAGGACCCAGGTCCCCAAACACTTTTTATGACAATACAATGAATATAAGCCTTTAAAATTAGCACTTTTGATTTCTCCCATAGACTTTTAAAGGGTGTTCTGCGGCATTCGAATTTGGCGTGAACACCCCAAATTGTTCACTGTTTGGCGAACTTGCAAACAGCCGATGTTCGAGTCGAAGCTCATCCCTATTGACGACCCTCTGCTACATGTGCAGCTGCTGCAGCATTGCCAAAGTCGAGTGCAACCAGGTGGGCATGTCACAAATCAGGCAGTTTACAAGCAGGTGAAATGTGCACTGAATTTCAGCCAACTGAGCACTGGCTGTGTATGACTACAGACTCTTCTGGCCTGCTTTAGCAGATATTCCAACCCTGGGTACCTATTTAAGAAACACTGCACCACCAAATTGAGGACATGTGCCAGGCATGGCACATGTGTCAAATTTCCCTGTCTAAGGGCAGAGAGGAGGTTTGTGCCCTTATTGTGCCCCGCCATTCCTGGCTCCAGCTGGTGTGGTGTGAACCACCTCTGGGCCTGCCCCTGGAGAGCTGCAAGAATCTTTGCTCCGTTGTGGTTCCTGTCTCCTAGACAGACCAGCTGAAGCACTGCATGTCACCTTGTAGCCTGACTCATTGAATAGCCCCTTGAACACGTAGGGGGTAATTGTGGTTCTTCAGACAATTCAGCAGAGGAGGGCCTGGAAGAGGAGGAGGAGGGCGTAGAGCTGACAAATCTTGCATCATAACCACTAGCTGTATGGAGATGTGGCAGCACAAGCTGCAGCACTGAGCCCTGTCCTGCATCCTTCTGAATTGCAAGCAGAGTTACCCAGTGTGCTGTGAACAAAATATATCATCCTTGACCATGCTTGCTGGACCACGTGTCAGCAGTAATGTGGACTTTGCAGCTGACAACCTTGCCCAACGATGCCACAACATTGCCTTCCACATGATAGTACAGAGCTTGAATGGCCTTACGTGAAAAGAAACAGTGACTGGAAACCTGCCATTGTGGTATAGCAGATTCTGCAAATTCAGGGAAGGGGGCAGAATCCACCAGATGGAAAGGTAGAAGTTGTAGGGCCAGCAGCTTTGACAAGCTTGCATTTAGATGCTGGGCGTGTGGGTGGCAGTGACTGTATTTTTCATTGCAGATGGGGCAGATTAATTTGCTGGCTATAGCCTACAGCTGGTGGTGTGCTACTGGCAGATGTGCTGCAAGGACACCCTCCACTATACCTGTCAGTTGAGGCTGCTGTGAGGTCATGAGGTATAGCAGGGACAGACTGAGGTGAGTAAGGAGGAGGAACAGAATTGCATCCCCTTTGTTTGGCTTTCAGTTGCATTTACCAGTGGGCTGTGTGTTGGGAGGTTAAATGCCTTGTCAAGCACGTGATACCCAAATGGCTGGTGTTTTTGCCATGCTTGTTGTGCTTGAGACAAAGTTTGAAAATTGCAACAGTCCTATCGGCTGCACATGTGCTAAAAAAGGTCGGGAGATAATAGCTCCATAAAGTGAATAGGGTGGCTGCTCTCTACTATTCCATGATGGCTGTCTCTTTGAGGTTTTGCTTTACCCTAACTTTCTTATTGTGCTCTATCCAGCACCCAAGTCACGTCAGTGACCTCATCATCATCATCATTTCCCCCATCCTCATTACCACTGGAGACAACTTGGCAATATGCTGTGGCTGGGGGAACATGACTGCTAATTTGTGTTCCAGTGTTCTCCCCTCTCTCTAGGCTCATGTTCCTACATTCCTCAACCTCAGAACCAACATCTGAATCAAATAATGGCTGTGCATCTTCAAGAAACAAGTGGCTGACGCTGTGTTCAAATAACTCAGCTGACTCCTCCATGCCTGATGCTGGGGCTATGGCAGAAATAGCTATGAACAAGGAGGCAGATTTAGCCACTCTGCAGCTGCAGTGGACTGCACACTAGTCTCTGCTTGGGTGGCGGAGGATGAGGAGGTTGAGGATGGTTTAGTAAGTCAGTCCACCACCTCTTCTGCATGCTGTGGCTGGATAGCATGGGCAACATCACTAAAAAGAGAAAATTATGCCCTGCCTGAGGACTGACCATGCCCACCTTTGACTGTGGACACATATGCTGCTCACAGTGCCATGGGAACGTTTGCCTCTCCTTGTTGTCCTCCCAGACATGATGGGGGGGTGTTTATTAATAAAATCTAACAAAAGATGTGGAAATGTGTACGTGAATGCACTTTAATCAATGGAAAGTGGTGTTTGGTGGACTTTAATCTGAGTACTCACTACATAGACACACTCCACTGATAAACTACAATATACTGCAGTAAAACTGCACTGACACACTGATATATACTGCATTAAACTTGCACTAATGCACAGAAATGTGCTGCGTTAAACCTGCACTAATGCACAGAAATATACTGCATTAAATGGCACGTTCCGCACTGAAATATAGTGTGTTAAACTTGCAGTAACGCACAGAAATATACTGCATTAAACGTGCAATAATGCACTGAAATGTACAGCGTTAAACGGCACGTAATGCACATAAATATACTACATTAAACATGCACTAACGTACTAAAATATACTACGTTAATTGTGCAGTAACGCACTGAACTATATTGCAGTAAACCCGCCTGACAAAATAAACTGACACTAATGTAAAAATGAATGGTCACTACACTCACACTGACTGAACTATCACTAGATTCACACTATACTGATATTCTACACTGACAATAGAATCAGAATAGCACACTGTAGCACACTAACTGCCTAGTAGCACTGAACAGAGCCATGTTCTTTCTCTCTCCACGCCAATATCACACAACAAATGGCCTTTATTGAAAGAATACTTTTATAGTGTGGGGTGGGACTAAGAGCAATGAGCCATGATTGAATAATGTCATCATTACTTTCTCCAATCATGGCTCTGACATGATTGGGCAAAGCTTTAATTGCTTCAGTCAATCAGGGCTTCCAATGCACTGTGCGGCAGTGCAGTGCATTGCCATCATATAGCGGGCTGAACAAATGATCGAACGCCCAGATAATTTGGGTGTTCGTTGAATGGGCAAACAGCCAATGTTCGGCCCAAACTCGTGCTTCGCCCATCCCTAATATTTAAGGTAAATAAACTTGGATGTCTCATTCAATGCCCACAATCTCATAGTTTAACTACTTCAATACAGGGCACTTACACCCCCTTCCTGCCCAGGCCAATTTTCAGCTTTTCAGCACTGTCGCTGTTTAAATGACAATTGCGTGGTCATGCTACACTGTACCCAAAAATAATTTGTATCATTTTTTACCCACAAATAGAGCTTTCTTTTGGTGGTATTTGATCACCTCTGCGTTTTTTATTTTTTGCTAAACAATTAAAAAAAGACCTAAAATTTTGAAAAAAAAAAGTTTTTCTTTTGTTTCTGTTATAAAATTTTGTAAATATGTACGTTTTCTCCTTCATTGATGGGCACTGATAAGGCGGCACTGACAGACACTGATTAGCTGGCACCGATGAGGTGGCTCCAATGAGGTGGCACTGATGGGCACTGACGAGCCGTGACGATGGCACTGATGTGCACTGGTAGGCGGCACTGATATGCAGCACTGATGGGCATTGATAGGCGGCACTGATGGGCACTCATGGGTGGCACTGGTGGGCACCGATGGGCACTGATAGGTGACACTGATGGGCGCTGAAAGGCTGCACTGATCGGTACCTATGGGTTGCATTGATAGGCGGCACTGCTGGGCACTGATAGGCAGCACTGCTGGGCACTGATACGTGGCACTGATGGGCACTGATATGCGGCACTGATAGATGGCATTGATAGGCATCACTGATAGCACTGCCACTGGCAGGCATTGGGGATGGGCACTGATTGTCAGCTGCCTGGGCACTGATTGGCATTTCCCTGGTGGTCTAGAGTGGCACACCTGGTGGTCCAGTGTGGTGGCATCTCTGGTGGTCCTGGGTGGGCATCTGAGGGGGGGCTGCGCTGATAAACAATCAGCAGAGACCCCCCTGTCAGGAGAGCAGCCGATCAGCTACTCTGTCTGTCAGACATGAGTGAGGAAAAGCCAATCAATGGCTTTTCTTGTTTACATCATGATCAGCCATGATTGGACATGGCTGATCACGTGGTAAAGAGCCATCGTGGGAGACTCTTTACCGAGATTGGTGTAGCGATGTGTCGGACTGACACACCGCACCACCGATCGCCGCAATGCGCACCCCCACAGGCACGCAAGAGCGGCCGTTCTGAGAGGCCGTCATATGACGTCCACCCAGAGCGAGAGCCGTGCCGCCCAACCGTCATTTGACACTCATCGGGCAGGAAGCGAGTAAAGACTAAGTAAAAGAAAGGGACATGACTTGCCATTAATCTGATGTGCTCCTTGTACTGCTGACTCCTGCATTCCGTGATATCTTCATCCACCGATGCTGCCCTAACTCCATTGCCACAATCTTCTCATCAAGAGTGCCTGACTATGCCTGCCCTTTCCGCTCTCTTTCTTCACTCATAAAAGGTGTACTACAGCTTCTGTGAATGAAACGTGACCATGATGGATGTAGGGGGTAGACCTTTCAATCATCCACCTGTCCTCCATTCATAGATCTCAGTTATAGATATGTAGTGCTAGCCTGCAGGGGCTGCTGATTTTAACAGTTTTTTTCCCCCCAAAACCATATAGAGACCACCATCTCCCCAAGCAACCGTCCATTCATTCTGGCTCCAATAAACAGTCCAGGGGTTGTCTTTTTGTGATGTATTGTTTGTAAAACTTGTACAGTAACAGGAGAGGGGGATTAGGACACGGGATATTCCAAAATGGTTATCAATTAGCTGTGAAAGGAAAATGTTGGACAGTCTAAGGCAGGGGTAGGGAACCTTGGCTCTCCAGCTGTTTTGAAACTACACGTCCCATGAGACATTGCAAGAACCTGACAATCACAGGCATGACTCCTAGATGCAGAGGCATGATGGGATTCGTAGTTTCACCACAGCTGGAGAGCCAAGGTTCCCTACCCCTGGTCTAAGGCCTCACAGCTGTAGACCATGAGGTATGTTTCTTTGGCATCTGGTTACCCTACAACACTGCACAGCTATACGTAACCAGTGCAATCTCCAGAACACAGTAACAGGGGAACATTCTGCTCTAGGTTCACAGTCTAGAATCCTGCTGAGGACAGGAGAATGCCCTTTACTCTGAGATGCTATGAGGACTGCCTCAGTCCAAGCTACCTCTGGCACTTATATCCCAAAAGTGCACAGTCACCAGGAATCAATTCAGGGTCATTACTCATAAGTCCCCAGGACAGCTGTCACTTTCCAGCTTCCTCCAGATGCAACCCAGTGAGTGAGACGGTGCTTCTCTCAACCAGATCCCTTTGGTGACATCCTGCAGTCAGTTACACAACACTTCCAGGCCCCAGCTCTGCCACAACTAAAACCTCACAGAACAGCAACATAGTCCATAGGCTGCCTTAGGGGCAATAGCCCCCCCGAGGCTTGGAACTCTCCTTGCTCAGGAAAGAACCTCACTTCACAGCTCCAGAATATTTATCAGCTTCCCAGCCAACATCTGGACACACCTCCCCATGGATTGGCTAGGCCCTGATTAGTATTCAGCCTGGGTATTTGAATTCTCCCTCCCTAAGCTTGAGAAACTTCTTCTAAAGGCAGAGGGAAGCAATCAAACTCCCAGTCTGAACAACTCTGAACAGACTGGACCAAACAATCACTGCTCCCTTGATTACAAAATGAGCCAAAACCTAAATGTACCTAGCATCCTGCATTAGAAGGGTGATACACAAAGAAGCTGTAGTTATAGTTTCTATGAATGGAGATGATGGGCAGAAAGGGAAGGCATAGTTGGTCACTCTTGACAAGAGTCTGTGACAGCTCCCCAGTTTTATTAACTTCCCACTGCTGTAATGTTCCAGTAGGAGGTGTCAGAGGATGAAGATTTCAAGGAATTCAGGAGCCAGAAGTACAAAGGACACATCAGATTATTGGTAAGTCATGTCCCCTACTTTTTTTTTTTACTAAGCCTACTTTATTATATTGTAAAGGACATCCATTGCAAATGAATAAACTACAGATAATATACATTCAGAAAGAAGATATAGAATTTTAGGGATAGTTTAGTTGAAGTGTTGTTTTAGACTCATTTTTCCTGATTTCCAGGTGTTCCTTTTAAGCATCCAATCAGATTTGTCTTAAAGAAACACTATCACTTTGACCCTTCAGGACAAAGTAATAGTGTCTCTGGAAAGTGCCCCCAACCCCACATATTCACCTTACTATAGATCATTTGCTGCTTTTTCCTCCATTTCAGTTGACAAGCCAGCTGGCAGCCAATCAGATTTCCATTTCTTTTAGGTTCCGGTATCTCGATGCTCAGGACCCTGCTTGCCTGGTAACAGAAAAAAGTTTGGAACTTCAGTTCATAAATGTTGCTATGAGTGCATCCCATGTCCAGAAGGGGAGATCTCCAACATTTCTGGTAGAGTGTACATTTGTCATAGACTTGTGCTGTAGTTCAGAAAGAGAATTTGACAGGGATGACAAAACTGCACAGGATTTTGGTGCTTCAGAGGTCCACTGTACCACTGCACCTATACACTCCTCCATTGACTGCATTAACACCACATACTTCTTTACTGACTGCCTTTTTATTGGTGGACATGGAAAACTTCAACACTTCCATGCTGCTCCTCTTATACATACCATTACTGCACCCAAAAACTGCTCCACTGAACCCTTGACCACTTTTGCAATTGTTGCTGCACACATAGCAACACACTATGGGTCTGTGTAGAAAAAAAAAATGTTGTGGGATGCCTTAAACATTTGCACATGCACCTCGAATGATTGCTGTATTGTTTGTAATATGAGTATCTTCTATGGTTGTCAGCTCCATCTAGTGATCATAATGCAATATTTTCCTAAATTTGCCTTAATCAAGGAAGAAAAACATTATAGGCACTAGATGGAGCTGAAAATCATAGGAAATAATCATATTACAAACAATACAGCAATCAAAGACCATTTTTACCACAAACTGCTGCATAGTGTATATTCAAACCACTATGAATTTTCTTACAAATTTGGTATTTCTCCCCATTTAATAAACAGGTCCAATTTTGCTGATATATTTTCAAAAAGTTGTTTTTATGGAAATCACTCAGGTTTTTACTTTAAAGACAAACATAATTTTTATGTAAGACAACAGTGTGAACTTGTAAACTCTGTATATACTGTACGTGTACATTTCATTTTGTATGCTTTGTGCTTTGTCTACTGCAGCAAACATCCTTGATATCATACCAAACCTTCTGCCATGTATTCACATTCCTAATAGAGATGGGCCAAAAATCCCCTAGTTCAGTTCGCACCAGAACTCCCGAACAGGGAAAAGGTTTGGCCCCGAACCACAAACTCCATGGAAGTCTATGGGACCCAAACATGAAAAATCAAAAGACCCCATTTTGAAGGCGTATATGCAAGTTATTGGTCATAAAAAGAGTATGGGGGCTTGGGAACTGCCCTAGGGCACATGTATCAATGCAAATAAAAAAAAAAAAACAATCATTTTTAACCTCTTGCTGACCAGCCGCCGTCATTATAATGCGGCAGGTCGGCTCTCCTACGCAAACCGCCATAGGTGTACGTCGGTCTGTGCAAGAAGGCTAGTCGGTGACTAGGGGTGCATATCTTCACTGGTCTCACAATTCGATTTGATTATGATTATCCTGTCCACGATTCGATTCGATTCCACAATGCATCACGATGCATTATGATTACAGTGTATGGTTAAAAACTTTTTATCCGACTGTTGAAGCAGTCAGAAAAACTACATTTTTCTCCAATGGCAGAGGAATGTTGGGATCAGAGGCAGAGGAATGTTGGGATCAGAGGCAGAGGGATGTTGGGATCAGAGGCAGAGGGATGTTGGGAGCAGTGGCAGAGGGATGGTGGGAGCAATGGCAGAGGGATGGTGGGATCAGAGGCAGATAGATGGTGGGATCAGAGGAAGACAGATGGTAGGATCAGAGGCAGATGGTGAGATCAGAGGTAGAGGAATGGTGGGATCAGAGGCAGAGGGATAGATGAGATCAGAGGCAGAGGGATAGATGGGGTCAGGCAGATGGATGTGGGATCAGAGGCAGAGGGATGGAGGGGATCAGGCAGAGGGGTAGTGGGATCAGAGGCAGATGGATGAGGGGATCAGGCAGATGGATCGTGGGATTGGAGGCAGATGGATGGTGGGATCGGAGGCAGAGGGATGGTGGGATCGGAGGCAGATGGATGGATGGGATCGGAGGCAGAGGGATGGATGGATGGGATCAGAGGCAGAGAGATGGATGGATGGGATCAGAGGTAGAGGGATGGATGGATGGGATCATAGGCAGAGGGATGGTGGGATCAGGCAGAAGGATAGTGGGATCAGGCAGAAGGATAGTGGGATCAGTGATACTGGCACTCAGGCACTCAGGCTATTCACCCAGTAGAAAAACACACTGCTGCCGGGAGGACAGAAGTGATGGAATCTGCTGCTGACAAACAGAATACAGTGAACTTCTCAGATCTCTCAGTGCTGAGATTTCAGCTCTTCCCTGCTACACATTCCAGCACACTAGGAGTTAACATAGTGGAATGTGTGAACGAAGACAGAGCTGAACTCTCCCACAGGGTCAGTACAAGTTATAAGCAGAGAACATGTCTAGCCCAAACCATTTGCCCAAAACAAATTCCTAAGACCTTGATAAGAAAAAAAACATACCTACTTACGGTTTATAATCGTAATAATAATGTGATACCTACATAAGCATGGTTATAAAAAAAAAAAATCAAAGTGCTGAATATACAGAACAGTTATTTGGAAAGGTGCTGGGTGTATTTTTTTTTGTCTTTTCCCTACTGCATTACTTATTATTAAAGTAAAGCCACTGATCAATATTAATATATGAGTTGCCTAGTTATAAAATAGACTGTTTATTCCTGAGATACTTTAATACATATGTCCATCACATGTGTTTTTTTCAATACCTGCAGACAGTGAAAACTGCATGAAATGTCCTGATGATGAATGGCCAAACGAGAAGAAGGATCGGTGTCTTCCAAAACTGGTGGAATTTCTCTCCTACACTGATGATACTATTTCTGCAGTATTTTCATCTGTTTCCTTACTTTTTTGTCTTCTGGCTTGTTTAATATTGGGGATATTTGTTCATTACCAGGACTCCCCCATTGTTAAAGCAAATAACCTGAACCTGAGCTATCTTCTCCTGGTTTCCATCATGCTGAGCTTCCTCTGTGTCTTCTTGTTCCTCGGCCATCCAGTAGATGTAACCTGCATGCTGCGTGTAATGTCTTTTGGTGTCATCTTCTCAGTTGCTGTCTCCTCCCTACTTGCCAAAAGTATCATGGTGTGTATTGCTTTTAAAGCCACCAAACCTGGGAGTCCCTGGAAGAAATGGATGGGAGCCAGATTGCCCAACTCTATAATGTCTGTGTGTCCCCTGGTTCAAGTAATAATATGTGTGATTTGGTTATCTATTTCTCCCCCCTTCCAGGACCAAGACTTTTACTCTTATCTAGGAAAGATCATCATTCAGTGTAATGAGGGTTCAGTTATCGGCTTCTACTCTGTCCTGGGATATATGGGACTTCTGGCAGCTGTGAGCTTCATTATAGCATTTTTAGCCAGGACATTACCAGACAGTTTTAATGAGGCCAAGTACATCACCTTCAGCATGCTGGTGTTCTGCAGTGTCTGGATTGCCATGATCCCCGCCTATCTGAGCACTAAAGGGAAATATATGGTGGCTGTTGAGATTTTTGCTATAATGGCATCAAGTGCTGGACTTCTTGGCTGTATATTTTTGCCAAAATGTTACATAATTCTATTTAGACCTGACCTGAACACAAAAACGGGTTTGCTTGGAAATAGAACCAAATGAATTTATTACTTACTGAAAATTAAATTAAACAAACTCAATTTGTCGATAAATATGTTTAAGAATATTATTAACATTTTAGAAAATATAGTCTCATATACTGTATTATGCAGCAAAATTTTCATGTATTTACTCTGTGGAGCACCACTCCAATCTCCTCTGTTTTCTTCTATTATATTTTCTGCAGATTTTTTTCTTCAGATTTACCAAAACCATGTAGTGCAAGAGTCTGCCTGATTGCATACAAATTTAAGGTTTGACATCATATTATATGGTTTTGGTAAATCTAAAGACAAAAATCTGCATAAAATCTAATAGTGTGTACGGGGTCTAAGGTCTCATACACACGGCAATTTAGTTTGAATATGTAGCACTATACAAGTTATTTATTCATTCATTCATATGAAAATCAGAAGGGAAAAGTCTGAAGACGTACTGAATGCGGAATTTCGGATCGTTAGTACGGTGCATTCGACAGACATTTGACTTTTACATCAGACAAAAGCTGGATGTGCTGGCTATAAAATTTTTGTTGGATGTGAACTCAACATCTGATTTTCAGATGGTCAGTACAGAAATCGTCAAACAAAAGTCGAAAGTACAAACACACATGCTCGAAACGAGTCGGAAGCGGTCGGTCTTGTAAACTACCATTCGTAATCTAGAATTAACATTCGTGACGCGACAATTGATGAAATGTGTAAATGCAGCACACATTCACATCTTCTTTAATGGGATAATAATGAAGCTGCTTTGCTGGTGATACTGATGTACGGTAGTTATACCAAACATATTTTAAAGGTATTTGTTTTGTACGATCTGAAAATCGCGAATCAACATTCACCAAAATTCTACTAACTTCTACTAACACTAGATTAGCAGAAGGGGCCCAAAGGATGGCTCATGAGAAATAAACTTCCTCTGTATACTCTCATAGTGCTTCACTACATTTGTGTTTATCAAACGACAATTTGCGGATAGTTAGTATACTAGACAAAATCCTGCACACATGATTTTGACAAAAATCAGACGCTCGGTCGTCCAACAATCAAACCGAGTGTACGAGGCCTATGTCTGGGGTGGTAGCCTGTCTTCACTCCATAGCTCAGCAATCAATGTAACAGATGGCTACATACTGATGACATCACTTTAAGAAAATACTTTTATTCTAGGTCTGTAGGCTCAAGCCTTGTACACACGGTTTGATTGTTGAACGACCGAGCGTCTGATTTTTGTGAAAGTGTGCTGGATTTTGTCTAGCATACTAACTATTCGCAAATTGTCGTTTGACAAACACAAACATAGTGATGTACTATGAGAGTATAAAGAGGAAGTTAATTTCTCAAGCTCCACCCTTTGGGCCCCTTCTGCTAATTTCATGTTAGTAGAAGTTTGGTGAGCATTGATTCATGATTTTCAGATCCTACAAAACAAATACATTTTAAAATATGTTTGACATAACTACATGCAAAGCAGCTTCATTATTATCCCCTAAAGAAGATGAGAATTTTGACATTTCATCAATTGCCGCATCACAAATGTTAATTCTAGATTACGAACAGTAGTTTACAAGACCAAACTCTTCCAACTCATTTCTTAAATTCCGAGCATGCGTGTTTGTACTTTCGACTTTTATGTGATGATTTCTGTACTGACCATCTGAAAATCAGATGCTGAGTTCACATCCGACAAAAAATTTATAGCCTGCACATCCAGCTTTTGTCTGATGAAAAAGTCAAATCGGTTGTCGAAAGCACTGTACTAATGATCCGAAAATCCGCAGACAGCTCGTCTTCAGACTTTTCCTTTTTCCCTGATTTTCGTACCGTGTGTACAAGGCCTAACAGTCCCAATGCTTAGCCATATTACTCAGGCTCATTTTACCCTGATTGCGCTTAACCAAAGTGATAAAGCTAGTTAGGGAAGGGGATATTTATACCATAAGGTACAATGTAATACAATCAAAAGCAGTGACTGCGAGTGATTGACAATGGAAAAGGGCATAACCTGTGTATCAAAGCATGGTAAAATAATAGCACGTAGAGAAAGGGAAAACAAGTAATAACTAAACCAGTCAGACTGGTACAAGAAATATATATATCTATAGATATATATATATAGATCCTTATTACTATATATATATCTATGGATATATATATATATATATATATATATATATATATATATGAACATCAACACAATTCTAATCTTTTTGGCTCTATACACCACCACAATGCATTTGAAATGAAAAGAAAAATATGTGCTTTAACTGCAGACTTTCAGCTTTAATTTGAGGGTATTTACATCCAAATCAGGTGAACGGTGTAGGAATAACAACAGTTTGTATATGTGCCTTCCACTTCCACTGCTTGTTCTTGGGGCATTTTCCCTTCAGTTTTGTCTTCAGCAAGTGAAATGCATGCTCATTCGGATTCAGGTCAGGTGATTGACTTGGCCATTGCATAACATTCCACTTCTTTGCGTTAAAAAAACTCTTTGGTTGCTTTCGCAGTATGCTCCGGGTCATTGTCCATCTGCACTGTGAAGCGCCATCCAATGAGTTCTGAAGCATTTTGCTGAATATGAGCAGATAATATTGCCCGAAACACTTCAGAATTTATCCTGCTGCTCTTGTCAGCAGTCACATCATCAATAAATACAAGAAAACCAGTTCCATTGGCAGCCATACATGCCCACGCCATGACACTACCACCACCATGCTTCACTGATGAGGTGGTATGCTTTGGATCATGAGAAATTCCTTTCCTTCTCCATACTCTTCTCTTCCCATCACTCTGGTAAAAGTTGATCTTGGTCTCATCTGTCCATAGGATGTTGTTCCAGAGCTGTGAAGACTTTTTTAGATGTTTGTTTTAGATGTTGTTTGGCAAACTCTAATCTGGCCTTCCTGTTTTTGAGGCTCACCAATGGTTTACATCTTGTGGTGAACCCTCTGTATTCACTCTGGTGAAGTCTTCTCTTGATTGTTGACTTTGACACACATACACCTACCTCTTGGAGAGTGTTCTTGATCTGGCCAACTGTTGTGAAGGGGATTTTCTTCACCAGGGAAAGAATTCTTCGGTCATCCACCACAGTTGCTTTCCGTGGTCTTCCGGGTCTTTTGGTGTTGCTGAGCTCACCGGTGCGTTCTCTGATGGGTTTGTTTTGTTTTTGCAGCCTAATGATGTCTTGCTTCACTAATAGTGACAGCTCTGGATCTCATTTCGAGAGTTGACAGCAACAGATTCCAAATGCAAATAGCACACTTGAAATGAACTCCAGACCTTTTATCTGCTCCTTGTAAATGGGATAATGAGGGAATAACACACACCTGGCCATGGAACAGCTGAGCAGCCAATTGTCCCATTACTTTTGGTCCCTTAAAAAGTGGGAGGAACATATATAAACTGTTGTAATTCCTACACCATTCACCTGATTTGGATGTAAATACCCTCAAATTAAAGCTGAAAGTCTGCAGTTAAAGCACATCTTGTTCCTTTCATTTCAAATCCATTGTGGTGGTGTATAGAACTGTGTCGATGTCCCAATATTTATGGACCTGACTGTATATGTATATATATGTTTGTGTTCTGACAACCTGGAATTAACATGGATTGTTTGAGGATTTGCATCATTTAATTTACAGAACATGCCCACAACTTTGAAGATGTTTTTTTTTTTTTTTATTGTGAAGCAAACAACAAAATAACAGAAAAATTAAATGTACATAACTATTCACCCCCCTAAAGCCAATACTTTGTAGAGCCACCTTTTGTAGCTATCACAGCTCCAAGTCACTTTGGATAAGTCTCTATGAGCTTCCCACATCTTACCACTGGGATTTTTGTCCATTCCTCCTTGCAAAACTGCTCAAGCTCCTTCAAGTTGGATGGTTTGCGCTAGTGAACAGCAATCTTTAAGTTTGACCACAGATTTTTTTTTTATTGGATTGAGGTCTGGGCTTTGACTAGGCCATTCCAACACATTTACATGTTTCCCCTTAAACCACTCGAGTGTTGCTTTAGCAGTGTGTTTGGGGTCATTGTCCTGCTGGAAGGTAAACCTCCATCCTAGCCTCAAATCACACACAGAGTGGTACAGGTTTTGCTCAAGAATATCCCTGTATTTAGCACCATCCATTTTTCCCTCAACAACATTTTTCCCAGTCCCGATTGCTGAAAAACATCCCCACAATATGATGCTGCCACCACCATGTTTCACTGTGGGGATGGTGTTCTTTGGGTGATGTGATGTGTTTGGTTTGCACCAAACATAGCGTTTTCTTTGATGGCCAAAAAGTTCAATTTTAGTTACATCAGAGCACCTTCCTCCATACATTTTGGGAGTCTCCCACATGCCTTTTCAAAAACTCAAAACATGCCATTTTGTTTTTTGCTGAAAGTAATGGCTTTCTTCTTGCCACTCTGCCATAAAGCCCAACTCTATGGAGCGTACGGCTTATTGCCGTCCTATGTACAGATACTCGAGTCTCTGCTGTGGAACTCTGCAGCTCCTCCAGGGTTACCTTAGGTCTCTGTGCTGCCTCTCTGATTAATGCCCTCCTTGCCCGGTCCGTGAGTTTTGGTATGAGGCAGTCTCTTGGCAGGTTTTCTGTTGTGCCATGTTCTTTCCATTGGTTATGATAGATTTGATGGTGCTCCTAGGGATCATCAAAGACTTGGATATTTTTTTATAACCTAACCCTGACTTGTACTTCTCAACAACATTGTCCCTTACTTATTTGGCGAGTTCCTTGATCTTCATGGCAGTGTTTGGTTAGTGGTGCCTCTTACTTAGGTGTTGCAGCCTCTGGGACCTTTCAAAAAGGTGTGTATATGTAATGACAGATAATGATTGCACACAGGTGGAAATCATTTCACTAATTATGTGACTTCTGAAGGTAATTGATTGCACCAGAGCTTTTTATGGGCTTCATAACAAAGGGGGTGAATACATACGCACATGCCACTTATCAGTTTTTTATTTCTGAAAAATAGTTTTATGTATATATTTTTCTAATTTTACTTCACCAACTTAGACTATTGTGTTCTGATAAATCACATATAATTCAGATAAAAAAAAACATTGAACTAAATGCTGTAATGTAACAAAATAGGTAAAAAGCCAACGGCGGTGAATACTTTTGCAAGGCACTGTTTATCTATCTATCTCTCTCTCTCTCTCTCTCTCTCTCTCTCTCTCTCTCTCTCTCTCTCTCTCTCTCTCTCTCTCTCTCTCTCTCTCTCTCTCTCTCTCTCTCTCTCTCTATATATATATATATATAAATATATATATATATATATATATTATCAGGGGTTAGCTCAAGGGGGATCACCTTCCCTGGGAAAAATGGTAGTCCAAATGGCAGGTTTCTTAAAATCTGACTTGTTGCCAGTTTTATTTAAAAGTTTGCATGAAAATAACACAAACAAGAACAGAAAATAAATCCTTGCCATCAGGGCTGGATTAAGAACATCATGGGCCTGGTGCTGAGGATTTTGGTGGACCTTTTTATAAAAAATAAATAAATAAATAAAAAAGCTAACAATTTTTTGTTATAACAAATGAAATTAAATAGAGAGAGGGAGGATGAGAGAGAGAGAAAGGGGATGAAAGAGGGGTAAGAGAGGGAGGAAGAGAGAGAGAGGATGCACACTAGCATGGGAATGACATCAATGCACATCAATGCAGCCTGGTCAAGGCAAGTGACCGAAGGCACAGAACCCGAAAGGCTTCAATGGGCAGAGGGCTGCCCTCAACTATATCACAGTGGAGACCTCTCTCTGTCTGTGTCTCCACCTGCCTTGGGCTAATAGCCCCTTGTATTGTGCACTCCATCCCGCTGCTGAGGCATCTGATGTTATCACTTGCGGGGGGTCTGGTACTAGTTGATGGTGTTTGTGAAGATTTGCTGGATCTTTCCACCATTCTAGGGACATTCTCATCTTTGAGGTTATTCGAATCCTTTGTTGGACTGAGTGTTTTTGCCATTGATCGAGAAAACATTTCTGGAATATCCTCATTCTCCAATGAGCCCACCTGACCATTGGGATTATCGCAGCTAATGTTCCCAGGAGACTGAGGCAACGTGATGCTGATAGATAGGTCATCTTCGATATCTCTTCTACTTTGGTCAGGAGTGCTGCCATCTTTTCCTTGGGCAGCTCCATAGTGTTTCTGTGGGTGTCGAGGACTGCACCCAAGAATAATAGCCTTTGTGACGGTTCCAATTGGCTCTTCTACCAATTGATAATCCACCCGATCTCCTGTAACTTATCTATCAGTATTTGATGATGGTTTAGCAGTATCTGCGGGCTCTCCGCTGTCAACAGGATATCGTCTAAGTAGTGAAAGGCTTGTAGGCCTTGTCTGCGTAGAATAGCTATTATTGGTAACAGAACTTTCAAGAAGGTTCTGAGCGAGGTAGACAGGCCACACTGTAGGCACACAAATTGGTAATGCTGATTTGATACTGCAAACCGTAGATACTTGTGGAACTGCGGATTCACCGAAACATGCAAGTATGCATCTTTTAGGTCAAGGGACAACATCCAGTTGCCCTTTGAGAGGGTGCGCTACGGACTGCAATGACTCCATCTTGAAGCTCTGGACCAAGATTAATTTGTTCAGGTCTCTTAGATCCAGGACTGGCCTTAAGTCGCCTGTCTTTTTCTGCACCAAGAAAGTGGTGAATAGAAACCTTGCATTTGCTCATGTACTGGTGGTTCTATTGAGCCCTTCTGCAGTAGTGTCTGGATATATTCGAATATTATCTGCGCTCTCTGTTGATTGTGTGGTAATCATGTGGGAGAGAAATGGGAGGTTTTGGGTAGGGATAGGAATTTCCAATGGTGTCCTGCTTCTGAGTTGTTCTTCCAGCTTTTTTATACTGTTTAAGAGATCTGGAAGGTCTGAATTCTCTCACCTTACTTGGATACTGCTTCCTCCCCTGGAAGCGTCTTCGTTTTTGGTTTCATATCTTGCGGGAGCATACCCGACTTTCCTCCAGTGACTTTTGAAATCGCTGACTCCATTTTATTACCAAACAGGGCAGTTCCATCAAACGGAATGCGGCACCAGTTTATTTTTGATGATATATCTGCTGTCCACGGTTTAAGCGACAGCGCCCTCCTCACCATTATTGATGACTGCATGGCCCTGGCTGAGCAGCGCATGGCATCAATTGCTGCTTCGCCGACAAAGTCACCTAAAAGTTTAATGTTGGTCAATAATTTGAGGGCTGTGGTCATATCTGTTTCTGACTGCAGATCTGCTTCTACGCTCTCTGCCCAAGACGTAGTACCCTTGGCCAAAGAGGTAAGCACCAGGACAGGTCTACATGCGTTGCCTACTGCTATGTAGGCTCTTTTCATATCCGCATCCATCCTTCTGTCTAAAGGCTCCTTAAAGGACACTGCATTGTCCATGGGAAGGGTTACTTGGCGAGCGAGTCTCATAACTGCCGCATCTAAAAAAGGTGGTGTTTACAAGGAGTGCATATCCTCCATTTTGAACGGGTACATGCGATTAAATCTGTTGACTGGGGATGCTATTCTGTCCATCTTCTCCCACTTTTCTTTAATAATGTCTTTCACTTCATCAATAAGAGGGAACAAGAGACTTGTTTTTCTCAACTGGGAGTAATACCTCCTAGTTTTAGTAGGTTGCGTTATTTCTTCTTCCCACTCTAGTGCTTCCCTAACTGTCTTTACTAAAGGCTGTACTGAGGAGTATCTGAAACTTATGGTGTCCCCTTGCTGGGATTCCTCTCCAGAACTGGACCCTGGGGAAGGATCTCTTGGCCTCTGGGCTGCTGTCAGGCTCACACCACTCTCCCCAGACTGACTAGTTGTGGTCGTTAGGTCTTGCAGAGACTCTTTGACCGTTTGTTTGTTTATTCGGACCATTTCGGCCTTTTCGACTTCTTTGTCCATTGCCGCTTCTAATAGGCAAACTTTACATAACATTTTCCCTGTAAGAGCTTTTAATCCACATCCTACGCAGAGATCATCTCTAGACTCTTCTTCCTGATGTGCATATTCTATTCTGTGCTGGCTTTGTTCGCGGGCTTTAGAGTGTGTAGCCGACCTCTCAGAGCTTGAGGCATGTTGCTGCTGTGTCTCTTTGCTCTTATAGGAGTGTTGTGGCTGATAAGGGCTGAAACAGAGTACAGCCTGTCAGTATGTACACTCTTTTTTAGGATGTCATACAGTCACATATACCTACCTGCCCTCACCTTAAGATATGTGGCTGGTCCGTAGGAGAGCTCATCTTTGACTCAGAAATTCACATACAGTACTGTCTCAGTCACTAGTCCCAACATTGGCATGTAAACTTTGATTTGCATGTCTCCTACCTGAATCCTCGGATCGAATCCCGTGGCTCCTGACAACTTCACGCTGATGCATTTGTGTCCTCACAGGTTGCGCACTGTCCCCCATACCTTGAAGCTATTTAAGTGCTGGGGTGGGTGAGCCCCTTCTGCGGCTTCCTGAGACGCTCCTCGTGCTGTTTCCGATACCGGAAGTACCTCTGCCACCATCTTGCTATACCCGGAAGTTATAGCTTGTATTCTGATGTACAGCTTACCAGAAGTTGTATTTCCGCCATCTTGCTTCACTCAAATGAGGCTGCTAATCCCGGAAGTAGTGATTCTGCCATTTTGAGAATGGGCAGCCCACTGCACATTTGTTTGTTGTTTTCTGATGGCTCTTCTAGACCAGATACCTGCACCCCTCTCCCGGATTCTTGTGGGGTGATGTCTCCCCCATATAGGCGTTCATGTCAGCCTTTACAGCGGGGAGCTTCGACACAGGAGAGGCTCAAACCTGTGCGGCTTGGTCAGAAGTGTCTGACAAGGTGAGGGAAAAATTAAAAATCCTGCTCTTTCAGCAGCAGCATAACCGGATGTTAGCAGTGAAGAAAAAGAAGAGAATTCCCGCAGCCAGGGAGGAAATCTAATCTTATATTATAACCGGTCCTGTGATAGGGCAGGGGGCGGAGCCTACCCATACGTATATGTTGTCATGCTGTGTCAGGAAAGTATGATTTTCACAGACAAACTTAGCGATAGCATACGCTGACAAGCTTACATAGTTAATTTAAAAAAAATAATAATAATCTATGGTAGTTTTAGCAGCAAGACATGGTTATTCATCAAGCTGTATTAGGCCCTGCTATTACTGGCAGATAGAAATTGGCCAGTAGTTCACTGAGGTTGTCCTTGTTCCTACTTATTAAAACTGTTAGCTGGCACTTCCGGTTCCGGCGCCACATGAGGAGGAGGTAAGCGGCTCCAGCTCCCGCACAGCTCCTCACAAAACCGGCATATAAGCCTGTCACAGCACCGGGGAAACCCCCACCGCCTCCGCTCCATCCCAGGCAGGCATGGATCGCTTTGTGGAGCGATCATACGCTTGGGCGCTGTCCTCGCCCCCCTCCACAGCTCCGCCGGCGGGAGACATAGCGGCCGAAACAGCCAAGATGGCGGCCGCTCCGGACTTAACAGAGCGGCCTCAGCAGCAGCCACAACCTCTCCCTGCCCCAGTTGTGACAGAATCCGACCCCGCATCCCCTGCCAACATTGCCCAGGCTGTAGTTCAACTACTGGGGCCATCCCTTACAGCTACTGTGGACGCAGCGGTGCACAGGGGGCTAGAACAGCTGCACATAGAACTCCAGGCCCAGGCCCAGCGCATCACCCAGGCGGAGGAAAGGATTTCACTATTAGAAGATGACTGCACTGCCTCATCTGCAGCACTTGCACGCATAAATGCTTCCCATAGAGACATATGGGACAAACTGGACGATTTGGAAAATCGCTCAAGAAGAAACAATCTGCGCATCATTGGCCTGCCAGAGTCGATCCCAGCTTCCCACCTTACAAACATTTGTGCGAAAACCATCCCAGAGCAACTTGGCCTCCGCATACCGTGCGCGGTTGAACGAGCACACCGCATGGGCCAATATTCTGACACACGCGCTAAACCTCGGCATGTGATAGTGAAATACTTAAACTACGCCGACAAAAACGCCATAATGCAAAAATTCAGTCGCACGCGCTCCCTGGTGGTGGATGGCGCGAAACTGCTACTCTTCGCGGACTATTCCATAGAGGTAATGAAACAACGCAAGGCATTCTCCTCGGTATGCTCCACTCTGCACCACAATCAGATCCGATTCTCCCTAGCCTATCCAGCTGTCCTCCGTGTTCAAACATCTGAAGGGGAGCAACTCACCTTTCATACACCAGAAGAGGCGGAGACCTACCTAACCAACAGAAGCTCCGAAATGGAACACAGTGCCGCGGCAGAGGGGTCACCATCGTCATCTTCACAGCATACATATGGACCCCCTAAACACCCCCGAAGCCCGACCTAACCTCCATATAAGCGCAGTCGCTTCACCAACCAGGAAGACCGCTCTGGGAATCGTTGAAGGAACTGACGGTGGACTCCACATCACCACCCTTTTTACATCGTCATCTTAGGACGGGTAGTATCAACCCATCTTATACTTTTTCTTTTTTTCTCCTTTACTTTTTCCTTACAAAATTTTTTATCATTAAGATGAGGATGCTTTTGAGGTTTCTATAAACTGCCGTACATGCTCCCTATAGAGCACTACCCCTTCCAGCCTGTAGCTGAAAGTTACGCAGTTAAGAATTATAACGTTATAATGTTATAGTCATGTTATCAAATAACAGCCATAACCCCCCACTACCTGGGAAACCTTAATTTACAAAGACACTTGCAATGTTATGTTTGTTTGTATTTTCTATTTTCTGGTTACTTAAGCCTAATTTTAAGAGGAGGGCTCTCCCCTGTGTTCAGTGTACCTCGCCATTGATTACTTTAAACCTGCACTACCTCCTCAGGGGATCCCCCCCCCAGACCATCCTCCCTTCCTATCCTACACCCCCCCCTCCCTATTCCCCTTTCCTCTCCCTTACCCTCCCTGTCCCCACCCCCCGTTGCAACCGCCCTGCCCCTAGCTGAGGAGCTGGCAATCAATGGGAGCTACGCTAGCTAGATAGGTGAGACCTCATGTGGAAAAAAGAGAAGTCCACAACTCGAGTTTTGTATTTCCTTACACGATATACTGCCTTATTAATGTTTACATATTATTGTTGCTTAGAGAAGTTTAAGTTCATGTTTGCCAACCTAGTTCCTATGTCTTCAGGGGTTCCGAGGCGCTTTGGCGGCTCCCAGGAGGTAGATAATACACCCACTCAAGGGCTTCTATGCAAGCTCCTAAACCAAAACACTTTCAAATGCCAAGTATGTCACAGTCTACACCGGGGAGTCACCTAAAGTTTGTCTCATGGAATGTTAAGGGGTTGCGTTCCCCTAACAAACGTATGTCCATTCTCAGACACCTGCAGCGTCTCCGGGCAGATGTGGCTCTACTTCAGGAGACGCATCTGGCTGCAGACGATTTGCAACGTCTACGTAGATTGTGGGTGGGCTCTGTTTATGGCTCGCCAGCAGTGGGCCGTAGAGCAGGGGTTGCTATCCTCCTGCATAAAAATCTACAACACAAAGTCAGAGATGTCAAGGTTGACTCAGAGGGAAGAAAAATGACTCTACATCTGACCATAGATGACAAATGCATAGCACTTACTAACATTTATGCTCCCAACTCTCCTGACACCTCCTTCTTCCAGGACTTAGTGAAATGGGTGCTAACTACACCAGAGACGCTACACCTATTGGGTGGGGACTTTAATTCAGTCATGTCCCCCCTGGCTGATCGCTCGGGCCCCCCTACACACAGAACACACACCCGTACCTCCTCATCATCTACAGCCACCCTATTGTAACAAGCCATTGCCTCCATGCAATTTGAGGATGTCTGGCGCCTAATGCACCCAACGGAACGGGAATACTCCTTTTTCTCACCCCCGCACAACACGTTTTCACGTATAGACTATTTTTTTGCCTCCCTGTCCCTGAGCTCCATAATCAGTGCACCAGACATACAAGACGCAGTGATCTCAGACCACAGCCCAATCGTGATTCATCTCACCCAAACAGCTCGCTCATCTCCCTCCCCTACTTGGCGCTTCCCCTCCTATTTAATTGACAATGAGGACTTTAAACATACATTATACTGCGCCTGGGAGGAATACATCTCCACTAATGGAGCTCACATTACGGATCCTAACCTGTTCTGGGAAGCAGGCAAGGCCTTCTTAAGAGGTAAAATAATTTCATACACAACCCAGTTTAAAAAAAAAGCCAAGCAACAGTATAGTAAATCAAGCGAAGCCCTACACCTGGCTCATGAGCAGCTCACATTAAACCGCACCATAGAAAACATACAAAAATGGAGACAGGCCAAAAGCACCTTTGACCTGTGGGCAGAACAACATGAAGCGGCCAAAACATCTTACTCTCAATTACATTTTCATAGATTTGGAAACAAGGCTGGTAGGCTCCTGGCCAAGATGTGCTCAGGCCCCAGGCATCCCACCCGTATCTCAGCTCTTAGAGCTAAGACAGGTTCTTTGATCACCTCCCCAGCTGAAATTAGCAACCTACTCGTGGAATACTATACCAATCTATACAAAGCTGACCCGACTGACTTGCCTACCACTGACTTACTGCTCGACAAAATACGCTTACCCAAACTCCACCACACACAATTAGAGACGATTAATGCCCCCATCACTGTTGATGATATTCGGTTCACGATCAAAAACATGGCCTCGGCCAAAGCCCCGGGACCCGACGGTTATACCGCTGAATTCTATAAAGTGACTAGAGAATTTATCCCTGATACTTTAAAACATGTTTACGCAGCTATGTGGGACGGAGGGCCCTATCTTCCTACGGGAACACAGGCCCACATCAAATTAATCTCTAAAAAAGGGAAAGACCCCCTATTACCGGGCTCATACCGACCGATTTCATTAATAAATGTTGATGTCAAAATCTTATCCAAAATAATTGCGTCACGGCTAGCTCCCTTACTTCCATCTTTATTGCACCCAGCCCAATCTGGCTTTGTTTCGGGCAGATCGGCCACCCTAAACATTCGTAAGGTGTTAATGGCTCTAGAATACGCCAAAACTCACCCTAACCAAGACATTGCCATCATGTCATTAGACGCGGAAAAGGCCTTTGACAACATCAGTTTCTCTTGGCTCTTTAGAGTGATGACACAATTTGGATTCTCAGGACCGATTATGCGATTCCTGCTTCAAATGTATGCATCCCCTACCGCACGTCTTGTCACCCCTGATTTTATTTCGGACACGATTCCATTAACAAAAGGAACGAGACAGGGGTGCCCCCTGTCTCCACTCCTGTTCAATCTAGCAATCGAACCCCTGTCCAGAATACTAAATTCGGCTGATGGAATCAGTGGCATCACTCTGGAGAACCACACTCTTCGTTCGGCACTATTCGCAGACGACATACTGCTATTCTCCACCGACCCTATAACAGACTTTGACAGACTCAAATGACTTTTTTCAGACTTTAGACTCTGCTCGGGATTCAGAATCAATTTTGACAAGAGTGAGATCCTACCATTACACCCCCATCTCTCCAGTAAATGGAAACACCTATCCCCCCTGGCCATAGCCAACCAACATATTACATACCTGGGCATTAAAATAGGACGTGAGCCATCCTCTTTATATTCTTTGAACTACCCCCCTTTGATAACCAAAGTTGTGAAGGAGTTGGAGGCTTGGGGGTCCCTACCTCTCTCGCTCTTTGGGAGATGCCACCTATTCAAAATGGTGTCCTTTGCGCGCCTGCTTTACCCAATGCAGACCATACCTCTTCTAATTAAACATTCTGACATCCAAAAAATCCAAAGGGCCCTAACTACCTTTATATGGTCTCACAAAAAACCTCGCATAGCGCTACAGAAATTATGTCTCCCGAAGAGCGAGGGTGGGGCGGGACTGCCCAATATGCGTTTTTACAACCTGGCATGTTTACTTAGACAGGGCTTAGACTGGCTAACTGGTGGTTCTAGGTATTCTAACCTATACTTGGAAGAGGCTATGGTACACCCATATACCCTCTCGGCCATCCTCCATTCTAACCCCAATACATTACCCCCCCACCTCAAAACAAGTGTAATAATTAAGGATACGGTTATTGCATGGAGAGAAGTAAGAAAATTGCTTAAAGTTCCATCAAGCATCTCCAAATACCTCAAAATACAAGGCAACCCTATGTTCCTTCCATCTATCATCCATAAAACTTTTGGCCAACGGAAACTTAAAGGCCTCACAGATGTCTCCTCTTTTTACCTCAACAAGCCAGGCAAATTCAAACCATTTCATACCCTAATGCGGGAATATTCCCTACCACCAACACATGCTTTCTTCTATCACCAACTCATCAATTATCTCAAATCATGTTCTGGTCCTAATACCAACCCACTTGAAACATCCTGCATTGATACTCTCATCAAAAGCAATAACTACTCCATCTCCAATATTTACTCCTGTCTCGTACAACATCAAACACGGAAGTATGCCCTCAAACCCTTTCAAAAATGGGCACACATCTTGGATGACGAATCTCTGCCAGAAAAAATCCTTGAGGGGTACAAGACAGTCCGCAACCTTACTGCTTCTGAATCTTGGAGGGAAACGCAATTCAAGATCATTCACAGAGCTTATTTCCCTTTCCGCTACAACAAGAAGGACCCCACCCAAGCTCAATGTTCCTGGTGTAACATACCTCGCCCCACGTTACTACACAGACTCTGGGACTGCAACAAGATCGATGCTTACTGGACTAAGGTGATCACCTACATCAACGAGGTCCACAAACTTCAGTGCACAAAGGACCGCTTACTATGCCTGTTCAGCATACCCCCTTCACCCTCATCACCAACGAGGGTCCCACAAAATATTCCACACTGGGCTCACCTGTGTCTTTTAGTGGCCCGCAGGACTATCATGTCTCACTGGATATCAGCTACTCCTCCTTCCCTAACAACGTTTAAAACAGCCTTGGCATCACTTTTTAATCTAGAAAGGCTGGACACCATCACCCTTAATTTCCGATCAACTTCCCGTTTTTTCAAAAGATGGAGGAAATACATTGAAGCTACATTCACTCCACAGGCTCTGGTCGAAATAATGTACCCATTTCGATACACGAAATGGTACTTGACAAATGATGTCACCAATTCCCTAGGTCGACTCAAAATACCCCCCACCCCAGATTCCTTTATTTTTAACCCACCGTAGGTTATCCATAAATTCATTGTGCCCCTTGACATCCACCCTCTTAAGTTTAGTCAGACGCTGCCTCCACTCCTGAAGGTATTTATTTAGATGTTAAGATTTTATGTGTCGAGAAAAAGTTTTACCCATAATGTTGATGGGATGGCAAACATGAACTCCCCCATCTTCCCTTTCCCCTAATTTTTCTTTTTATTTTTATGTTATTTTTGTCTTTCTGTTACTTCTCGTCTGGTCTAACTGATATGACAAGATTTTATTTCAACTACCATGAGAAGTCATTCAACTTATAGATTGTACGATTATTACTCTGTGACTTTTGTGACACTAAGTCCTGTACTTTTGTATGTCATAAAACCCAATAAATATTTTTCAAAAAAAAAAAAAAACTGTTAGCTTTATGCTGGGCAGGGGCAGACTGGGCCAGGAGACAATTGCCCCCTGTCAGAGATAGTACTTACCGAGGCCGTGATGCCGAGAGCGGTTTCGCCTTTGCGACTAAGCGCAGTCCGCCCCCTGGAGTTGGGACAGGGGGTGAACGGCACAAAGAGGCACAAGCTCCCCAATGGACCGTAGGTGGCTTGCTGGTGAGGTCTTGTAGAGAGGAGCCGCTGTGTAGGTACTGGTAGGCGGGTGCAGACAGAGGCAACCGGCAAGAGGTCCAGAGCTGGGCAGAGGGTCAAACACTGGAAAGGTGCTATGGCACTACAGGATCTGCAAGGTAAGGTGACAAGATCAAGAAAGTCCAGGTACAAGCAAGGGGTCAGGCTGGGAGACAGGAGACAGTCCAGGTAACAGGCCGAGGGTCAAACACAGGAGATTGGTGGGAATCCGATAAGCAGGCAAAGGTCAGGTCCAGGAGAGAGGCAAGAGAAGTCCAAAGGCAAATCCGGGTCACAACAGGTAGTCAGGCAGAGATTCAGGATACAGGTTCAGGTACTACAGGAAGCTGAGACAAACCAGCAATTTGTTTGATCCCCTGAGCGCCTTTTATAGGCTGCCCAGGAATCACGTTGGGTGTGCACCAGTGCGCGTGCGCGAGCGCCGTAACGCCGAGCCGCGAACGCGCATGCGCCGAAACGCCGTTCCGCCGGGAATATGAGAAAAACGACCGGACCGGAACGAAGGCTTCTTCTGACAGTGCCCCCCCCCCCCGAGGGGTGGCCTCTGGACACCCAAGGTTGACATCAGTTCCGGATGTTCTCGGTGAAAAGCCTGGAGAAGTTGAGGAGCATGTAAATTCCTGGCTGGTTCCCAGGAGTTATCCTCAGAAGGATACCCCTTCCATTTGATTAAATATTGTAGCTGTCTGCCATTTTTTCTGCAACTTAGAATTTTTTCTACCTCAAACTCGTCTTCTCCGTCGATTAGAACCGGTGGTGGTGGAGGCTTTTCTCTGTCAGGAAAAGGACTGGGAGCCATAGGTTTTAAGAGGGATGCATGGAAGACTGGGTGTACCTTGTAAGCATCAGGAAGGGCTAATTCAAAAGCGACTGGGTTGATTACCCTCTTTATTTTAAAAGGACCTATAAATTTTGGCCCCAGTTTCCGAGAGGGAATTGGCAGTCTGAGATGGATAGTTGATAGCCATACTTCTTCGCCTACTTTGAAGGCCGGGTTCTCCTTCCTTCCCTTGTTGTAGTACTTTCGGTAGTCATCCTGAGCCTTTTGCATTGCTGCTTTAATCTTTTGAAAATTTAACTGGATAGAGTTTACTCGGTCTTGCACTGCAGGGACGGATAATTCAGGGATGGAAACTGGAAGAAAGGAAGGGTGAAATCCAAAATTGGACCAGAAAGGTGTCTGGTTGGTAGCGGAATGGATGGAGTTGTTATATGCAAATTCTGCATAAGGTAGGAGGGAGGACCATTCATCCTGGGAGTCGGAACAGAAGCATCGGAGGTATTGCTCTAGGGTTTGATTTGTCCTCTCCGTCTGGCCGTTACTTTGAGGATGATAAGCAGAAAACAAGCAAATCTTTATTTCCAAGGTCTTGCATAATTCCTTCCAAAACTTTGAAGTGAATTGAACCCCTCTGTCAGAGGTGATGCTCACTGGGGTACCGTGAAGCCTGATAATTTCTTTAAGAAACATGCTAGCAGTAGCAGAGGCAGAGGGAGTACCCACCATAGGCAGAAAGTGTGCCAATTTTGAGAGTCGGTCAATCACGACAAAGATAGTTGTGAATCCCCCTGATGGAGGTAAATCCACAATAAAGTCCATGGAGATTTCCGCCCATGGGCGTTCAGGGATAGACAAGGGTTTGAGCAGACCCCATGACCTTGTATTTGAGCCCTTGCTACGCTGGCACGGGATGCAGGATGAAACATAGTCTTTGCAGTCTTGTCTCCAGCCTGGCCACCAAAAGAAACGTGAGATCAATTCCATGGTCTTTTGTGACCCAAAATGGCCTGCTAGCTTGTGGTCATGGAAGGACTGTAGGGTTAGGAGCCTTGATTCCAGCGGGACGAAGATTTTTCCATGAGACCAAAATAAATCATTGCGTTTCTCCATAGAAGTTACTTGGGGTTCAGAGCATTGAGCAGATGTGGATTTGATTGCGGACATTAGGTCTCCTTGAGTAACCAGAAGGAAATTTTGCGGAGACAAGATGGTACTTGGCTCTGTTACCTGGGAAGTTTCATGGAACATCCTTGAAAGTGCGTCCGCTTTTCCGTTCTTTGAACCTGGCCTATAAGATATGTGGAAATTAAATTGGGAAAAGAAGAGAGCCCATCGGGCCTGCCTGGGTCTTAGACGTTTAGCAGTTCGCAGGTACTCCAGGTTTTTGTGGTCAGTAAAGATCATGATAGGATTGGACGCCCCCTCCAGCAGATATCTCCACTCCTCTAAGGCAAATTTGATGGCCAGTAACTCTCTATCGCCTACATCGTAGTTTCTCTCGGGAATGCTTAATTTCCGGGATGCAAAAGCCACGGGATGTAATAGAGCCTTGAGTCCTTGTCTCTGTGAGAGGATGGCACCAGTAGCGGTCTCTGAGGCATCAACTTCCAGAATAAAAGGCAGGGCTGGATCCGGGTGTCGTAAGACTGGTGCAGACGAGAATAGTGCTTTCAATTTTAGAAATGCTTCCTGGGCCTCTAAGGACCATTGAAAACGACTATGCTGGCGTGTCAGTTGAGTAATGGGAGCCACGATAGTTGAAAATCCTACAATGAATCTCCGGTAGAAGTTGGAGAAACCTAAGAAGCGTTGTACCCCTTTTTTGTCTACAGGGGCTGGCCATTCCTGGATTGCTTTGACCTTCTGGGGGTCCATTGCAACGCCGTCAGTCGAAATTATAAATCCCAAGAATTGCACTGTAGTTTTCTCAAATTCACATTTCTCTGCCTTGAGGTATAATTTGTGTTTTCTGAGAATCGAGAGAACTAGTTTAACATGCACCCGATGGAGTTCCAGGGTGGTTGAAAAAATGAGAATGTCGTCAAGGTAGACTACTAAGAAGTTGTCAAGATGTTCACGAAAGATATCGTTCACTAAGTGTTGGAACGTGGCCGGGGCATTACAGAGTCCAAACGGCATTACCAGGTACTCATAATGTCCAAACCTGGATCTAAAGGCGGTCTTCCATTCATCGCCTGCTCGGATCCGGATGAGATTGTAGGCGCCACGCAAGTCTAGTTTGGAAAAGATGCGGGCGGATCTGAAGCGTTGGAATAATTCCGGGATGAGAGGAAGCGGGTACCGATTCTTGACGGTAATTTTATTTAATTCCCTGTAATCGATGCAAGGTCGGAGGGATCCATCTTTTTTTTCTACAAAGAAAATACCAGCTCCAGCCGGTGATGAGGAGGAGCGAATGAACCCTTTCTCAAGATTTTCGTCAATGTATGTTTTAAGAGCCTTTAATTCTGTTTCGGACAGAGGGAAAATGCGGCCAAAAGGAATTTCAGCACCCGGCAACAGGTCTATGGGGCAGTCGTAAGGCCGATGAGGTGGTAGACAGTCTGCCTGTTGTTTGTCAAATACATCTTTGAATTCCAGGTAGCTCTCAGGTACATGTTGCAGATTATTGGACGTGGTTGCAATGGTGGAAACAGAAGCTGGGGCCGGGAGAAGGCAATGTCTGGAGCAATATTGAGATGAGAAAGAGACTTCTCTCCTATTCCAGTTAATCTGTGGTTCGTGGGCTTGAAGCCATGGGAGTCCCAGGATTATGGGGAACATTGGAGAAGAGATAATATCGAAGCGGAGGTATTCCTGGTGGCCAGTATCAGTGGTGGTAAGGATGGGTCTGGTTTCTTGCGTGATGGGCCCTGAGCGGGGAAGAGACCCATCGGCTAGGTGGATCCGTAGACTTTGGTTCTTCGTGGTCAAAGGAACATGCAAGTTTGCGGCTAATGATGCATCCAGAAAACAGCTACACGCTCCAGAGTCAATTATAGCGGGTAGGTGAACCTCCTTTTCCGGGAGCTGTAAGGAGACAAAAAGAGTAACGTAAGGTTGAGAAGACCCGATAACTTGTTGATTAATAGCAGGCCGTAAGCAGGACTTACTGGGTCTCACGGGGCAAGAACGAAGGAAGTGTCCAGAACCCCCACAGTAAAGGCACAGATTGCCCTGGCGTCTACGTAGTCTTTCCTCCGAAGTGAGTGGGGCACGGACTAGGCCAAGCTGCATTGGTTCAGCTTCAGGAGTGGTAGGAACCGGTGGAGCTGTGTAAGGTGGATGGACAGGAGTCGATTTAGGCATCGTCCAGGTAGGGCGAGAAGTCTGAAAGCGCTCTGTGCGTCGCTCACGCATGCGACGATCCAATTTAGTGGTAATTTGGATGAGGTCTTCCAAAGAATCAGGGGTCTCAATCCTGGCCAGCTCATCCTTCAGTGCTTCAGACAGTCCTTGACGGAACTGATATTTAAGGGCAGGTTCATTCCAGCTAGTATCGGCTGAACTTTTCCGGAATTCTACAATGTAGTCCTCTACAGGCCTACGTCCTTGGCTCAGGTTATGCAGTAAGGTTTCAGCCGTGGCCGTGCGCTGGGGGTCGTCGTAAAGTTGTGCCATACCTTCGAAGAAGGCATCTACTGAATTCAGGAGAGGGTTCCTCTGTTCCATTAGGCTGTGAGCCCAAGCTTGTGGTTCATCGGCCAAGAGAGAAATGATGAACCCAACTTTTACCACCTCTGACGAAAAGGTCCTAGGTTGCAGAGCCAAATACAAGGAGCAAGCGTTTTTAAAGGCCCTGAACTTCTTGCGATTGCCGGAGAAGCGCTCTGGTGTGGGAACCCTGGGTTCTGGAGCGGCCATGACCACGGTGGGATTAGTTGGCATCTGAGAAGAGGAAGCTCCACTGGGAGGTACAGAAGCCGCGGCAAGAGCTGGAGATGGTCCGGAAAGCTGCTGAAGGCGGCCATCAATTTGGGCGTAGCCGTCTTGCAATTTCTGGACGGCCTCAGTGAGGGCCGAGACCTGCTGACACAGGATCTCCAATGGGGAACGCGCTCTGTCGGCCTCAGACATGGCTGGTTTGTACTGTCAGAGATAGTACTTACCGAGGCCGAGATGCTGAGAGCGGTTTCGCCTTTGCGACTAAGCGCAGTCCGCCCCCTGGAGTTGGGACAGGGGGTGAACGGCACAAAGAGGCACAAGCTCCCCAATGGACCGTAGGTGGCTTGCTGGTGAGGTCTTGTAGAGAGGAGCCGCTGTGTAGGTACTGGTAGGCGGGTGCAGACAGAGGCAACCGACAAGAGGTCCAGAGCTGGGCAGAGGGTCAAACACTGGAAAGGTGCTATGGCACTACAGGATCTGCAAGGTAAGGTGACAAGATCAAGAAAGTCCAGGTACAAGCAAGGGGTCAGGCTGGGAGACAGGAGACAGTCCAGGTAACAGGCCGAGGGTCAAACACAGGAGATTGGTGGGAATCCGATAAGCAGGCAAAGGTCAGGTCCAGGAGAGAGGCAAGAGAAGTCCAAAGGCAAATCCGGGTCACAACAGGTAGTCAGGCAGAGATTCAGGATACAGGTTCAGGTACTACAGGAAGCTGAGACAAACCAGCAATTTGTTTGATCCCCTGAGCGCCTTTTATAGGCTGCCCAGGAATCACGTTGGGTGTGCACCAGTGCGCGTGCGCGAGCGCCGTAACGCCGAGCCGCGAACGCGCATGCGCCGAAACGCCGTTCCGCCGGGAATATGAGAAAAACGACCGGACCGGAACGAAGGCTTCTTCTGACACCCCCCCTGGCCATCCTGATAACTCCATAAAATGTGCATGTGTAGTTCTGAGCTGGCTTAGCGCTACTGCCTGGATGGCGCCAGTGGGGGGGTGGCGGCGTGCACCTGTGTATGATTTTGCTACCTGTCCGCCATCAACACAGAAGAAGTCAGAGCCTGCAGTCTGGGAAAGCTGGTGGTAATGTCCGGGGAGACAGCGGGACTTGCGTGTTTAGGTTGTTGCCCTCTCTGTGACTCTCTGCTACTCTGCTTGCTTGGCTTGCCCAGTGGCGTGGTGCTCACTCCCTAGAGAAGGTCCAGACTCCACGGGTAGCGCTGTGTGTGGTGGCAGTGACAGCACAGTCTCTGCTCCTTGTCTTCCTGCAGGCTCTCTGTCACAGTTCCTCTGGGGGGCAATCAAGTGGACCATTCTCAGAGACTCCTCCACATGATTGTCCCATCAGAGCGAGACTGCTCTATAATGATTGCCCCAACTGAGAGAGATTGTTCCTCTCTCAAAATATTGTTTTGATAAACATTTGCGCAAATATCATTGTTCTCTAAAAATCAGTAGCACCTTATTGTTATTCTACTGGTCATGTGCATTCAGAAAAATATATGGTTTGGGGGATCGGTTACAAACTCTGAAAGCTGTAAGGGAAAATAAAAAAGCAATGGAAAAATTGCAAAAATGGTCTGGCCAACTGAGGTATTACGGTATTATTATCATTTTCATTATTACACAGGATTTATATAGGTACACCGCAAGTCTAGGTAGCACTACCACGACTTAAAAAGTAGCTACCTATGCAGCAGAAATTATGAATCAGTTGGTTAAAAATTTACAAAATTTATTCTTAACTGCGATAAACCATCATGTGTAAACAGGTACAATACAATTCCATGCAAAATGATTTACGGGTCTCATACATCTGATGAGTTGCCCGGGTGATAAAAATTACATACAAGCACAGACAAACATGTCAACATACAACACGGCCGTACTATCCTTGTGAGGATGGATCAAGGATTAAACACTCCACTTTCACACACACACACACAGCAAAATGTCCGGACATCAACTTGTAAGCGTTTACCCGCAGAAGAAAGAAGGACAGCAGTATGATTACTATCAATTAGGAAAATTCCAAATTAAGGTGATTGGGCATAGCCAAGGAAAAAGTTTTCACCGTGCTGTGCTGATTTCCTGCGGGTAACCCCCAGGGGAAGATAGATGGACTGTCTTGCAATCACATATATCTCGTTTCTTGATATACTGGACCCCTAACTGCAATAAAAAGCCTTCCTAAAGTATACATGCAGATGGGGTTTTACCAAATCTCTGGGATGCACTGGCCATGACAAGTCACTGATATCTCAGCCATACAACGTGGTATCCGATATATTTGTGAATCAAAGGTGTGGGCTGTTCAGACAGTGGTGAGTGAGAGCAACTTAATCAGCTGTTTGTTTGTGAGTCAATCACTGGTAACTGCTGCAGCGGCAGACTTACTAGTGTACAGGTCTGCCCGGCTTTCGTTTCATCCCTTATAAAGTCCCGTTCCACAGGCAGGTACCAAGACTATGTAATGTGTAGGCGTCTTACCGCTCCTGTTGATCACTTGGGTGTCTTATTCAGACTCTCTGGTTACTCATACCATCTGTGTGTCCATTGTCTCTGATCGTAGAGACAGCTCCAAAAGATTCCACCTTTCGCCCACAAAGCCGGTACCGCTCGTCGGTTTAGGTCACGCTGAGCGTGTTGGTATAGAGCGCGGCTGCGCTGATCTTGTGGCTGTTCCTATTGCTTCCCGTGCACGGGGGATGTTGCGTGAGTCGGCGTCACATGACAGCTGTGACGTCAACGCGTTTCGCTTCCTTCAATGGGCGTAGCTTCGTCTGGACGTATATAGCACCAGCAGTTTGTGAAGTGCTTTACAACATGAAGGCAGACAGTACAGTTACAATACAATTCAATGCAGGAGGATTCAGAGGGCTCTACTCATTAGAGCTTACAATCTAGAAGGGAGGGGCAAGTGATACAAAAGGTAATAACTGTGGGGGATGAGCTGATGGAGAAAAGGAAAATACAGTTGTTAGGTGTTGGCAGGATAGACTTTTTTGAAGAGGAGGTGTGAAGGACCCCATACTCCTGATTAGGGATGAGCCGAACACCCCCCTGTTCGGTTCGCACCAGAACATGCGAACAGGAAAAAAGTTCGCTCGAACACGCGAACACCGTTAAAGTCTATGGGACACGAACATGTATAATCAAAAGTGCTAATTTTAAAGGCTAATATGCAAGTTATTGTCATAAAAAGTGTTTGGGGACCCGGGTCCTGCCCCAGGGGACATGGATCAATGCAAAAAAAAGTTTTAAAAACGGCCGTTTTTTCAGGAGCAGTGATTTTAATAATGCTTAAAGTCAAACAATAAAAGTGTAATATCCCTTTAAATTTCGTACCTGGGGGGTGTCTATAGTATGCCTGTAAAGGGGCGCATGTTTCCTGTGTTTAGAACAGTCTGACAGCAAAATGACATTTCGAAGGAAAAAACATTTAAAACTACCCGCGGCTATTGCATTGCTGACAATACACATAGAAGTTCATTGATAAAAACGGCATGGGAATTCCCCACAGGGAAACCCCGAACCAAAATTTAAAAAAAAAAATGACGTGGGAGTCCCCCTAAATTCCATACAAGGCCCTTTAGGTCTGGTATGGATATTAAGGGGAACCCCGGGCAAAATTTAAAAAAATAAATGACGTGGGGTTCCCCCTAAATTTCATACCAGACCCTTCAGGTCTGGTATGGATTTTAAGGGGAAGCCCACGCCAAAAAAAAAAAAAAAACGGCGTGGGGTTCCCCCAAAAATCCATACCAGACCCTTATCCGAGCACGCAACCTGGCAGGCCGCAGGAAAAGAGGGGGGGACGAGAGTGCGCCCCCCCCTCCTGAACCGTACCAGGCCACATGCCCTCAACATTGGGAGGGTGCTTTGGGGTAGCCCCCCAAAACACCTTGTCCCCATGTTGATGAGGACAAGGGCCTCATCCCCACAACCCTGGCCGGTGGTTGTAGGGGTCTGCGGGCAGGGGGCTTATCGGAATCTGGAAGCCCCCTTTAACAAGGGGACCCCCAGATCCCGGCCCCCCCCTCTGTGAAATGGTAAGGGGGTACTTACCCCTACCATTTCACTAAAAAACTGTCAAAAATGTTAAAAATGACAAGAGACAGTTTTTGACAATTCCTTTATTTAAATGCTTCTTCCTTCATCTTCTTCTTCTTCTTCTGGTTCTTCTGGCTCTTCTGGTTCTTCCTCCGGCGTTCTCGTCCAGCATCTCCTCCGCTGCGTCTTCTATCTTCTTCTCCTCGGGCCGCTCCGCACCCATGGCATGAGGGGAGGCTCCCGCTCTTCTCTTCTTCTTCTTCTTCATCCTCTTCTCTTCTTCCTTCTTCTCTTCTTCATTTTCATTTTGAAGGGCCTGGTATGGAATTTAGGGGGTCTCCCACGTCATTTTTTTTTTTCAATTTTGGTTCGGGGTTGCCCTGTGGGGAATTCCCATGCCGTTTTTTATCAATGAACTTCTATGTGTATTGTCGGCAATGCAATAGCCGCGGGTAGTTTTAAATGGCTTTTTTTCCTTCGAAATGTCATTTTGCTGTCAGACTGTTCTAAACACAGGAAACATGCGCCCCTTTACAGGCATACTATAGACACCCCCCAGGTACTAAATTTAAAGGGATATTACACTTTTATTGTTTGACTTTAAGCATTATTAACTTTTTTTTGCATTGATCCATGTCCCCTAGGGCAGGACCCAGGTCCCCAAACACTTTTTATGACAATAACTTGCATATTAGCCTTTAAAATTAGCACTTTTGATTTCTCCCATAGACTTTTAAAGGGTGTTCCGCGGCATTCGAATTTGCCGCGAACACCCCAAATTGTTCGCTGTTCGGCGAACTTGCGAACAGCCAATGTTCGAGTCGAACATGAGTTCGACTCGAACCCGAAGCTCATCCCTACTCCTGATGAGTATGTCCGCCGTATAAGCTTCCCTTGCCCAGTACCAGCACAATCCAAGATCCCTTAGCCCACCCAGTCACTTGTCGAGACACCAGTGTAGGGTGAATAAAAGCATAAGACTTTTATTGAAGAACAGACACAAGTATATATCTCTGGAGACAATCCCCCCTCCTTGTTGGCAAAAAGACAAAAGGTGGGGTAAACTTTACATCCAATCACGAGGCACAGGTACATTCAAACATTTCAACACATCTTATAACAAAAACTGGGCATGCAGCCAACTAGTGGTACTGAACAGTGGTGGGTGGTGCTCAAAATTTTTGGGGGGACGCAAACTGAAAAAAAAAAAAACATCAATTGCAGCCTCACTGCGCCCATCAAACGCAGCTACTGATCCCATCAATTGCCACCACTGTGCCCATCAAACGCAGCCACTGTGCCCATCAAATGCAGCCACTGTGCCCATCAAATGCAGCCACTGTGCCCATCAAACGCAGCCAGTGTGCCCATCAAACTGAACAGTGGTGGGTGGTGCTCAAAATTTTTGGGGGGACGCAAACTGAAAAAAAAAAAAACATCAATTGCAGCCTCACTGCGCCCATCAAACGCAGCTACTGATCCCATCAATTGCCACCACTGTGCCCATCAAACGCAGCCACTGTGCCCATCAAATGCAGCCACTGTGCCCATCAAATGCAGCCACTGTGCCCATCAAACGCAGCCAGTGTGCCCATCAAACGCAGCCACTGTGCTCATCAAATGCAGCCACTGTGCCCATCAAACGCAGCCACTGTGCCATCAAACGCAGCCACTGTACCCATAAATTGCCACCACTGTGCCCATCAAACGCAGCCACTGTGCCCATCAACACCTGAATAGTGGGCGGCAGCGGCGACAATAGATAGATTCATGCAATGCATGAATCTATCTGTTGAAGATTGACGGGTGCAGGAGAGAGGGGGCGGCACTCCTGCGCCCTCTATGGACTCACTGCCACGTGTACTGAAACATTTAACTTTTCAACAACTCTTTAAAACAGCAACTGGGCTCGCAGACCACTTGTTTCATGGAGAAACCTGTTAAAGGAGCTTCTCCTCTGCTATGACCTGGGCATGTGTGCCTGCACACAGTTCAAATGTCCACCGTGAGCCGAGAGTAATGGGTACTTAAGAGCAATAGCAGGGTTGAGACAGACCTGAAGGGAATGGGCTGTCACAGGAAGGTTTTCAGTCATCATTGAAAAGCTAAAAGAATAGGAGATAATCAGACAGATTGGGAAGCTCCATAGGATGGGAGAGGCTTTGGAAAAATCCTAGAGGCGAGCATGGTGTCAGGTTGGGGTTCAGCCCTACTTTCTCTAAGCTGGCCGCTCAGCTGTCGGCTAATTGCCAGCTCCTGTCTCTCCACAGTGACTCACCTGATGATGATATCCTGCTCGTCCAGCCCAGATGATCTCTGCCTTTGCCTTGGTCACATCTCTAGACGCTCTCCTGTGTTCCTATTAAATACTTGCTTGGCTGACATTCCTTCTGGCTCCAGATCCTGCTTGCTGTTCTACTACGCTCATCTCTGGCTCCCTGACATTTTGGCTTGTCTGACTATCCGTTATGGTTTCTCAACTCTGGCTATGTTTTGACTACGTTTACCCTGTTTACCTTTTTTTTTATTATTATTATTAAACAAGTGTGATTTAATTGTACTTCTATCTCAATCGGATTCATGGTTTCTGACAGTAGGCGAAGGCCATGAATTCAGAAGATGCAGTCAATCCACTTGTATACAAAGATACGCTGTGCTAAGGTGAAAATATCAATCTGGAGATTATTAATGCATATGAGGTATACTGAAAATACCGCATAAGCGGCTTATCCAGCCACAGCAAGGCACAAAGGATATATATAAAAAAAAACAAGTGATTTTAAAGTGCAATGTGTAAATAATACACTAGATGTATACCATTAGAATGAGAGTAGCGATTACTGAACTAATACCTGTATATATAATGGATGAAAAAATCATTTATATAGTCTGAAATTTACTGTGAAAAAAAAAAAATATATATATATATATATAAATAAATATATCACAGTGATAAGTGCAAAATACAACAAAGTGCCAAGTGCCACACAATGAGTGTGAATATCAAATCCAAGATGTGGTACGTGATTATTAAAGTCCAATATATGAAAGAAATGCACATAAAGTCCATAAAAACAGTTAATAAAAAATCTAATGTGCGTGCATTAATTTTAGTGCTTAGTGCTCAGAATTCCATGCTCAAGTGCCATCCAGTGACCCCCCGGGGACAGCCGCTCACCTCAGAGCGTGAGACTCAGCTGTGAGACTGAATCTAAACATGCTTATGAGCCATCCCACGGCTCAGTGATGGAATCCAGATACACAGTTTACAGCAGCAACTCCACAGTTAGTATTAAAGGAAAAGAAAAACTGGATAGTGTGATATTGTTTATAAATATTTATTAGAATAAAAGCTACCTACATTAGGGTACTCACATTTGCAAGGTGCGTGAGTGCACCAATCTGATAACATTCTCCAAAGTTTGCCTCAAAGTTTGCCTGTCAGGAGGGATAAGCTGTGCATCGCATCTCAGTGGAATGAAAGGCTCCGTGCTCCATCCTGGCCCTTCCCCTACGCGTGTTCGACACAGGGTCATGTGTCTTCATCAGGGAGATTTGATTGGATGGATGCTCTGCAGCCTAAATATAGTCATCGCGGCCATTTTGCCGTGGATTTGCAGACACTCTTGTGCCAGGCTCCATGTGTTATTGCTCAGTGTTTTGAACGGCGCCGCAGAAAGCAACAAGCATCTGCGAAACTAGGATTTACAGCTGTATATATGGGGAACGAGTTAATAAAGTCCAACTCATAGCCCAAAAGGAAATATCCACATATATAGAAATATAAAAACAGCCAATGTGATGTTTGTGCAGGACGGAGACCGATGTTTAGCGCATATTATCCCAAACATACAAAATATACCAGTGCTGCTGTATGACCTATGACAAGGCAATCTAACAGTAAATATCCACAATCAAATCTCATGTGTAATGGATGACTTCTAAGTATATCCCTAATACCATGTTGATTATATATAGTGTCACTTAATAATAGTGTGTACTATGGATATATTTAAAATCAACATCCTAATATGGTAGCAACAATCTATCTATGTATACATGCGTGTGTATAGGTACACACACATATATATAAAATTCTATAGAAGCACTAAATTTCATAGAGATACCACTACAAGCATTTAAATGAAATATAATATATATATATATATATATATATATATATATATATATATATATATGTATGAAATGCAATGTTATTTTATAATAAAAATAAAATTAAAACGTTAAAAAGATTTTTTTAATTAAAAAATATACAGTGGGGACGGAAAGTATTCAGACCCCCTTACATTTTTCACTCTTTGTTATATTGCAGCCATTTGCTAAAATCATTTAAGTTAAATTTTTTCCTCATTAATGTACACACAGCACCCCATTTTGACAGAAAAACACAGAATTGTTGACATTTTTGCAGATTTATTAAAAAAGAAAAACTGAAATATCACATGGTCCTAAGTATTTAGACCCTTTGCTCAGTATTTAGTAGAAGCACCCTTTTGATCTAATACAGCCATGAGTCTTTTTGGGAAAGATGCAACAAATTTTTCACACCTGGATTTGGGGATCCTCTGCCATTCCTCCTTGCAGATCCTCTCCAGTTCTGTCAGGTTGGATGGTAAACGTTAGTGGACAGTCATTTTTAGGTCTCTCCAGAGATGCTCAATTGGGTTAAAGTCAGGGCTCTGGCTGGGCCATTCAAGAACAGTCACAGAGTTGTTGTGAAGCCACTCCTTCGTTATTTTAGCTGTGTGCTTAGGGTCATTGTCTTGTTGGAAGGTAAACCTTCCGCCCAGTCTGAGGTCCTGAGCACTCTGGAGAATGTTTTCGTCCAGGATATCCCTGTACTTGGCCGCATTCATCTTTCCCTCAATTGCAACCAGTCATCCTGTCCCTGCAGCTGAAAAACACTCCCACAGCATGATGCTGCCACCACCATGCTTCACTGTTGGGACTGTATTGGACAGGTGATGAGCAGTGCCTGGTTTTCTCCACACATACCTCTTAGAATTAAGGCCAAAAAGTTCTATCTTGGTCTCATCAGACCAAAGAATCTTATTTATCACCATCTTGGAGTCCTTCGGGCGTTTTTTAGCAAACTCCATGCGGGCTTTAATGTGTCTTGCACTGAGGAGAGGCTTCCGTCGGGCCACTCTGCCATAAAGCCCCGACTGGTGGAGGGCTGCAGTGATGATTGACTTTCTACAACTTTCTCCCATCTCCTGACTGCATCTCTGGAGCTCAGCCACAGTGATCTTTGGGTTCTTCTTTACCTCTCTTACCAAGGCTCTTCTCTCCTGATAGCTCAGTTTGGCAAGACGGCCAGCTCTAGGAAGGGTTTTGGTCGTCCCAAACGCCTTTCATTTAAGGATTATTGAGGCCACTGTGCTCTTAGGAGCCCTAAGTGCAGCATAAGTTTTTTCCAACCCTTGGCCAGATCTGTGCCTTGCCACAATTCTGTCTCTGAGCTCCAGTTCCTTTGACCTCATGATTCTCATTTGCTCTGACATGCACTGTGAGCTGTAAGGTCTTATATAGACAGGTGTGTGGCTTTCCTAATCAAGTCCAATCAGTATAATCAAACACAGCTGGACTCAAATGAAGGTGTAGAACCATCTCAAGGATGATCAGAAGAAATGGACAGCACCTGAGTTAAATATATGAGTGTCACAGCAAAGGGTCTGAATACTTAGGACCATGTGATATTTCAGTTTTTCTTTTTTAATAAATCTGCAAAAATGTCAACAATAAAAAGGGCAATACCATCCAAGTAGGTCATATGGGTTGCCACCATCCCTGATATCAAGAGAAAGAGAGAAAACCCCTAAAAAAATTGGTGGGACTTTGAAGGCAACAAAGTAGTAAAAAATAATTTTATTGATACAAATATACAAAGATATATATATACAAAATAGGAAAAGTCTAATACAATTCACTACATAAACAATAAAATGAATAAGGATATGAATATGCTGATGTAAAATTTGAATGTATGTTCGTGCTATCTTCCACCTTGGGCCTACGCGTTTCGGGACTACCTATAGAATCCCTTCATCAGGGACAACTTGTAAGAGGAATCACACTACATAATGAAATGTAAATTTGAAATAATTAGAGATCATGTGCATTTGAAGGTTTGAATCCTAGACAATTCTGTATAATCGGACAACAAAAAACATAAAAAGTAAAATAAAAATAAAAATAAAAATGAAAATACATACCCTAGCATATTCAATCAAAGAGACTCACTGCCAAAGTCCCGGAGGTGAGTACGTACAAAACGCCCAGAACATCCATGGGAAGTTGGGTGTGTTACTGGCCCGCCTTATCCACACTGGTCCCCCTGTGTGACCCCAGAGGAGTGAAGCTCAACAGGGGAAACATTAACCCAAGGGAACCTGGATAGGATAAGAACCAAAAGGGGGTATCTGAAACAAAGAAAAAAAAACACCCAATGGGCTGGTATCCCACTGCTAATGAAAAAAAACATCTGGAAGTGACGACCACAGCGTGGACGCAGGTCCACACATCCACCATGCGGATCCGCGTTCAAGCGGGGTGTCCAAGTAAAATAAACTAAACTTATCCATATAGCTTACCCTAATAATGGTGCGTAGAATGAATTGCCGGGGGTAATGGAAAGGAAACCCCAAAATCAAAAAGCGGAGTGAGACCCCTTAAATGCACAGACAGCTCCAAAGAAGATACAATCGGTAGGAATTTCCTGAGAGTACAGGATCAAGCAAAGGGTCTGAATACTTAGGACCATGTTATATTTCAGTTTTTCTTTTTTAATAAATCTGCAAAAATGTCAACAATTCTGTGTTCTTCTGTCAATATGGGGTGCTGTGTGTACATTAATGAGGAAAAAAATGAACTAAAATGATTTTAGCAAATGTCTGCAATATATCAAAGAGTGAAAAATTTAATATCAGAGCCGTAAAACTAGGATACAGTGATAGGAGCTTGTGTATATATGTGTAATCTTTGATCTGTTTGATCACATTGCAGAAAAATGAGCGGAATGTGTGTTTTTTTTACAGTTAAATAAACGCAGGGTCAATTGTTGCTTAAAATACATTAATAATTGCTTAAATAGCATTTTAAATCAAAATCTTTGTTTAATACCCCAGGTGCTAGTGAACCCAATTGGTGTATGCACCAAGATTCACGTTTGCTGATGTCCCTAACATAATTGGAGCCCTTACAATGGCGTTTAGGTGCCTCAATGCCCCAAAAATGCATACCAGCTGTAGTTTGGTTGTGCACATCCCTAAAGTGTACAGATAGGTGATGCCTATCAAAGCCTTTTCGGATGTTTCTAACGTGTTCCTCCATCCGATCTTTTAGGGCTCTGATGGTACGACCAACATAGAAAAAATCGCACGGACACTTAGTTACATAGACGACCCCTACAGGGTCGCACGAGATAAAATCCTCAATGGTGTGGAGTTGATTGGTACAAGGATTACAAAATTCTCTCACTCTCCTGATATTGCCCCGAACTCTAATGCAGCTGTAACACCTCCCACACCCATGAAAACCTTTCATATCCCAAAACATTTTGGTTTGGGGGGGGTCCACCACATTATGGACTAGTAGGTCCCGTAAATTCGGCGCCCTCTTATATATAATCCTGGGCGTGTCTGACAGATGGTCTTTGAGATGAATGTCTTGTTTCAACACATTCCAATATTTCTTTATAATTTTTTCCATATTGTGGTTCTGTAGATTGTAGTTGAGCACTATACTTGTGCCCATATCCTCATTAGTTACTTTTATTGTTGGTGCCCTCTGTTAGTAAATTATCCCTGTTCAAATCCCTAACTTTGATTATTTCTTTCTCTAGAAAAGCATCTCGATACCCCTTATCCTTCAACATCCCACTCAGCATTTTGGATTGGGTTTCAAAATCTCCATCCCTTGTGCAGTTCTTCCGCATTCTCATTTATTGCCCATGGGGAATATTATCCAGCCATGGTTTAAAATGACAACTTGTTGTGGGGATATACGAGTTGCGATCAGTCGCCTTAACCACTTTAGCCCTGGAAGAATTTACCCCCTTCCTGACCAGAGCACTTTTTGCGATTCGGCACTGCGTCGCTTTAATTGACAATTGCGTGGTCGTGCGAGGTGGATCAAAAACAAAATTGACGTCCTTTTTTTCCCACAAATAGAGCTTTCTTTTGGTGGTATTTAATCACCTCTGCGATTTTTATTTTTTGCACTATAAGCAAAAAAAGAGCGACAATTTAAAAAAAACGCATTATTTTTTACATTTTGCTACAATAAATATCCCCCAAAAATATACAAAAAAAACATTTTTTTTCCTCAGTTTAGGCCGATATGTATTCTTCTACATATTTTTGTTAAAAAAAAATCGCAATAAGTGTTTATTGATTGGTTTGCGCAAAAGTTATAGCGTTTACTAATTAGGGGATAGTTTTATGGCATTTTTATTAATATTTTTTTTTACTAGTAATGGCAGTGATCAGCGATTTTTATTGTGACTGTGACATTATAGCGGACACATCGGACATTTTTGACACATTTTTGGGACCATTGTCATTTATACAGCGATCAGTGCGATTAAAAATGCACTGATTACTGTGTAAATGACACTGGCAGTGAAGAGGTTAACCACTAGGGGGCGGGGAGGGGTTAATCAGTACTAGGTGAGTGTTTTCTAACTGTAGGGGGAGGGGCTGTATGTGTCACTACGCTGATCACTGCTCCCGATGACAGGGAGCAGTGATCAGTGACACTTGCCACTAGGCAGTACGGGGAGATGCTGTTTACATCAGCATCTCCCCGTTCGTCCTCTTCGTGAGGCGATCGCGGGTATCCCCGCGGCGGCACGCACGCAATGGCACAGCGGGGAATTCAAAAGGACGTACAAGTACGTACTTTTGCCCAGCCGTGCCATTCTGCCGACGTATATCGTCGTGAGCCAGTCGGGAAGCAGTTAAAGAATGATTTGGTTACAAAACCTCTTACAGTGTTGCTGATCTCCAAATCCAGAAAGTGTACTCTATCCCTACTGACATCCCAGGTCAGGGAAATATTGCGATTGTTATCATTCATAGATCGCAGCATTTCCATCAGAGATTCCATATCGCCCTTCCAGATGATCAAAACGTCATCTATAAACCTCTTGTATAACAAGATGTTTTCATATCCCTCACCTAGGAACCCTTCGGCTTCCCATTTGGCCAAATACAAATTTGCCACACTAGGGGCGAATTTAGCGCCCATAGCCATGCCTCTTGCTTGTAAATAGAATGTGTTATTGTACCAGAAAAAATTCTGTTGCAGGCAAAACTCCAAACATTTTAGGATAAAGTTGCGCATATTAACCTCCATAGTACCTTCACCATTGTCCAGGGCCCATCTTACAGCATCCATGGCTCCCTCATGATCGATAATGGTGTAAAGGGGAGCCACATCATCTGTGGTCATAGTCACATCCATGCCCCCTAAACATTCTTTTAATAATTGTAAGGTGTGTTTGGTGTCTTTGAGATAAGCCTGCGTATTCTTCACCAAAGGCTGCAGGTGGAGATCTATATATTCGCCCAGTCTTGATGTTAGTGACTCAATCCCGTTTTTAATGGGTCTTCCAGGGGGATTTTTGCTGTCCTTGTGTATCTTCGGTAAATAATAAATTGCCGGGATTCTACTGGCTGTAGGGATTTTATCTATCTAGTCAATACACTTGTTGGTAATATTTTTCCAGATTGGATGAGCAGGATCACCGCATGGATCAGTTTGCCATAGCATTACAAATGCTCCTCGTCACACGGCTCACCTGGAATCTCCCACTGTGGCTGCTCCGGTACAACCTGTGTTGCAAGTCGTCCCTGCTGCTGCTCCAGTCTCTGTGCATGCACCCACCTCGAGTATTACCTATATAAGAGGTATGTCTGGTTCCGCTCCACTTCCCCAGTGATTTGGGGGTGATCTGGTGCAATGCAGAGGGTTTCTCAACCAGATTGAGATATAATTTAAGATGCTGCCCCAGGCGTTTCCCATGGATAGAAGCAAAGTAGGTTTTGTGATATCTTTGCTTTCTGAGAGAGCCTTGGCCTGGGCAAACCCTCTATGGGAGACGCAAAAACCTGTTGTTTTGAATTACCCTGAGTTTGTGGCTTCTTTTAAATGGGCATTTGACATTCCCGCACACTCCGCTTCTGCTGCCAAGTGCCTCATGTATGTCAGGAAAAGCATTTCAGCAGACATCCCAGCAATCTGGGTGTCAGGAGAATACCTGTGCGCAGAAGGGGCGATAAGCGCACGTGCATGCGCAATAGCGCAAATAGCGGCGCACGGGCGCCACCCGGGGCCGTGCACGGGCACAGAACTTGGCGCCAGATGCGCTATTTAAAGGGGGCTGAAGTCTTGCTGCCTTGCTGTCCAGTCTACAGCGTTTCCTGAGACCCCTGCTATCCGTTACTCTATTTACCTGATCCGTATCTGACTTGGCTTGTTCCTGACCTCCCTGCTTGCTGCCCGCCTCCGATCCCGGCTTGGACTTTGACTACTCTTTTAGATACCGTTCCTATACCTTATCTGCCCACCTGTGTTTGACCCGGCCTGTCTTCACTATCCAGTCTGCTGTTGCTGGACTACCATACACCTCCCTGCTGTCTGCCGTATCCAGTCTGCTGTTGTATCCTGTTGCTGGACTACAATACACCTCCCTGCTGTCTGCCACATCCAGTCTGCTGTTGTATCCTGTTGCTGGACTACAATACACCACCCTGCTGTCTGCCGCATCCAGTCTGCTGTTGTATCCTGTTGCTGGACTACAGTACACCTCCCTGCTGTCTGCCGCATCCAGCCTTCTGTTGTATCCCCTTTCTGGACTACAGTAAACCTCCCTGCTGTCTAAAGTATCCAGCCCTCTACATCAGCTGACCAGTCAGGCACTTGTGTCCCATTGTACTTTCGAGCCCCTGTCTGCTCTACCACGGGTTCCTGAATCAGAGGTATACAAGAGGCCACTCCTTGCATTCCAGGCTCTACCACCAGGTATGTGACAGTACCGGACAGCCATGTCCGAGCCTGCGCAGGGAGCCTCTCTTATGGAGGACTTATGCTGTCATCTAGCTGGGCTTACTCAGGCTGTCAAGGACTTGCAAGAGGGCTACACCCGACTGGAGGGATGAGTCCAAGCTTTATCTACCATGGCTCTTGTATCATCTGGAACATCCACTGCACCCTCGGTGGTTATGATTCCACCTGAGCCCAAGGACCCCACACCAGAGAGGTTCTCTGGGGATCGCAGCAAGTACAGGGCCTTCCGTAATGCCTGTGAACTTTTTTTTGCTCTACAACCCAGAACTTTTTCCCTTAAATCCACCAAGGTGGGCTTTGTCATCTCCTTATTAACATGGGCCCATCGCCTCTTTGAGCAGAAGGATGCCTGTCTTAACCACCTGAATACCTTCTTCCAAGCCATGGCCCTGCTCTACGAGGATCCGCAACAAGCACCTACTGCAGAAACAGCATTGTTTTCACTTCAGAAGGTTCATAGGGCGGCTGAGGACTATGCATCTGAGTTCAGGCGTTGGAGTTCCGACATGAACTGGAACGACACCGCCCTGCGATTCCAGTTCTGCATGGGTCTTTCTGAACCATTAAAGGATGAGTTGGCCCGGGTTGGCATCCAGGTAACACTTGAAGCTCTCATTAATCTGTCCATCCAAATAGACAGGCGCTTGAGGGAACGAAGAGCAGAGCGAACAGCTGGTCCCTCTCGTCAAGTATGGATGTTACCACATGTACCCAATCCTCCTGTTCACTCCTCTACCGATACTTCTGAGCCGATGCAGTTGGGCTTGCTCCGTCCTCTTACCCCTGAAGAACGTCAACACTGGCGGGCCAACAATATCTGCCTCTATTGCGGGGAACCTGGACATTATTTGAGGACCTGCCCCACAAAGTCCTGTAAGCATACTACCCTCTCTTCTACTGTCTCACCTGTTGTGTTAGACAATGCAACTCATTTGGCTATTTCCATTTCTCTACAGCTTCCAGGAGGGAATAACCAAGCTACCTCCATAATTGACTCCGGAGCTTGCAGCGGGTTTATGGACTTGTCTTTTGCCCACAACCTCCAAGTCCCCCTACGACCTAAAGCGAAAGGACTGTCCGTACACCTAGTCGATAGATCGGCTATTAAATCTGGGACTGTAACGCAAGAAACGGTTCCCTTTCACACCATCATTGCCAGAAACCATCAGAAACTACTCTGTTTAGACATTATTGAATCCCCTTTGTTCCCCATCATACTGGGCATGCCTTGGCTGAGGGCTCACAATCCACAAATTGACAGGACCACTGGAAGAATCAATTGCCGCCAGCAATGCCTACAGAGAGTTACCGATGTTCCATCCTCATTGCTGAGTCTGGAAAATGATTCTGAAACCCGCCAGTCTGTCCCAGAAGTATACCACAGTTTTCTGGATGTGTTCAGCAAAAAGGGGGCAGAGACGCTTCCTCCACACAGGCCCTATGATTGCCCCATCGAACTCCTTCCCGGGGCAGAAATCCCTTTTGGAAGAATCTGTCCCAGAACTGGAACTAGGAACTCTTAAAACCTACATTGATGACAACCTAGAGAAGGGGTTCATAGGCCCTTCCACCTCCGCAGCGGGAGCAGGAATTTTCTTCATGGAAAAAAAAGACCACTCACTACGCCCCTGAGTAGATTATCGGGATCTTAATAAGATCACAATTAAAAACCGGTACCCTCTTCCTTTGGTACATGAACTATTTCAGAGACTCTGAGCCGCAGTTGTGTTCACCGGGGATGAATGGAAGACTGCCTTCCGCACCCGCTTTGGACACTTTGAATATCTGGTAATGCCTTTCGGTCTGTGCAATGCTCCTGCCACTTTTCAGCATTTTGTAAATGATATTTTTAGAGACTACCTTGACCTGTTCATCATAATCTCTCTGGATGACAACTTGATTTTTTCCTCTTCTCTGCCTTCTCATCGAGAACACTTCAGAAGGGTACTAACTCAGCTTCGTCAACACGGCTTGTAGGCAAAACCTGAAAAGTGTGAGTTTGAACGTCAAAGTATTCAGTTCCTGGGATTAATTATCTCTGTAGAGGGTGTCAAGATGGACCCTTAGAAGGTCTCCGCAATCTTGGACTGGCCAGCCCCCATGGACAAAAAAGGAATTCAGCGTTTTGTGGGATTTGCAAATTTTAATTGCAAATTTATCAGGGGAATCTCTATCATTATTTCCCCCTTCACAAAATTGATTAGGCAAGGCACCCCGTTCCATTGGTCCCCTGAGGCTCAACCCCTCTTCGCCACCCTAAAAGACCAGTTCATTTCAGCCTCTGTCCTGAAGCACCCTGATCCAGCGTTACCTTACATCCTGGAGGTAGACGCCTCTGAGATGGCAGTTGGAGAGGTACTTTCGCAGAGACAAGGACCCAAGACTCTGTTGCATCTGGTTGCGTTCTTCTCTCACAAGCTATCTGAAGCTGAAAACTATGATGTCAGGGACAGGGAACTACTCGCAATTAAGGCCGCACTCGAGGAGTGGCGCTACCTCTTGGAGGGAGCGGCTCATCCTATTCTTGTCTACACAGACTACAAGAACCTCGAATACCTGAAAACCGCCAACCACGTCAGGCCAGATGGGCACTCTTCTTTACCAGGTTCTCATTCCACATTACCTACAGGCCAGGGTCAAAAAATACCAAACCGGATGCTCTTTCTCGGATGTTCAGTGAACCTGAGGCTTCTTCATCTCCAGATACCATCCTAGCTCCAGGAAACTTTCTCATGCTGCAAGGTGACCTACTTTCCCAAATTAAGCAGGCTTCTTCAAGGGCTCCTTATCCGACAGACGTCATTCTACAGTCCAGAGATGACTTATTATGGTATAAGGACAACATTTTTGTACCTCAGCAGTCACGGGTTGCTGTCCTCAAGTCTTGTCATGACCACAAGCTGGCTGGTCACTTTGGTGTACACAAAACTTCCGAACTTCTCCAGCGGTCTTTCTGGTGGCCTCAGCTACTGAAGGATTGTAGAAGTTATGTGGACTCATGCATTACCTGCATTCAGAATAAGGGCAGCAAAACCAAAGCTTGGGGGTTGCTGAAACCTCTCCCCATTCCGGAAAGGCCATGGAGGATTATTTCCATGGATTTTATTGTTGAATTGCCACCATCAGAAGATTGCACTACCATCTTCATGGTAGTCTACAGATTTTCCAAGATGGCTCACTTTCTGCCTATGAAAAGTACTCCCTCTGCCTCCGAAACCGCAAAGATCTTTATTAAAGAAATAGTAAGACTCCACAGTGTACCTGCAAACATTGTATCTGATTGGGGGGTACAATTTACTTCCAAATTCTGGAGAGCATTATGTGAATCCCTGAAAATTGACCTCTCCTTCTTCTCTGGTTATCATCCAGAGAGTAACGGTCAGACCGAACAAACGAATCAAAGTCTTGAGCAGTATTTACGATGCTTTTCATGTTTCTCTCAGGACGATTGGGCACCCCTATTACCTCTTGCTGAGTTCGCTTATAATAACTCTGTCCACTCTGCCACCAAGCAGTCACCATTTTTTGCGAAGTACAGTTTTTACCACTTTATGTCCAACAACATTCCAGAATGCACTGTACCAAGAAACCTTGAATTTCTTCAGCACAAATAATAAATTACTCCAAGAGACAATGGCAAGAACTCAGGAACATAACAAGGAGGTGTGTGACAAAAAGAGGAGAGGGGATCTTAATCTGGAACCCGGAGATCAAATCTGGCTGTCTACCTTGAATCTGAAACTAGCATGTCCATCTAAAAAACTGGGTCCTAAGTTTGTGGATCCCTTCCCAGTGACAAGAAAAATCAATAACGTGGCCTACGAATTTAAACTACGGGAATCATTTCGAATACACCCAGTTTTCCATGTGGCTCTACTCAAACCTGCAGTTCCTGACCCTTTCACTAACCACGGAATACCGGTCCTCCTGAACCTATGCTCATCAATGGTGATAAGGAATTTGAAGTCGAATCCATCCTGGACTGTAGGAAGAGACGTAATCAAGTCCAGTACCTGGTAAAATGGAAGGGATATGGTCCAGAGGAAAACTCTTGGGAACCAGAGACTAATATCCACGCTAAAAGAGTGATCCTGGCTTTTAAGAGATCTCACCCAAGTAAGATGGCCCAGTTGGGCATCCGGGGGCTGCCCATTGGGAGGGGGGCAATGTCAGGAAAAGCATTCCATCAGACATGCCAGCACTCTGGGTGTCAGGAGAATACCTGTGCGCAGAAGGGCCGATAGGCGCACGCGCATGTGCAATAGCGCAAATAGCGGCGCATGGGCGCACACGGGGACACATGCACAGCACTTGGCCCCAGATGCGCTATTTAAAGGGGGCTGAAGCCTTGCTGTCCTGTCGACAGCGTTTCCTGAGATGCCTGCTATCTGTTACTCTATTTACCTGGTCTGTATCTGACTTGGCTTGTTCCTGACCTCCCTGCTTGCTGCCCGCCTCTGATCCCAGATTGGACTTTGACTACTCTTTTGGATACCGTTCCTGTACCTGATCTGCCTGCCTGTGTTTGACCTGGCCTGTCTTCACCATCCAGTCTGCTGTTGAATCCTGTTGCTAGACTACAATACACCTCCCTGCTGTCTGCCACATCCAGTCTGCTGTTGTATCCTGTTGCTGGACTACAATACACCTCCCTGCTGTCTGCCGCATCCAGTCTGCTGTTGTATCCTGTTGCTGGACTACAATACACCTCCCTGCTGTCTGCCGCATCCGGTCTGCTGTTTTATCCTGTTGCTGGACTACAATACACCTTCCTGCTGTCTGCCGCATCCAGTCTGCTGTTGTATCCTGTTGCTGGACTACAGTACACCTCCCTGCTGTCTACAGTATCCAGCCCTCTACATCAGCTAACCAGTCAGGCACTTGTGCCCCTTTATACTTTCAAGCCCCTGTCTGCTCTACCAGGGTTCCTGAGTCAGAGGTATACGAGAGGCCGCTCCATGCCTTCCGGGCTCTACCACCAGGTCCTTCAAACAGAGTGTGCAAACTGTTGCCGACTACGCCATTGAATTCCGTACTCTGGCAGCAGAGGAACAATGAGGCCCTCGTGGTTGCTTTTTTTCATGGTCTTTCGGATACCATCAAGGATGAGATAGCAGCCCGAGATATACCCACTGAGCTGGAGAAGTTGATCACATTTGCCATCCTTATTGACTCCAGACTCAGAGAAGGACTTCCTTTTAAGGAGTGCTTGCAGAAGCCTCCTGTACATTTGTCTGCGATCTTCGCAGTCCCACCCTTGCCTCCCTCCCATGCCTCCTGGTACCGAGACTGTCTGTGAAGATGAATGAGGAACCCTTGCAGTTGGGCTTCATGCATCTCTCTGCAGATGAGGGAACCCTTAGGAGAAGGGAGAGATTGTGCCTTTATTGTGGCCAGGCAGGTCACTATTTGAAGTCTTCTCCTACCCGTCCAGGGAACGCCTGGACCTCGAGGTCCTGTCACGGACAGACCTTAGGTGGCGTTGTTTCATCCCCAGTTATCCAGAAGGATAAGCCCCTGGTTTCGGTTACCCTTTCTTGGGTTGAGTCCTCCGTCGAGATACAGGCTCTAATCGACTCTGGGGCTGCAGGCCTGTTCATTGATGCTGCTGTATGAAAGCACTCGATTCCGCTGCAGCTGCGTGACACTCCACTTGCCATTGAGGCTCTTGATGGGAGACCTCTACAGCCTGCCCATGTGACTCATGAGACTGTTCCATTGTCCATGACTGTAGGGGCTCTTCACCATGAGATAATCAAATTCCAAGTTATTCCCTCACCTAAGTTTCTGCTGGTTATTGGTTATCCTTGGTTACTGAGGCACAACCCCTCTTTTGATTGGCTCCATGCTGAGGTTCTCTCCTGGTCTCCACAATGCAGTAGGACATGCTTCCAGAAGGTAACCAAGGTCCTGTGAACCTCTTCACTCTCCTCCCTGCCAGAGGAGTACTGCGATTTCAGCGATGTCTTTGACAAAGGTCAAGCCGGTAGTTTTCCTCCACACTGGTCATATGATTGCACAATTTACCTTCAACCTGGTTTACCCTTTGTCTTGAAGGATAAGGCCATGGAGAAGTACATTGCAGACATACTTTCTCGAGGTTTTATCCGCTAATCCTAATCTCCTGCTGTTGCTGGTGCTGGTTTCTTCTTTGTGAAGAAGAAGAGTGATGAACTGAGACCTTGTATTGATTATAGGGGTCTCAATCGTTTCACAATTAAGAATTCCTATCCGATTCCATTGATTACAGAGTTATTTGACTGCCTTAAAGGGAGCAACGGTTTTCACAAAGCTTGATTTGAGAGGGGCATAAAATCTTGTGAGGATTAAGGAGTGGAAAACTGTGTTTAATACCAGAACAGGCCATTGTGAGTACCTTATAAGGCCTTTTGGCCTTTGTAACGCCCCGACAGTTTTCCAGGAATTTATTAAACGATGTCCTCCGAGATTTGTTGCAGTTATGTGTGGTGGTTTATCTCAACGATATCCTCATATTTTCCAAGTCCCTGGAGAGCCAGGACTTGGAAAATATGAGATGTCTGTCATGTGCTTCAGAAAATAAGAGAGAACAATATCTATTGTAAATTGGAGAAGTCCAAATTCCATCGTGAACAGGTTAAATTCCTGGATTATGTCATTTCCACTGCTGGTTTTTCAATGGACCCAGAGAAACCTTCAGCAGTCCTACAGTGGCCCCTACCGTGGGTTTACGTCCTCTGCAGCATTTTCTTGGCTTTGCCAACTATTACCAGAAGTTTATTCGTAACTTCTCGTCTCTGCTCAAGCCCCTGACTGATATGACCAGAAAGGACGGTAACCCATAGAGTTGGTCTCCGGAGTCCGTTAAGGCCTTTGAGAGTCTCAAGGCTGCCATTGTTTCTGCTCCTGTGTTGGCGCATCCTGATTCTATGTTACCTTTTATCCCTGAGGTTGATTCTTCTGAGACTGGAGTTGGCACCCTTCTGTCTCAACGACCTACCTCTGAGAGCGCTAGGCATCCTTGTGGCGACTTTTTCATTGTCACCTGCGGAATGCAATTATGAGATTGGTGAAAGAGAGCTGTTAGCGATCATTTTAGACCTGAAAGAATGGAGACATATCCTCAAAGGTACTCATTCTTACTGACCATAAGAATCTCACATTCTTGTCTGAGGCTAAATGCCTCTCTCCCAGAAGGGCACGATTTTCTTGTCTAGTTTCAACTACATTGTCTCATTCTTACCCGGTACTAAGAATGTAAGGGCTGACGCTTTGTCACAACAGTTTTCCTCCACTTCCAAGATGGAGTCGGTTTCAGTTCCTGTGATTCTTCCTGATCGTATTCTGGCTATGGTTCGCACCAGTCTCACTTCTCCTTTGGGTGACAAAATTCTTGCTGCTTAGGTCCATGCTCCTCCTGAGAAAACTTGTGACCGCTGCTTTGTCCCAGAGAGTCTCCGTACTGCCGTGCTCCAGACTTACCATTCTTCTGAGGCTGCTGGCCACCCTGGGAAGAATCAACTCTTTTTGGCCATTTATCAACAATTCTGATGGCCTAGTCTATGTGCTGATGTAACCGCCTTCGTAGTTGTCTGTTCCGTGTTTGCTCAGAGTAAGACTCCACAACACCTTCTAGTGGGCCCCCTACAACCCATACCCAATGGAGAAAGGCCCTGGACCCACCTGTCTATGGATTTCATTGTGAAGTTAACCAACTCCCAGGGCAACAAAGCTATCCTTATGGTGGTTGACAGCTTCTCGAAAATGTTCCATTGTATTCCACTTAAGAAGTTGGCCACTTCTAAGGAACTGGCTTCTATTTTTGCTCAGGAGATCTTTTGCTTACATGGGCTACCCAAGGTGATTGTCTCAGACAGGGGTAGTCAGTTTATGTCTCGGTTCTGGGGAGCCTGTTGTGCACAGTTGGGAATTCAGTTTGCTTTCTCCTCTGTGTATCATCCACAGTCTAATGGGGCCAATCAGTCCTTGGAGCAATTCCTACATTGCTATATTTCTGACATCATAACAACCCCCTATGTAAAGGTAAGATACTACAAGAATTAAGAGACAGCAGATGTCACAACAGTGTTAAATTGTCCAACAGCCGAAAAATTTCAAGTAGCATGGGCAGGCCTAAAATTACCAGAGACAAAGACCACAGCCTGGAACTTTACAACAACAATAAAGATACTGCAGAAGATACAGTAGTTAAAGAGTTAAAGTGACCAGCAGTCATATAGTTTTATTCAGGAATAAGGCCTAACTGGTGTATACCTAACCTTTTTTAATCTATGTAAATAAGGTAGAGGGCCCTGTGAATTTGAGTGATATAACATGAGGTGGTTTCGGTGTACATTGTTCTTACACTTTTTTTCTTTCAAAAGGTAGATCCAAGAACAGATGGTCAGTAAGCAGGGAATGCTGCACTTAAAGAACCACAGACTTTAAAAACGCCCTATTAACACAAAATAAAAAATAGAAAAAGCCCTTAGCCCTCTTTCTTGCCTGGCTAATAGCCTGTATCCTCTGTGGACCCTTCGTAACTCACCCTTCCACTCCAATTTCTTCTCTACACTTCACCTGTTAAAGCAATTGTAAACCTTCATTTTTTTTTTTCAATAAAATAACAAACATGTTATACTTACCTGCTCTGTGCAATGGTTTTGCATAGAGCAGCCCCAATCCTTATATTGTCAGGTCCTCTGCCGGAGCTTCTGTTTCCTCCTGCTGAGTGTCACTCATGTGGATTCACTCCCCATCTGGGCTGATTGCATCTATTCAGACACACAACAACCTAGCTCAGCCCCACCCCCTGCTCTCTGCTTACAGGTTTAGACTGACAGCAGCAGAAGCCAATGGTTCCTGCTGCTGTTAGCCAAGCCTGGGAGACCCAGGAGAGGACCTGCTCTAAACAGTAGTGGACCGAGATCAGGCTCAGGTGAGTATTTAGGGGAGGTTGTGGGGTGAGCTGAATGTAAAAGGTTTTTTACCATAGCAGAGAATGCATTAAGATTAAAGACCTTTTAACTGTACAACCACTTTATGTGGTTCCTCAGACATCCTGTGAGTGTGGACTCTCAATGCCTAGCAGGCATTACTATTTAATGTATACCATTAGTCATTAACCCTGCACTACTGTCTTAATTTTGGCTCACAATTTAGTATACCAGCTAGCAGGCCTTCCCATGCCATCTGACTATTGTAATTGACAACGTCTTGATATGTGATTGTCCTGTACTCTAAGACGTTATGTTATACTTCTTGTACTCTGAGTACAGTGTCTTACTTTGAATTAATAAAAATATTGAACAAGGCTCTAACAAACCACAAAATAAACCAATATGCCACACATTTACAGAAAACCCCATAATAGTACCCCCTTTAAAAAGAGTTCAAATATACCCCCAAAATGATCCCCAAAATACCAACTTCATGAAACAATTGCCCATTTATTTTTAGGGAAGCTTTACACCAAAACATGAAAAAGAAGGTTCACTATAGATAGTACAGCAGCTAAAAGTGACTTTGAAGCACCCACAAAATATAATTAACAACAAAAAAAACCCTATCATAAGGAAAACAAAACAAAAAGGAGTTGATGGCCCAAGAGCTAGCAATAAGAATTAAAGTACAACTTCTTAACTGACTCGAATCTCTCCCTTTGTAGTTTAAATAAAAATGAATGGTAAAACATTTTTGTATAAAAATAAAAATCATTATAAATACCTTTGCCCCCTTTTTCTTTAATACTCACATATGTTTCCAGCTGCATAGGGTGGTGAGGGTGGAGAAACATCAATGCACTGGTCTTCCCAGGGAGTGGCTGTGCAAGGAGAGGCATGCAAGGACAAGTCTGGTCATTGGAGGAGTTTCCAGCACAGCTAGAGAACTGACCACTGTGTGTTCTCCTCCTTAGTGTGGTCAGTTTTTAATAGGAAAGCAGAGGGACTAGCAGTGACACCAGGGATTTCACATAAAGAAAGCAATACAAAGACAAAGAGAACCGGGCACTTTCTCATACAAGAACATGGTACAGCCGGCACATATCAGGTATATGAAGTGTTGAATTTATATATGCTGTTGTTCTTAGTTTGTATAATGTAGATTCATTGCACCTGATGGACCTCTACAAAATAATAAAAATATCTGATTTTTAGGTTCCGGTATCTCGATGCTCAGATCCCTGTTTACCTGGCAGCAGAAAAATGTTTGGATCTTCAATTCATGAATGTTGCTATGAGTGTGTCCCATGTCCAGAAGGAGAGATCTCCAACATTTCTGGTAAAATTTGCACTTGTTAGTAAGCTGCTTTTGGACTATGTAGAAGTTGTCATTATTACATAGTTCATATGGGGTAGGGTACTCTGGGTGGTGTAATAAATACTCTCTTCACTTTTCAATGGGGACAACCATAAGAACAGCAAAGGAAGTAATTAAAGACCAGATGGCCGCTTACCAGATCTGTAGGATCTCAGGTTATAGAGATCATAAAGGCATATGCAGGAGGAAACCGTTGGCTCAGGGCGGTGTATTCATCCAATCACTTGATATGTAAACCTCTCCTCCAAAGACACTTCACCGGCTATTATGGTAATCCTGTTCCATGGAACCCTCAATAGGGTGAGATCACTCGTGGAGCGTGTTTATGCAAGGCAGAAGGAAAACTTCATGGTGCAGTATTTAAAAAAGGCTTCTGTTTTCTGTAGTGATCGATTATATTGTGGTATAGTAGTTATGATGTAGAGTGGGTAGATGTAGTATCGTTAGTGAGTACTCTTCCGCAGCAACCCAATTCTTCCAGAGAGATGCACTTTATTGACTTCCAACACAGAACAAAGTCCAAAGTCCACAGATGACAAAAAATCCGACAGAGTAGATATAATTCAGAGACCCATGTTCCTAGACCTGTGTGTTCCCAGCCATACACAGACAAGCCTAACTTCAAACTATAGACTGAATGCTGTGTTATATCCAGTAGACACTGAATGGCTGAGCAATTTGATTGGCCGTTTCAATTTAGGACTTTGATAAGCTTTAGTCTATCAGACAGACAACAACCCCCAGCCATGAACAGCCATGAACCACCCCAATTTGCACTCCTGCATATCAACATCAACAAGTCCCCTTAGATATGTGTAATTAGATTAGATTAACAGATACCACCTGAATACCCTTTTGGGCCCTTGGAATACCTACATTCCTAATCTGTATTCTTGCATATTAATATCAACAAGTCCCCTTAGATATGTGTAATTAGATTAACAGATACCACCTGAACACCCTTTTGAGCCCTTGGAATACCTACATTCCTAATCTGTATTCTTGCATATCAACAAGCCCCCCTGATATATTAGCCCCACAGGAGGGAGCCTCCGCTAGGCCAACCCAAAACACTCCTTGATCCCATTGTTACCCCCTCAAGTCTAATGATCATCAATAAATACTTCTTCTATGGTCCTTTAAACAATGTACCCTTTGAAATGTTCAATTAGGTTAACAGCCCATACCTCACACCCCTAGGTAGACTTGCATAAGACCAACACATCAAAGGGTCTTCAGCTGTTATATTAAAATTGAGATGGCTTGGACAAATCGACCATTGAACAAATCGACGGTGAACATATTACAACATTTTCCAGTAGAATGGTAATAATGAACCACTGACATCCAACAAGAAAAAAACGGTGTATCGATATGTATATGTGTATCGATATAAACTAGCAGCTGCGGCTCAAGCCAGCCAGCTGGTACATGATGACGTCTGGTCCTGTAGCTCCACCCGATGCGTTTCTCTATAAGAGGCTTCGACTTTCCCAGTATTGTTATTCATTTTGTAGCATCAGCTGTGTTTTATCTCAATTTGTATGTGATTGTTAAACATTTATAATTTATAATATATTTTGGTTTGCGCAATTGTACTTTTTTTTACACATATCCACGAGCCGAATATTTAGGTTTTTATTGTTGCAGCACCATTCTTTTTGTGTTTTTTATTAACACATACACCACAATTTGTGTCACAGTATTTTTTATACCTATATTTTTTATATATAGATACAGTATATACAAATATAGGTATATGCATGTTCACTATAGGGTTAGCGTGGATATTTCACTTTAATCACAACCAAAAACGTACATTTATTTCATTGTGATTTTATGTAAAAGACCAATACAAAGTGGCACATGATTGTGAATTGGAAGGAAAGTGATTAATGGTTTTCAATCCTTTTTACAAATAAATATGTGAAAAGTGTGGGTACATTTGTATTCAGCCGCCCTGAGTCAATACTTTGTAGAGCCACCTTTCCCTGCAATTACAGTTGCAAGTTGTGACAGACCTAGCTGGGACGGAGGCTGTTGGAGAGGACTGAATGCAAGGCTCTTGCCTTTTGATTATGGGCCCTGGATTTTCAAGAGAAAAATACTCTTTGTGAGGTGAATGAGAAATCCAGTCTGAACTGTACTAGGGGAACTCAGTGTATATATGTATATAATGTATGTTGTCTCATTCTGTTGTGGACTCTTTGCTGTGATCATTTGGGATGTGCGTCCCTGTAGAGGGACGGGGAATTCCTCCAGCAGCCCCCTGCTGATAAGACTGTTTACTGAGGAGAAGTTTGAACACACCTGACCTGTGTGTCCATTGTCTTTGGACAGTTTAACCCGCCCTCTTTTCCCAGGGTGGGGGGGAAGAGTCTCTGAGTTATTTTTATCTGTTGTGTCCATGTGTGATAATAAAACAGTCCATGTTAGCAGTGAAACAAGTGTCGCCTTGTTTTGTGCTTATGAGCGGTTGGAATATCAGACATCTGTATCCAGACTGGGAGGAAGTGGTATATGACGGAAGCATGATTTTGTTTTGGTTCGTTATTTACAAAAACTTGTTAAATTTGTTGTATTTGTTTAATTCGTTTTTGGAATCTGTTTTGTTTATTTTAATTCAAATTGATTAGAATTTTCTGAATTTGATGGAATTGAACTCAATTCGACCAAATTTGGAAAATTCAAATTGATTCAAAGAAGATTGTTACTGTATATCCTTTCTATTCCATTATATTTTAATGTTTTTTCCATTCTATACTATTTGTTTTTCCATTCTATTATTTTCTTCTTGTTCAAATTCAAATGTATTCTATTTGAAATTCAAAATTTGGAAAACGGTTATGTTATATTTTTTCTATTCTATTTTATTCCTTTTTAATCTACTCTCCACTTTTTTATTCTATTATTTTATTTTCCTATCTACTCTTTTCTATTTTATACTATTCTATTCTTTTCTATTCAAATTCAAATGTATTCTATTTGAAATCCGAATATGGTTCATATTATGGGAAATGGTAATATTACATTCTACTGTATTGTTTTTTCAATTCTATTCAATTTGTTTTATTTTTTATTCTATTATTTTCTATACTAGTCGTTTCTATTCTATTCAAATTTGAATGTATTCTATTCAAAATTAGTTTTTCGGAGGAAACAATTAATTTATTTTCTATTCTATTATTTTCTATTCTATTCAAACTTGAATTTCTTCTATCCAATGATTGTTTTTCGGAGGAACGTTATATTGTTTCTATTTTATTCTTTTCTATTCTTTTTTTCTATTCTAATCTATTTTTTTCTATTCTATTCTTTCCACTCAAATTTATTCTATTTGAAATTCAAATTTTAGAAAATGGTTATCTTCTTTCTATTTTATTATTTTTATTTTATTTCTTTTTTATTCTATTATTTTATTTTCTATTCTATCCCTTTCTTTTATTTATTTCTTTTGTTTAATTGAATTCAAATTGATTTTAATTTTCCAAATTCGATGAAATTGAACTCAATTGGACCAAATTTGGACAATTCTAATTGATTTGAATTCTATTCAAATTGCATTCAAGTATGCATCAAATTCCATTCAAATTCCGTTGGAAATCAAATTTATTCTATTTGAAATTTGATTTTTGGAAGATGGTTACTATGTGCTGCAAAAGAGGAAAATTGGGACTTTAAATGAAGCAGTTGAACTGCAATGTAGTAAAGGAGTAATTTCATATATATACATGTAGGCACAAGGCATAAACATGATAATACAAGGGTATATAAATAAACACATAAATCAGAATAAATACGTAATAATCAATAGATGGAGTGTATAACAGCAATATGACCTGCGACTGCCGGAAGCGGCATGCCCAGCATCTATATTGGTATTCGCATGGTATAAATACAAATGTACTAGATTCATATTGATAACATCATCAGAGCGTAATGAATATTTCTGTAGCATCAAGTATAGCTCGACGTGTTTCGTGGATGATTTCTCTCCACTCATCAGGAGCAGATGCGACAAATACCTGTAAAGTATACAAATGTAATAAATCACACTCTAAATAGAGAGGAATGGAAAAGTAATATTTGAAGTTTGCCAAGCACACTCACCAACCCCGGCAACGAATGGGACACGAGGCAAACGGCACAGAGACAAAGACCACACCACGGGAGCCGAGGCGGCGTGGTATACATAGATAGCATCGGGTGATGATGGGGTGCTGGGGTGTGTTTTGTACAGATGGTTACTATGTATCCTTTCTACTCCATCATATTCTATTGTTTTTTCTATTCTATTCTATTATTTTGTTTTCTATTCTATTTGTTTCTTCTTATTCAAATTCAAATTTATTATATTCAAAATTCAAAATTTGGAAACCTGTTATATTGTTATATTTATTCTATTCTATTTTAGTCCTTTTTATTCTATTCTACTCTTTTATATTCTATTATTTTATTTTATTTTTCTACCTATTATTTTTTATTATTTTTTATTTTATTCTATTCCATTCTTTTCTATTCTATTCAAATTCAAATTTATTCGATTTGAAAGTTGAATTTTGGAAAATGGTTCAAATTGTGGGAAATGGTTCTATTCTATTCTATTCTATTCTATTCTATTCTATTCTATTGTTTTTTTAATTCTATTCAATTCTTTTATTTTACATAGTTACATTCCTATTCTATTCTTTTCAATTCTATTATTTTCTATTCTATTCAAATTTGAATTTATTCTATTCGTTTTTTGGAGGGTTGTTATTGTTTCCATTTTTTTCTATTCTTTTTTTTTCTATTCTAATTTATTCTTTTTTTTCTATTCTATTCTTTTCCCTCAAATGTATTCTATTTGAAATTCAAATTTCATAAGATGGTTATATTTTTTCTATTTTATTTTTTTTTCCTGTATGTTTTTTATTGTATTCTATTCCTTTATTTTCTATTCTATTCTAGTCTTTTATTTTCTGTTCTATCCCTTTTTATTCTTTTATTTTCGATTATGTTCTGATTTACTCTATTATATTCTATTCTTTCTTTTGCTATTAAGTTTTTTTCTATTCTATCATATTATTTTCTTTTCTTTTGCTTTATTTTCTATGCTATTTTATTCTTTCCGGTAATTTGAATTTGATTAGAAAACTATTCAAATTTGATTCAAAAACAATTCAAATTCAAATTTTGTCTGAAATCTTGTTTCATGATTTCGGATTCATTTAAATTCACTCCAATTTTAATTCAGCAATTCGGATACATCCAAAATTCCAAATAACAAAAAATGTGTTTGAATTTAAATTCGGAACAAAACAAACCACACATGTCTAGAGGTGTCTACTACCATGGTTTCCAGCTTCAGAGGGGATCCCACAGGTATGGTCTGTGCATAGTTATGTAGACCCCTTGTCTTAAACAGGGACTACAAGCAAATTTAGCTGCACTAGGTTGTAGTTAACCTGCCTGATTTGTAGTTTTTGTGATCCTTTGGGTTTTCTCCTAAGCCTGGTGTTGCTGTGATTCCTCCCTTTTGTAAGTAGGTGGCAATGTTACCTTTAGCATTAGTATGATGAACTACAGTAAATCTAGGTTATGAATGTGCATACTTCTCTCTGCCAATCAGACTCATCTAAAGAATCTATACATGGTGCTGTGGTTTTTTTTTGGTTGCTATAAGAGACAGCTGTTACTACATAGGTACAGAACATTGGATGCACCCCCAGGGCCCTTGTTCTGTATTGCTGTCTACCTGTCTGTTTCTGTCTTTGGAGTCTGTTAGTCTGTTTGCCTATTGTCCTAGGGTGTCCTGTGCCCTAATATGCTCTCCCTACATATTGGCATAGTGAGCAATAAACTCAATATTGTTCAGCCTAAAAGTGACCGGCACCTATTTTCTGCAACCGTCCATGCACACAATGCCTAGGAACCAGCACCCTGAGGTAAAATGTCAGCTAGAGTTGGGTGAACAGTTCGGGCCAAGCAAAAGTTTGCCTGTTCGGCAAACACCAGAATTTGCAGGGCGCTCGACAGGATGTTTGCCTGCAGAGTGCCCCACAATGCACTGCGCGCTGCATAGTGCATTCTAATCCCTGATGCCCAATCAGGGCACAGTGAATAGCTGGTTGTTAAGGAGTGTCACCGCATCCTTAACAATGGATGAGTCATCAGCTGTCAACGGGCTTCCTCGCTGACAGCTGAATGGAATAAAAAACATTGCCGGCAATTGAAATAAGTTTAAAAAACTGTGTGGGGGTCCCCTCAATCCATACCAGGCCCTTCAGGTCTAGTATGGATCTTAACCACTTAAGGACCGCCTCACGCCGATGTACGTCGGCAAGGCGGCACGGGCAGGCAAAATCACGTACATGTACGTGATTTGCCTCCCGCGGGTGGGGGGTCCAATCGGACCCCCCCCGGTGCCCGAGGCGGTCCCGTTTTGTCCCCCGGCGATCGGAGGTGAGGGGGAGGCCATCCGTTCGTGGCCCCCCCCCTCGCGATCGCTGCCGGCCAATCAGATCACTTCCTTTGCTGCTGTATGCTAAACAGCAGCAAAGGAAATGATGTCATCTCTCCTCGGCTCGGTACTCCGTTGCAGCGCCGAGGAGAGAAGACTTCACTGTGAGTGCACCAACACTACACAACACAGTAGAACATGCCAGGCATACAAAACACCCCGATCCCCCCCCCCGATCGCCCCCCGATCCCCCCCCAATCACCCCCCTCCCTGACACCAGCAGTTTTTTTTTTTTTCTGATTACTGCATTGGTGTCAGTTTGTGACAGTTACAGTGTTAGGACAGTGAGTATTACCCCCCTTTAGGTCTAGGATACCCCCCTAACCCCCCCTAATAAAGTTTTAACCCCTTGATCACCCCCTGTCGCCAATGTCACTAAGCGATCATTTTTCTGATCGCTGTATTAGTGTCGCTGGTGACGCTAGTTAGGGAGGTAAATATTTAGGTTCGCCGTCAGCGTTTTATAGCGACAGGGACCCCCCATATACTATCTAATAAATGTTTTAACCCCTTGATTGCCCCCTAGTTAACCCTTTCACCACTGATCACCGTATAACCGTTACAGGTGACGCTGGTTAGTTCGTTTATTTTTTATAGTGTCAGGGCACCCGCCGTTTATTACCGAATAAAGGTTTAGCCCCATGATCGCCCAGCGGTGATATGCGTCACCCCAGGCAGCGTCAGATTAGTGCCAGTACCGCTAACACCCACGCACGCAGCATGCGCCTCCCTTAGTGGTATAGTATCTGAACGGATCAATATCTGATCCGATCAGATCTATACTAGCGTCCCCAGCAGTTTAGGGTTCCCAAAAACGCAGTGTTAGCGGGATCAGCCCAGATACCTGCTAGCACCTGCGTTTTGTCCCTCCGCCCGGCCAAGCCCAAGTGCAGTATCGATCGATCACTGTCACTTACAAGGCACTAAACGCATAACTGCAGCGTTCGCAGAGTCAGGCCTGATCCCTGCGATCGCTAACAGTTTTTTTGGTAGCATTTTGGTGAGCTGGCAAGCACCAGCCCCAGGCAGCGTCAGGTTAGCGCCAGTACCACTGACACCCACGCACGTACCATACACCTCCCTTAGTGGTATAGTATCTGAACGGATCAATATCTGGTCCGATCAGATCTATACTAGCGTCCCCAGCAGTTTAGGGTTCCCAAAAACGCAGTGTTTGCGGGACCAGCCCAGATACCTGCTAGCACCTGCGTTTTTCCCCTCCGCCCGGCCCAGCCCAGCCCACCCAAGTGCAGTATCGATCGATCACTGTCACTTACAAGGCACTAAACGCATAACTGCAGCGTTCGCAGAGTCAGGCCTGATCCCTGCGATCGCTAACAGTTTTTTTGGTAGCATTTTGGTGAACTAGCAAGCACCGGCCCCAGGCAGCGTCAGGTTAGCGCCAGTACCACTAACACCCACGCACGCAGAATACGCCTCCCTTAGTGGTATAGTATCTGAACGGATCAATATCTGATCCGATCAGATCTATACTAGCGTCCCCAGCAGTTTAGGGTTCCCAAAAACGCAGTGTTAGCGGGATCAGCCCAGATACCTGCTAGCACCTGCGTTTTGCCCCTCCACCCGGCCCAGCCCAGCCCACCCAAGTGAAGTATCGATCGATCACTGTCACTTACAAGGCACTAAACGCATAACTGCAGCGTGCGCAGAGTCAGGCCTGATCCCTGCGATCACTAACAGTTTTTTTGGTAGCATTTTGGTGAACTAGCAAGCACCGGCCCCAGGCAGCGTCAGGTTAGCGCCAGTACCACTAACACCCACGCACGCAGCATACGCCTCCCTTAGTGGTACAGTATCTGAACGGATCAATATCTGATCCGATCAGATCTATACTAGCGTCCCCAGCAGTTTAGGGTTCCCAAAAATGCAGTGTTAGCGGGATCAGCCCAGATACCTGCTAGCACCTGCGTTTTGCCCCTCCACCCGGCCCAGCCCAGCCCACCCAAGTGAAGTATCGATCGATCACTGTCACTTACAAAACACTAAACGCATAACTGCAGCGTTCGCAGAGTCAGGCCTGATCCCTGTGATCGCTAACAGTTTTTTTGGAAGCTTTTTATTGAACTGGCAAGCACCAGCGGCCTAGTACACCGTAGTCAAACCAGCGCTGCAGTAACACTTGGTGACGTGGCGAGTCCCATAAGTGCAGTTCAAGCTGGTGAGGTGGCAAGCACAAGTAGTGTCCCGCTGCCACCAAAAAGACAAACACAGGCCCGTCGTGCCCATAATGCCCTTCCTGCTGCATTCGCCAATCCTAATTGGGAACCCACCGCTTCTGCAGCGCCCGTACTTCCCCCATTCACATCCCCAACCAAATGCAGTCGGCTGCATGAGAGGCATTTTTATGTCCTCCCGAGTACCCCTACCCAACGAACCCCCCCAAAAAGATGTTGTGTCTGCAGCAAGCGCGGATATAGGCGTGACGCCCGCTATTATTGTCCCTCCTGTCCTGACAATCCTGGTCTTTGCATTGGTGAATGTTTTGAACGCTACCATGCACTAGTTGAGTATTAGCGCAGGGTACAGCATTGCACAGACTAGGCACACTTTCACAGAGGTCTCCCAAGATGCCATCGCATTTTGAGAGACCCGAACCTGGAACCGGTTACAGTTATAAAAGTTAGTTACAAAAAAAGTGTAAAAAAAAAATATATATAAAATAAAAAAAAAATAGTTGTCGTTTTATTGTTCTCTCTCTCTATTCTCTCTCTCTATTGTTCTGCTCTTTTTTTTACTGTATTCTATTCTGCAATGTTTTATTGTTATTGTTATTGTTATGTTTTATCATGTTTGTTTTTCAGGTATGTAATTATTTATACTTTACTGTTTACTGTGCTTTATTGTTAACCATTTTTAACCATTTTTTTGTCTTCAGGTACGCCATTCACGACTTTGAGTGGTTATACCAGAATGATGCCTGCAGGTTTAGGTATCATCTTGGTATCATTCTTTTCAGCCAGCGGTCGGCTTTCATGTAAAAGCAATCCTAGTGGCTAATTAGCCTCTAGACTGCCTTTACAAGCCGTGGGAGGGAATGCCCCCCCCCACCGTCTTCTGTGTTTTTCTCTGGCTCTCCTGTCTCAACAGGGAACCTGAGAATGCAGCCGGTGATTCAGCCAGCTGACCATAGAGCTGATCAGAGACCAGAGTGGCTCCAAACATCTCTATGGCCTAAGAAACCGGAAGCTACGAGCATTTTATGACTTATGCCGCGTACACACGAGCGGACATTACGGCGGACTTTGCCCGGCGGACTGGATTTCGTCGGACAATTCGATGTGTGTGGGCTCCAGCGGACTTTGTTTTCTCAAAAGTTGGACGGAATTAGATTTGAAACTTGTTTTAAATTTATCCGTTGAAATCGAGTCCGGTCGAAAAGTCCGCCGTCTGTATGCTAGTTCGACGGACAAAAAGCCACGCTAGGGCAGCTATTGGCTACTGGCTATGAACTTCCTTGTTTTAGTCCGGTCGTACGTCATCACGTACGAATTCGACGGACTTTGGTGGATTGTGTGTAGGCAAGTCCGTTCATTCACAAAGTCCGTCGGAAAGTACGTCGAAAAGTCCGCCGGGCAAAGTCCGCCGTAATGTCCGCTCGTGTGTACGCGGCATTAGATTTCGCCGGATGTAAATAGCGCCATTGGGAAATTGGGGAAGCATTTTTTCACACCGATCTTGGTGTGGTCAGATGCTTTGAGGGCAGAGGAGAGGGTCTAATAGACCCCAATTTTTTCAAAAAAGAGTACCTGTCACTACCTATTGCTATCATAGGGGATATTTACATTCCCCGAGATAACAATAAAAATGATTTAAAAAAAAAACGAAAGGAACAGTTTAAAAATAAGATAAAAAAGCAAAAAAATAATAAAGAAAAAAAAAAAAAAAGCACCCCTGTCGCCCCCTGCTCTTGCGCTAAGGCGAACGCAAGCGGCGGTCTGTCGTCAAACGTAAACAGCAATTGCACCATGCATGTGAGGTATCACCGCGAAGGTCAGATCGAGGGCAGTAATTTTAGCAGTAGACCTCCTCTGCAAATCTAAAGTGGTAACCTGTAAAGGCTTTTAAAGGCTTTTAAAAATGTATTTATTTTGTTGCCACTGCACGTTTGTGCGCAATTGTAAAGCATGTCATGTTTGGTATCCATGTACTCGGCCTAAGATCATCTTTTTTATTTCATCAAACATTTGGGCAATATAGTGTGTTTTAGTGCATTAAAATTTAAAAAAGTGTGTTTTTTCCCCAAAAAATGCGTTTGAAAAATCGCTGCGCAAATACTGTGTGAAAAAAAAAAATGAAACACCCACCATTTTAATCTGTAGGGCATTTGCTTTAAAAAAATATATAATGTTTGGGGGTTCAAAGTAATTTTCTTGCAAAAAAAAATAACTTTTTCATGTAAACAATAAGTGTCAGAAAGGGCTTTGTCTTCAAGTGGTTAGAAGAGTGGGTAATGTGTGACATAAGCTTCTAAATGTTGTGCATAAAATGCCAGGACAGTTCAAAACCCCCCCAAATGACCCCATTTTGGAAAGTAGACACCCCAAGCTATTTTCTGAGAGGCATGTCGAGTCCATGGAATATTTTATATTGCGACACAAGTTGCGGGAAAGAGACAATTTTTTTTTTTTTTTGCACAAAGTTGTCACTAAATGATATATTGCTCAAACATGCCATGGGAATATGTGAAATTACACCCCAAAATACATTCTGCTGCTTCTCCTGAGTACGGGGATACCACATGTGTGAGACTTTTTGGGAGCCTAGCCGCGTACGGGACCCCGAAAACCAAGCACCGCCTTCAGGCTTTCTAAGGGCGTGAATTTTTGATTTCACTCTTCACTGCCTATCACAGTTTCGGAGGCCATGGAATGCCCAGGTGGCACAAAACCCCCCCAAATGACTCCATTTTGGAAAGTAGACACCCCAAGCTATTTGCTGAGAGGTATATTGAGTATTTTGCAGACCTCACTTTTTGTCACAAAGTTTTGAAATTTGAAATTTGAAAAAAAAAAAAAAAAATTCTTGTCTTTCTTCATTTTCAAAAACAAATGAGAGCTGCAAAATACTCACCATGCCTCTCAGCAAATAGCTTGGGGTGTCTACTTTCCAAAATGGGGTCATTTGGGGGGGTTTTGTGCCACCTGGGCATTCCATGGCCTCCGAAACGGTGATAGGCAGTGAAGAGTAAAATCAAAAATTCACGCCCTTAAAAACGCTGAAGGCGGTGATTGGTTTTCGGGGCCCCGTACGCGGCTAGGCTCCCAAAAAGTCCCACACATGTGGTATCCCCATACTCGGGAGAAGCAGCTAAATGTATTTTGGGGTGCAATTCCACATATGCCCATGGCCTGTGTGAGCAATATATCATTTAGTGACAACTTTGTGCAAAAAAAAAAAAAAAAAAGTGTCACTTTCCCGCAACTTGTGTCAAAATATAAAATATTCCATGGACTCAATATGCCTCTCAGAAAATAGCTTGGGGTGTCTACTTTCCAAAATGGGGTCATTTGGGGGGGGTTTGTGCCACCTGGGCATTCCATGGCCTCCGAAACTGTGATAGGCAGTGAAGAGTGAAATCAAAAATTTACACCCTTAGAAATCCTGAAGGCGGTGATTGGTTTTCGGGGTCCCGTACGCGGCTATGCTCTCAAAAAGTCCCACACATGTGGTATCCCCGTACTCAGGAGAAGTAGCTGAATGTATTTTGGGGTGCAATTCCACATAGGCCCATGGCCTGTGTGAGCAATATATCATTTAGTGACAACTTTTTGTAAATATTTTTTTTTTTTTGTCATTATTCAATCACTTGGGACAAAAAAAATAAATATTCAATGGGCTCAACATGCCTATCAGCAATTTCCTTGGGGTGTCTACTTTCCAAAATGGGGTCATTTGGGGGGGTTTGTACTGCCCTGCCATTTTAGCACCTCAAGAAATGACATAGGCAGTCATAAACTAAAAGCTGTGTAAATTCCAGAAAATGTACCCTAGTTTGTAGACGCTATAACTTTTGCGCAAACCAATAAATATACGCTTATTGACATTTTTTTTACCAAAGACATGTGGCCGAATACATTTTGGCCTAAATGTATGACTAAAATTGAGTTTATTGGATTTTTTTTATAACAAAAAGTAGAAAATATCATTTTTTTTCAAAATTTTCGGTCTTTTTACGTTTATAGCGCAAAAAATAAAAACTGCAGAGGTGATCAAATACCATCAAAAGAAAACTCTATTTGTGGGAAGAAAAGGACGCAAATTTCGTTTGGGTACAGCATTGCATGACCGCGCAATTAGCAGTTAAAGCGACGCAGTGCCAAATTGGAAAAAGACCTCTGGTCCTTAGGCAGCATAATGGTCCGGGGCTCAAGTGGTTAAGGGGAATCCCATTCCAAATTTAAGAAAAAAAGGCGTGGGGTCTCCCCAAAATCTATACCAGACCCTTATCTGAGCATGCAGCCTGGCAGTCCAGGAAAGGGGGGAAGAGCAAACTCTCCATCTCCTGAACCATACCAAGCCACATGTCCTCAACATGAGGGGGTGCTTTGGGGCAGGGGGGGCTCTACTCCCAAAGCACCTTGTCCCCATGTTGATGGGGACATGGGCCTCTTCCCCAAAATCCTTGCTGGTGGTTGCGGGGGTGTGCTGCAGGGGTCTTATTGGAATCTGGAGGCCCCCTTAATGAGGGGGGCCCCAGATTCTGCCCCCCCACCAGGGGGATGAGTATGGGGGTACAAAAATGTAAAAAAAAAAAAAAAAAAAACATTCCCGTTATAGATCCATCATCAATCATGATGCCCACCGCACTGCCGGACCCAAAAAAAGAAAAAAAAAAGTTCTGACCCCCAAATGCCTGCTCCACCATTTGACAGTTGTTAAATAGGAAAGGGGTGGGGCCACCTGATGATGTCACATGATGACCCCACCCCTTGTGACTTCACTGCCCTTGCATGGCCCCACCCCTTACCTATTTAAGAACTGTCAAGCGACGGAGCAGGCATCCAGTGGTCAGCTGTCCTTGCAGGTGGAACTTTTTTTATTTCCTTGTTCACACATTAAATTCATATATTAAATAAAATCCCAGTCTTTATCATTTTCTGTCCATTTTCTGCCCATACCAAATTTTCTGTGCATTTTTTCCTATTTTTATTTTCCACATATCTATAGAGCATCAACATCCTTTTTAGTATTTTACCACTTGTCATGAGCGGTCTTTACATATAAGAGTCTAACTATATGCAGAAGAAAATGCTTTTGGCATCTTGCTATCTAACTTATCAGCAGTCTTTGAAGGAAAGCAGTCCATACAGACAAGTCAAACAGTCCTATTTTTATGCCACTTTGTAACTATAGAACAAAGAAACAAGTAAAAACTCAAAACGTATGCAATCTATCCAGGCATGTACCGGCCATCGGGACTACTGGGAGTTTCCCGGTGGGCCGATGGTTCAGAGGACCAATTTCAGTGACAGCCTGTCAAAGTAATGGCTGTGTGGCTCACGCGGCCTTTAATTTGATCACCGCTGTACTGCCTATAAGACAGACGTCACTAAATGGTGGACCCCGGTCCGGCCCCAGTAGCCATTCTGCCCGAACCGCATCCCTCACCAAGTAGTTTCCTGTGTGTCCTCTCCCTGTCGCCGGCTCGGCCGCCTGCCTGCCTCTGCCAATCCCACTATGTTCACAGCATGGCAGGCGTGGCAGGTCCATCTCTTCCTTAATATTGCTGCACTGACTCCTCCCCACACTGCCTGTCTTAGTCACACAAAACATGAAGCCGCTCTGGACAATGGGCGGGACTTTTTAAAATAAGAAGTGGGGAATTGGTTGCTAGGCAGCAGAGCGGACACAGCAATCAATCGCCCACCTTTAACGTGAAAAGTCCTGCCCTTTGTCCAAAGCGGCCACACTTCATGTTTTGTGTGAATAAGCTAGGGCTTTGTGGGGAGGGGGCAGTGCTGTGCTGTTATGAAAAGGACAGGGGGTTTGATATCAAGAGAGGACTGTGATGGGGGGTCAGTCTGTGATGGGGTCTGTGATTGGGGGGGTCAGTCTGTGATGAGGGTCTGTGATTGGGTGGGTCAGTCTGTGATGGGGGTCTGTGATGGGGTCAGTCTGTGATGGGGGGGTCTGTCTGTGATGAGGGGTCAGTCTGTGATTGGGGGGTAATTCTGTGATTTGGGGGTCTGTAATTGGGGGGGGTCAGTGTGTGATGGGTCAGTCTGTAATGGGGGGCAGTCAGTAATGGGGGTCTGTGATTTGGGTGGTCAGTCTGTGATGGTGGGGGTCTGTGATTTGGGGGGCTGTGGTGGGTCAGGTCAGTCTGTGATGGGGGTCTATGATGGGTCAGGTCAGTCTGTGTTGGGGGTCTGTGATGGGGGGGTTGTGATGAGGCAGCCTGTGATATAAAATGGGGGTGATGTGATGTGAAGGGAGGGACTGAGGACACTGATGTAAAAGGGGGTCTGTGATTTCTGCACTAGCAAAACACAGGTCTCTGCAAGAGCAATATGTGTCCTGTTCACTCTGCAACAGCACCCCTGAGTGCTGAGCAGTGCGGTGTAAAATGCATACTGTTTCTATGCACCGCAGTTAAACTGTATTTTGACATTTCAATGCAGTTGAAAGAAAAAAAGTACAAAGTGTGATGTGTGTGAGCCCTAAAGGTATGTGCATGGGGGGGGGGGGGGTGCTGTGATGTGCATGGGAGGCTGCGATGTGGAGGATATCATGTGGAGTCATAGCACCAATATGACACTCGGACCTACATAGTTAGTAGTAAGATTAAATAAAGACACCAGTCCATCCGGATTAAGTGTGGGTGTGTGACTACAATTGTCCCTACACATTTTGTCTCATTAAGATGCTCATCTATTATATTAAATATTTAAGGTACCCAGATAGTGGTGTCAATTTACACAGTGCTCCACACATACATTGCACACTCATACCCTCAAGAAGCCCACAATCCAAGTTCCCCAACTCACATTCATATACTAGGGCCATTTTTTTGGACAGAAGTCAATGAACCTACCAGCATGTCTTTGGAGTGTGGGAGGGGAGAACATGCAAACTTCATGCAAGTAGTGTCGTGGTTGGGATTTGAACCAGCGACCCTTTTAACTGCTAGGTGATAGTGCTACCCACTACACCACTGTGCCAGTGAACGACTGTCACCACTGTGCCGGTGACCTCTGCTGGTAGAAAATGTTTCTGACTGGACCCCGTGAAATAAAGTAGAACGGCTAATGGCCAAGAGGGGGGGTTGGGCGGCCATTGGGGTTGGCTGGCCGGGGAGGAGACCTGTCATCCACATTGCCCATCACTTCACTTCATAGCGCACAACCCGGCTCAGCCTCAGCTCCGCTGCATTGCTGAAAGGCAGTCAATGGCTGTGCAGCAATGCCGGTTCCTGAAATTCCAGCCAATGAGGCAGTACCAATGTTCCTGCATGACGTTAGCCCTCCCACTTCACTTGTTCACTTGTTTTTGTGCGTGTTTACAAAATCTATCTATCTGCTTACTGTATCTGTCTGTCTACCTATCTGTCTATCTAATTTGAAATATCGCGTTTATCGGCATATAACACACACTTTTTTCCCCTGAAAATCAGGGGAAAATCGTGGGTGCATGTTATAGGCTGATCCCCGCCGATTTTGTGTTATCGGAGCGATCGCGGCAATTGCTGCGGTCGCCGCCGACATACACAGCCGTGGGTAGATTCAAATATGGCGCTGAGACTTCAGGGATTCGTCGGAGCCGAGATACACATACCCGAGTGTTCTCGGCTCTTTTCGGCGCCGGCGTCACGCCCAGTCCCGCCCCTGGATCTGTGTTATGTCCATCATAGGGCGGGACTGGGCGTGACTGTGAGCGGTGCCGAAAAGAGCCGAGAACACTCGGGTATGTGTATCTCGGCTCCGACAAATCCCTGCAGTCTCGGCGCCATATTTGAATCTAATCTATCACAAAGCTGCACTGACATGGCTGGACTGGGGCAAAGCTGCACGGGCAAACCTGCACTGCCAAAGCTGCACTGGGGCAAGGCTGCACTGGGGCAAAGCTGCACTGGGGCAAAGCTGCACTGACAAGGCTGCACTGACAAAGCTGCACTGACAAGACTGCACTGGGGCAAGGCTGCACTGACACTGAAAAGGCTGCAGATGGACATTTTAATGTAAGTTTTTTTCCTTAAACTTCCCTCCTAAAAGTTTTTTTTCCTTAAAATTCCCTCTTAAACTTGGGGTGCGTGTTATACGCCGGCGCGTGTTATACACCGATAAATACGGTACATTTCTACAATATAAGGGCATTAGTATATTTTATTTGACTCTCCCACAATGCACTGATGAAAATCCAGCTGCTAGCTGTAAGGCAAGGATCATTTTTTTACTCAGAAACTTTGGCACAGATGCTCATTGTGTTTGTATTTTCCTTCCTTCAGACAGTGAAAACTGCATGAAATGTCCTGATGATGAATGGCCAAATGAGAAGAAGGATCGATGTTTTCCCAAATTGGTGGAATTTCTTTCCTACACTGATGATACAATTGTTGCAGTATTTTCATCTGTCTCCATCCTCTGTTGTCTTCTGACTGGTTCAATATTGGGGATATTTATACAATACCAGGACACCCCCATTGTTAAAGCTAATAACCGGAACCTGAGCTATCTTCTCCTGGTCTCCATCATGTTGAGCTTCCTCTGTGTCTTCTTGTTCCTCGGACGTCCAGTAGATGTAACCTGCATGCTGCGTGTGACCTCTTTTGGTGTCATCTTCTCAGTTGCTGTCTCTTCTCTACTTGCCAAAAGTATCATGGTGTGTATTGCTTTTAAAGCCACCAAACCTGGGAGTCCCTGGAGGAAGTGGATGGGAGCCAAGCTGCCCAATTTTATCATTCGCATGTTTTCACTGCTTCAACTAATAATCTGTGTTTCTTGGTTATCCATTTCTCCTCCATTCCAGGATAAAGACACTCACTCTTATCAGGGAAAGATCATCATTCAGTGTAATGAGGGTTCAGTTATCGGCTTCTACTCTGTCCTGGGATATATGGGGCTTCTGGCAGCTTTGAGTTTCATTATAGCTTTTTTAGCCAAAACTTTGCCGGATAGTTTTAATGAGGCCAAGTACATCACCTTCAGCATGCTGGTGTTCTGCAGTGTCTGGATTGCCATGATCCCGGCTTATCTGAGCACTAAAGGGAAAGACATGGTGTCTGTGAAGATTTTTGCTATATTGGCATCAAGTGTTGTACTTCTTGGCTGTATATTTTTCCCAAAATGCTACATAATTCTGTTCAAGCCTGACCTGAATACAAAAACAGGTTTGCTTGAAAATAAAGAATAATATATATATTTTTTTTTTATGTATGATGACTCTTGGAAATAAAAATATTATCTATAATATATAGAGCTAACATTATAGTTATATCTATATCATTGTAAATTGTAGTATTTTACTAATGTATTAGGAAGAGAATGAATACTGTTAAAGTTTAAAGTTTAATTATTAATACTTACTCCTCCAATGGGCAGTTAGTATAATATCTTGCTTTCTTGAAGAGCTTTGGACACCACTGGTATCCAACACTGTGGATTTGTTGCAGACCTTGTCCCCTGCTTGGTGTAATGGTTCCTACCACTGACCTACTACAGAACAAAGTAATCAATTAGGAGGGAGGAACCACTGTGATCAGAGGGCAGCATAGTTTCCAAATGATCCTAAAGTAGGACAACAGCGCCACCCATATGTTCAAGAGAGAGAAGATTTCACTCACTGCATTCCAGAACCTTCCATTAAACATATTCTGTTATTAACTGTTTGTAAAAGATTTTTGGCAGGGTTGCTTCAAATATATTGTATGTAGATGGCTATATTAACAAGTACATTTTGCTTGGTGCATTCTAAAATATTTCTCTAATACTAATTAAACTTGATGAGAGCATGTTTACAGTAAGTTTGTTTACTTCATTTTAAATAATATTTTCTTTATGGGATAAAAGCACATTTTCTCCTTATATACATTTCCTTAAAAGCTGCTGCTATAAGGGAATATTCATTTTCTCCATACAATCCAAGAAGGAAGTTTGTATATAACAATCTGGTACCAACACAAAAAAATAGGTTCCAGGTATTCACTGTCAATTATAGACTTATCTTCAAGACAGCATATAACAGCAACATTCCATTAACAAAGGACCTTAACATATTTTGAACTAAATGTGCTTACTCATAAATAGAGATGAGCTTTGGGTTAAATATGAGTTCGACCCAAACCCAGCCTGTTGGCTGTTCAGCAAATGGATTAATAAAATGGACAGATTTGGCCAGACTGCCCACCTGCCCAAATCTCCAACTGATCAAGTCAGTAAGCAATCACTTAATGGCAGAATCACTACCGCCACTAAATGACAAATCCGAGCAAGCTTGTAAAAATCTGTCTGGGATCCCACGTCTCTTCATTAACCATATATGGACATAACCATATTTGGTCAATGACATCATCCAGGTTCCCTGGCACTGAACTTACATTCCAGCTGCACAGAGGAGCTGTCATTTGCAATAGGAGAATCAGGGGGGGAGGGGTAGATCAATTCATTGTGAATGATGTAAATGTAGATCTACATCTCTGGACAACATGATTGTCATTGTGGGACATCATTTTTTAAAGGAAGGTTTTATATTAAAAGAAAAAACCTGACACCATCCCTATTACAACGTGAGATCTAAGAGGTCTATGAGATCTAATCAGTCTGCACCTGTCTATGTATTGTATGATCATATCAGACATTTTTATGTCTTTATATTGTTTTTAATGCTCTTTAACCGCTTCCGGACCAGCCGCCGCAGTTTCACTGCGGCAGGTTGACTCACCTGGACTTACATCGCTTTGCCTTTTGGCCATTGGGGGGGGGGGGGCGCGCGTGTGCCTCTGGTGGCGCACGCCTTCCCTAGTGGCCAAAAGGCAAAGCAACGTAAGGTAACGTCGTTTTGCCCAAAGGAGCCAACCTGCCGCAGTAATACTGCAGGTGGGCAGTCTGGTCAAATCTGCCCATTTTGTTCATCCATTTGCTGAACAGCCAACAGGCTGTGTTAGGGTCAAACTCGTATTTATCCCAAAGCTCATTTATGAGTAAGCACATTTAATTCAAAATATGTTAAGGTCCTTTGTTAATAAAATGTTGCTGTTATATGCTGTCTTGATGCGGAGCCAATACGAGTGCCCCCGGCGGGCGTGATGACGTCCTGGCACCCGCGATCGCTCATAAACACACAGAACCTGGTTCTCTCAGGGGAGAGGAGACTGATCGTGTGTTCATACTGATTATAAACACAGATCTGTCATCTCTCCTAGTCAGTCCCCCCCCCACAGTTAGAACACACCTAGGGAACACAGTTAACCCCTTGATCACCCCTTAGTGTTAACCCCTTCCCTCCCAGTGACATTTATACAGTAATCATCGCATTTTGCATTTTTATAGCATTAATTGCTGTATGATTGTCACTGGTCCCAAAAATGTGTCAAAAGTGTCCGATGTGCCTGCCGCAATATTGCTGTCCCGATAAAAATCGCTGATCACCGCCATTACTAGTAAAAAAAATAATAATAATAAAAATGCTATAAATCTATCCCCTATTTTGTAGACGCAATAACTTTTGCGCAAACCAATCAATATACGCTTATTGTGATTTTTTTACCAAAAATATGTAGAAGAATACATATTGACCTAAAGTGAGAAAAAAAAATTGTTTAAAAAAAGTAATAAATTGGGATATTTATTATAGAAAAAAGTAAAAGATATTGTGTTTTTTTCAAAATTGTCGCTCTTCTTTTGTTTATAGCACAACAA